>QCXZ01000137.1:69966946-70588198 GCA_025024175.1 Rhyzopertha dominica
TATCCTGGAGAAACGCAAAAATTCAGGGGATAACATGGTCATTTCCAGCCCCGAACACACCCTTAAAGCATTAAACATTTGCGAAATCTACAAACGAATTTGCTACAGCTTGAAAATTACACATATAGGTCTGCAAAAGAAGTTGCAAAAAAACATCAAAAACTAGCTAAGAAAAAACGCAAACGTAAAATACACAACGAGACAAACTGTTCTGTCAAATAACAGAACAACAATTGACGCAGCTCAGAAAAAGTTGAACATGCGAAACAAAGAACTTAGAAATATGAACGAAATTCGATTTCTAAACGGGAACTAAAACACAAAATTATTTAATACGACAACAGTAGTTTAACCCCACTAAACGTGTACTATACAAAATAAATGTTGGATAACAGATATAGCTGTAACGGCCAAGTGATATGAACGAAACTGAGAATTAGCTGCAAGTATATATAAAAAATAAATGAAAACTAATCCTTAATGCAAAACGAAAACTAGTTATAATTATATGTTAAATTCAAGAGCATTTTTATACAGGCAAAACTAGAAGCTTAAAACCAAAATATTACGGATACAGAAACAATATTCGGAGAAAAATAAAAACAATCATAGAAAATAAGAACTAATAGAACTTTGCATAAAGCTCGTTATTCTTACTTTCACTGGCTAATTTATACATATATACAACATAAAATGCAAGAATAATAAATATAAGACTGAAACTTCCAAAATCTAACACAAAATACTACAGAACATATATGCCAACAACTTAAAACCGTTGCTGTATATAACTGCGGCGCGAAGTGCATTACATTCGTTAAACTGCCTGATACAATCGCAGCGCTCCGGACCCCATAAGGTAAACTTTTTTAGTGCCAGCCGCGTGAACTAGCTGAGCCGAGGGCTGAGCATACGCAAGCGGCAATCCGCACTGCGCGTAAGTACGATACTCGGTATTTATCTATTTACAAATACTTATATTGACTATCTATATAACTTAATTAGTCACTTGATTAAACACCACAGTGCAGCGCAGGCCCAAATTTTAATTTCCACTTAAATAATTGCCATAAAAAATTGCATTTACGTATGTTTTGTAAGATCATAGTAGTCCATATTCTAAACATTTAGCTGAAGTCGATAACGGTATTTATGTAGAAAATTATTATAAGTATGTTACCAGGCCACCCTTACTAATGGTGTATGCAGTAAAGAAAACGATTTTAAAAATCATATTTTTTAATAAAACGTACAGCTCTACAGCAACTTAGGATCTAACAATCAAATTTACCACATATCTAATAAATTACATAAATCATCGTTATTGTAATATCGGTAATACAATACCACGCCAGATACCTATCTACAGGGTGATCAGATAGGGCTGGACAGCGGCAGTGTCTTGGAAATTAATCGTGCTAGAATCTTGCGGTAAATTTTTTTTAAACAAATGTGGCCACCCGGATTTCATTTTAAAATATTATGAAGTACGTAACTTTGCCGCTATGTTACGCATTTATTAGGACATATCAAAGAATCGTTTTCTTCTCCAATACAATGTTAGTCTAAAATAATCTTATGTTTATTTCTTATAAGATCTTGTTTGAACATTTTTTTCTAGTTACTATGACTACGACAGAAGGAGAATAGAAGTTTCAAATCTTCAAAATGGCGTAACTCAAGTATGGATTCACCGAATTTAACGAATGGTGGCTAGCTTAAAAGTGAATTTTAAAGTTTTCAGTATATTTAAAAAATTAAATGCAGCCCTATAGAATTTTTTAGGCTGTTATAACCCTATTAATCGGAGGTCGATATCTTTTTTTGTTTCTCAGTTATAGTAA
Source organism: Rhyzopertha dominica (assembly GCA_025024175.1). Taxonomy (NCBI): domain Eukaryota; kingdom Metazoa; phylum Arthropoda; class Insecta; order Coleoptera; family Bostrichidae; genus Rhyzopertha; species Rhyzopertha dominica. Next base: position 69,968,791 of record QCXZ01000137.1, read on the forward strand.
AAAGACTGCGAACCCGTTATTTGGTTCAGAAATTTTTTTTCTTGAAATAAAATTACGTCATATTAAAAAGGTAACATGATGACTCATAAATTACGCGTGGTGTGTAAGATATACAAAATATATTACCGAATTATTACTGAAACTAGCTGACGGATAGGTATACCGAATAGGACATGTTACCCCTAAATTATTTTGCGATTCTCCAGCATATGTTGTTTATGACCTCCTAACCTTCGTTCTGTGTAGGTTTCAAGATGGATTTCGCGAATTTTTAATGTTTAGGGGTGGTGTTCGGGGCTGGAAATGATCATGTTATCCCCTGAATCCTTGCGTTTCTCCAGGATATGTTATTTGTGGCCACCTAATCTGTGTCCTGTGTAATTTTCAAGCTGTAGCAAATTCGTTTGTAGAATTCGCGAATTTTTAATGCTTAAGGGTGGTGTTCGGGGCTGGAAATGATCATGTTATCCCCTGAATTCTTGCGTTTCTCCAGGATATGTTGTTTGTGGCCACCTAATCTGTGTCCTGTGTAATTTTCAAGCTGTAGCAAATTCGTTTGTAGATTTCGTGAATTTTTAATGCTTAAGGGTGGTGTTCGGGGCTGGAAATGATCATGTTATCCCCTGAATTCTTGCGTTTCTCCAGGATATGTTGTTTGTGGCCACCTAATCTGTGTCCTGTGTAATTTTCAAGCTGTAGCAAATTCGTTTGTAGATTTCGTGAATTTTTAGTGCTTAAGGGTGGTGTTCGGGGCTGGAAATGATCATGTTATCCCCTGAATTTTTGCGTTTCTCCAGGATATGMTGTTTGTYGCCACCTKATCTGTGTCCCGTGTAATTTTCAAGCTGTAGCAAATTRGTTTGTAGATTTCGCGAATTTTTAATGCTTAAGGGTGGTGTTCGGGGCTGGAAATGGCCATGTTATCCCCTGAATTTTCCCGTTTCTTCAGGATATGTTGTTTGTGGTCACCTAATCTGTGTCGTGTGTAATTTTCAAGCTGTAGCAAATTCGTTTGCAGTTTTCGCCAATTTTTAATGCTTAAGGGTGGTGTTCGGGGCTGGAAATGACCATGTTATCCCCTGAATTTTTGCGTTTCTCCAGGATYTGTTGTTTGTGGCCACCTAATCTGTGTCCTGTGTAATTTTCAAGCTGTAGCAAATTCGTTTGTAGATTTCGCGAATTTTTAATGCTTAAGGGTGGTGTTCGGGGCTGGAAATGATCATGTTATCCCCTGAATTTTTGCGTTTCTCCAGGATATGTTGTTTGTGGCCACCTAATCTGTGTCCTCTGTAATTTTCAAGCTGTAGCAAATTCGTTTGTAGATTTCGCGAATTTTTAATGCTTAAGGGTGGTGTTCGGGGCTGGAAATGATCATGTTATCCCCTGAATTTTTGCGTTTCTCCCAGGATATGTTGTTTGTGGTCACCTAATCTGTGTCCTGTGTAATTTTCAAGCTGTAGCAAATTCGTTTGTAGGTTTCGCCAATTTTTAATGCTTAAGGGTGGTGTTCGGCGCTGGAAATGACCATGTTATCCCCTGAATTTTTGCGTTTCTCCAGGATATGTTGTTTGTGGCCACCTAATCTGTGTCCTGTGTAATTTTCAAGCTGTAGCAAATTCATTTGTAGATTTCGCGAACTTTTAATGCTTAAGGGTGGTGTTCGGGGCTGGAAATGATCATGTTATCCCTGAATTTTTGCGTTTCTCCAGGATATGTTGTTTGTGGCCACCTAATCTGTGTCCTGTGTAATTTTCAAGCTGTAGCAAATTCGTTTATAGATTTCGCGAATTTTTAATGCTTAAGGGTGGTGTTCGGGGCTGGAAATGATCATGTTATCCCCTGAATTTTTGCGTTTCTCCAGGATATGTTGTTTGCGGTCACCTAATCTGTGTCCTGTGTAATTTTCAAGCTGTAGCAAATTCGTTTGTAGTTTTCGCCAATTTTTAATGCTTAAGGGTGGTGTTCGGGGCTGTAAATGACCATGTTATCCCCTGAATTTTTGCGTTTCTCCAGGATATATTGTTTATGGCTACCTAATCTGTGTCCTGTGTAATTTTCAAGCTGTAGCAAATTCGTTTGTAGATTTCGCAAATCTTTAATGCTTAAGGGTGGTGTTCGGGGCTGGAAATGACCATGTTATCCCCTGAATTTTCCCGTTTTCTCCAGGATATGTTGTTTGTGGTCACCTAATCTGTGTTCTGTGTAATTTTCAAGCTGTAGCAAATTCGTTTGTAGATTTTGCAAACTTTTAATGCTCAAGGGTGGTGTTCGGGGCTGGAAATGGCCATGTTATCCCCTGAATTTTCCCGTTTCTTCAGGATATGTTGTTTGTGGCCACCTAATCTGTGTCCTGTGTAATTTTCAAGCTGTAGCAAATTCGTTTGTAGATTTCGCGAATTTTTAATGCTTAAGGGTGGTGTTCGGGGCTGGAAATGATCATGTTATCCCCTGAATTTTTGCGTTTCTCCAGGATATGTTGTTTGTGGTCACCTAATCTGTGCCTGTGTAATTTTCAAGCTGTAGCAAATTTGTTTGTAGAATTCGCAAATTTTTAATGCTTAGGGGTGGTGTTCGGGGCTGGAAATGACCATGTTATCCCCTGAATTTTCCCGTTTCTCCAGGATATGTTGTTTGTGGTCACCTAATCTGTGTCCTGTGTAATTTTCAAGCTGTAGCAAATTCGTTTGTAGATATCGCAAAATTTTAATGCTTAAGGGTGGTGTTCGGGGCTGGAAATGATCATGTTATCCCCTGAATTTTCTCGTTTCTCCAGGATATGTTGTTTGTGGTCACCTAATCTGTGTCCTGTGTAATTTTCAAGCTGTAGCAAATTCGTTTGTAGATTTCGCAAATTTTTAATGCTTAAGGGTGGTGTTCGGGGCTGGAAATGAACATGTTATCCCCTGAATTTTTGCTTTTCTCCAGGACATGTTGTTTGTGGTCACCTAATCTGTGTCCTGTGTAATTTTCAAGCTGTAGCAATTCGTTTGTAGATTTCGCGAATTTTTAATGCTTAAGGGTGGTGTTCGGGGCTGGAAATGAACATGTTATCCCCTAAATATATTTTTGCGATTCTCTAGTTGATTTTAGCCACGTAATCGACATTCTGTGTGTATTCCAAGAAGTAGTAAATTCGAATGTCGAATCAGTGGTTTTTAATTCGTAAGGGTGCATGTTGTCAGTGGTAAAAGTTCTTTTTTTTAAATATCTTGAAAATTAATATGCACTATGCACTCTGCTTATCTTCTTTGTAAACTGTAAACTGTAGCAAAGTGGTGCTGCGCGCAGTTAATTGAAATATAGTGATAGGTATTTAATGGCAAGGTGTATGTGAACATTTTTTTTATTGTTGATTTTGTATGGATTATGTAGATATATGTCTTTTGTTTATGTTGTGTATAGACCTGGCGTGCAGCATATTTAAATCCCGCGTATAAATCACTAAATATGTAGGAATCTATTCAAATGCTTTACTTGACTGGTCGACTGTAAAAACGTGATTCTCGTTTTTGATTCCGTTGCTAACTTCAACCACATGTGAATCACCATGTATGTTAGGGGCAAGCGGTGAGGGCGCCATAATTGTTCCATCTTAAAAGTTGCCTGTATTAAGCCAGAGCTGATTATAATCATCACCTACATGAAGTCGTATATACATGTATTCCTCCTGTATTCATTTAATTTTCTATATTAAAACTGATGCATATTTTTTTTGTATGTGAGGATATGTGCACCTGATCGGGATATTTGAGATGGAAGGTTGGAAGGACAGGTTGGATGGGAACTTTGGTCTGTTGGAACTGCATAGACACAACTTTCTAATATTTTTACTACCGGCATCTGAATATTGTACAAATTTTTGGTTAAAATGTGCCATACACAAGAAGTCAATTTCATGTAAATCTACACCAACACATTTTGACCATGTTTTCAACCTGTAAGCATCCTAAAATAAAATTGTTAAACGCCGCGTATAAGTAAACATACAACGTTGCTAATTATAATTAAGTATAACTTTTGTATCAACAGTTGAAATAATGAACTATCTATATTTAATAGTTTTACATGCCCGTAAATGCCACACTTTTTCATTTTGTACAGATTGCAAGCGATTTGAAATTACGGATGTCAACTGCCTGACATTACACATGACAGTCCGCAACTAACGTATGGCCATCTAGTGTTACCTTTATGTAGCTTAACTTGCCCTTGATTTGGGTAAGAAAATGGCCGCCAGTTGGTATACCACGTATAGAGGTATCTTGCCTGAAATATTAGCGATTTTCTATATTAATATTCACCCGCCCCCCACTCCTGTATTTGACATTTAACAAAAAAATGTTTTTAACAAAAATGGTAGATCTTAGTTACAAACTCGAAAATATTTTCTAGCAGTTTCTCTTGGCCACTTTACTTAAGAAATTTTTTACCTCAAAGCTCTAGGGCTACTGGTTTATGAGATATGACCGGCCACCTCTCTTATTTGCTCACCCTGTACATAAATAGAACATACAGTAAGTATTCTAATCTCTCTATTTTGTTTTATAAATAGTTCTACATAAAATATGAACGCGTGAAAGCATTCTTTAAATGATTCTGCCACATGAGATGACACTAAGAGCAGTTTATTCATTAACTTTACATTTTAGATGTTTTATTATATAAAGAGACTTTGATAGTTCTTTGTTCACCTGAGGTATTTGCACCAATTTTTTTAAAAATTTAATAGGGTTCTGATCTGCAAGGTTTAGTGCTCTAAAAACTTACTCTTTTGTCTTATAGTTATTCAAATTGAAATTATTAGCTTTTGTACACTGAATACTATATTTCCTTCTCCGGTCGCAAAATCTATAGTTGATGCATTGTTAAGGACTGAGGTGCGTTCACTGATAAGTCATTCATACACACTATATAATACAGCGGCCCAAGAATTGACCCTTGTGGAAACCCTACATCAACTTGCTACACGCTGTCTATTGTTAATATTGTTAATATATGACTGTAACAGTCAATTTTCAGTGCTATATGCTCTTAAACACGCATGTTCTTTTGTAACACTGGATTTGTTTTTCATCCAAAGTTCAAAAATTTTTAAAACAAGACTGGTAGTCTGGAAGTATTGCAATGGGCAGTGAATTGGTTTTATCACCTAGCTAGACAGGCTCTAATTTGATTAAAATAAAGTAATTGAAAAGCAATATTATATTGTTTTGTTATTGCAGTCAGATGATAAAATTATTTTTTGTCTCCTCGAGGTTTAATCAATTTTGCGGGTGAACTGGATTCAATTTTTAATGAACATTTAAAAAAAGTAGTTTTTAAAGGCATATCAAAAACAATACAAAATGAACTTTTAGATTCAATTTTAACAGTGGCACAAAATGAAATTAAAAGTGAAATAGAACGCAGTGATTATTTAGCAGTTAAGTTGATGAAACAACTGACAGTTCTAATAAGAGTCACATGCTTTTCATTTTTCGATACGTTCTTGATGGAGTTGTATGATGAAAGATTTTGGAAGTTATTATCTAGTATCTATAAAAGCCCAGAGATAATAATTACTCAATCATATTACATTGCCGCGTTATTGTTCGTTCCACAACATGTAAAAGTGACAGAGACGTCATCAAGTTCTGACGGCAAGTATGGCTGACTCCGCATGCATCGCGTAACCAGTGGCGTACCGAAAATAATTACTTGCGGGGACAGTATTGATTCACAAATTACTGTATAATGTTGATAAACGAAACACAAAACACTGCACGTGGTTATTCGTCTATTAGCCAAATCGCATTGAACACAATAACAACAATGAACAAACCGGTTTAACCAGTTCTGAAATACCAATGCGCCACTGGTTTGCGCCTGCAGATCGCCACAACTGATTTCAGTCGCTGAAACAGGTTTTGCGCAATGACGTCACTAATGACGTCCCTGTCACCTTCTCATTTGGAATAAATTATAATGAGTGGACGATTTGCTGCAAATTGCTGTCTTAGATAAAATTGTACAAGGTTCATAACCAAAAGCGATTGCAACTAGATGGGTTTTTAATAGCCGATGCATAAAATCTGTTTTCATGTACAAGGAAGATATTGCTGCCTGCTTGGAAGTCATACTAGATAACGAAAACGATTCAAGTACTATAAATCAAGCGATTGGATTGCAAAATTATTTAAAAGTGAAGATTTTCTATACTGGCTGAATTTCTTTCATCCACTGATGCTTCACTACGAAATACTTTTTAAACAACTACAGAAAAGAAGCATTGATGCCGTAAGTGTTAAAAAAAGTATGACCGATTTCATCAATCAACGAGTTATTGATCATTTTGCTGAAACTAACGATAGGAGGATCGAAATTTTAGATAAGCAGTTTTATCTTAAAGCACTTTAATTTGTGGGTATTTTTTACACGCATATCAATATTGTTTGGGTACACTACTGCACTGAAATTTGGGAATGATCGTCCATTTTGACCGACCGCGAGTCCCCACTGAAGGCAACTTGCAACAACTTTCAAAAACCTGCTTCTGTGGGCTGAAATTTTGAAGTAATTTTTATGCGATATTTAATTCAACGCATGATAGCAAGCGCGACAAAATATAACTTCTGGAATCGTGCGAACACAATTTATTTACAATACAATAATACCAACACTCATAATATCATGTTTTTTAATTAAAAAAATCATCTGTTGTTTCAGGTTGGTGAAAGAAGAAATAGCTTTTATCTTTTAAGATAAATTTTGGTGTTGGTAATCCTGCTTGTTTTTTAGGGGTGGGGGTTTTGACCCCAATGACCCCCCCTGGATCCGCTCTTGGTTCTAATGTATAGATATCAGTCTAGTAAGTGGCACCATTATAGCTCGAAATGCCGCTTTGATGACTGTCATGCATTCTTGACTATTAGATACTTTCCATGTGGCTGAATGTTTTCAGTCTTTATATGTCACTTGATGCATTTGACTAGGCTGATTAAGTAGATGACATTCAAAAGGACTTCTTTTTCCTTTAATTGATTTATGTATCATTTCGCTAAATTTTTCGGTTTTGAAACTTTGGTTTGTTTCAGAGAAAACCTGCTGAGAGTTTCAATAAAGAAATCATGTAATTGTTTTGGAACACTGGTTCCCAGTCCACAAGAACTAGGTACTGTAATTTGTCATAGTATTTTTGCGTGATTCTGAAAAGTAGTTGTTTTGGTGAAGCACTCGTCCAGATAAATTTCTCATGCCCGGTGGTCAGGCAGATTTGGATTTGTTGTAGTACCATGTTTAATGCACATATACCAAATAATGTCCATATATCTACTGGACAGAATTTAAATTCTCCTTCAACAGGCATGTCTTTTGTGTCTGTATTCTCTAAGCATCTACGTATGTATATTGTTTGTTGACATGCAGTTACCTCCATATCTTTGAGGGTGTAATCTAGGCTTTCTTCTAAAACACATGTGGAAAGATATTTTATTTATTGCCTTCGATATGAAAGAAGTATACTACATTTTGGAGTTAACCAGTTAATTTCAGCACAGTTACTGAAAATCTGTGTGTAATCACTCACGCCGCGTTAGCAGCGACTGAGAAATCCAACTCACCAAGTCTTTCAACTTCGAACAGACTATGGATGGGATATTTTAATTAGTACTGAATGTTGCCAGACAGGCATCTGAAAGGCATGAAATATCGCAACGTCTTTAATTTCCTTCAAATAATCGTCTTACAGAGCTCAGAAACTGACAGCGTATAACGCGGATGCAGACCAAAAACGCTTTGGTAGCACACTCCTGAAACCGATTAATCTGCTGGCGCAACGACAAGCGACGGTATTTCCACTCCAGCGCACCTAAAATCCTTACGGCCCTAGTCGCCAGCTTTATCTGAAAAAGTTCCTTTTTATGCCGCTAATCTCATCTAATTCAATGTTGAAACCCTAAACCGTCAAAGCGTATACTTGCGAAGGTTGAGGCGAAACACATTCTGATTGACGTCAGATTGCTTGAGTAGAAAATCAAAAGAAATGCTTTTCACATACCCAACTCATTCAGTGCTTTTGTAGGTACCTATATAGAAACGCTGAAAGGGAACACTCGTTTACTAAAAATTTCATTTTTATGTTTATGTTGACATAAAAACGTCCTAATAAGGTAATAATTATTTTTGTGTCAATATGAACTTGTTGATCATCAAGAAACTCATGCACAAATTAGCAGACGGAGTTCAAACAAGTATACATCTAAATTTAGAAGTTTTTACTCTTTTGAGAATATAAAAACAAGGTGTTTTTTTTAAACAATAACTTTAAATTGATTTATGCAGAAAAGAAACATTCCAAAAATAAGTAATTATCCTATAGTGTTTAGCCTGGATAAATAGCTCATTAATAAATTACCTAGCTTATTCCAACCACAGTTGGGCGTTACTTGCATAAAAATGCTAATAATGACTAAAGTATATTCTTAATGATTAAAAAACTGTTCTTACTAATGGAAAGTGTTTGAGAGGTTTGAAACATGAAAGTTTATTTCTGGTAGCTATTACATTTGGATAATCTTTGATGTACAGGTTTATTGGGGTGAAATAGGTAAAAAATTATTAAAAATCACACCTAAGTACTAGAACTTCTTTGTTTATATGGGTGTCATTTTATTTTCTACGCTACATTGACAGGAATAAGGTGAATGAATATATGTGAGATACAGATAAGGAGTATGCAATGTAAAAATTTGGGTTAGCGATAACGTGACCATTTGTTACTTAAATAATGTAAAAATTATATTCTAAACAAAATTATTTGCTTTTAAATTTACAATCGAGTGTTAAATTCAAAGGCGCAAAGAATTTAATATAGCCTCAGCCCCAGTTTTTGCCTTTTAGCAGTTTGAAGTTTAAGCGTGGGTGGTGGGCGAAAAAGTCGTTAAAATAATCCTACCCTAGGCAATTAATATCCGCCCCTCAAACCAATTAACAGAAATGCCTGGTTCCACCTACATAAACGGTGTGGAAGATTGGAGCTAATAAACAACCCATTTTTGTGCTTTTTTTAATTAACCGATTTTACGTGATTTAAAAATGGCTTTTTCACAACGACGACTTTAAAGCTTTTTAAACTTCAAACAAGTTCCACGTAAATGAGCCACAACGTTTTCTAATTATAATAAGCAGAAGTGTCCAAGAAGTAACTACGTCGTAATGTCAATGCACCCGACAGACTACTTTGATTGAGGTCTTGAAGTAATGACCAAAGTTTATTTAAGAACGAAACCTAATCGGTGCATTTACCCAGTACACGGAAAGAGATCGATCACTTACTGCTTTCTAATAAAAGCATGATATTTAAGGATGTTGAAGTTGATATTCTGAAGGAGAGACATCGTTTGAACAATTAGGAACAGTTTCCATTAAGTTAGTGAGGAAGGGTAGAAATTAATCTATAATTTGTCGCTACCGATTTTGCCGAAGAGTAAAACTTTTGCCGAACTAGTGGACCTATTTAATAAACATTTTGCATCAATGAATCGTTTTTCGCGGCACGATCAAAATCCTGTTCACAAAATAATGTGGGTGAAGATGCAAATAAATGGGTTGCTCAGTTAAGAAATTTGGTGGTCAATTGTGATTTTTCGGCTACTGAAATTGATTGGGTTCTAAGGGATCGTTTCGTTGTGGGATTCACAAAAGATCCTGCTACAGCTAGATTATTCGAAGAAAATTCTACTAGCACGTTTTCCGATGTGGTTCGAATTGCTGCTTCAAAGATGGTTGCGGATACCAACATTGAAGTCAAAATGGAGCCAGAAGTTCAACATGTGTCGGTGATATCCAGGAAGGGACACCATTTGCCGAATACGAACGACACAGTTCCATCGTCATCGAGGACGTCAGCAGTACCGTCATCATCCGGATCAACGAAAGTGCGCAAGCCAGCGAAATTTTGTGCGGTGTGCGGTATGCGCAAACACAACAAAAGTAAGTGGCGCTTTAGGGGATATGAGTGCCATTTTTGTAAAGTAAACGGTCACCTTGCACCAGTTTGTCTTGGGAAAACTAATAAAAACTGCAGTTTTTTAAATTTTGTGGACGATAATGATCAGATTTTTATGTTAGGAGCTAGCAGCCTGTAAATCCATTTTATGTCACTATTAAAATCTCTGCAGTTTCTAAAACGTTATGGTTAAACAATTTAAAAAATCATGCATTGATGTGACATAGACAATTGTACGTTTATCACGGAGATAAGCTAGACGTTCTAGGATTTTGTAACATTTTTGTGACGTACAATGGTATTCCAAATGATTTAAATGTGTTTGTAATAGACAGGGGTAGACCTCCTATTTTAGGCAGAGATTTCATGAAAATGTATAATTTAATAATTTAATAATAAGAGAAATCCATACTGTTCAGGATGATTTAAGTTATCTTAAAAATAAATATTATAAAAAAAATTTCCGGGAATTGGAACGTTTAATAAGGGAACAGTTTTAAAATTTTTGCGGGCGAGACCTTTACCTTTTGGTATTAAGGATAAAGTTGAAAAGGAACTTGAACGCTTGGTTAATCTAAATGTATTAGTTCCAGTAGATTACTCGCCTTCGGCAACCCCGATTGTACCAGTATTGAAAAGAGACGGGTCAGTATGTATATGCGGTGATTATAAGGTCACACTTAACCCTGAGCTACAAACTGATCAATTTCCACTGCCGCGTATTGAAGATTTGTTTTCAAGACTGGAGGATGCCAGCCTATTTTCTAAAATTGATTTATAACAGGCATATGCACAAATTTTCCTAGATGAAAAATCTGAATAATTAGTGACCATTTCAACTCACAAGGGTTTATTCCGTTATCAAAGATGACCATACGGAGTAGCATGTGAACCTGAAAAGTACCAAAAACTGATGAAATCTCTACTTTCAGAGGGAGTCATAATATTTTTAGATGATGTGCTAATAGGAGGAGTGGATCACATGCAAAATTTGGAACGAGTAGAAAAAGTCGATTGCAAAATGCTGGGCTTAAAGTATAAGCTAATAAATTTCATTTTTTCCAAAAGCAAGTCCAATATTTAGGTTTTATTATCGATAAAGATGGTCTTAAAACTTCCCCTAACATAGTTTTAGCTATATAAAACGCTCAAGTTCCAAATAATGTTTCTGAACTCAAATCAATGCGGAATTAATAGCATATACAAAAAGAGCGTTTTTTGCATTATAGTTTTTGTGCAGTGTACTGCATTCAGGTCGACACTTGTAATTATATGGTCGAATAAACGTGTTGATAAAAGGTTGGTGCGTATTATTGAAGAGCACTTGTGCTTCCCGAATGGCCTAAGAATATATTACACTATATGAAAGAGTAAATGTGGAAACGATAGAACGATATTTTAAAGAAATGATAATTTCTACTACTTATTATAGTGCACGACATTCTTGAAACAAATGAAACAATGAAAAAAGGAATAGGTGCTTACTTTTCTTGGAATATCGTTACTGATGGTTATGGTTCAAATTAAAGGGAAGTTCTAGTTAAGATGCTACTTCTTTTAAATTTCTTATTGACGAAAAGATGCACTACAGAGCGCAAATAAAAATATTTTATTTCCTTTTTTTAGAAAACAGTAGCCAGTGGATCACATAATACATTTAAAGAGATTTGCTAAAAGAAAAATTAAAACTTTATTTGCAATTGTTTTAGGACTGATTTAATCTTACACGCACGTAGGCCTATGATTCTGAAATAACGTTATCATTCTAGACCGTCAATAATTCAATGCAAACGATGTAGACGCCTTTGATAGGCATTTGGTAGAGTATTATGTATGATAAACATGCTGTTATAAAGTACAACTTATTTAAATTATAGTAAAAACAAACGGCAGAAAGATTCTTTCCTGAAAATAAAGAGTTTTACACATTATTATTATAAAGCTAAGTGCATGATATATATAAGTATATCAAATACAAACTAAATAATCTATGTGATCTTGTGATCTAATTTTTACAATGCAGTTTAACGCCTAACAGACATTTTTTCATTCACATTTAGAACTCGTTCGCTGACCGAAACATTTATGTATTCGATCTCCTTGTTACTGCATGTGATTTGATCACAAAGGGCAGTGCGAACTATTTATAGTTCATCCTACACCGATAAAACTTATCCTACCCTAATCCGGGGAAAGTTTTTCCACGTTATCCTGGGTTTTCGAACCGGATGGACACCTTGTTGAGGGAACTCATCAACAAGGTGCTGAGTTTCGAAAAGTCTAATGGACGCTCATAAAAGTTTTATCCTCGGGGTTACAACAAGTAAAAGGAGGTTGCTAAAACTCTACAACTGTTAGAACGTCTTGAACAGTTTCTTTAATTTGACAATTGCTGTGTTTACTTTCGGTTAAGCGGACATCGTAAATTGATCTTTGTTTTATGTATTAGGAGCGGAAAGACATGCAAATGTTGTATACATTCTGCTTTGTTGTATTAGCCTTCTTTATCGGATATATTATATTGTTATCTGTGTAATTTTTAAATGATTGATCAAATTCTGAGTGCACCACTCTGTAGTCTTGAGCATAGGTGGTGTAAATAGGCCATAAACTAATAATGATTCAACTCTTGGAACCATTTAAAATCATTCCATTGTACAGATCGCCAAAACTGGACACTCATAAATGCATATGATCATAACTAACCATAACATTATTGTTGGAGAGATTCGTATAAAAACTTTATAAGCTGACACACACGGTGATAAACACCTCTCTATACAGGTTGTATGAATTTGGATTCATCAGTGTCATCAGTTGCTACACTAGGGTGCAAAGAGGTTCAACATCCAGTACTGACTATATTTTGACAAAGAAAAGTTATAAAAGAATATAAAAACCTCAGGAAATAAACTGCAGGAGAAACTAGTGCGGCAATATACAAACGCAACAATGCTGATCTTATTATATCTGCTCCACATCAGCTCTATACTGAGTAAAATACTGTTGGGACGCACAGGTTCGAAAACTGTGGATTTCTGACTTTCTTTTATTTCAAATACTTCAATCAAATATTTCAAATTTAAACTCAACTAGCTTAAAACACTAGCACTAAAAACACCTGTCTTTTGCTCGGATCTCGCTCGATTAACAGATATTTGAATTCAGAACTTCACACTTTAAAGTATAAAGTATTTCGCGCTTCCGCCCACGCCATCTTTCTAGATGTTTCTAGAAGAACATCTCCCTGTCCCAGTCTAAACTTCGCGTATATTCAATTGATAGAATTTACTGGAGTCTCGACGTTCTGCCCTCTAACTGCTGCTAGGATCACTATCCAAAGTGTCCAATTAAACAGCATCTACGTGCCTGTATCTCTGGTCCACATATGGAGCTGATTATCCGCTAGCATGTAACAATACAATATATAAAAAAAGCATGGTGGGATCTAAATACCAGAGTAGTTTGAATAGAACTACGGACTACGTTGGATTTGACAGAATCCATTTCACACAAAAATAAATGATAGAATGGAGCTTAAAACTTTTAATTCTTAAAACAAAAACGAGTATTTCAGAGAAAAAATTACAGAAAACCAAAAGGACAAGAAAAAGCTGGGGAATAATCACCAATCATATAATAGGTAAATTGTACTCACAAAAACTGAACATGATGAAAACTGTATAGCCAATAAAAACTGCTGCAAATTGAATCAATACTTCCACATCCAATTGTCTAAATGACATTTACGTTTTTATTTCTTATACTATACGATTAATAATCAGGTTATGAGCATTTTTTCTATCTATACATATTTTCTAAGACAAACGGTCCTCGTGATATTAGCAAAAATACATAAATTTTAAAAATAATTTTTTCCGATTAACTCGAAAAGTATTAACTTAACAAAAAAATTACAAGAGTGCCTTCCGATCAGAAATTTGATTTTATATATAATACCAAAATTTAAAAAAATCGTACTAACAGGGTCCAAAATACGTTTTTTTTGGATACATTTTCTAGGCACTTTTTGTGAGATATTTAATTTCCTATCTGATGGTATTTTTATTTTTTGAATATATTAAATATATTCGGAGATATTTAGGAAAAACCGTTTTCTTTAAGTGGCGTTTTTTGCCAATATCTTCTAAACAATTTGCTGCACCGAAAATTTATAAGAACTCGCAGTTATACTACTAATCACATACTATAAGAAAAAAAAGGAAATTTGCAAAAAGGGTAGCTACCTCCCAATTTCGCCCCCTTCCCGATACCCTACTTAATCCAAAAACAATAGGTCGCTTTGGGTAGCTGAGATTTATACGTTTGCCAAATTTCAAGTTCATATATTAAGTCTTTCAAAAGTTATCGTGACCACAAACAAAACCACAGACACAGACACACAGACAAGAAATTTTCTTCTACTCAAATTTTGCTTTTTTTTACGTTTTCGGCCATTTTAAAGCGAATGAGCAAATAAAAATTTTTGAAAATTTTTTTGCGACACAATACTCCCAATCCGTTGAATGTGGAAGTAATTATCATCAAGGTGTTTCAACGTAGCAAAAGATTTCGCTAGTTTAAATCTACATCAATTAAGCACCGCTGTTGGACTTAAAATAATTAATATCCCACCACTAAGCTGAACAAGCTGTTTATATAGGTGCTAAATGTAGAGGTCATCAAATATTGATAGCCATCAATTTTTTCTCATTTATTTTTATATTATAAACTTACATACATTAAATTATTGTGTGGTATTTATTTATTCACCACATGCACTGAACCACGTTATTGTAAATATAAGGTCCGGAAAAATACCTCCTGTATTTGAAAATGGCGCTGCGTGAGTTGTGGTAGGGATACGAAGGCAGGGGGGCATCGATCGATTATAACATTTATTTTACCATTTTACTTAGTAACAAATTGATAATAACAATGATAATAATATCTTTATTCATCTGTATCACAGATAAGTCACACAAAAATATATATAAAATGTGTATAGTACATGATCAGTTTGTTAGATTGATAGCTGCAGAAACTCTTGAAGTGTGTATATTGGATTGTCCATCAGTAGGCGCTAAGGTTTGGCTTTCACTAGTGAGGGGTTTAGTTGCTTCCATTCTTTGGGCAATTTATTGTAAAGCTGCAAGTTTGGTGACTGCCTTTCGGATGTTGCCAATCTGAATCTGTTCACAGTGAGATTAGTGGATCCCCTGATATTATAGCCATGTGAATCTTCTCTAGTTTGCAGATGTTGTCTACTTTTGTATATGTTCACCAACTGTGTCACAACAAACTCTGATGTTACAGTGAGGATGTGAAACTTTTTAAATAATGGTTTGCACAGTGTTCTTCTGAAGTCGCAAAATCTTCTGGGCATGAGGCGAGTTGCCCCATGCCTCTATGACGTAGGTGATGCTCGAGTGTAACATCGTGAGGTAGGCGATCAGGGCTGCTTCTTTCTTTTTATGCTGCGAATTCGTCTAATTGWATAAATGATTTTAGTCAGCTTATGTGTTAATTCACTACATTGATGTTTCTAAGTCAGCCTTGTGTCCAGATGCAGGCCCAACAGCTTTACACTACAACTGCTTCCTGTTGTACGGGATGATGTGAACGTCATTCGTGTGGTCTTCTCATTGTTTAGCTGAAGATAATTTGCAGCAAACCATGACTCAGCAGAGATGTGGCCTTCTTGGAGTTATTTTAGTGCAACTTCAGAGGTTTTATCATGGACTGCTATTGTTGTGTCCTCTGCATATAATAAGCACAATGTATTGAGGTTTGCGGGAAGATCATTGATGTACAATACGAAGGACAGAAGCCCTAGTATTGATCCCTGGGGAACTCCACTATCAATGGTCAGCACTGGGCTGGTGTCGCCATTACAAGTTATCATTTGAGTTCGTTCTGATAGGTAAGATTTGAGAATATCATAAGATACACCTATGAATCCATAGTATTCAACCTTTTCTAGGAAAATATAATGTGACATACAATCAAAGGCCTTCGTTAAAACACACAGCTCTGTGTAACACACAAGGTGGTTTTCAAAAGCGCTAGTAATGAAATTCAATAGGTTCTTGCAGACATCTGCAGTGCTTTTTCCCTTCATGAAACCAAATTGCACTGAAGAAAGGTACTCTTGCCTTGTGAGGAACTTGAAGGAAACAAATATTATACATTCATAGGTTCTTCACACACAAACTAACGCCATTAGTCTTTCCTGAAAAAAATAAAACGTTTTTATTGCTTTATATTAGGTTGTGAAACAATTAACTTCCCGATATGAGCAACCTGGGTTGCCTACATGAGGTTTCGAATTGTATCTCTTGCTTTTCGTTATCACATTTTGGCTTGGCTCTGCTTTCCACAAAAACGATCATTCTGTGACTGAGATTGGAAGACAAAGCACGCATTTATTAAAGCGTTCTTGGAATGATAAAAATTGTGGTACATATTTGGAGATCATCAATCTATTGAAAGCATCTGTCCGTTACGCCATAATTTAACAAATATCAATTTCTAGCAAATTGATTATGTTACCTTAGAAAGACATTCAACAAGTGAGGTAGCCTTGTATCAAATAATTATTGCTGTGTAACCAACATTCAAAAATAGGGTCTTTTGGTAGAGGCTTAGAGCTATAGCCAGCATAGTCTTTTCTATCAAGCCCTTATCACCTGTTACCCGGCCGAACTTCAGCATCTGGACAGAAAACAGCATATAGCAACATCAGTTCAGTCAGTACTTATCTATTCCTTTCGTTGTATACGTACTTTGGTTATACAGTGAATGAAATGTTAGCTCGCTCAAAGCTTTGACAGGGAAAACTGCGTTTGTCCTTACACAAACAAAGAGCAATTATTATCATCAAGCTGTAGTTGCACCGTAAAATAAAATAATATTCCAATTCTTGCACTCTGTGTAAAATTGGTGGCGCCCTTAAAAATCATATTAAAATCCACGACCCCCC
This sequence comes from Rhyzopertha dominica, assembly GCA_025024175.1. NCBI lineage: Eukaryota > Metazoa > Arthropoda > Insecta > Coleoptera > Bostrichidae > Rhyzopertha > Rhyzopertha dominica. Next base: position 69,985,758 of record QCXZ01000137.1, read on the forward strand.
TCTAACCGAGCATTTAGCTGCCATCGCGCTGTGTAAAAAATGTAGTATACAAGCCATTTTGCCATTTCAAGTTTTTCAGCAGTCGCAATAGCGTGGCACGGTGAGCATGGTGCGTTTGTTGTGGAGGAGTAAATGCGTTATGAGTAATGTTGTTTTATGATTATTATTCATCTAGCAGTTCCTATTCGGTTCTGGGTTGGACGACGTGATTTTGTTCCGTATAAAACAGCTACGCAAGTTTTGGTATCAAATTTTAGAGCAACATGTGGCGAATGTGAGAACGTCCATCAAGCAGTCTCCAAAGCAGTCAACACCCAAAGCATGCTGCTGTCCTGGGATTGTTTGATAAGAGTGTAAGAAGATTTTCATATGCATCCACACAAAATTATAGTTAGGTACCCAAGAATTTAGTGCGATTGATTTTGAATCTCGCAGAACTGTGTGAAGGACCTTCTTCAGAACATTCCTCCTATAGCTGTTTTGATTTCGTCTAATGTCCCCACATTTTCCCTCGTAATTACGACCCGAGATCGGCCAGAGGATTTTTTCAGGGTAGAACCTGTTGCTCTAAACCTTTTAATTTGAATGGTTTTTCTATCCGGAATAAAATCATGTCGGCCAAGTCCGAACCGAATGCGAAATGCTAGCTTTACGCATATGCATGGGCGTACCAAAGGGGAGGGGGCAAGGGGAGGCAGCCCCCCCCTGGACCTGGGTTGCCAACTCTGGGCCCTTCCAATTTCCCATACATTTAGCTGGTTAATTATGTGTGTACATCTAAAAATTGTCTTATTTACAAAATTGTAAATACAGTCAAATTTATAGGCAAGTGTATTTCACAATTTTCATGCAGAATTCATGTTTGACCTTTGCAAATGACTTTCTGTAATAAGTCGTTGTCAAATGGTTTCCAAGCTTAATCGATGCCATGTGAGTTTTGAAGCTGTAACTGCAACATTCTTGTTGTTATGAATCGTTGTCTTAGGGCAGATATAACTTTAAAAGACTATCGTGGTCAGGATGAGTCATAACACGATTTCTGCTTAGTTCTCTTCTACATTTTCTATAAAGATTGTTCAACTAACTACTGTTATATGGAATCACATCAGAATCTGTCATATTTTTGGTGGCACGAATTAAAACCCGGTGTGTTGTTAAAAATGTAATTAAATATATTTCAGTTTATTTAAATGAAGCTTAATATGGTTAAAATATTAAGTGGTCGGTTAATTTTTGAGAGCAATGCACTGACGATTTAAGAAGGTTGGCTTGACGCTTAATGCTGATGCATTTGTCATTCTGAGTTTTAATAATGTTAGTTATCCATCGAGTCTCTTTCCCTGGGGAGCAAAAATTACTACAATTGTATCTTTTGCACCTATACATATGAACTCCCAGCTTAAATTTCTAAAGCTTCTGGTGTGAGAAGTTGAAACTGTACTAAATGTGCATCGGTTAATGCATTAGTCTTTGATATATGTTAATTCTGAATCAGAAATCGTGCTCCTTTTAGCAGAACTTTTAAGGTGAAATTTATGTTCCTTTGGTACTTCGTATGATATCATTATACATTATGTGGATCACAGATCTTTATTCTCCGAAATAAAATGTATCAACTCATTTTTTGTTAAACGCGAGAGCGATGCAACTGAATGCGCCTCACCTAACTGAGTTCATCAATAACGGAATTAGTAATAAAGGGCCTTTGTATGATTAGTGTACATAGAAATATAAATAATTTGGGTCTTTGTTTCACAAAAGATGTTTTAAGTCGCCTTGCAGGAAATCCACGAAGATTATTCATGGAATAAATACTTCATTAATTACTTAAGTACCTATATCTTACAAACATTTATGTTGAATTATACTCTACAGGACGTTCCTGTTTTGCCCCCCCCCCCTAGACCAAAAGCTGGGTACGCTCATGCGCATAATATGTCTACTTCACCAAAATAAACGCACCATGTTCGCAGTGCCATACCTTTGCAACTATTGAAAATGGCAAATATATACTGTTATGAATTTAGGAAATAAATGTTCTAAAGGAACTGGTTCGTTTGCGGAATCGAATACAAGAAAAGAAAAAGACGTGTGTTCGCTTACCTTAAGGTACGGTGCTGTGAACGGGGTTGCAGCGGGATGCAAGTAGAACACAAAAACAAGCGGGAGCGAGAGTTAACACCAAAAGTGGGAGCTGGAGCACCAAAGGGAAGTCAATTCTACGCAGCGGCGAAATCGTATGCACACACTTGGGTTTGTTTATTTACTTTTATGCACCTTTTCTTGTTAATAATAATTTCTAATGTTTTTCAATGTTCAAAACAACTACGATATTTGGTAAGCGAACATGTTTACGCGTGAAGTTTAGGAACACAAATTTAATTAGATATTTTGCTTTAACATATACATTATCGCTCGATACCCCATCTACCGTCGTATCACCAATACAACTCACGCAGCGATATCTTCAAACAAGGAACGTGTTTTTTTTGCCTGACACAAATTATTATTCTCAAATCGTACCCTAAAAATTATAATTATGAAKAMCTCAAMTCTTTAAATAAATAAAATAATAATATCATGCACGAAGACATAAGTTATAAACTTTTTGTTTCTTGTCAACCAGTTATTATTTGTGCTGTCCAATCAATTCAATTCTACCCATCCCCCATAATTGCCTCATTTCTGTATTTCTTATACAGGTAATTGGTCATTTACATCACGTGATGTTTACTCATGTAAAAGTTAAGTATTTGTCCAACGTTCTGGTTTGATTGGATTAACCTTTACAGTAGAGAGTAAATTACTATTCATCTTATCCGCCTCCTTTTGGATCGTGCTTGAGTAAATATGTGGGTATTACGTGCACAAATCTTTATTAGGAACTCCTAACCCATTGATGTTACATAAGATTGCAATTCGTATGTTATTTCCCAGATAGACGGTGCTAAAACAAACGCGGAGATTTGCGTCCAATGTATCCGATGTGTTAGTCAACAAATCCCCATCGGTCGTTTTCAATTGTTTTTCCAGTTCGCTCCAATTACTTGTCTGAACCAATTTATTTCTGCAGTAAGTCCTTGAAAGCGAATCCGCAAATGTCGCGATCACTCTGTTCTCTTCCTACAACGCGCCTATTTTAGAGGAAGCCAAATCGTATCTGTCTTAAGTCTAATTTGGCATTTGTTTCAGTAGAGAGTATGTAAATCCAACTCGTAAATTGCCCCGGCTATTTGGAATAGCAAATTTACACCAAACAAATGTAAACAGACATCAAAGAGAGGCGAAAAAACCCAATTGAATGCGGGTGAAATTTTCGTGCACGTTACTGGATTTCAACCTTTTCTATTTACGCTGACCCGTGTTTATTCACAGGAAATTCAAGTAGGTGGAGGACATTCACATCACGATGCAGTTGAAAGTAAAAAAAGAATTAAGTATACACGTGAACAGTAAACAAAATGTCAGCAAGTTTTGTGTACATTCTATGTTTGTAGGAATATGACACAAATACAAATAATAAAAAACTTTGAATAAGGCTTGACCGATTAGGGGACGTGATTAGTCTTGACATGAAAAAGTTCGTGAAAATGTTTAGTACTTCTTCAGCACTTGAAAGTTAATTAGTCGCGTGTGCAAGTTTCAAGAGTATTAAGTGATACTTGTAATTTAAAAATTGAGGCTTATACAGTTATCGTTGGAAACTTGTGAAGCACAATTGTTTAAGAATTAAAGCTTATTGTTACGAAGGAGTCGTGAACAAAATGATTACCTAGTATCGGAGAGAATCTGCAAAACTTGTCAACGTCGTCTACCACTGCGGCAAGCCATCAGTTTCTTGAAGCGCGGTAATGTTTAAATGTCTTCGAGAAGTTCTAAAACTAGAGTAGAGCTTTGTAAAGCCAGGTATTCGAAACTGCTATATTCGACACACGACAGTTGCTGGATAGAGAGACGGAATCCATCCGTCGAGGCTATTATTTTACATCGCTTATGCCTCATGCACGAAGAGCTGGAACAAGAGTTCATTCTCGAACAACCAACTTTCAATATCACGAACCAGTTAGCGCAGTTCGCACATAAGAATCGTTCTTTTTAACCGTTCCAATTCTATCCAGGACCTTAAGGCTGGACTCCTGGATAGAGGGACGAGCTAAAGATAGAAAGAGTATAACCTATTTTTACAAAACAACACCACCTAAAACTACAMAATATTTAGAGATAAGTGAATGCTTATCTGAAATATAAAAGATTCAGCTAGAGCCTAAGGTACTTTTCAAACTAATATACTCAATATTTGTTTCTAAAATAATTGATAATTGCAAGGACTACCTTTCAGATTATTTTTTACCAATATTGGTTATTGCATAACTAAAGTAGTAGTCATTTATCTCTAAACATTCAGTGGTTTTTGAAGGCTACTGTTTCTTTTAAAAATAGGTGGTTCTGGTCCCTTCTGTCCTCATCTCGGATATAGATAAGTAACCTGCAGCAGCATCCTGCTATAAATGCGTCAGGAATTTTAAGACATACTCTATCACTGTCTAGAGCAGAATAACGATAACGTATAATATAATAATAATAATAATAATAACCCGTTTATTGGGTTTGTATACAAAAAAAGCCTAAAAACAGAAAAATGCCTTAATGAAATCAAATGACAAATTAATAATGCTCGGGAAAAACTAAATAAAAGTAATAATGTACCCAAAAGGTCCGGGTTCAGTCGCTATGACTGATCTTCCACTCGCACCTTTATTATGCAACAAACTATCACAATAACAATTAGCACTCTAGTATGAAAAAAAATCAGCTTTTACATATCAACGCACGTACATGTAAAAAAACAAGTTTTTAAAAAAAACGAAAGAAAGAAAGTGAACGATTATTGCAAAAGTATATGTCGAGAGACAGCTTCTAATCGGGGGAGCCTAGACTATTTGTAGTTGTTCTTTAAGTAAGTGTTCTCGTAGCATTCTACGAAAACTAGCAATGGACAGACCAACAAGTGAATGGGACAAATTGTTTATACACTGGACAACATTAAATGAGAAGGATCGCCGAAAGAGAGCAGTACTGTGACGCGGAATACTAAGAACATCTTTGCGCCGTATATTCACATTATGGACGTCCGTTCTGAATGTAATTTTATTGTATAAATAAGGTGGATTGCAAGACACAACAACACGATAAAAAAACACGGTGCTATGTAATCTACTACGACGCGACATATTTAACCATCCAGTTATTGGCAAAGTGTACGAAATTCTTTCAAATTTTCTAATGTCGTGTATATATCGCAGACAAGAATCCAGAATTCTCCTAGTATCCGCAACCGTCAAGCATGGCCCATAGACATAATCAGAATAATTAAAATGTGAAAGGACCAGCGACTCACACAACAAAGTTTTAGTTTTTATATCAAACATGTGCCGATAATTAAATAATAGTTTTAATTTACTGTAAGCCTTTTTAAGTAAAAAAAGTCACATGGTCCGTAAATCTCATACATTACATTAAATTTTTTACTGAAATACCTAAACTCTTCCGTGCGATTTGTTCACTTCCCTAAGAATAACAGGCCTTGCTTAAAAAAAAGGAATTACTACTTGAACAAAGCAACGATATTAATATTGTGTTGCTATGACTGTTGGTAGCTGATATCAATATTAAGGAAGTAGTTTTGCCAAACTTCCTTCTGGTTATGTATGCCTGATTATACAGTGGGTAAATAATGGAGCATTCAAACAGTATAAGGGAGATATTAACTTTTGCGATAATTACGAGTATGTATTGAGCAGCTGCGTGCTATTGATATGCCGTTGTCGGTGGTGCTAATTCGTACACTAGCTTTTAGTAGCTACAAGATGGAATGAATGCGCAGCAATACAAGGAAGTAGATACTGGTTGAACGATTATATCGAATGAGTATATAATGACCTGTTTTGTTTATTATTATATATTGGTTGTCCTTATTAAGGAGATTTGATACTCGTGATTGAGTATTCGTTCTGCTTTTCTTTATAACAGTTCGATCAGCAAGAGGCCAAATCCCTGTAAAAGGCCGAGCACTCGCCAGCATAGTAAGTGTTTATACATTTACGTTATGATATATTTGTTAAGAGCTTAAGATCATCGTCATTATTGTCGGGTAAAAAAAAATACCCAACACAAATATTACTATAATATGTAATATTTCAGACGATTAAAAATAAGTGCTAGGCAATTTAAACCTAACTAAAACAAATATTTAATATTAGATAAAACCAACTAAATGTCTGTGGTAGCGAACTACTCGCATTGATATTTTATTGTTTACTGTAGCATTTAATGTAATGTTATGTGATGTGATATGATACAACATGATAATACATTAATAGCATTTATGGCTTATGTAATTTTTAGGCCTATTTCGGTCGTGTAGCTTAGTCAAGTATAACAGCAGGAACTTTACTAATCATGAAATTGTGCCTATCTGGCCTTCACCATTTTCATTATAATATGAAAATAAACACCATACCATACAACGCAGATGCTTTAATAGCATAGCAACCCACAGGAGAATATTTGCAATGGAAATTTTCAACAGAGACATTATATGGATATTATTATCGGCAGTTCACCCCATTCACGTAATATATTACGTTGCTGATAATACCTCCAGGCTGAATGTGTGCAAAATGCAATAAGCTCCCGATGGTTTCTTCCGCCTACTGCATAAAACACTGCATCCGAAACTAGTTCCGGGTTAAATCGATAAATTCCGGTATTTTGCTAACAGTACCCTTAGGTGCACCCCAGAAGCTTAATTTATAGCCGTATCAAACATGCACAATGCGGTTTTGCCCGGAGTTTTTGTCGTACTGCCAGTTTGGTCTACCTAAAATACAACATGTAAACAGCGAATGTATCCCTTTGCAAACAAATTTCTCAACCATATTAATGTAAAACTGAACCCTTTAACTCCGAAAAAAGCCTTTCACATTATTTACAAAATATGGTGTATCAGCGCTTGGATTTGTGCCAGATATAGGTATACAAAAGCTTTTAGCCGGATTTTTATTTAGATATTTAGAGAAACAGAACAAGGAAATTAAAAAAACTTTGTACCGTAGTAGTTATATCCTTTTAAAAAGCTTATGTCTGATATGGTGTGGATTTTTATTCTACCTCTGTAATAGTTCAGAATATTTTGATAATCAACTAGTCATCGCATCGCTCCTCCATAAGGTGGCAGTCCAAGACCACTAAGTCCTTAAATACTTCAATAGTCACCATATACTGTGGGATAAATGAGAATGGTAACGGGACTCTCGGGATGGATGGACATAAATGATTTAATCTTTGTGTCAGCTTCCAAATACAAGAGAATAATTCATACAGCTATGGTGCAAACATGATTATTTGCCAGCCCTCTGTCTGGTCTTTACCCATTTTTATACTAACATCTTCACAAATCCAGAGACTGGTGCTAAATGACTTCCGTTGTAGCCAGCATTGACCTATTATTTATCAAATTGGAATATATATATATGGATCCTGGAGGGCGACACGCGCTTTCCAGGCCAACTGGTCGTCAAACGGAGGGATAGGTGAGAACTGGGCGAGGCATGACAGTTTTTCTTTGACAGCGAGATTAATACGTTTTCCTTTTTTCAAGTTACTTTATTACTGTAAAAATAGTTAACAATATTAAAGATTGGATTGCTTGGAAAACAGAATGGAGATGTTATCATCAGCAAGGCTGCTTGCAAATGCATAACCCATCTCTCATCACACTTCCCGTGCTATCTGTCGCAAAGTCATCTGTATKCCACTTGGAACTGGAACAACTGCCAATGCTCTTCCCAAGTGGAGATGGTAAGATTCTCCGAACTGTGTTGCAGTAAAGTAGTACAAACAATCGAAAATGTCGAACAAGACTCGGGATTCCTGGAAAACCTATGTGAAGCCAGCTCCGAAACAGCTGTTGTGTTTCTTCCACCTATTCCTTATTCTTTTTTCTTCCTTTTTCTTTACTCTGCTCATTTGCGGTGCTGTACACATCTGTTTTTTCTTTAAAAAGCAAAATGGCTGTGAAGTTTTACTTTTAGATAAGGACACCCCGTATATATATTTTTGTACTTTTCGTTAGACACTATAAAAGACTTAACACTTGACGAGCTACATTATTATTAAAAACTCGGCGATGGATAAGCGGATAACATAGAATTGACCGTGGCGTGTGGAACAGAATTTTGATAAGAACCTTTTTATTCGCATCCTTCCTCGGCACGAAGCAGCCCTACCCATATGTAACTTTTCTCAGTATCCCTAGTGTGAATATTTACGGGAATTATTGTTGGAACACGCAGATCCATCACTTTCACGACTTCACAAGCGGAGCAACCTTGAACTGTATATGAAAATAAGTTTTCCTCGAGCATTATGGTAGCAAGCCCCACATTTGAGCCAGACTATAAGCTTCCGTGTGTAAAATTTTTCTAAGTCAAGCGTTAATGCGTTCGCGAGGGCGTGCTAAAACATTATTCCCTGCATGCAGGAGTTTTTAGACGCGCGTACCATATTTCATCGAACGAATGGGTTGTTAGAAGTTTTGCAAGAATACTTTAGGATCACTCTAGTTGATAAGAACATTGTATAACATTACATAAAGATTTTTAACTACAATTTGCCTCACAAATGTACTCTGAAAGTCTTTGGAAAGCCTTTCCTAACACAGTGTCATGTCTACAGTTCTACATATTCGCAAAATGCATCTCTATGCTATGCTTCTCCTCCACGGCCTGTTTCGCTATCTTTAAAGCTCGTCAGTGCAGTTTTGCACTAGTGCTGACAGCATGACATGGGTATACACTTTAATGTATGTCAGTTCCTGTCAGCTAGCAAAACGCATCGTGAGGACCTGCTGTCAAGTTGCAGTATGCAGGTGCAGGCAGTTACATCCCCTAAGAAAGTAGTTCAATTAAGGCGGTTAGGTGGTTTTGTCATTATCCCAATTTTTCACTAATAGATGGAGCCGTCATCAAAATTATCACTTATCATAATCGTAAGTTGTAATAATAGCACCCATATTTAATGCTCCCTATTAAAATTAAAATGCTTACATGATATTCATACCGATTCATTTACCTACTAAAGAGCGCTGCTGTCAGTCGATGTGCTATTGACAAGAAACACCTACAAACTGCGCAAATAGGTACGGATTTTGCCCGAAGGTGTAATTACTGAAACAGTGATGTTCCCCGGAGAGTGTTTTATATTGATTTCCATCTATTACGCTTTATTGCTTCTTTCCCCTGCTAAAAGTGTGAACATCTGCAAATAAATATGCGTCTGCATCCATTTACGCCCAATTAAAGTGTAAATCTTAAAACACTTTAATGGGCCAGTGATTACTTCAAATCAGCTTAATGTGAATCTATTTTTAGCGAAGTTTCTAGCGTTTCGACTATAAACCTACTCTGGTGTAATGTAGAAAGAAATCTTCCTTGACAGTGGTGCCTGCGGTCGCGAACGACTAAAGTATCGACGTCGATCGATACCTTTACACTCGATAGTCGACACCAAGTAGCATCAATACCTTTTTACAGATTTGGTGGCAACGAGACTTTCAGTATCAGTATCAGTTATTCCAGCGACTTAGTAAGGAACAGAACGAAAGCGAAAAAGTAGCTAATGTTTATTATTTATTATATTAAAGGTTATGATGAATATGCTCCATTTCCATTCTTATAAGTAAAACCAGCTTCATATATACAATTCTCTTTATGCTGCATTTTGTTAAAAACTGTAAAACTGGTTAAACATCAAAACGATGTTGTTACCATTTTTAGATGCTGAGAGGCAGTTGTCAGCTAGATATCTATTTCAGTAAGTGCAATTCCCTGCTAACCTTATTAGACCGTCAGATAATGACAGTGCCCCATTTCCACATGTAAGCCTTCAAGAGGGTTGAAGAGTGTAGAGTAAAATGAAGGTAAATTTATGAGTGGCTCATGGGGATAACATATGAAAAAATTAGATTTTTCTTAACAGAAGTAAAAGGTATCTCTTGCCCATATTGTCACACAAGCCGTGTGAAAATAAATTGAGCGTCGCTTCGAAGAAAAAACAGAGGCTTGAGTGTTGCAGCTGGCTAACGGATTGAAATAAAGGCGTAATCTTGCAAGGACCATTCTAGATTTTGACCGATTTTTCCACCCAAGCTCATCGAAAGTATGAACACATACATTGTCACTAGACTAGAAAACCGAATATGAATGCCACGAATGGATAAGTATATTTTTACGTGTGTTAAGGAAAATTTTATTATCCCCAGGGGCCACTCATAAATTTACTTTCATTTTACTCTACATCAATGTACCCTTCAACCATCTTCGAGGCTTGTATGCGAAGATGGTACACCTAAATCTGTCACTATCTGACGGTCTGTATGTTCAGTAAGGTAATGCAGCGTAGCACTTAAGCTTGTGGTTTTCGAAATTGATACATCTCCTCGGTATCTAGGTTAATCTGCAGTTATTTGCCACTTTAGAGTTTGCAAGATTTTGGTTTATTATTTTTTCACCCTATTCTTGGAGTGTTTTCTTTTCAGCCGTCTGCCACCGATCCACACATTCATTTTATGTTATTTGTAATGCTAACAATGAAGTGTTAGCGGAACCGGGTAGTAGACTGGTAAATTGACTACCTGTATTTCCATGAACTCGTTTCGTTGCTGCGAAACGTTTTGCATCAATTATTTACGCCAGCTTTACCATGACATTCTCAGAAATATAACAACGCGTCGAAAAGAAAATCACGCTATGCTCAGTCTGTTTGTAGCATCTTGTTAAATATACATACGATATTATACGATGGACAACCCTTAATATAGAGTGACTCCAGACAGGTAAAGTGGGTAAATTTTAAGAAGATATTCACTTACGAAATTATTAATATATTTGTTGGCGTCAACTCATATAGAGCGCCATTCGGATGTAAATTTCGCAAAAAGAGTTAGAGGAACTAGGTTAATCCAACCCTTGCAAGGCACCCTGCCTAAAGTAACATGTCCAGTAAAGATTTAATGGAAATTGTAAGGGCTTAATATTCGTAACTTCAAAGCTGTTTGAAGGGGCACCAGTCATTTCAAAATGTACAACACGTCTTATGACTTCATAGATATGAATTGTAGGTACCTAAGAGATAGAAGATATAAAAATCATGAAAAAAATCAATAGCATTAAGGCGTAAATATCTTAGTTTATTTAGGACGATTAGCTAGCTTAAAGCAAAGCGGAATTGACTGCCGAGAAAAAAAAATAATTTACCCCACCGCACTAAGCTAAATAATATAAATATATTAAGTGACACAGAAATAAGAACGACTAGTAATAGCTGTTCCATTTTAATAACCTTGGTGCAGATATTTTGCTTTACTTATTGTTTTTTAATATTAGTGTTTTTGAAAAATGCTTTGCAATGTTTAACTAAATATTCTTTTAAATGTTAGTGAAGGTTTCCCTATATACGAGAATGGTACATACATATTTATTTTTATGGTTGTCCTGAAAAGCTTCTTCCTTTGTTATTATTACATTTTATATTCACAATTTTATCTATAATTTCTAAGCTATGATTATTATCAATTGATACATCATTAATTTTACACAGTTCGTTATTAAATGTTGTTTTGTAGAGTACAGAAAGTAAAAAAAATCTTATTTTATAAAGTTCTATCAACCTTCTCCCCAGGCATGTAGAAATCAACTCTCCTCTAGTCTGCTACTTTGTGTGCTTAGATACTATATTTTTGTTCATAAAAATTGACAAAATTTTGTTTGAAAATAATAATAATTTACTGAAATAAATTAAAATAGAAAATAAGAAAAAGAAAACTAAAATACCCGAAAGGTCCGAGTTCAGTCTCTATGACTGTTGCTCCACTCGCACTCTTCTTAAAGTAAATTAAATTATTGAACCGTTATGAAGAAATCAGTAAGAAAAGAATGTGAGGGGAAAATCAGCTTCATCATACTAACGCAATAAGCGCTCAAAAACTGCTAATCAAAATGGATGAAACAAACTAAACAAGGCACATGTGCAGCTCTTCTTTAAGCAACTATTTTCTTAATATTTTACGTAGACATTGAATGTACAAACCAAAAAACAAACGGAACAAACTGTTTGTACACTAGACAACATTGAAAGAGAGAGATCGACGAAATAGACTACTGCAATGCTGTGGGATACTGAGGGCATCCTTGCGCTGTATATTAACGTTGTGAATATCCGTTCTGAATGTGAAACACATGTCTATAGCTAAACAACAACTTCAATTTGCTGTAATCTGTCTTAAAAAAGTCACAGAATCCGTAAATCTTAACTCCACAAGGGCGGATCCAGGGGGGAGGTCATGGGGGTCATGACCCCCCACCTGGGACTGAGCTGGGTGTAGTACTTTCTATGATGGCGAGTGCTTACATCCACCAACAACACGCACTATTATCCGTTTTAATCAAAAAACCACAACATCGCAATTTATTCCCAAAGTAACGAGCGGCAACATAATTTTGAGGGAAAATTGTATGACGGTGTTGGATTTTTGGCAGTTTAACAGTTTAGAACACGTGACTTTCCAAATGTCGATGGAAGGGTGTACATAAAAACACTACTTCTAACGCTCTGTCATAGAAATCCCATTACTTAATACTAATGTCAATCACTAGAGCTTGGACTTTTGATTCGAATCAAATCGTTCCTTCAATGGCGTAGATTCGAATCATTCAAATCGTTCATGAATCATTACCAAAAACGAGTTACCGAGCTGTAAAACCTTGTTAAAGGGAGCTACAAAGTGAGTATCGTAACCAGTAACTGTAGCAGTGTTAACTTTTTCATTTCATTTACTATTGCTTTAACGATAAAAAATCATACATAACAAATCAGTATGTATAGTGGAATTATAATGGTTTTATATTTGCTGATAGTTATTACACCTTTGTTTCAGTGATGGGTATTTACGCATAGCATCTAATTTTCTAGATAAAGCAGTTTGGCGTAGATTTTTGAGTAGAAAATATAAATGAGTATATTATGGCTAAAGTCTATTAGGTACATGCTAAAACTAAAATGGTAATTAATTTGTTTCTAATTTCTCCGTGTTGTTGACTTTTCCATCAGCCGAATACATTACAATCTTTAAAATTTCGTATTTTTTTGATATCTGGATCACATACTTGCATAACATATTAGTAAGTAATCGGGGTATTCAAACGATTTTCCTTCTTCTTTGGGACACAAAAGACAAACCATATGTTTTGATGTCTTTCCGTCCATGACAAGATGGTACCAATCGCCGTTTACATTAGTTGGGAGTACAGTTGCAAACCGCATTATTCTCGTAGAAAACAGGTAAACAAGTATTATATTTTACATTCTGAAACGGCACAAATAGGTTGTTCTTAATTGATTTAGGGTTCTTTTGTGCATCATGAATTGAAAGTGCTATCGTCGTCTCGTCAACCGTAATTCAAGTTTAAACGATTGATTCATTAGCTGTGAGTCGAATCAAACGAATCAAGGCACAAATCGTTAAAATCGAACGACTCGCTCATGAACGACCCATAACTTTAGCAGTACATTTTAAGTTTCCACGGTTTCCTATTTGCGCATTGCCTACCCATCGGAAGCCATATTGAATAACGTAATCCTAAAAAGTCTAAAGGAGGTTATATTTTAATCTATCATGTGTGTCACATAGTGCTTTGATATCGTATAAAAGATGGCTTGTTTTTGTAAATTTGCGAAACCACAGCTACTAATTAATGAATGTCAACCCTTAGTGCCTGTGACGATTTTATTTTTTTATCATTGATTGTTTTCACCATTACTCAAATCCGAATTCAATTCTTTAATGAGATAAAAAAAACACGTGATTGTCAGTTTCATTTGTGCACTCAATGAATGTCTGATTTTTTGAACTGGACTCCGCGTTTAGAGAAACACCGACTGAAGTTGACTGAAGTCACAATTCGTTTTTCGAGAAGAAAAAAAAACGAAAAATTAATTTTGCAATTTTATTAAAATTATTTCGACTTGTAACAATAAAATWKTATTTCRTTTTCAATTAGATTATTTTAATAAAATTGTATCCTCTCCTGACTAGGTGACCCCCCCAGATTTGAAAGCTGGATCCGCCCTTATAACTCCCTGTCAATAATAATGCCACAACTTTTAATCGTCCCCAGTACAACATCGAAGTTAGTTACCTCAACATCCAAAAAAAAAACAGCAATGAGGATTTAACAGGATTTAATGCCATGCCATGTTTATTAGCAAAATTAAAAATACTCTGAGGTCAGGATTTATATGCAGCTTAGCCAGATCGATTCTACTTTTGTCAAAAAATAATATTTTGTGAGTCATCAGCATACAAATGAACGTCACTAAGGTGTTCCCTTTATCTGCTTTGTGGCTGTCAGTTTATTTTCTTTGATCTTCCATTGGATGCGCCTTATAATATTATGCTTTTTTCTTCCATTATTTCCTTGTATCCCTTCCTAAGTTCACAAGCGCAGTTGGTCGTTAATATTATTTTTTATTTGCTATCTAATTCCTCAATTGTGAATTCTGATTGTACTGAAAGGATATTCGAGCTTCTATTTGTGTCCAAATTACCCGGGTAGTATTGTAGTCGGTTGCAAAGTAGTCATATTTCTTTCACTGATAACTGTACTATTATGTTTTTCGACCTTTCATAAAAAATATATCTTGTTCCTAGGGTGGTTATTTCTTGTTCCCATATTATTCTTTGATTCCTTTGTTTAAAATTTTGAGTTGTTTGAACAAGCCATATATCTTTTCTTTCTTTTAGTCTTTGTATTCATTAAAATTTTATGTCATTCAGGATAACTGGTATCTTCTACATCATCTCATTGAAGATTGTTTTAATATTATAATACAACCACTCCCTTTCAGCATGCAGTTTTCTAATTCCTCGATATTAATTTTCTTTCCAATTCTGTTTAAAACGTATGACGTGTTGGCGGTATTCTTCTTCCCACGATGTTAACTGCAATTTTCTATTGTTTCTTAAGTACTTGCGGTCAAAACAAATGTCATTCGTAGTAAATCATACTATTTTTTTTAAATATTTCTTGTATTTACACAGGGTTTCTATAAATGATTCATGCATCCAGGGAGCTCATGGAAATTATCGATTAAATCGGTTTGCCGCCTCTCAGGAAGGTGAACACAACAATTGCTTTAACGTATACTTGTCATCTGTCGATTGTTGAATTATTTGATATACTTTAATATTAGAAATGCTTGGGAGTTTTCAACATGTTCTGTAGTGTTTTGTGCAATAATCAACTTTAAGGTTGTAGTTTTCTCACATTTTTGAGCTGTGGGGTGACACTGTTTCGTATAACTTTTAGGTTATGTATCGTATTTGTGAGGTTGTGGCTACAATGAGTCTGTTAAATAACTGTACTCTGATAGACTCAAAGATGTCTTTAGCTAGCCGCAATGGGAAAATTCACAAACTAAGTGGTAGTAACGTTAGTTGCACTACACAAAGCTTTCACCGTACAAGGGTGAAGACTCTAGAGGTTACCATAAGCCTACTATACCAACAATTATTATTATTTCTTACATTTGAAAAAAAAATAGAAGCGTAAATTGTGGGAAAATCTTTATAAAGCCATCAATTACATGACTATAATTTGATCTACAATTTTCAATACTATCGTGCTCATTAATGTTCAATGATCGCCGTGCATATTGTAGCTTGACAGCAGTTATAAAAAGGCGGCACAGAGAATTCAGAAATCAACGCAGCCCGCGTTGCATGAATCATTTATAGAAACCCTGTACATAAGTTGAGACAAACTCGCTTCACATTGATAGAAACTGATATTTTTCATGGTAGGAAATAGGTAACATTAGAAAAACCCTTTGATTTGGTCGTTTCAATTCCTATTTATTTTGCATATTTTGGTTAGAGCTGTTTCGCATTATGCCATCATCAGGTCCATAAGAACTTAAACATATAACAAATGTTTAGATTCAATTATAATTACCTTTATTACGACACGTAACACCAGAAATTTCTGAGGAAATAACGATTTCTATCCAGTGGCTGTTAGAAACTGTCGAAAAAAATTAGAAAAGATCGAGCACTTACTCATTTCCGCGCAATTCCGTTCGGCTACTCCAAAACATCATTCATTTTCTGCAACTGACCTGACACGAACAAAAGACACAAAGCTGCGCCTCCACACATCAGATAATATAATAAACATAAAACACGACCCTTCTGCTACATCGCGCGAGGAACATCTGCCTCGCTTACACTTAAGATAAATGAGTGAAGAATAGAAAACTATGATTAATGTGAATTGTCCAGCGTCGAAGACACACATGAGCAGTGTGGATGAATGAGCTGGAGCAATTGAGTGCGCCGACATCCCGTTTTCGCGCCAGTCTTCTGGCACTCCTCCGGAGTTGTGGACGAGCTTTCCGGAATCCGGAGCGTTACTCAACTGTTGCATGTAAATGCTGAACGACGTCAATTACGTGAAGGCTCTCGTTAATTGCCACGGTAATTTCGTAATTGAATTATCTTATTGGGAGGTGCGCGATAAACGTTGTGACTGTAATTTATGAACTTAAGTTTGAATCGAAAAAGTTTTTCGACTTCAGATAAACGAATATTTTTCATGCATATACTTAGACTGTTTCAGTGTTTAATTAATGAGTGGTAATCGTGAAAAATGACGATATATGTGTAACTAACATGAATGAAACTAATAATACACTGTTGTGGCAGAACTATTTGCTAGAGGTATGTGTAACTCAATGTTTTACCTCATGTGGAAAAGTTAGAAGTGCATTTCTCAAGTTAGTGTTACAGTTACACTAACAAATCTATAGCATAATAATATAATAACAAAAGTATACCAAAGCTCCTTGTCTGTAATACAGAAAGTTCGTTATCAACACCAGGGCAAAATTAAAAACCTACTTATTTGCAAATTAATATAAAGTCTATACGGTTCGTTTTCGTTTAACAAGTTTACAAAGTCTACTTGAAAGGCTGTAAAAAATGCAAGATATGATGTATACTAAACCAAAAAGATGTTATTTTGTCATTTTTTTAATAATTTTTTTTTCACCAAAGAATCGCGTGCCATTGGATAACGTAATCGAGCAGCTGTTTTTATCCAAAGGTTTGCCCAAAACTTCTCTTAAAAGTTTGATTGTTGGTGTAAGTGAAAGTTGTTCTGTAATAATGAAGGTTATAATCATTTGCCCACATCGTTCTTCCACATACAGGTTCTTCTATATATTAGTTATTGTTTAAGTTAAACTCCTAATATTTTGTAGACTTTATTTATACCCTAGGGTGTATTTCAGGACAGAGACAGAATATACTAAAATGTTTTGCATCAGAATGATACCTTTTATTAAATGGCATGCTATATTTTTTATGCCTCTTAGGAAGTCTTTTTAGGTACTACATATTTCCAAAGCTTTTTCTCAAATCTTTTTAGGGGTTCATGTAAAGAAATAAAAAGCAATAAAAAATCGATTTACATCTTTAGCTTTAAAATACTATTTGGTTTTAGCTCCATTCTCAAGCTCATAAACTGTTAGTGGAAGTTTGGAATATGCGTGCGACTTCAACAAACTCTACAGCCAAAGGTCGCATGTGATTTTTTATTGCCATTTTTTTGATATGACACAGTTCTTACGTAACAACTGGATGGTTTCAGGTTTGATGTGCTGGTACTATGTAATGTCCAGATCCATACCGAGCAGTACAAGCACAGAATCTCCCTTATTAGGTTGCAATAATAGTCGTTATTAATAGTAACAGCATTTAAGGCCATTTCGGTCAAATAATTCTGCCACTCTAAAACCCACACCAAACAGTGACTTCTTGTGGATTCGTTTTTTCTTATCGTAAATTGACTGAGAATTCTTAGCAGCCTAAAGTCTACAGTTGCGAGAGTTCAGTAAATGAAAGTGCGTCTAATCCGTAATCGGTGTTTTCTTAAAAAAAACGATGTTCATTTCTTGATTCTGCAATATCCAGTTGGCAAGTACACGGTGCTGCGCGTGATCCATCGGCTTAATTTATTGATTTAACAGAATCTTATAAGAGATGAGATGAAAGTCTTTTTTAATTTGCTGTAAAATGGTTCTTGCTTCTTGCAATTTCCAGCTTTTGTGAACTGTAGCGAGTTGAGGTTTTTTGGATTTACAGCAACACCTCCAGCCACTGCGGCGACATTTGCGATAGACTGCCCTGCTGGGCCATAAATCAGGTTACTTTTATTTATCATCATTGTGTACAAATTTGTTGATTAAACGCTTGACGGTCGAAAAACTCAGTGCGTTTTACCTCCCCATAATGGCATGCAGCATGCAAACTGTATCTGCACAACTTTATATAATATAATAATTGTGAAGCGCTGCACTTTTGATAACCGGGATGTGTCTGTTCGACCATTATGCTAATTTAATTAATAAAAATGCCACGGAATTCAGAAGTTGCTGTCTTATTGGACCATCCATTCTGATGCGTACTCAATAGTTGTTCGGTATGATTACCTTCCTAGTGGAAACAGAATATGCACTGTGACTTTAACAAGGCGTTCAACCGATATGTATACGGTGGTTGCTTGGCGTTGATGGATTATTTAATTGCACATCTTGCAATGCATTCTTTTGTTTGCTTTATTGATTATTTCAACGGAAATGCAAGTGGCCTGTTATAAGGTTGTCATCTGAGAACAATACTGCTTCATTTGTGTATGTGCTCCTGATCTGATTATGGACACAAAAATCTATATCCAGTCTTCATAAGAGAATGTGCATTTGCGGATGATGTGGTGATATTTGCTGAAAAAGAAAAAGATTTAGAACATAACCTAGCCACATGGAAAGATGCTTTATTTAAGAGGAACTTAAATATAAATGGAAGCAAAACCAAAGTAATGATAATAAATGCCCGTAACACTAACAGGAATATTACACTTAACGGAAAAGTTCTAGAAAAGATCGAAACGTTTAAATACCTAGGAGTTCCAATAAATAACAAAGGTAACCAGGAAGCGGAAATTGTGGCTAGAATGGAAGGTGCAGCTCGCATGTACCATGCTATAAGAAGCAACTTCCTAACAAAAAGAGAAGTCTCCAGGCACACAAAAATTAGTGTGTATAAAAGCATATTTGTTCTTATACTCACTTTCGGATCCGAGTCTTGGGTATTATCTAAAAAGCTCAAAAGCAAAGTGCAGAGTATTGCCATGAAATTCCTGAGAACAATATTAGGAATAACTAGAATAGACAGAGTCCGAAACATAACGGTAAGAGAAGAACTGGGAGTAGAATCGGTGCTGTCAGCGATAGACAAGGCACAGTTACGATGGTATGGTCACTTGCTACGCATGAAGGAAGATAGGCCTACCAGGAGTGCTACAGGGAAGTTGATATAAAAATGTCAGCTAACAATAATAAACTTCTTTACATAACAATTTCATTGTCTATAAAAAGTATACAAAAAACTGGGTAGCATATTACAAAAAGGAAGAAGAATATAAAATTTTAACAAAATCCACAAGAGATAATCTTCCCAAGACAAGAATTAATGTAACTTGGCTTTCTTTAGTGACCTTTGTTACTAACACTGGTCGCCAATATTAGCAGAGAAATATTCTCTAACGTTTGTCTATAGATGTTATTATCTAGCATATGTTTAATTAAAAGAAGGTATAAGTCGTTACTTTTTATTTATGAATGACACGTTGTTTAAGATTTCTATTTTAATTCGAATTCCAGTGAAATGAACAAACCAAAAAAATTCATTAAAAGAGAGAAAGTGTTGCAATAAGATTTCTGTTATATTGCCAATCGAGTGCCCCATTCAGCAACCTTCGGTTCTTTTATTAGTGCTGTTTGCTAGACTAAACATAAAAGCGTGTAGGGGTTCGCGTAAACACAGAGAAAGAAATTTCTGGACTGGAAACTTCCTACCAACGGAAAATATGTTTTTATAAAACTAACCTGCTTATATTTAGAATACCGAGGAACTGCTGACATATTGTTGCTATTGTAAAACGTATTGAAAGAGATAGAGGTTAGGAATGTATTCCTTCTAGGAATTCTATATATATCACATAAGAAATGGAATGACAAATGCGCACGACTAGCTACATCTACGAGGTGTTTTCAAAGTAATCTGAAATATTGTGTTATAATTTCTCCAGCTTTTTGACGATGCTGCAATGGCTAGTATATATTTTTTGTATGGATCAGTTAATATTAGTACCTTAGAGCCTATTGTGCATGCCCGTCGTTACCCAAATAAGATTACCACGTTCTGAACCGTTTACTAAATTGCATCTTCGTTCACAAGAATCTAGATCTGTTACTAAATCAAGATACATTTAGGGACACAACTTGAAGATCACATTCTTTAAATTATTGACGAAAATCCAGAAACGAGTACCAGAAAAAGTGTTCAACAAGTAAGTGTTAGTTATAAAACCGTTTAGAACATTCCAAAGGAAAAAAATATTGTATCATCCAATTTCCTACGTGTTCAAGATTTGTTACCTAATGACTGTCTACTCCATCAGCAGTAATGGTTTTTTAAGAAGAATTGCGAAACAATCCCATTTTATTGACACTGTATTGTCTACTGATGAAGCCGGCCCCTCAAGAAACGGCATTATGAATTATCATAATAACCACATATACGAGTAAACTGACCAAAATCCATATAATATGTAACGTGGTAACGGGATATTCGACCTTTTTCTTCTCTTAAATACTTCTCTAATACTTTTCATACTACGAACCAAATGCAACCGTTTAGTGAGAATATCAAAAACTACCTTTTTGAATATTGTTGCTTTCATTTTACAAAACAGTTATTTCAGCTATTTAGGTAGTTTTTACATGCAAGTATTTGGTTGTACTATGGGGTGAAAATTAAGTCTAATTTTGGCTCAATATGTAATGGAGACAGTTCTTGAAGAAGTGATACCAAAATTATCATTTACTATAAATTACATAAAAAAATTTGTTGACTTAATACTAATTGTACCATCTGATAGTGAAATAATGCAAGTGATTAAATTTACTATAGAGATAGAAAACGATGGATCGGTTCGTTTTTTTAGATACTAGAGTATATAGAGACGAAAACAACACCATAAAATTAGATTGGTATAGAAAACCTACATGTACTAGCAGATACTTACATTACTGTTCAAATCATTCCAACAAAATTAAAATAAATTTTAATATCAAATGAAAAACAGAATAGAAGCGCTATATCATAAAGACATTAGACACAAAAACTTAAAAATTTTAGAATCTTTACTTATAAAAAATGCCTACCCAAAAGCACTGATAACTAAATTACTTTCTTGTAACAATTCAAGCTTACAAAGTGAGAAATTTAACACAACCAATAACATTCAAGAAAATGGTAAACGAAAAAAATTTTCAGTTTTGCCACATTATAATAAATTAACAGATAAACTAATAAATTTATTAAAAGGTAATAACATATCGCAGAAAGGAGTACAAAGCTAGTAGTATCGCTATATACAAAATCGAAAGATAAGACGCCACCATTAAATAACACAGATGTAATTTATAAAATAAATTGTACATCTTGTCAAGGTACTTATATTGGTCAAACTTGCCAACATTTAAAAAATAGGGTGCGCTTACACAAAAGTGATATACGTTTAAAAAGTGATAGGTGTGCTCTTTCCGGCCATGTATTAGTTAATTCTCAACACGAAATTGATTTTGAAAATATAAATATAATAGCAAAAGAATGTAATTTAGGCAAAAGGTTAATTTTAGAAATGATAAATTTTAATAGATCTAATAATAGCATAAACAAAAAAACGGATATACAAAATTTAAGTGTAATTTACACGTACTTACTAAATTATAACAAGTAAATTAAAAAACTATTTTATAATATTGGGGCAGTATTTTTTAAATTTTAAATTATATAAAATTGTGTTATAATTAATTTATTAACTTTGCAAAGAAGCAAATTTTATATAAAATATTATAACTTTTTTAAAAAGCTGATATTTGCCGAACCATGTAGTTTCGTTTACGTTTTCATTCTAATTTGTATTCATATCTGAGGATAAATAAACAAACAAACTTGTAATTTTGAAGTTGAAGTTATCAAATATAATCTCGTATATTGTAAGTTAATTTTATATAAAAAAACCTGTAAATTACATTGTAACCATTTGTAGCAACCCTGAAGAAGGTGAGAATAAAATCCATCGAATATCCCGTTATCACGTTACATAATTATAACCGAATTCGACCGTTAATTATACTAAATATTAAATTCCATATATCTCAGTTGAAGCACGATTCCAATAAACCTTTTTTTTGTCAACGTTTGGATTGGGATTATCGACAATTATCTATAAGAAGCATTTTTCATTCTTCAAGGAATGAACAGCGGTATATATCTTCATTTCTTAGAAAATGTATTTTCAGCTCATTTGAGAGATGTAGCTCTTAGAAGTAGAAGGCGTAGGTATGCGGTTCATGCATGACAGAGGTTTTCCACATTTTGCAATAATAGTACGGGAGCTTTTAAATAATGTTAGACCATTGGATAGGACGGGGATTTCCACAGGGATGGCTCCTAAGGTCATGTAATCACATTCATCTCGATTTTAGCGTAAGAGAAATTTACACAAATCCGACTTGTGATAATTCGAATTCGGCAATTGAGATATCGATTGGAAGCTTGCATTTTAGCTAGAGGTGGACATTTTAAACATCTACTCTGAATAGTACTGCAATGTTACTTATGTGAAAATAATTCAACATCGTGTATCTCATCAAGAGCGACACACATACATATTTACATGAACTTTTAGTCTTACTAATGAATCATGATAGGACTCAGAAATATTTCAAACTAGTTTGGAAACATGCTGTAGGAACAGCCACAGCCACCATGGAAATTACGTCTAAAAAAGATATATCATGTTAGTCGACCTAATCAGCGACACCTATCACTAAAAGTGGTTTTAAATTCTGAAATACCATACTTCACAAGTTTAAATAGAATAGTCAGTAAAAAGTGCTTAATCTTAGTTAAAGTACAGTGTTATTGAGCATTATTACTTTTTTTGTTGTACTTTTCAGAGGGCGTCACGTACAACAATTTAACTACTATAAATCACTAACTTTTTTTGTACTCTTCGGTATAGCGCTTTTTGCCAAAATAATGTTATTTGCTACTTTTTTGCACAAAAAAATTATATACGTACCTTATTTATTTAATACAAAAACACATTTATACGTATCAGCTTATATTCAATTTATTATGTAGTACCTCAAATGTCATATAAAGTCAACTTTTAATGAGTTTTTGTACTAAACAGTTCTTCTATAGCTACTTTCTTATGTAAAAAAGATAACACACCTAAACCTAATTTTGTGAAAGTATCTCGAACATACCACCATACTAACTAGATTGTAATTTATAATCTTAAATTTGATACACTGAATTGCTGTTAATATCAACTTTAGTACTAAAATAAGTTTAGTTAAATCGATTTATTTTGTATGCAACTGAACTCCAGTTCACAGATTTTTCTTTCGCTGTGAATCACACTTTATAATATAAACCGCATGTTTCTTGTCTTCTTTATACAATCTTTGTACTGTAACATTATGAACGTCTTTTGTGTTGCATTGGACAATTTTGTGATTTTTATAAAAAAATATATTACAAAGCATTTTAGATTAAAAATAATTGCACCCTATTTTTCTTGAACACTGTGTAAAAAAAAATTTGAATGAATATAAAATATCGAGTTTCTTCTTTGATTTAACCGAACTCTACCATTTTAATTTATTGTTCTTTATTATGGATGACTTAGAAAGGCTAAATATAGGCTAATATTTTATTAAACCCAACAAAAAAGAAACTGTAGGAAATACTATTTGAATGAATGAACTTGTGCCTTCAATCCTATGAAAATGACTCCACAACGTCTGCAAAATGTAGATAAACTCATTTTAAATGAAATATGTAAAAAAATTATCCTTTACCAGTTACCATATTAACAGTGGCGTCGACAGACTTCCAAATGTGGGTGGGCACTCTAAAATCCGAAGGGGCACTCTGGAGAGGACTCACAATAGTCACAATACTAAGTAGAATTCCTTTGAAAAAAAAAGAGCGTTTAATGCGTCAATGTTAGTCACAATACTAAGTAGTATTCCTTTGAAAAAAAAGAGCGTTTAATGCGTCAATGTAATTGAAGTGATCCACTATATTGGAGAGGTAGCAAGAGCAACTGCGGTGCTCACCAGAATCACTTAAAATGATAAAACGAATGGTCGTAATGTAGTATCGTGAATTGTATTCTCGAAATTCGAAATATATTATATCAAATCAATTGCTGTCCAAAAATACATCTGTAAAGTAAGAGTACCAAGCTCATAACCTGTTTGTTGAAAATAATGCTTAAATATTATGTGGGCCGACATTTATAATCAAAAATTTTGTATATATTTTAAAAACAAGACAATAGACTTACGGCCCAGCTCTGCCGAGGACGGGAAGCCTACTCCGCCTCGCTCCGTCACTTTTTTCGAGTGGGTGCATATATATTTTTTGCATTATTTTTTTACATAAGCCCTATGGTCTTCTATAACATACTTTTTGCCCGCTGCCATATATTTATTGTTTTTAGTAAAAAATTGTGAATTTAAAATCGACTAATATCAACGCCATCTTAAACAACACTCTATCAAGGTTTATGCTGTCGAATGAACTTGGGTGTTCTGTGTTCTGTACCCGTAACATTGATAAAAAGGCTATGATTATATCTTATAAACGAGCAATTCTTGTATAGAAATATGTGCTTTGCTATCTCAAGAACAGTCCTAGCGATTTGCATAAAGATTTGTACTTTAAATAAAAGTTGTCCTTTTGAGTTAATCTGGAAAAACTAAATTCTCCCCCCCCCCAAAAAAAAAAAAGAAAATTTCAGTTATTAAGGACTGTATAGTTCCTCACGAGTACCAATAATACCATACAAGGTCCTTGAGTCTTATATTCTTTTGATGTCACCTCGTAGAATTTCAACAGCTGATCTCTATATCACCATTAACTTGATTTGAAAACTTTTAGTTTGAAATCATAGAATTACCCCTCTTTAACTTCGTGAACCCAAACTTGCCGGTAATTTTGTTCTACAAAAGTTCTATTTGGAAACCGAAAATGATATAAAAATATAATTTTTCCTAAGGATTAGAAACTAAAAAATGTATTGAAAATATAATTTTGATAATCAATTTACCCTAAGTGATTTTTCTAGATTATTCTAGAAAGTTCCATTATTCGAAACTGAAAAAAATATTGAAAATATGTCTTCACTGATCGATTCAGTCCTTGAAAACTAGGCCCCTTGGTGATTTTCTGCGAATTTTGTAGAAAGTTATATTCGAAAACTGAAAGAGGTATTGAAAGTTTGTTTTGACCGATCTATTAGTCCTTAAAAAATAACCTTATTGGATTTTTAAAGAATGCTCTAGAAAGTTCTATTTGGACTCTACCTAAGAAATCTTAAAATTTTGTCGTCACTCCCAAATCAGTACTTAACGGTTACTCACTACAATAGAACTACTAGAAGGAACCTCAAAAATTAATATTTTATTGCTATTCATTTTGTATCTTTATAGGTATGACATTGCAGTTTCAATCAAATGTCGATTATTTTTGGGTAGCCACCAGGGTGGGCTTGGACTTTTTCTGGGCGGGCATGTGTCCACCCTGGCCCACCCCTGGTGACGCCACTGCATCTTAAACTGATCGAAAAGATTGTAGTAATCACAAAACTTATTGCGTGTTTGGCACTGAAGCAATAGCTTGAAATAAATATATCTAGACAAGTGGAGGGTAAGAAGGATTTATTAAATTCCTGTATAGCGGAGCCTATCCTTAACAATAATTGCGATCCTCGAAGAAAGAAATACAACGGGGAATTTATATTATAGAATTTATTCTTGTAAGCTACTTGTCATGTTCAATTTGGATTTCTCTTTAATGAAGGACTTAGGTTTTCTCTTACAAGCTAAATTCGTATTATTAGTATAGAATTAAAATGAAGCCATTGTCCTTTGTGGTGTCTACTTGTAATGGAAGAAATGTAAGGGCACTAATTATATGAGGATGTGGGTTATTGTAAGGATCCGTGACTAATTTAGTCGGATTCTTTCGTGGAAGATGAAAGTTTTGTGCCTATTATGATAAACTGAAGCGCTTTCATTACATAACTGAGTAAACACAATAAAGCAGTTAGATGTACAATAATTTTAATAGTGCTAACAAGATTTAAAATAATGTATAGATCTTAATGTGTTTGTGTAATAAATTGTGAAACGCTCTTATTAGTGAATTTACTATACGCCCTCTATTGCAGTTGAACACAAATAAAAAAAAAATTCAAAGCAATTTATACGAGACTAGCAGTTTTTGTTGACTGAAATATTGATTTCTGCCATTGTATTTCGGTTCTAGTGTGTAAATTAAGAAAGATAAGTGAGAATTTAGCATTTTTTGAAACCATGAGCTTAACAACTGATGTCAAAAAGTCGGATTGMGGAKATGTGGAGTTTTGTGTCCGATAAGAGGGTGACTCGAGCAGACGCTGTAAAGTCAAGTGAACCAAGAGGAATAGTATATMCCAGTGGCGAGAAGCCAGTCCACCAACAAGAATGTGCAATTATAACAGCCAATGAAATTCCTGTAGGAAATAAAATAAGCAAAAAAGAAATGAAAGCCGAACCTGGGGCAACAAAGGAAGCCAGAGAGGTAACAATGAAAGTAGGAGAATAGAAATTAAAAAAAACTAATAAGTAATAACTGTCATGCAACAAATCTCGAGCGGTGTTCCCAAGACCAAGGTAAACGAGAGGTAAGGAGTTTCTTAGGAATTTGCACCTAGTACAGAAGATTCCTGGAAGGATTAGCAAGCATTTCAGCTCCATTACACCAACTTACAATACTTAAGACGACTTATGCATGGAAACAAACCTTTGAACAAACTTTCAGAAAACTAGTCAGCGTTATGCACTAGTAGTCAGCAATGGAGCTATCTGTCGCAGATGCAAGATGAGGAAAAAAGAGTAATAATAGAGTATTACAGTAAAATAGGTAGGAACTAATGCGTCACCAAGAAAGATCTGCTGGCTATAGTAAATTTCATAGACCATCTCCACAAGTACCTATACAGGAAAGAATTTCTCATTAAGTCTAACCATGTGGAACCATCCTGAGAGACAAGTCTAACGCTTAACAGATACAATGAAGAGGGCATCATAACAATGCAGATGCATTATGCAGAAGGCTGTGTGGAGAATGCAAACATTATAATAAAATGACCGAACGCGAGAGCACGGTCGATGTAAGAGCAGTTACCTTCGAACAAAGAGTTGAATGCACAGCTGAGAACGTCAGGGAGGCTCATCAAGAAGATAGTGATATTGGCCCTTTACTTATGTGCAAAGCAGACAACAGACCAAGACTTGGAAGAGAGGCGGTGTCCCCGGAAAGTCCGACTTTAAAAGCGATCTAGGCCCAGTGGGAATCTTCATCACTAAAAAACGGCCTCTTAAAGGGAACGAGGAGGACGGCAGTGGTAAGCATGCCACCGTGCAGTTAGTAGTACTCAAAGTGAACAGTTAACAGGGACCATAATCACTTGCTTTGAGGAAAACTGCCGTTTAAAAAGGGTTACACAGTCTTACAAGGAAACACAAGGAAGGTTTAAACGTCTCATTAAAAAGAGGAAAAAGGACTATTGGAGGGAGTTTTGCAATAGCATAAAATAGCTCCCAACTGCCTGCAGACTTATAGAAGTCCTGGCGAAGAGCGGGGTGGAGGTTGGCGTTCTGCGACTGCCGGATGGCTCCTACATGGAGACTGAAGGCGCCGCACTAGAGTATCTGCTGCAGACCTACTTCCAGGATCAGGAACAGGTATTGACGACAACATGGCCAAAGAATACGGCCCCGGATTTTGTGACATATGACAAACTAGGGCAATCAATTCCTTTGACCTATTTAAGTCCACGGGATCTGATGGCATTTTCCCGCATTTCTCAGGGAGACCACTTTATCACATAATAAAAACATCAGTAGCTTTGGGACACATACCGATGTCCTGGAGGCGGTGTCGCGTTGTGTTTTTACAAAAGCCTGGTCGAGTTCACTATGACCAGCCCAAGGATTTTCGAACCATCAGTCTGACCTCGTTTTTGTTGAAAGCGAATGAAAGGCTCGTTAAGCGTTATCTGAGGGATCGAGTGATATACCTCTACACCCAAATCAACATGCCTACAGAACAGGCACGTCTATGCAAACAGCACTTAATCAGCTTACCTGCCGAGCTGAGGAGGCGCTATCCAAAAAGAAATGGGCAGTAGCTGCCTTTTCTGGAGCTTTCAACAATCCTTCATTTGATGCTCTTTCTTCTGCGGTGGCAAGCAGGGGCGCCAATTGAGCTATTGTAAAATGGATCGAGTCGATGCTCTGCTGCCGTCTTTTGGAGCTACGTTAACGCTAACGTGGAGGCATCCGTTGCGCGAGGGTGTCCGCAGGGAGGGGTATGATCTCCCTTCTTGTGGTTTGTTTTCATGAACACTGTCCTTGTTGATCTTAACAAAAATGGATACTATGCGCAGCTTATACAGATGACCTGTGCATTATTATTTCAGGGGCTTGTTTCAGAGCTGATGAAAATCGCTCTAAACAGGACCAACAGGTGGTGTGGACAGAGAGGCTTGTCGGTTGATCCGGCAAAGATGGAACTCTTAGCCTTTCGTTGACCTTCTTTGCAAAACGTAACATTGAAGCCGGTACAAATGGTGAGGTATCTAGGTGTAACCCTGGATTCCAAGCGATGCAAAAAGGTTTGGAGAATTTGGTTTTCAATTTATTGAGAATGAATACGTTTATATTATAGGTTAGCTTGGAAAGAGATATTGCACTTCTTTAAGAAGGCAGGACTCTTCTCAGCTACAGTGCGGGCACAATGGATCGAGAGGTCTAAGTGCAGGTCTTGGCCCATGTGCGGAGCCACACCGCAAAAGATAGATATATGGATAGCAGTGCCCAAGAAGCACGCACCACGGATGTTGGAAGAGGTGCATGGAGGAGCATCGGGTGAACATTAGGGAGTAAGCAAGACTCTGTCAAGAGCAAGTCAACAACTCTACTGGATATACTGTTAAGAAGATGTAGAGAAGGTGTGTGTACTCTGTGCAGCCATCATAATTCAACAATTCTTGTATTTGACCAGGTATGCAGATTTGGAGTGCCATTAGATTACATTCGGATCAAGGCAAAAAATTAGAGTCTAGGGTATTTCAGAAATTATGCCGCTTGCAGGTTGTAACCAAAATAAGAACAACTCCTAACCGTAATCAGAAGGAAATGGTGGAGTGGTATAATCGAACGATGGAACAGTTCTCCTCAAAAGTTATGGAACATCAAACCGATTGGATTAAACATCTTCCTCTGTTTCTGTTAGCGTAGAGGACAGCGATCCATTAGACGGGGGAGAGATATTTGCAAAGATGATTTTTGGTAGGTCATTGATGGTACTTGCGATCCGGAATTCAGATTAACCACACCGTTTGATGGCGAAGTAACCAATTATGTTGAGAATCACGGGCAGTTTAACGAATGAGATCTAATGTGGCGTTATAGCCATAGAGAAGTAAGGGGCTTTCGCCTTAGTTGTCGTCATCCTGGAAAGCACCTTAAAAGGTATTGAAAATGATTAAGGACGTGGTTTATAGAGTTCAACGCAGCCCAAGGTCAAAGATGAAGGTGGCACTTACGCTTACATCGTTTATCCGAATACCCATGAGATTTCTAGGAATGAGGATGTATGTAAGAAAACCAGCGCCTATAGATTAGGCAATTAGAGACTAGACAGTTGTTTGCGAAGTATCCTAAAGGTTTCTTGTACTACTATGTTCTCGAACCTTTCATGCTACGCGAGGAGATGGCTCTAGAATATTTGAGCATTTTCGTCTGTCGTTATAAAAGTGTGCGAAGTCAATCTAAGTTAAAAAGATGGTGAAGTAAGCGAGTAAAGCTACCCAAGCGTCCTAAGTGTTTTAGAGTGACTGTAGTGAAGCGTACTGTGTTGAATAGCGGTTTGTCTAATTACTAGCGCTGGAATTATAGTCTTATAGTTTAGTGAATTTCATTGCTAGAGCGTAAACAAAGTAGATTAATTTAGAAATCTACATTTTCGAACCCATACAGGGAATAATACTAACACGATTAAAAATATTTTCCGAGACCCCGATAGCTGCGGGCAACAACACCAATAAAAATGTTAGCCACCTCTCATATTGCACTTCCGTCCTCCAACTTTTCAATGCTTGGCTTGCAATAAGTGGTTCACATGTGGCGGTGAAGCGACTCTTCCCGAATCAAATAAGCTTTTAACATCGGCAACATCTTTTATCTCGGTTTTAGACAGCGGAAATTACTTTGTGAGCGACAAGTATTATGAAGGTGGCTGCATCGCCGTCAGAGGGTAAGATCGCAAATAACATCCTGTCAATCACCTCGATGGAACCCTCTTCCACACAGTTGCAGCGCAATCTCTACTGTGACTTCTAAAGGAATAAGAGGGCCCTTATATAACAGCGTTGATTGTGTTGGGAAGAAGGGTTCTTGAGGTATATTTCCACAGTTCTTACAATTTTTCCATAGCTATCATGTTCTGGAATTTTTGTTACTTATTGCAGAAAAACTGCTACGCAAAATGTAATTATGAAGACTGTATTATTCTGGATTAGATTATAAATGAATGTGTATTATCAATATTTGTAAATGTAACAAACAAGAGCAATAAAATTGACTGAAATTAGTAGGATACCAAGTCAGGTGTAATAATACTCGCATATATAAATTAAGCATTCCGTGCTCCATAGTATAATAGACATCTTGGAAACATACCGCTTAAAAAGGAAAAGTCAAAAAGAAATAACCATACTGTAATTAGTCTTTAACAATGGATCGGATAGGAAAATTGGAAACTGGCTGTGTTTTTTGTTTTAGATAAAAATGTGCCATAAAAATTAACTAAAAACATTTTTAAGTTTCAACCTTACAAATAAACGCCAATAATTCCAAAATTTGCCGATAAAATGTAGGAGGAAAATAAGKATTTTTAGAATCTTTATGTAATTATGGAAAAGTTTAGTTTCCATATTTTTTTTCAACTTACCATGGTTACGTCACTGCAGAGCAAAATAAGCTCGAAACTGTTAGATGCTATATACTCTAAAAGCTTCAATCAAATTTAATTTAATTAATTTAATTCATTTTATAGGGATTTTTAACGAGGTTAATAAATAAACTGCTTCAAAATTAATTTCTAAATAACAGTAGACATGCTTTTCTCGATTTCTCGAGAAGGCAAACGAAAAACAGTGGTGAAAGCTCGAGGCAGATATAGCATTCCTCCTCTTGAGGTGCTAGAAAAATATAAATAGGACGTCATACCTTTTTCGTTTTTGTTTTGCAAGCTATTATTTAAGAAAAAAACGGTGGTGAAAACCCAAGGTTTAAAGTATACATACAGCACGCAACCGAGCAGCAAACTTCTTGGTGTATTCGACAACGGTCCAATTTAATTTGTTTTTCTGGAAAGTAATTTTGTAAAAATTTTTCGACTTAACACAAAATATTATTTTTTCATTCAATTTCAGAAATGTTTTTTTAAATGGTTAAAGTTAAATATTTCCTAGTTCATTAAATTTGTTTGCGGTGCTGATAACGTAGGTAGATGTTGCGAGGCTATTTTGCTCTGTAGTGTCGTTAAGTTGTTCCCATGGCAACTAGAGAAAAAATGTTGAAACAAAACCTTCATGTAATTAAATACAGATTTAAAAAATTCTATCTCCCACCTACACTTTACTAGCGCATTCTGTGGTTATTGGTGTTTGTTTGTAACATGGTGKAAAATACGCCGCATAGTGGGAAAAATGAATAATATTGTTAATGGGCTTATCTGACAAATTCTCAAAACGATAGCGAATAGTATCCTTATTGAGTCACCCTGTCCCTATACATTTAGTAAAATAAGGTAGATCTATTAGAATGGGATTGAGAAACGCGTTGTAGCCATTTACTCAAATAAAGACAAAGGGGTTTCGCTGATGATTGCGCTAAAAATAATCATTGGTTAAAACGAAACAACATAATTTAGAATTTTAAAAAAAGCGCGACATTGCATAACACACTCAAAAAGAAATTTGCATTCAATTTGTGCCAGAAATTTTTACAAATCAATTTTTCGATACTGGTAAAAAAAACAAGGAACGTTGACAAAATTCTACATTTCAGTAAAGTTTTAGTGCTTTTCGGCAATGTTCGTCAGGATAAAGCGATCGTCAGAGCTATATGTATGATGAAAAACTTCAAGCAAAGCGTAACCAAACAATTAACTTGTTTCCCAGTTATTTAATTAATTATACTTTATTACTGGTTTAAGACGTATGGAAAGAATCGGTGAATTGGGAAGCTGTTCCGTTTCCTCCCAGATCGTTAAGTTAATTAGTTTTTGAGGTAAAACTAACTGCCGCCATTCAACTTTTAGTAGCACTCCCTAACTATTTAGTGCCCATCTATTATTCCAGCATTTACAGACACAGCAAGTTTATAACGGATGGGACGAGTTGGACAAATATATTCGGTTTTTATGGCAAGAACCTGTAATTAATTTGCAGAGTTCGCTGCACACGTTGATTAAAGTTCATCCGCTACGGTCCAATATTTGTCAGTTGCTGACTCAACTGATAAGCACGATGAGGGCGCATCGAGTTGTTAGCTATTCTAGGTCAAAAAACGGGATAAGCTTTTAATTCGTTAAAAATAAGGGAATCAATTGGAGCTATTGATGCGATGAGGGTCGTTGAGAACCAATTTGCAATTTACGCAATTCATTTAAAGTGGAATTGGAGTCTCATTCAATTCGTTATTTAGACCAATTATTCGTCTTTCTTTAGTAATATCTTTTGTTTGTGAGTTTTTAGTAATTGCACAAGATTGATTGGTAGTATCGCTAAGGAATGTTAAAGTCAATTTTGTAAATAATTTTTTGTCTAATTTTTATAACAACGATTTATTTATGAAAGCATGAAAAGTTAACTTGAAAAGTTTCCTGTGTTCAAACGAATGAAAACTAAAAGAGATGCTGTTGCAAAAAATACAAGCTCTGTTAGATTTAAATAAAAAATAAAAAGTTATTATGAACAAAAATCTGTTTGTTCAATGGGTTCACCTCTAAGTCCTGTAGTGGCTAATCGTGGTCAAAATGTTGTTATAGGTATGTATATGACACTTTTGTCATTTGGCCCAACGGTATAGAAGAGTTAGGTAGGTTTCTAAATCATTTGAACAGTCAAAATCCTGACATAAAATTTACGATGGAATTAGTAAGCAATGGTATTTTACCTTTTTTGGATGTCCAAATTTACAGAATAAACACTGGACAGTTAGGACACAAGGTTTACAGAAAACCAACACACAGAGAGATATTTATATGCCACATCTCGCCACCCTCCCTCTCAAAAGAATAGTCTCGTAAGGACGTTATTTGGTAGTGCACAAAGGATCTCAGACGAAAGTTCTTTACAAAATGGAATATATCATCTTAAAGTGCTCGTCCAAATCAAGTAAATTCTGAGCCAGGACAAAGTAAATTGAAGTTGAGTTTGCCTTATGTATCAGGCCTTTCGGAAAAATTAAAAAGGATGCTAAAAAACAACTAAAAGTCGTTGATAGTACGTATAATAATAATTTAGATAACATTTTAAGTTCTACTAAAGATAAAGTACATTTAGACAGTAAAGGTGTTTACAAAATTACCTGTTCTTGCGGCAAGTGTTACATAGGCTAAACTAAAAGAAAAGTAGATAGGCATTTGAAAGAACACATACGTGCTACTAGGCTGCAACAGATCTTGCGTAGCTAAACACTCATATTTGACTAAACACGATTGACTTTGATAAAACAAAAATTTTAGATAGAGAGAAATATTATCACAAACGTCTAATAAAAGAAGCTACAGAAATTTGTAGAAATACTAATAATTTTAATAGGGATTGTGGAAATTATGAGTTAGATGACATATGGAAGGCTATTTTGTAGTTGTCTTTTATCAAGTAGTTCGTGTATATCTAGTAGGTGGGGAGTTCCTTTTTCGTCGTTAGGTTCATATTTTATAAGGCTGGCACGTTGTTTCTATGACGTCTCGCTTCCTTGGTGATTTGTTTATTTACTTTCAAAATTTTGTTTGAACTTGTGTCAGACGATTTTGAGGTTCTCCGTCTTTGACAAGGATTACAGGTGTAATCGAAACGTCAGACTAATAACTTTTTGTCAGTGTTTTAAAGTGACAGCGATCTTTCTGAGAAAATATTATCTTATGTTGTGGACGCCGAAAGCATTCACCCGCGTATTAATAATAAATATTTTGCTTTAATGAAGAAAAATAATCAAAATTGAATGACTATTAAAAATATATCCGAATTGATACTAGTAAAACTTTATTGCCATTTAAAGACCTTAGCCGCGTTCGTATATAGCGCCAGAAATGTCGACAACAACGAAACAAGTTTTTATCTCGTAACTTTTACTCGATTCAGCTGGAAAACTGTTTTATTTAGGGGACCTTTGGCAGTTCAGAGAGACTCAGTACAGTGCGCTGTTTTATGGTTTATTTATTGTCCCCAATATAAAGTAGCAGATATAGGTACAATCCGTTGGAAAAGGAGGGAACTGAAATGAAATCCAAAGGAGACAAAGTTGTGGGGTCACAAAGTTTATGCTACACCACTTGCATGCCTTCAAGTGCTTCGAGAAAGAATCTTCGCAGAGTGCCGTCTTATTACGCCGGAAATGATACAAATGTTAGACAAGTTTTTGAAAATCGATTGTACTGTTGTATAGAAGTCGGAGGAAAGGAAAACTATCACTTGTTGACCCCTTTTTTATAAACCCCTATTATTTTACATGGGAGTCTGACTTTATTGGACTAATACTAATACGACATCCTTGGAATCATAAACGCGTTTTTCTTCACTTCATTATTATTGGAATAGTTACTAGGAAATTGTTATAAGGAAGATATGTACTAGGTTGTAAAAACGTAGGCTTCCGCGGCCAGAGTTTGATTGAAATCTTAGTCTTTTGGGGTTAGACCGCATCTGATTTAGGAATAAGGTCGACGTTTGGCCCGCATTTGTAAGGGGCATCATCAGGACAGGAATAAGGTGTATGAAATATGGTGCAAACCTGATGCGAGGAGCACGTCCGAACTGAACCAAATCCCAAGGAAGTACAAGCATGTAAACAATAGATATCGTTTTACCTGGCGCTACGACGGGGGAATTTTGCTGGGAGCAATGGCTAAATCGAGGCCTTTGGAAAGCAAAGTGTTTTCTGATTGAGAGAGGGGAATCGCCAATTTCTTAGCGAACGTCTTCACATGTTTTTAATTCCAAACACTTTGTAAGTATTCTATCCGAACTGACCCTCGACCC
Organism: Rhyzopertha dominica; assembly: GCA_025024175.1. Classification (NCBI taxonomy): domain Eukaryota; kingdom Metazoa; phylum Arthropoda; class Insecta; order Coleoptera; family Bostrichidae; genus Rhyzopertha; species Rhyzopertha dominica. The sequence goes on from QCXZ01000137.1 coordinate 70,021,403, forward strand.
AGGGGACATTCTGGTCAGTTTCGATGTCACGTCCTTGTTTACTAAGGCTCCAATTCCAGAATCCGTGACGATCATCCTTCAATTATTATCCCGGGACAATCAGCCTGATATATTCGCAAACTTGGTCGAAAACTGTCTTACTTCTACGTATTCACGTTTCATGGTCAATTCTACTGGCAAATTTCTGGTACACCTATGGGTTCCCCATTGTCACCAGTAGTGGCAAACATATTCATGGAAGCTTTCGAACAAATAGCTTTCGAGTCATCCGACCTGAAACCTAAAATCTGACTTCGTTATGTCGACGACACTTTTATTATATGGCCTCACGGATTCAATACTTTAACAACCTTCTTAGATCACCTTAATTCTCAACATTCCGATATAAAATTTACGACGGAAATAGAAAGCAATAATTCTATCCTATTTCTTGATGTCCTTTTCACTCGTCTACCAGGTGGTCGTTTGGGCCACTCTGTCTATCGCAAAGTTAGTCGGTACTTGCATGCCTCTTCTCATCACTATATGTCACAAAAGCGTTATGTCCTAAATACTCTTGTTAACCGCGCTGTATCATTTTCTGAACCCGACAAACCTAGAAGTGAATTACAACACTTACGTATCAGTCTGGCCAACAACGGGTATAATAACCGTGAGATACAAGATTCCAGCCTCTTTCGAAAATGCCACAGATTCTTCCATCTCCGAAGGACAAAATAAATCCTCTATCTCCTAGAGGTTTTTACGGCATCTCTTGTTCGTGCGGTGCCGTATATATCGGCAAAACAGGTAGATCCATTAAAACCAGGATTAATGAATATAAACGCTACATTAAATCAGGTCCCTTCACCTACTCAGAAGTAGCTGAATATCAACATGAAACGGGGCACAATATTGACAATGTGTCAGCGAAAGTCAGAAACCAGAACATTCCGAGAAGCCATAGAAATTTCCAAATATCCCAATAATATAAACTTGCATCAGGTTTGCACCATATTTCATACACCTTATTCCTGTCCTGATAATGCCCCTTACAAGTGCGGGCGAAACGTCGACCTTATTCCTAAATCAGACGCGGTCTAATCCCAAAAGACTAAGATTTCAGTGTGCTAGGTTTTAAAAAAATATAATATATATATAATATAAATAAAAGTCATTAAAACAAGAAAATAGAATTAAATACGAATTACATTGAGACATGAAGTTATCACAGTCAATTTCACCACGCTTTCTACATTTCAGCAGTAATTAAGCCATATAAAGGACGCAAACTACATATCCAAGCACTGTTACTTTGTATTACAAGTGGACATAGGACATATGGTTTTGTTATTATTTGCAAGGTTTTTTCTTTCAATTCTGCATAGTAAACTCAGAATGGGAATATTTTTGTCCATGTATATAAATTATTTTCTAGTGACACAGTTTTAAATTCATTCTAGTGAGTCACCAGAAGTAACTCTTACTCAGAAGGATTAAGGTAAAGAAATATGCAATCTTCAATTTATCCTATTACCGAAATGAAATAAAAAGGACTTGTAAAGCTGCCAAAATTTGTAAATCTGCAGAAGCTAGGTATTGAAACACTAAAAATCACAAAAAGAAAAAATAGTGACATATTTTGTCCTCTACAATGTCGATCAGGTACGACCATGTATTTCGTGATCTTAAATAGCATATATTTATACTAGACTAGGATGCAATTAGTAACCACTTAAATATTATTACTTATGTAATATTCTTTCATTATCAAAATCAGACATTAGATCACTTTAATTTTCAGGATCGCTGAATATATTAACAGCCTATTTAAATTGTAAAATCTTTCATTGCATTAATAATTAAGCAGCAATTTGTGTTGAGCTTCTTGATCGAAATCACATTATTCAAGACGCCGGTTCTTTACGATCTTCGCGAATCTCCCGACACGATATCCTTTTTACTTCCACACCCAACGGATGGGAAGTATTGTATCGCAAAAAAAATTTTCAAAAATTTTTATTTGCTCGTTCGCTTTAAAATGGTCGAAAACGCAAAAAAACAAAATTTGAGCAAAAATAATTTCATGTCTGTGTGTCTGTATGTCTGTGGTTTTGTTTGTATACACGATAACTTTCGAAAGACTTAATATATGAACTTGAAATTTTACAAACGTATAAATTTCAACTACCCAAAGCGACCTATTGTTTGTGGGGTGAGGGGGAAGGGGGCGAAATTGGGGGGAAACTACCCTTTTTGCAAATTATTGTGATTTTATATTTTTTTCGTTTTAGTATGTGATTAGTAGTATAACTGCGAGTATTATTCGTTCTTATAAATTTTCGGTGCAGCAAACCGTTTAGAAGATATTAGCAAAAAAGCGTCACTTAAAGAAAACGGTTTTTCCTAAATATCTCCAAATATATTTAATACATTTAAAAAATGAAAATGCCATCACATAGGAAATAAAATTTCCCACAAAAAGTGTCTTAGAAAATTTATTCAAAATTTTGACATTTTCGAAATATTTCCAAAAAACCTATTTTGGTCCCTGCTCGTACGATTTTTTTAAAATTTTGGTATTAAATAGAAAATAAATTTCTGATCAGAAAGCACTCTTGTAATTTTTTTGTTAAGTTAATAATTTTCGAGTTATTTGAAAAAACCGATTTTAAAATTTATATATTTTTGCTAATATCACGAGGACTTTGTCTTACAGAAAATGTGTTGAGAGACAAAATTGCTCAAAATCTGATTACTAATCGTACAGTATAAGAAATAAAAACGTAAATGTCATTTTGACAATTGGATGTGGAAGTATCGATTCAATTATCCTATCCAGAATGCTGTCAAAAGTGGCGGATGGATGGATGACAAACATAACCTAAATTAGAGATGGGTCGGTCGTGAACGAACTGTTAAAAAGAATGGCTCTCGGGTGAGAACTGCGCGAACTGGTTCGTGACATTGAAAGTTTGTCGTTAGCGAACGAACAGCTGTTGTTTTAGTTCGTGAACGAACTATTGAAACGAATATCATCTCGCTTGCGCGAGCTAGTTCACGCGAACTGGCTCTCCAAAACGAACTGTTTTTCCCATCTTATTAGGGCATTTAAAGATGGCGGCTGGATGACAAATATGTGTTCTGGACAGCCTAATTACGGTGCTTGTCGTTTGCAAGATCGAATAACATCCAGCTGATACCAAATTTCTTATTTTCCCGCGTTTGATTCACCATTCAGTCGTGTAATAACATTTTTACGTTTTGCCAAAAAATAGCTCTAAGAGCATGTAAATATGACCTTAAATTTGACGTAACAACAACGTAAAAAATAACCGTTATTTTCAAAACGGATTAGTTCCCAGGTAAAATAGCATTTAGTGATTGCGTAGTCGTGTGACGTCATTAATTTGTCGTTTGTGTCGATTTTAAGAATGATGTTAATGTAGAATGTTTATAAACACTTTCAATATCAAATGGCCATATCTAAGTACCTAACACATTGTAAAATAAATGCAAAAGACGTGGTCTCGTTCTAAAAGAGTTGTGATATAATGCTCGATAACTTAAAAATGTAAAATTATACTAGTTTAGGCGTCAAATCAGTTTTTATGTGATTTAAAATCCCTTATTCTAGACATTTTCAAATGAACCTCGATATAAAGCAATTTAAAAGATACGTAAGTGTAATTCGTGGCTGTGACACTATACCTATTTATACATGTGTAGTTTTGTGTTGAAGGTATTTTTTTTTAATTTTTGTCCCCCTACATCATAATTAAAATTGGTAAAACATGTCGCCTTATCCAGTCTCTGTCATTACTACAAACTATTTTACCTGAAGAATTTTGACCTGAGTATATGTAATACGTATGTATCACAGTTATATTGAAGAACGCAATGAAAACTTTGGCATTCTGTTATTTGTTACACTAATTATTATTATTTATTATATTATCTTTTAACATTTTGCAAATTTGTAACAATAACGTAACGTAACAAATTAGATGGCAATGCCATCTGTCAGCATTACACTGACCTGATGACAAGGCCACCTGGCTGCCATAATGGGATCTACTTCCTAAAGGAATTGACCTGTAGCCTGACAAATTGGCACAGATGAGCTGCAATGACAGCGAAATAGATCTATCTGCAGTTGGTTGTGGTGCAGACAGCACAGCAAAGACATGCATTTTAAAATTCTTAACGTATGTATTTAGAACCAACAGCAAGATGCTTAAAATTTTAATGTAAGTGCCTTATTGGAYCCAAATTTCGGGGTGATAGAGAAACCTTTAGCAGTCKATTTTTGTAAGTCATTTTTGTACAATTAGAGTTTGTACTTTTCCAATATAGAGCGCCAGCAAAGTGTGCGTTATAATAGTACCAACCAWACTTAAGGGGGGCATTTACTTGGAGCGATCGGGCAAAATGTAAACTATGCAACCCATGTTACCAGCGMGACATGGGACGTGAGAGGGTAGCCGATAGGATGAAATTACGCAAAGATCAGACGGGCCAAACTAATATTCGGAAAATTGCTGACTGTAGCGTGTGCATAAAAAAGTAAGCATGATATTAGTAACTTACTATGATATTATACCAGGTTATTCAAAATATGGAATAACCCATTTATTTCTGTAAATATGAACTATATAACATTTTATTCTAACTGCATGTCGACTATGATTTTTGGAGGAACTTTTATAATAATTTTCATTCCGCCTCCCCATTGCTTCGGCAGACAGTAAATTAATGTGAAAGAGCTTTTAACATTAAACTTGTCACGTGTATTTAGACATAAAAGCTTAGAAATCCGGTCATATCGGAATAAATCGTATACCGCACGATCATTTCCGACAGGTTTGTATCTTATTGTCACTGGTCTCTGGATACCACGCGACGGATCTGGTGGGGATGGGCATTCGCATTCCGCTCTCTTGACGGACTCGTGCGAAAGGGTTTGCGGTTTTACATTTTTTGAATGTTTTTACTTATTTATCGTGCTCATGTTTTTGGTAGTGTACAAAGATATATGTAGCTACAACGTGGAGTTCGAATTTTTCGTTTATGTGCCTTAGTTTTCGAGATATAACTCGCCAAAAATACGCATTTTTAAGCAAAATATAACAACAAATATTTACATTACCGTACCAAATTCAGAAAAAACTAGAACTCTACGTTGTAGCTACATCTTTTGTCATTGCCGTGTCGAAATTTCACTTCGAAAAAGTTTCGAATAACTCGGTAAAATGTAAAACGGTAGGTGCTTAAAATGACCCGATTCGCTCTAGGTAAACGCCCCTCTTAAGGATTTCAATAACGGGGGACTGTATAATATTTTGGTGCACCTCTAAATTAATACATAAGCTACTAGGCATCAAATACGATGAGCTACCATGCTCTAGACATTATAAAAATATTTTATTCTTGAATTTGAAGCAACAATGTTATGTACGCTTGTTATCCTTGCATTACAGAAAGCTTTCAATTGACATACATTCACTTGTTTACAAACATACAAGCACTCCCTCCTCTAAAACTCTCCCTATGACATTTCCACACAAGTCTCGACAAACTCCATTTAAATTTAATGGACATTTGACGTCACTCTCTTTTTAATGGTACCACCCAAGTGTTTGCATAAGAATTACTTGGAGATAAAATTCCTTTTATCCAGGCTTCCGAACTCGACAGGGCATAACGTTTACAGCACAGGGCACGAAGACTGCATAAGTGAATCATGCGTCGGGGATGATATATGTCTCTCACTGTATTCTTGGGGGGCGTCAGTCAACTCCTGTAAACTGAATTGCATCCTGTAAATTCGGATTCCAAGGAATCCGGACCGGCGGAATAAATGTAGCGCTTCTCGGGGCTTCGTGTGTTCGCTAGATTACGCCGATGCAGGCGGGAAGAGATACGGCCTCTATACGCTAAAACGTTGCAAATTCTATTATGCGTCGCAGCTGCGCGACTTGGCTCGTTCGGCATTTAGAATTTAGATGAGGGTTTTCTTTAATTTCGGGTTTCCCGATGGCTTTGTAGTGGTCATTTCTCTAGAGAAGACGGGTGCGTTGTTTGCAGGTCACACCAGAAATTTGAAAGCGTATTCCGATAAAACGATAAAGCGTTGTTCCATAATTCTCTCAAATAATTTTGTCAGCTTCTAGAAACAATACGCTTCTTTGGGTTTTACTAGAATTGGGATTGGGACTATCCGAATTAATATTCGGAATGTTTCCGATTATTCAAATATTCGGATGATTCTGATTATTTCAGAATATTTGGAATACGATTATTTTCACCGCACATACGGTTAGCGCTTACTGTCATACCGATGATAACCACCATTGGATGCAATGGAAACCTTTTACTGCAATCGGAATAGAAACTGGTATCGAAATAGAAAACAACTCGCGCAAGGAAGGTGTGGGTTATGTATCGAAACTTAGAGACTTACCGAATTACGCAATCGCTCGCGCTTGTTCGATACCGACAATAAGCTCATTCCGCTGGCTATTTGTTGGAATATTCGCTCAAATACAAAAACAAATGGAATACAATATATAAACATAGGCGAGTTTAATATCAAAACTTAGAAATACATGATCGCCTACACTTGCTCGCTATTGGTGCCGTTTTTTTTTCACGCGCTACTTTCCGTAACATTATTTCCAAATACAAAGACGGAATTGTGTAAACTTCAATACAATTCTGTCGCTAGCTTTTAATTTCAATAATGTTTACAGAAAATAATATGAGAATAAAATTGAACACCGATAGCAAGATCTCATTGAAAATGTATACAGAATACAGAAATAACATAGTGACGACGGATGCAATTTTTGGTAAGTAAAATAATTCCAAGTATAGTTTTACAAAACATTCATGTACCTATAACTAAGCCATGTGGTATTGCAATATTGTACATGCTAATCCTTCTGCACAGAGCAATGCAAAACAATCCTTTAGGTTGAACGGTATAGCCACGAAATCTAATCTAAATTTGAAAATCATAAACACCAACTGCAACTCAAMCGCATGGGGAAGCGAAAGATACCGAACTAAGGCGYCGCGCGGTGTCGATTCTATTCTGACCGACACTTCGCCCACTTTATTCCGATTCCGAATATTATTCCGATTATTAACGTCTTCGGAATCGGAACATTCCGATTCTTTCAATCATCCGATTATTCCCAACTCTAGGTTTTACTCCGTTATTCTTAACGATCCATCAGTAGTTTTTCAATGATATTCCAGCAGAGTGAAATAAGAATAACATCTGTCAATTTTTGATAACGGAATTTTTTGGGGCATCGATTTTTAGTACCTGGGTGATAGTCAAGCACAATATTGGCACATTTTTGCAACAAACCTATTAAATTTTTTTGAAAAATCCTTTTCGAAACATCGGTAAATTTACTTTGATAACTGAATATTTCGTTTCTGAGTTGGTGTCCACTTTGTCACAAAGCAGGTAATCCAAAATCTCGCAAAAAAAATTTCTGTGTCATTTTAGTCTAAAATTCCAAAATCAATACAAAAAGAACAAAGGTTTAAATATTTTTTTCGAAATTTGCGAAATATGTAGTCAAAGGACATATTTCGCTTCAAAATGAAAAAACAGATCGTCGTGATATTAGCAATAATATATAAATTTTAAAATCAGTTTTTTTCCAGATAACTAGAAAATTATTAACTTAACAAAAAAATTACAAGAGTGCTTTCTGATCAGAAATTTGATATTCTATATAATACCAAAATTTAAAAAATCGTACGAGCAGGGTCTAAAATAGGTTTTTTGAAAATATTTTGAAAATGTGAAAATTTTGAATAAATTTTCTAAAACACTTTGTGAGAAATTTTATTCCCTATCTGATGTTATTTTCATTTTTTGAATATATTAAATATATTCGGAGATATTTAGGAAAAACAGTTTTCTTTAAGTAACGTTTTTTTAATATTTTCTAAACAGTTTGCTGCACCGAAAATTTATGAGAACGAATAATAATCGCAAAGAAATAAAAAAATTAAAATTTGTAGGTCGCTTTGGGTAGTTGAGATTTATACGTTTGCCAAATTTCAAGTTCATATATTAAGTCTTTCGAAAATTATCGTGTCCACAAACAAAACCACAGACACCCACAAGAAATTTTTTTTTGCTCAAATTTTTGCGTTTGCGTGTTCGATCATTTTAATCCGAATGAACAAATAAAAAATTTTGAAATTTTTTTCGCTATACAATTCTTCCCATTCATTCACTGTAAAAAGTTACTTGTAAAAAATTGCTACGTGATTGTAGTGCACAGCTTTGTGTTACTCATTACTAATATTGTAGGAAATCTTACATAAACGTCTTGAAATAGGTCTCTGGTTTTTGTAGTATAACCATTGTAGCAGAATGTTCTACACATTAAGTAAAGTTTAACAAAATAATATTAAAGTATTTTATAATTCGCGTTGATAATGATTATAAAGTATTGGGTTATTAGGTTAGCATACTAATTAAATTAGAAATAGTAACTCGCTACGGTCGGGACTCGAACCAGAACCGAACGAATCTCTGGTGTTTACATTATACCATGCATCTTAGAGCTATTCTAATTAAAGCCCATATATATAGACTCAGAGACCCGTTCTGGAGCGAGTTACTTTTTCAAATTTGATTAACCTGCTTACATCAATACTTTAAAAATAATATCATTGTAAAAAATATAACAAAAATCATTTAGTAATTATTTATAAGTTTTTTTTGTAGATTACTCACTGAAGCATATTTTTTACACGCTTAGAACATTCTCAGGCATTATTAGTTAAATTACTAAAAAACAAACATTACACTAATTATAGATGATATCATTATTAAAAACGAATAAAATGCATCAACACATATTGCATGCTACAAATCGCATTATTATATACAACGTTTGTTACTCTAAAAACAATGATAAATGCAAACAACATCCATAGGTAATATCAATAATTTAAAATATAGCTTTTTTCAAAACTATGTCGAGCATTGGAAGTTTTATTATTTTATACCTATATTACAAAGTCTACCTGTTTTCTAGACTAAAATGCATTCAATACTGTAATTGTTTGGAAATTAGGGTTTACGGTATAACGAATAACGACAGATGAATAATAATCTCACAAATTTGATCTGTGGTACAACGTTAGTGAGAAAATTAGTAGCTAAGGGTTGGCACTATTGTTAAGTTGGTACTTATAGTCGCTCGGCGGCAGCGCGCGCGCAGGCCATCACATCGTGGCATCACGCCATCCGCCATCACGTAAGCCTCGTCCACTCACGTTCTTGTTTTAGTTGTGTGGAAGTGTTAGTGGTTATTGTGTTTTATATTATTATATTGGATTTTCCTTATTAAACAGCCCCTAATTGTTGTGTACTGCAACATGGACGATTACGTAAAATGTTTAATTTACAGGTACAAAAATGTAACCTTGTTTGTCTAATGAATAAAATCATAATAATGCTGCATTGGTTTCATTTATTTTTGCACTATATCCACTATATTTTTAGTAAATTATAACACTAATTTATAGTAAAGAAAAAGATTTAACATAGTAAAATTTAGCATACTGGAATACTAAATTTGACTATTATAATATGTTACAATAAACAAAACACTAATAAAGTACACTACATCTTGTAGAAAAAATTGTGATACCCTGCCTAGTAAATCCTACAAAATTTGTATTGAACTGTACTGCATTCTCTAAGAACATACACTATAAAATGGTAAGTACTGATTTCTACATTTTTAGTAAATATAGCTACAATAGTTAATCTACAAAAATATAGTATAATTTTCTACAGTTTGTATCTAGTCGTATTTGCACTATATATTGTGGTAAAGATTATTACAATTGCAGTTAAATTTACTATAATTTTTTTTCCAATTGGATGTGGAAGTAAAAATCAGTCATTGATTCAATATAATGCGATGGGTTGCTATCGCGTATACCTGCACCACGGTTGTTAGGTCAAAGCAGTCACCATCTTTTAAGTTTTCGTGACTATCGAGTAATAAAGGGATTAAAACTTTATACATTATGCATTGCGGTTGACAAAGCCCCGATATGAGAGGTGGTCATGGAGATAATTGCTGATTGCAATGCCTACCTTTCAGATTATTTTTAACCTGCACTTTAACGAATTTTAGTCATTGCACCACTTAGTTTGCTTACGTGAAAAATGTAGAACACCACATTTCGTATAAAAGATCATTTTTAAACATATCGGTGCAGTTATTATCGAGCAGAGCTATTTTGTAAAAAAAATTGTAGATAGTTCTCGTTCTATCGTTATCTCGCATGGATCGTTTTTCCAATATCGCAGCCTTGAAGTATTGTTAGTCTGGTTTTTGTCTTAGCATTGGGAAATGACTGTATGGTGCTAATCATAATGGGAAATAAAAATAATAACTACCTACTGTTGATGAACAAAGTTTTCCCTTCACTTGCCAGGAAATAGCGTTAAACAGTAAAAGAGCATTTGCTAGTTGCAACCACTAAGAAGCTGATGGAATAATAATTTTCCATATAAGTAAGACGCACCTTTAAGTGAAAATCTTCACAAAAAATTCTTATGCGGACGTTTTTATCATTGTGCTTGGAAATAGTCATAAATTTCGGGCAAGGAAAATTTGGATAGATGATGGAAATGCAACAAACAACCACCACACCTACAGAAACTGCAAACAGCTAGCGTCAAAGTTAGGTTTGTCATTATGTCTTGCGTTACTTCGATTTGATACGTATACCGGTTCAGATTACAAAACTGCATTGTTCCATATAAAACTACTGCCTTTTTGTTTACTGAGAAGTATGAAATATCAGTGCGCGCTTCCTTCAATAACGACGAGAGGCAATACAAGAATTTAAGTGTTTGATGTACGCAGTCAAAAATTATTCCAGCATAAAGTCTGCTCGAAATTTCTCATAAAACAAAGGTATGTGTGCATTTTCCATCTCCAATATTTTCAGTGATTTTCAGTGATGACCCACCTTCTCTCACACTTGAAGACTCTCTTTCTTGTAACCAAAAGCGATGCTGAAGATGTTGTAATGGATAAAAATGGTGACCTGCAATATTATAATCTACAATCGAAAATTGGAAATCTTATATTTCTTCAAGACAGGGATGCGACGAACGAGCGAGAGCTGTATCAGAACTGTATCAACCACATTGCATAATGCATAAAATTTGATGCCCTTTATTTCAATATCATATGCGTCCTTTAATTTCATAGTCACAAAAACAACTTTGACCCGGCAACAGTGATCCAGGATGGGTTACGCGATGGCAATCCATCAGTATTGTATCTATTGAATAAGTGATAGAGTTCTTAATTTTATGAAATCAGGTCTATACATCACAAATTTAGAAAAAAATCCATAAATATTTGCCGTTTTTGAATTAAGTGTGCAACGTTCGACTAAAATGACACTGGCAACCGTTTAAAACAGTGGCTAATCAATAACGTTATAGCATTTAAAAAGACATTCTTCCTTGAACACTATATCCACACAATTTTGCAGCGGGATCTTCAAGTACGGGCTGTCATAAATCTATAAGATAACAGTTTCTTAGCTTTGAGCTTGACGTGGATTGTTTTATGGACGGATCTTTTCGTTATAATAGAGAACTGAGGGTTCGAGTTCGATGTGGGCAATCTTTCTTAATTATAGGTACCATGGTCGATTTTGAAAATGAAACGATTTAGGAACGAGCGGCTTTCTGGGTTCTCAGGAAATCTGTTCTGAATTCCATAAAAAACGTATAAAACTAGGTAATCCTCTATACCATTAAATGATAGCGGTATTGCGAGGCAACAATATTTGTTTGTACTATCCAGGTCTACTCTCTATCTGTTTCTTTAACGTCGACAGTGGAAAAGTATATTTGTGATAATTTGTGTTTTGAGGATTTATACAGTTCAACGACGTTACAAATGTCAGTAAAACCCTGTTGGATATGGCAGTTTTGAACACTGATTGTGTTACAGTTGCGCAGTATTCATCTCTTGTAGAACTTGTTGATGTTTACCACCCTTCATTTACTTTATCTCTTGAGAACGTGAATGTGGTATTAGATTAAATGTGGCATAAACCTTCTATAGGGTGCTTGACTTAAATAAAAGATTTTTAATAAACAAAATATATAGACATAGAAATTTTATATGTTCTTTTTGGATTAGCTTCCATTTTTAATAGAATGTTGTTTAGCCTTTTGCGTGCCTTTAGCAATTATATTTAACATGTCATTAACTAGGAAATTTTTTCAAGTCAAGGTAAGGCAGAAAATTACAATGATCTATATACATTTGATCGGTCAATCAAAACTGTTCGATCTTTTTATAACAAAAAAATAATTTTCATGGATAAAACAGTTTATTATTTGGGAGCACTTTTTGTACAAACCTGTGCTTCTGTTAATTATTTACATACAATTTGGAATCCGGAAATAATGGGTATTGTGTCTATACAGGCCTTAACAAGGCTTTTGATCAAGTTAATGAAAAATGAAAACTTTTAGAATGACTATCTAGCATTGATCTGGTTGAGAACTTATCTCGTAAACATTTACCTATATTACGTATTTAATTCTACGTAGAGCAAAAAAAGAAATGCTCGGGTTGCTGACGGCTACTCAGTGGAGAAGGTCGGGGTTTCCACTCAATCACGTTATTACCATAAATATTAATGTCTATTTGATTTGGGCGCCAGATAGTATTTTTAATCCGGAACTACAAAAGAGGCCTGTCCCACTACCAAGAACAGGGATAATAATCAAGAAAATTAGATATTAACATCAAAAAAAAGATGATAACTATATAAAAACAAATATCTAGCCACTATGTTGCCCCAATTTGTTATCTCATTACACACGGTACAGGAATATTAATAAATTCACACTCCAATGATTTCACTTATGTAGTGTCCTTTATTTGCCGAACAAAATAAACTGTGAAGCTATATACAATATATATAAATTTTCAGACACGCAGCGCCCGATTTTATAAAAAGAAACAAAATAAAGCAAACACGATGTTAACGCGACGCACCGTTACCACGTCTGGCCAGTAGTAGTACCGCAAGTGATTCAAGATCTCAAAAATTACGCAACAAGGTTCACGAGCGGCGTAGCGTGATCAGATGTACAAGAGAGCCAAAACTATGATATATAATTCACGAAAAACAATCTATTTCTACCCTTAATTATATAGAGATGCAATATTTACAGTTTAACAATACGGTTCTTTTGTTTTATGAAKGTTTACAGGTAAGTAATCCAATTTTACAGGTAAGTAAACCAAATTACTGCCTTGTGAGGCTCACAAATTAATCAAATTTTATCTAGCAAGGACGTCGAATATTCCCGACGATGCTGTACTTCGAATCAGGTAACAACCCTGGCCGGATATCCCAAAAGAAAAAGTATGGATAAATCTGACCTGGTTGAAGATATGTCGTGGATACTACAATGCCTTCGTAATGCCTTCGTGGAACGGCTGCTTGGAGCTACCCTGTCGGACAGAAGCCTAGCACTCGTCTCTACCAGTGGTGGTTGTACCTCGATCACGTCCTGGGGTGGTTTCTAGGATCAGAAAAAATGATCTAGCCCGCAAGAATGGATAAATCGACAAATTAAACCCCGTGAGTAAAACCCTACAATAATTTATGTAAGATGGTGATATGAAACAAACGAAATCCTTACCTTGCAGCTTGCAGCAAGGGTTGAAAGTTAAGGTGAACAATCTTTGTTTCAGCACGTGGTCTGGAATAGGTGAAGTCAGATCCCTAAGTTCTAGGTAGAACAGTCGAAAAGATTGCACCAGCAAACCCTATCGACTATCCGAACAATGCTGCTGAGGGTAGTTTTATCCCCTTTTGGGTTGTGAAGATATTTCCCAGAAAATTTCACTCTACACCTCGTCAGCGCTATTCACCTTCCAGAAACAATCTGCCTATCTCTCGATAAAACTTCATTTAGAACCACAAAAACTAAGCTACCTACAGGAAACATCGCGGAACAAAGAAATCTCTCATTCAGAAGATTAACATGCATACTTAGGCACATAGATGGCATATGCTCACCAATTGATGAAATAAACATTTTCAGTATTAAAAGGCTTTTGTTTATTTCCGAAAATTTGAACCGTAACACCTATTAAAATCTATGGCATTGGTTGTAAATTATTTATTTCGGTGAAGAGCAGGGTTCACACATAAAACTAATTTTAATTTAGATCTTTATAAATGACCACAAAACGTTTTGGAAAAGTTTATATATACAGACGATTCACCGAGACAAGGATAGGTTATAACTCTAGCATTTGTAATGGAATAAGAACACCAACGCTTTTCATATTCACTGTCATCTTCAGGCTGAAAACTGTAAAATATAATAGTGGAAATATTCTTCATTAAAAAAGCTCAATTTCGCAGTGCAAAAACACTCACATGGTTCGAATTTCGTGCAATGAATTCATTCATTCATTAATCCCCTAGTACATTCGTATCTTTGCAAAAATACCGCAACATTTCCCAAATTGTTTGCCTATTTATTTTGTGTTTTCAGAAATTGCAATCGCTCAATAACCTTGGCTTGTCTCGTTTTATATTCGCGTGACACGAATCGTGTTTCATATGTGCTTGTGGCTTGCGACGTATGCGCATATTCTATATGGCGCTTGTTTCAGTGGAAGATTCAAACAAAATTTAGAATTTAATCATACTTGTTGATTTCTCAAGTATTTTCTGTTGAGATTCCAAGTAGGTATTTTGCAGCTAGGTACCCACTCCACTCATACTATCTGCTCTCATGGATTTTTTACTCGTTCGAGTGACAAACGTAAATAGAGAATGCGCAAAAATTTGCCATGCACTTTAGAATTATTTGTCCTATTTTATTAACTGGAATTATAAATAGCAGTTTTAAAATGACAAACGTTTCTCTCTAAAAATGTGTAAATCTCACAATATATATGCTCCTTTATACGCAATGCGCAAATCTCCACATATTGAGGTTTAAATGAAGCATACAAATACAATGCAATCGTACCAGTAAAAACAAAACAAAAAATTCTGCTAATCTGTGATCTGTGAAGCCTTCAGCTTTCTCAACATCATGTTGCTGAAAGTTATTCGGTTAATAAACTCTATCTAGGAGGCTGGGTCTTAAAATTAAACTTTTTGCAGTTACCGAAACTAAAATGATAAATGATCTTTTTGCTTTGATGCATCCTGCATGTACAGCGCTTTATGAACTGCTGTTTTGCTTGCCTGAAGTAAACTGATTGATATGCAGCAGCTCCTAGGTTATAAACTCCGGTTTAACCTCTAAGGGCATCAGCAAAACGTAGACGCTTTACCTTCTGATGTTCTAACTGGAAAGTGGGTCAAGTTAAAAAGGACCGCGATAAGCGAGGCCACAGATTTTATGAAATTAGCTGTCGGTAGTTTGGAGACCACACTACAAAACACAAAAGGCGTAGACACTTCCAAGCCTTGAATTTTTAAAGCAACTCACGGTTTGGCGCGTTATGTAATAAAGCTGTACTTTATGCAAGTGTCTTTCTGAAAAATTGTAAATGGAAGCTTTTGTGTATTTGAAAATCGGCTAATTGCACTTAATTAAAATATAAGTATCAACAGTTGTTCATCATATAGCTGCGTATTAGATTAATTCCAAATATGCTTTATATTATTTTCTTTTCTTGTCGTAACTTCACTTTTATCATATTGACAGTAAGTCGGATGGGTTTGCTTGCTGATTGTAACACGTCTGTTTTGTATAAGTAGCTCAATGCTTTTTCAAATGTTTTCTTTGCCTTTTTACACTTTATTCGATTCGCCGTTTTTCAGTTTTGCAAAAGTATTGAAAATGTAATCTACGTGGTACACACTTGCATACATTTTTAAATAAATGACAAATGTTAAAGAAAATTTTTGGATCAAATGTAAACAAGTACTTTTATGGAGACAGCGTATGTATCGACGTCATGTTGGTAATTGGCGACGTATGGGCGACATTTTTTGGGAAACTACTCTTAAATAACTGCAATTATATGGGTATTTAATTCTGAATGTGTTTAAGACACATTGTATAAACAAACCTCCATGCATGTAAAGTTTTCACAACGATACCTGCATAAAAGAACATATGAACATGATTTATATTTACTGCAATGAAAATGTAGTGAATGCTCAATGGGTGTGGAAAAATTGTTATGTTCAAAATGAGTGCAGTTGGGGTTGTGTTATTGTTATGCAACAAACGGTAGCTCCGATTGGTATTTGCGGCGCAAACGAATAAATTCCAACGATTTCCATTATATAAAATTTCAAGCGATCGAAAAGATCTGCGCAGCAAGTTCGTCTAGCAAGTTTTATAAGAAGTGGGTTATTTCTCACCGTTTATTACGGGTGAGTAAATATTGTGTTAGCTTTGGGATATAATAGCGTTTCTGATAGGGAACAGTAAGAAATTCGTGTTGAATAGAAATAAGTCTATATGTACGTGACGCAATTCAAGCTTGGTCGACAACAGATACTAAAATGTTAAAAAAATGATTTAAAACAATTTAATTAAATTCGGATTCGTAACAATGCAATGTTCCTTCTCCGGTCGTACGATGAAGTTCGCCTCTCATTTCCATTTTAATGTGAGTGGGGAACGACGGTGGCCCTAATCTGATGGTCAGTTTGGCAATTAACCTCGTGGTACATGAAACGTTGTCAATACGGCCAATCCTGACAGGATATCGTCTTCGAGATCTCAACTTCGCATCCAAGGCACGGTCTGTAAGAGTAACATAAAAACAGTAATTTAATTAGATAATAAATCTGCCGACTTCGATATATATATATATATACTTCGATATTCAATATAAAAATCAAAATAATATAAATTAATTTCGAAAGGTTCTTGTGTCGCCTGTGATATCTGAATACCACTGTCACATCAAAAAAGAGGTAGTTTGCGCCTACTTTGATGTGTAAGCACCAATGAGTTGTCAAATTACTATCGGAACCCAAAAACGAATGAAAAAGAAAACATACTTAGAAGAAACAATAAGACTACAATAAAAAGAACTAATTACTAAGTACAAACAAGAGAAACAAAAATAATAAATCAAACATTCGAGTGGGTTGTCAAGTTATTACCAGAAATTGAAGGTGAAACAACATTATTGTCAAGTTACTACCAGAAATTGAAGGCGAAGCAACATTATACAATGAAGAGAATTAATACATAGTATATATGCACTATCTAATCACTATCACAGTCACTGTCACTACTATCTTGTAAGTTAATAACTATTAGAGGTTCCACTTCACTGAGATTATCAACAAACACTTCATGCTCTATATATTTGTCCCCTACTTTAATCATGTGGTCACAGCGCTTCTTCCAATTCCTTGGCAAATTGGGGATTAACTTGTTTTCGAGCCACTTTCTGTAATTATCAGAATTGATTTCTGAATGGTAATCACCACTTTTTGTTCCCGATTTGAACATTAATAGGCATCCACGCAAGAACCCCTTTTCCCATCCTGCGTGTATGATTATAAGCCTCTGACCTTTGGACGTATTCTCAAAAAACCGTTTTGTTGAATCATCCGTCCAGTTTTTCGACGAAGTGTGTCCACTATGCAGGTAAGTTTCGTCCAGATATACAATTGGTGTATTCTGACTTCGGAAATATTTTATTTTCTCCAAATAAGAAATTTGAGGTGATCTGATGTCATGCCTTTCGATTAGCACTTTCCGATTATTTCGCGTTCTCCTGCATCTGAATTTCATGTTGAGCAATAAAACCTTCAAAGTCTCGTTCGATACATGCCAATCCAAGTAAGTTCGTATCTTCTGGTTTAATTGTGCTACTGTTACACGATTTCCTTCGGTCTTGTGAAATTCGTGTACAATATGACACAAATAAGTCTTCTTGCATTCCGGAAAATCGACAGTCAGGCTACTCTTCCTCGGTCTCTTCTTTCCAGGAGTACTGTCAACTGTGGTTTTCCATTATTTTCCGATGCACTGCAATCATCTTCACGAACAATCATCTCGATAGTTCTGACAGAGATTCCCGCAGCAATTGATGGCTTTAAATTCACACTTTCAAGGGTATCTGAGTGCACCGCTTTCATTTTTAAAATAATAAAACACACGGTACACTACTTCCGTTACTGATTCTGACTTACAAATGCGTTTGTGCGCAGCCCCCACCGCTCTCCATCATTCATCTGTTTTGCAGTATCTTCCGTTTGAGTGGAAGAGCAGATGCAGCCATCCTGATCGGTATCTGAACTCCCCCGTTTCGTTTGTGCCAACTCGCCGAGGTTTATTATACGTGCCTCATACTTTTTTTTGTAACCTGGCCGAACGAATAAAGGCGTTATTATTATTATTATTATTATTTTTACAAAGCATTCCAGAAATGTGTCTTTAATATTTCGGTGACGGAACTTACTAGACAAGTTTCCATCGACCCTAATGAGATGATGTTCGTCTCTAATGCCGTCATAACTATTGGAGAATTGGTTTATTGGGGGCGTGCTCCGAAGTTCGAGCAAACTATCAAAATGTCTAATTGATTGCTTGTGTTGCAGTACCCCGATGGAGACGCGAACATCACGGAAAACCCGTACGGCTTCCTGATTCCCTCCTTCGTCCCAAGTTTATCGCCGACCACTCATAAGGGCTCCGACATGGGAATGCCGCTTTGGATTCAACTGCTATGGACTGCGGTGTTTACTGTCATGGTTATTGCGGCGGTTGGCGGCAACTGTATAGTCATGTGGATTGTTATTGGTGAGTGCGACTTGCATTTTTATGAGCAACATGCCGGCAGTGGTTGACAATTACTGCCCTACTCAAAAGCAAGTTTATATGTAACGAACGTTATTAGCAGCTGCTGAAGTCGAAGCGGCACTGCAATCAGAACTTTGGCGTACTGCGTTGCGGTTTCTGGGATCCGATCGTGATGACAAAGTTCAAGTTCCACAAATTGACAGCAAGAAATGTTTATAGTTGCTTGAACTGTCTAGCCGGTATTATGCTGTACCGGGTGTTTCAATGGAAACAAGCCACCCTCAATAATTCATGTGAGAAAAAAAACTCGAGTAAGATTTTGAAAAAGGTCGATTTTATTTCGGAAGCGGAAGCTCTCACCCTTAATTGTTGAATAGGGAAGAGGGGGCGAGTATACCTCATTTCAGTTTATTGAAAACCCTTTTAGAAAGTGCGTAGAAAAAAAGACCAAATCACGTTAAGTTTAAAACATTAACATTCACGTTTAGTAGCCACTCAAATGCTTCCCTGACATTTTTGAAGATCTTTGCGAACAACTGCTGACATGTAAATACAATTCTTTGGCGTAATTTCACCAAAAATGATGTGCGTTTCAAAGGGCGGACGCCAACTCGGCACCAAATAATACCCTAGAAATTTAGTTACAGTTTATGACAGGCCAACTCGGCACTGGCCATAAGTGAAGGACCGGTGAACTGGGCACTTTTGAGACGGTCCATTTGAGTACTAATCTTAATAACGGCACTAATTTTAATACTTTTACTGATAATATACAATAATTTTCCACTTTAGATTATATTAAAGATGTGTCATCGTGATGAATCTTTGATTTTTGAAGCGTCGCATACAGCGCATTAAACTTTGTTTTTGAAGCTAATTACATGTTTTTTCCAGACAGCTCATTTATTTCTTTAAAGAAATCAGTACTCAATTTTTATATCGTTCTATGTAGAAAATAACTCAAGTTTGAGACATAAGTAAGAAACAATAACCTGTGTAAATGTAGTAAATAATGTGCATAAAATTGTACTTTTTATTCTTTTATATTTTTTCGTTTTAGTATGTCATTAGTAGTATAACTGCGAGTGTTATTAGTTCTTATAAATTTTCGGTACAGCAAACTGTTTAGAAGATATTAGCAAAAAAGCGTCCCTTAAAGAAAATGGTTTTTCCTAAATATCTCCGAATATATTTAATATATTCAAAAAATGAAAATACGATCAGATAGGAAA
Source organism: Rhyzopertha dominica (assembly GCA_025024175.1). Taxonomy (NCBI): domain Eukaryota; kingdom Metazoa; phylum Arthropoda; class Insecta; order Coleoptera; family Bostrichidae; genus Rhyzopertha; species Rhyzopertha dominica. The sequence continues at coordinate 70,041,461 of QCXZ01000137.1, forward strand.
TAAAATTTCTCACAAAAAATGTCTTAGAAAATTTATCCAAAATTTTGACATTTTCGAAATATTTCCAAAAAAACCTATTTTGGACCCTGCTCGTACGATTTTTTTTAAATTTTGGTATTATATAGAAAATCAAATTTCTGATCAGAAGGCGCTGTTGTATTTTTTTTGTTAAGTTAATAATTTTCGAGTTATTTGGAAAAACCGATTTAAAAAATGTATATATTTTTGCTAATATCACGAGGACTGTTTGTCTTAGAAAAAATGTGTAGAGAGAAAAAATGCTCAAAACCTCATTACTAATCGTATAGTATAAGAAATAAAAACTTAAATGTCATTTTGACATTTGGATGTGGAAGTATTGATTCAATTTGCAGCGGTTTTTTAATATGCAAAGAAAAATTTCGCATTCCTAAATATTTTTATTTTGATTTTTAACATTCCTGTAATATTTATATCCTGTGAATATGTTGAATGCTGTGCTAGCCGAAAATTATAAACAATACATTTTAATATTTTTACAATCTTTTAACTATTGGAAACATGCGGTTAACGGTTAACATAACTAAATATGTAAATAAAAGACAAGTATTTTAAAAGAAAATAATAAGAATATATATTTTTTTATCCAAAGCTCTAAATACAAAAAAAATAATTCCATACATCTGTTATATTTTTACAAAAAAGTCTAACAAGTTTACACCGACATAACTTAAATATATTAATTATTATCATCATCACTACTGTCAAATTCTGAATCACTGCTAGCATCATCCTTAACATGTATTATAAAATTTTGAAAACTTGGGGATACATAGCTATTTTCAATTTCAATAACATGCTTAATACAGCTTTTCCACAGTTCTTTCGTTATACTACTTACCTCTCTACGCACCAAATCTACAACTCCCGAACTTAATCGTGGACATGTATTGTTTCTTCGCATTCCTTTTTAAACGTACTCCACACTAATTCAATTGCTTTTAACACGCAATAATACGGTGGCAAACGCATAACTATATGTCCATGTCCTTACGCTAGTTCATCAACTCGATCTTGTTTAGGTATGTTGAGATTTTTTATTATTGTCAACAGATCTTTTTTGGTAACTTTTCCATCCGGAATTGTAATTTTATTCTTTTTCATGTAATCAATTATATCTATTTTCCTAGCTGATGTTGGCACTTTGTTTATTAGTTTTGAATGATAACTCGCGTTATCCATGACCATAACAGATCCTGGTGGTAGCCCTGGCAGTAACTGCTGCTGAAACCAAGTTTCAAAAACTGCGGAGTCCATGTCGCAATGGTAGTCAGCAGAACAATTTTGGATCTGTTTCGCTGACAGTAATAAGCCATTTTCCACCCATCCATCACTTCCTTTCGCATGAAGAATTATAATTCTTTTTCTTCTCGAAGGTGGTGCTTGCAGAACGCAGTTATTTGTCCCATCTGTCAGACCTTTTTTTTATCAAGTCGTGGGTGTCGTAGCACGTTTCATCCAAATATACATTACGATTTTCTTGGGGGTACCTTCTGATTTCGTTTATATAATCCCATCTCATTTTTTTAGTCGGGTTGATTCCATTGTGGACAAACGTTGGTTTAATGTACTATAATTAAAACCGATGCTCTTCAAGTATTTTCTGAACCACTCTTCGCAATAACTTATGTCATATCCTAATTCCAAAAGTTTTAATTTCAGACTTGCCGTAGTTGGAACTTTATTTTCCTTATATATTGGGTAAATCACTTTTTTAATTTCTATCCCAAGCTCTTTTGATATATTTAGAAATTTCTCCGAATTGCGTGATTTTCTTGAATTGCATTTATTTTCACTAATATCTCTCACAGTCGTCTAGGGGACACTAACCATTTCACTTGTCACTTTTAACGGAGCACTGCACACTTTTTTTTATTAAAAAATTGTATACATTTTTTACGATTTCTTTGGCATCTTGGGTAAGGTAATGACGTTTCCTCTTGTTTTCTTCAATTTGCACTTCCATGTCAGCGTCAGCAACTTCATTCTGAGCGGTACTTGGAGCAGCTTTTTCCCGAGGACGGAACATTTTTCGCTTCTCTTGTCTCGCGCACAGAAATACTAAGACTGAATGCTAGTTTTGGTTTGACCGGTAGTGAACTTTAAATAATCCGACCCTGCTTAACCATCTTCCGAAAATCGTCCCTAAATTTATGGTAATCCGGTTATTTGCGGTAACTTGTGAGTGGCCGCCTGCTGTTCGAGATGAAAGATAAATTTTATTGCAGGGTTGTAATAACGGCAAGAGAGTTGCCTTACTATACCTGAAGTTTCCGGTGCTGAGATGGCCTGTTTATTTTTTTAGGGAATTAGGTACGCTTGGTGCCGAGTTCACCTGTACCCGTTTCAAAAACCGTCGACTTCGAGGGTCCCCAAAGAGAAAATTTAAGTTGTACAAACGGTATTCAATAGTTCCTCTCCAACCAATCCAATGCACCTGGAAACTCTCATCAAGGAATTACCTGACAGGAGCAGTATAATGTCGCTCGTCTCTCATTCTTTTACGAGCTTCAGATCACATTTCTGTTACGGTGGCCAGATTCTAGCGACTAGTAGCCAATGGGGTTGTTGCGTATATTTTTTTAACGCGGTTTTCAAACTTTAACCCTCGCCTGATGGTAATTGGTTAGCTACTGTTTAAAGCCCTGGTAAAATGCTCGATGTTGCCAGCTCGTCGAGAACATCTGTAATCATAGCCTTATTATCTGAGACTGTAAGTAAAAATATATCCAAGTATCCTAACATATATGAGACATTTCTTAAATTACAATTGCGATAGCTTGTTAACTGTATTAATTACATTGCACCACGCTCAACTATATACGAACAGGCGTGAAAATGAAGTGAAGTAACGTCCTCTACGTAAATAACGCTGTTCTGTAGTTATAATGGCTCTAACGTCAAGCTGAAACCGTTACGTCTTCGCAAATTGGGTGTGTTCACTAGTTATAAAATATAAACTTTTATACATTAAAAAAGAGTACTTAATTAATTAAGTGTGTATCTGTATCCATAAGGCTGCAAAAAATTTTTTTAACCAAGATAAATTGGTTACAACTTCTCAGTGCGCAACGTGGCAACAACGCAGTTTTAGGACACGCTTAGATTGACTAGGACTGGCTGTGACGTATCACCCCATGTAAACAAGATAGCGTCGGCTACTTTCCGTATTTCGTTGGCGTTATTGGTTATGTTTGAGAGTGTTTTCGTTTGTTTTTTTTATGAATTCAACAATATGTCGTCGGAATGCTTTGTTAAAGCGGCRTCGAACAATTTGCCGGCTGTAGATATGTTTATAGTCACCGAATTTATCAAGAACGACCCACGTTTTAATGCTGCCGAAATCAAAGGCGCTAAAGCAGCAGTATAAGTAATTAATAAAGCAGTTTAATCTGCAATTTAATACATTATGGATCATTGATATTTTGAACGAAATGCATCTTTTGTCTAATGCAAGTCGTGAGCAACACGGAGATGCAGCTATAGGTTATTTTCAGGTGAAGCGAGAGGGGCCTATATGTATACTGCAGTCCAAGATATGCCCGGAACACAAAGTTCGTGCGAAAAATTATGCAGTTACTCCAAGTCTCACAACAGTAAAATGTAGATTTTCTCTTGGTCATACCCCTTCTGGCTGCTTTAAACCAACTCCGTTTGCGTTAGTAGTCTCCGGGTACACTTACGAATATTTTGTTGAGACTATTGACGGATGTATTTGAAATTTGAACACTGGCACAAAGCACCATCTGCTGTTAGCTTCTGGTTTGTACATGCTTAAACATTCTCCCAGTTGTTAGGAGGAATCCGTTAAAAGCAAGAAAACAACTCGTTTCACTCGGCACAGTKAAAGGCACGTAGGTAACATAACCTATATTCTTTGTTTACATGGGGTGCTACGTCACACCGTCTCCATCCCGGGACACTGCGTTTGTGCGGTCAATTTTTATATTAGAACTTCAGAACGGTTTTTTTCGAAAACTGGTGCTAGAAAAATTTTGAAATTTTTAGGACGTAACAAGGGTGCTCCAAATATACACATGGCATGATTTCTAAAAAATGTGAAAACACCCAATTGTTGATGAAAATTTGCACACTTCGCTCTCTGTATATTGACAAATTATATACTCTTTTCTCATGGCATCGGCAATCAGCCACAAAGTGCAATTTGGCTATTCTTGTAAAAGAAATGTGAAGACCAATTAAGACTGAGAACTGATCGATTTTAGTATTTGGCTCTTAAGCCAGTAGGTACACTAGTCCAATGCTTTGAAACAGTTGCACCGTCCTTAAAACTTTAACCAATTTTCGTTGGCATTCAGTACAATGAAAATAAGCTATGTATGAATAGGAGCTGTCTAACAAACATGTCTGAGAATTATCACGGAAGTTCAAATTATGTAAGTGCTTAAAATAGGCTGAGACTCATGGACTAAAGGAAAGTTTATTCTTAATTGGATTATTTATTAAAGAAAAACATTACATAATAATTTTATGATGTTATCATTTAGAAGTAAAAATAACAATAATGAACTTAAACTAAAAACCTCATAATTAATCGCATATATTTATAAAGGAATGAATCCAAGCTCAAATAATTATTATTAAATCGCAATGAATGTGAAACCACCAGATTCAACAAGCAACCTTAATAATATGAAATCCACGTTTCCGAGTTTCAATTAAGAACAAATGTTTATCAAAAAATAGTAAAGGCTGAATTTTTAGAATTAAATTAAGACGGCTAATTAATTAACAATTGACCACATGTTAAACATGACAAAATACTTGGAAACATATTAAATGAAATGCGTATCACGCAATATTTCATAGTAATAGATTTAAGTGAGTTTTGTCCAGATGACAAACATGATAAAATACTCGGAAATATATATACACATGTCACGCAATACTTTACAATAGCGGTTCAAATTACAAGCAGACGTAGTTTTCTACGCATTGTGTAAATTTTTTCACTTTCGCAGGTGCTTCTCAGGGAAATGAACTCCCAAATATAAAAATTAATAAAGTTGGAAGGTCTATATTCAGTGTCCAAAGAAGGTTTACAGTTACACAGATAGAAAGTCAACGTCACATAAGATATGTTTCTATCTATCTTGATGAAATAAACCATGCACTATTTAAGTATACCTTTTTGTAATTTGCCGGTAAAATATATTGGCCAGGCCTAGCAGAATAAACACCCCGAAAACCAGATTTGAAAGCTTACTCTGGGCACGACGGACTTCAGCGTCGCTATTAGCGTTGTCTGAATAATATTATTATATTATCATATTACTATATTATTATTCAGACAACGCTATTAGTCAATGTAGGAGCAGATATTTTTAGTCTAGAACTTTCTAAGAGTTAGACTGTCGCAGAGGAATATGTAGAACCCTGGGCGACAACTAAGACTTAGGCTATAAAAAACGGAAACTTGTGATATCACTTGTACTAACAGGTTGGATTAGAAAGAAATCAAATTTCAAATCTTCCAATGTTTTTAAATGTGAATGATATGTTACGTAATGCTTTGATGAACTGAAAAAAAAATGCAATAGGGTGGAAAAAATGCGTCTTCTTGATACCACCTTTTATGATTCTGCTAATTCTGCCATAAGATGACTATGATTATAAATCCAAGAGATCTAAATAAGTAGATACAGAGTGTTCAACGAAAACCTTTATTAAAAATAACATCTATATCGATGTTACTTAACGCTTCAAATTCAACAAAAGTTGATAAATAATAATATGGCTTTCAGAAAGAGCTATTAATATTGAATTTGTTGATAATCTACAGGGTGGTAATCATTGCTTATTACATTTAGTCAACATTGAACTCAAATATCATTCTTATTTCAAATAGAACAGTTAAATCTGTAATTAGCGATCATGACCACCCTGTAAATATTTAGTAAAATACCAGAGTACTGATAAATTTCATATAATAGCCGTTTCGGAAATCCAGTATTATTTTTTAGTTTTTTTTGTTATTTTTTACAAAATCAAGATAGCTCAAAACATTTGATTTTAGATACCTGTAGGTAACCTTAAACAAATTCATACTTAAATTAATTGCAGAATCCAAAAATATGAGAAAATACAGGCTGTTTCGTTTAAAATAAGGGAAGTTGCCGGCTTTTTTCCAGATACTTTTAGCTAACACACACAGTATATTATTTCTCATAACGACGCCGCTAGTGTTACGAGGTGCAGTTTGATAGCAAATTCTTTTGCGCTTCCAACTTCTTTGCCACAGGAAACCAGTTATTCGGACTAGATTAGACTTTAACCCGGTATTTCGTGGACTCCAGGCTGAAAGTTTTGCTCCAAAATTATGTTCTCAAGGGAAAGCCGTATATGCGGTCTGCCATGTTCATTGAAACATACAATAAGCACTCCTGAAAATTAAACTTTTCTGCGTAGATGATATATGCGGTCTGGTGTTGAAAAGGAAAACGGCGTCGTCGAATGCATACGTGGTATGTGATTGCATGTGATGACGCTGACATGAAATGTCAAATACAGCGCGGAACACGAGGGTCAGATCGATTCGGAAAAGCTTACATGAATGGAGGATGCCAGATAAACATGTTTGCAGTCCTTGTGGATTTAACACCAATTATGTTATGTCCACTAGCTCAATGGGTGCAAACTATGATTTCCGCTAATCTCAACACTTTAGTGGGCTTGCTGATATCTACCATTTGCACCGGTATCAAGTACAAGGAAAGGAAATATCGATGTTTGCAACGTTTCAAACAGAGCTATGCCATAAATTGTGAGAAAATGGGTGAAAATTAAAAGTGCAAATATGGTAAAGTGGATAGTTGGCTAGAATTAAGACAGAATTGCAAAACCAATCATATTTATAACTACACCTAAGTTTTAATTTACTTTCAGATAAGATGAAAAATGTATGCATTGTATCAAGCGCAAAACTCTGGCCGTAAGTGACAGCAAATAGAAGCAGATGTTGCTTTTCGTTGATAAAATTCTATCACACAATTCAACAACCTAAAAGATGAACTTTATGGCAGTTTAATGAGATAATAGGAATGACGTGCGAACTAATCAATAAGAAGTAACAGTCAAATCGAGATAAAGGCAACCACATTCTATTAGACAACTAACTTTACATGGATAATACCCTTTCTGAATTATTCTGACCTCGTGAACGAAATAAAACAGCTTAGCAATAAAAAAGGAAGTGGAGGCGATAGTGCACAAAAAATGCATCCGATACACAAGATGCTATATAAGCTGATTGTTCCAAAGCCCTACAGTGCCTTTAAGAAACTATAGGCGCAAAGCCAAACATCACACAAAACAAAACCAAATTACTAAATTTAGTGGGAACAGAAAAACTCTTATAGATGAGGTGAGAGGGATCTGTGGATATCTGCAAAAATGAAATGTTTATGTGAAAGTGTCAACATAACTTACCAAACACATCCATATATTACACGTCTGCAGACAAGTTAAAATGACTAGTGGTCATCCGAAGTTTCTGAATTATGAAACCGTACAAAAACAGTATTACGTTTAATTTTCGGAGCTGTCATAATAAGTAGGCAATATGGAAACAAGGTGTCCTCGTACTTCGAATATTTTTTGCATTTATAGTGAGTGTAGTTTTTAACTTTAATGTCGTTTAATAATCCGCAAACATATTTACTTATGTAAGTTTTGAAAATATGGAAATGAGACTTTCCCAACTAAGCTTAAATAATTCACAAAAATATATCCGGGCATATGCCAATGTTTTATCATCCCCATAACCAAAATGTACTCTATTAAGTACCTACATGCGTCTTTATCTGGAACACTGCTCCACAGTTTGGAATTCCTTTTATGCCAAATAATAAATTTATCGAACTATATGCTTTGAGAGGAATTTGATGTACCTAGTTGTTGCTATAATGGTTGATTTGCCCAAAGTCTAATGTGAACGTTATTGTCTGCCTGATCTCTAGGACTGCCTCCTAAGTGTTATTTTCATTATAGTGCGGGTGCTAAATGATTACTTATATGGGACAGTGTATACAATGTCATGTAAAGGTTTGGAAGATTACCTTATTATTTAATGTTAAAAAAAAGTTCTCGGTAAGGTCAATTAAGTTTAATATAATATCATCTCCTGAAGTGCGAGATATTATTATGACACGATTGGTTTTCTAGCAACGACAGGTTTGTCATTAACAAAACTGCTTTTCTTTTTTGTGTAATACATCTTTCTGTCTAAATGGTGATGGGGATAGTTGCTACTTTGCATAATAAATTTATTGAAAAATATTGCTATATGCAGTTAAAATTCGATGAAATAAATGTGCATGTCTACGTTAATCGCCAAGCTGCCAAGTATACGCATTGTGATTACCTTACTTCGCAAAATATTTGAAACAAACGTTTCGCGTGTCAGAGATTGTTGCCAAAATAAAAGAACAGATGTCGTTAGTGAGAATGTGTATTTTGTCCAATGTCAAGAATTAATCTTAAAAAAACTCTTGAGCTTAACTTTTTAGCTGGATAAAATGTTTTTGGGCGAAAGTCTGATTGTGTGACAATGATTCCAAAATCATTTTATTCCATAAAAAATTTTACGCTTACTTACCTCTGAAAAATTTTACCGAAGGCTCATAGCAGATGTGAGATTTTCTCCGTAAAAATTATCATTTAGATAAAACAAAACACTATGGTAGCAATAAGATAAAACATGGAGTTTCCGTTTAAAAAATTGACGATGGCGCCGTTGGTAGGAAACCAATAACGTTAATACTGTTTAGCAGATGACATTTTAAATAATGAAATTGAGCCATCCGAGGATTTTTTAAACACTAAGTAAAGCAGTTATTAATAGTAAAATGCCCCACTTTAAAGTATTATAATTAGTTATGTAATTATAATAAAGACTTTTAATACTCCAAATTGCTTTTAATATTTTACAGTCACCGGTTTCGAATGCTATAAAGTATTGAAAGGAATTTGAAGTTAAAAAGTCTTCATTATAATTACACAAATAAAGCAGTTATTGTTTACGTTGCAGTTTTATAACCATTGTGAACACAGCACAGGGCAAGAATCCGGTGGATCTTTGTATTACAAATGACACAAGAAGTTACAGCCTTCTAGCTTGAGTTAAAATGTTAGAGCCCACACATCGAATAGTTTCGCACGTTCGATGGATCAACTCAAAATCTATAGCGGTAGAAAAGCGGCATTTGGCATTTCAAAGTGGAGAAGTTGTTGGAACACAACTAAAACAATAAAAACAATTCATGTCCACATACAAGTGGATGCTGTGTCTAAGGGCCCAAAACAATCAAGCATAAAGTAGGTACATAAACAATTTAGCGATCTGGTTTTATACAACTTTTATAAACCCGTATCGAATAAAGTTAATTCCTAATATTTCCATTATTAAAGGTATTACGTGTATGGCGCTTTTCTCAAGACTCATTAGAATGTAAAGTTGACAAAAACTAGTTTTACTTCCACATCCAATGGATGGGAAGTACTGTATCGCGAAAAAAATTTTCAAACATTTTTATTTGCTCATTCGCTTTAAAATGGCCGAAAACGTAAAGAAACAAAATTTGAGCAAAAACAAATTTCTTGTCTGTGTGTCTGTGGTTTTGTTTGTGGACACGATAACTTTCGAAAGACTTAATATATGAACTTGAAATTTAGCAAACGTATAAATCTCAACTACCCAAAGCGACCTATTGTTTGCGAGGTAAGTAGGGTATCGGGAAGGGGGCGAAAATGGAGGGTAACTACCCTTTTTGCAAATTTTTTCGCTTTAGTATGTGATTAGTAGTATATCTGCGAGTATTAATCGTTCTTATAAAGTTTCGGTGCAGCAAACTGTTTAAAAAATATTAGCAAAAAAAGTGTCACTTAAAGAAAACAGTTTTTCCTAAATATCTCCGAATATATTTAATATATTCAAAAAATGGAAATACTATCAGATAGGAAATAAAATTTCTCACAAGAAGTGTCTTAGAAAATTTATCCAAAATTTTGACATTTTTGAAATATTTCTAAAAAACGTATTTTGGACCCCGTTCGTACGATTTTTTTAAATTTTGGTGTTATATAGAAAATAAAATTTCTGATCGGAAATCACTCTTGTATTTTTTTTGTAAAGTTATTAATTTTTGAGTTATTTGGAAAAAACCGAGGACCGTTTGTCTTATAAAAAATGTGTAGAGAGAAAAAGTGCTCAAAACCTGATTACTAATTACTAAACATTACATGTCATTTTGACAATTGGATGTGGAAATATTGATTCAATTTGCAACGGTTTTTTATTTTGTATAACCATTAAGTTTGTTAATATCAGTCGAAACACAGAMCCGCATTTTAATCGAGCCAAAAAGGAGTTTGAAAGMGGCCAGCTGTGAATCAGGTAATGTCTCTGTTTCTCAGTTACAGCTCTTCTCATCTGTGGCGTCTATACTGTTTCTGCTTATCATATTATTTTCAACGCCGGGAGTTGGTTTGATCGGTACGTGGGCTTCACAGCTGCTGAAATGTTTGTAGATTTGCAACGTGATTCAAACGTGAGGCAGTACTAGTGCAGCGAAGGGTGAAATCAATGGAAAATCATGTCTGAATTTCAAAGCAGAGACGTTCGCAAATTAAATACGTTCCTCTATGCGCCACCAGCACCCGGCAGACAAGCGAATGGTGCACACACAGCCACGGCAAATTATATTTGTTTTGAATGTTTTGTGTTTGCACAGTGCATATTCTGCAAAGGTTATTCACTCTGTTTGACGTCACATATATGTGAAACAGAATAATTCTGTTAAGAATAGTAAAATAGTCAATATTGTATATTATAGAGGGAGATGTATTTTTATATTTCACATCGAGATACAAAAAAGGTTAATTGGAAAAGATTTATAATTTTGCGAGGTTAATTTAATGCACCGCTTGGATTTTTGAAGAAGTTCATTATTTACTAAATATGAAAAAGTATTACGAGATATCTTTTAAATAATTATTTTAAGCTTAACATCATTGGGAAGCTAATAAGAAATAACTAATTTTAGAAGCTATAGCTGACTATTGCTTGCGTTTGTTACTTTGTCGTGGAGGAAAAACACTGTTTAATTACACAACAAATATGTTTAATAACGAACTAACTTTTTTACATTTACTTGATGGGAGGATGAAAAATTAATTGATTAACTAAAAAAATCTAGTAATACACTGCGTGCAGCTGCGTTGAAACCAGGGTTGGCAAAAAACATGTTTTTTTCAAATTAAACAAAACAAACAGTTTTTTAATTTAATCATGTTTAGATTGTTTTAAACATGTTTTTTCTTACTTAGTTGAAAACATGTTTTAAACATGCACTCTCATGCAAATTACTATGTGTATTAGTGAAAATAAATACGTGTAGATGACGCCTGTTGTCATTTGTCATTTGTATTTGATGTGTACGGCGTTTACGCGACAATTTTAGTTATTATGAGCCGGTTTTTCTTTTCTATTTTAAGCGAAAATCAACTCTGTTCTTAAAATCCAGACCGATCACATACCGGTTACTGGGTTGATTTTAGCTAATATTAACTTTAACAAAGAGAATAGGAACCTACCTTATATGTTTAAAGTTCAACAATTACAATGATCAGTAGGAGGAATAATGCAGTGTGGAATTACTTCGACAAAATTAAGATGCAAAATAGTACAATGTAAGCTCGATGCGAGAAGTGCAAAAAAGATATGCTTGTACTAGTAAAAATATTTTATTTCTTGTTTATTGTTTTTTTTATATTCCCAAGTTCTGATAACTATTTGTTCTATTATGCTAAACGTACAATTAAAATAGTAAAATAGTAAAAGTTGAATGAATGTCTTATTTATTGTTTTGTTGTATTGAACCAAAAATACAAATTTTTATGTTATGATAAGGCTAAGGTTTTATTTGTTGTTTTAAAATGTTTGTAATTTATAGCTACAGAAAATATTTTAAGTTTATTATTAATTTCTATAACTGTTGTATCGATAAAAAAACTGGGCCCGGTTTTGAATTCCATTCATTTTTATGCAAATGCAAGGTGACATTATGTAGATATGTAATTACTAATAATCCTGTTTATCTATTTGCGGAGGGTAAACGAGCCTAATAGTAATAATTAATGAATTACATACAATAATCGTAAACAAATACTGTTTAAAACAAATGATTTAAACATTTGTTTAAAACAAAATTTTAAACAGAAGCGTTGTTTTAAACAAGTTTAAAACATTCTGTTTTAAACATTTTGTTTTAATCATGCCAACCCTGGTTGAAACGTGCGTGCCACCTGCACATCCATCAAAAATTTTTAATTGAAGTGATTTCAGTAAAGCCTAACAGGACAATATCTTGCATATTAAAAATGTCGATGGCAAACCTTATGTCAGGTAATATTTTGGCTATATTTGATTAATACAAATATTCATAACATATGGCAGCCGCTATAAATAAAGAAAATGTTGATCAGTTATCTTACAAAGAACACACTTTTGATAAAAGAAAACAAATGTGGAGAGCTTTTAAAAGGTCTATACAAAGACTAAGTATACTACGCAATCCCTTAAATAATCCTGTAATAGCCCCAAATAGATATTGTTTTTTTCTCTAGTGTTTAAAATGACCACTATTGAAGAAATTAATCGAGTTATTAGTGCTCTTAAATAGAAGGCCCGTGGTTATGATGGCATTGTTGTAAAAAAATGCTTAAACTTTATAGTTTAAATGCCTGCTTAAATACATGATCCCTCTTAGAAATTGGAAACAGTCTACTCTTTACCAAAGACAACAAACTCAAGCAGCTTTTTAATTTTGAAAATTGCAGAAAACATTGTTAAAAACAAATTATTCCTTTCTGGAAGATAATACAAATATTTCACAAAGGAACATTACTTTGCTTTATCCCTACAAAAAAAACTATTCCAGGAATAAAATATTAATGAATCGATTAGGTAGCTTTGAAACAAGCTGATTGAATATGTATGTGCTTTGTCTCACTTGATTTATCAGATAACTCTGACGATCGTTTCGACCTAAGACGGTCATTGTCAAAGAGATAACAGCGTTATACTAAACTCAGATGTGCAGAATTTTGTTTGCATCCCCTTTTTTACAGAGGTTGTAAAATACAATTGTAAAATCCCTCGCCTGGGTTTGAAGGTTTGGTTGTTCTCGTCAGAGTTATCTGATAAATCAAGGGAGACAAAGCACATACGTTCAATCAGCTTGTTTCCAAGCTACCTAGTTGATTCAAAATGTTTCGCAATGAATGCACCTTTGAATCCATTCAACAAATATCAATGATCCTGATCTATGGTTACTACAGTTGTGCGATAATTTTACTGAGCATTTGAGCACTGCTCCAGGTTTACTTAACAACATCTGTTCTTCTTTAATAAAACTGTATTTATATTGAACGGTGAAGTGAATAGGCAAAGTTGTCGTTATTGGAGTTATACTAACCCACACATTTTCAGTGAAAGTTACACACACCCGCCTCGAAAATTGAACGTTTGGTCAAACATTCTGGGCATTATCGGACCACTTTTTTGAAAGGCAATTTGACGGGTGATAGTTGCAGTTGCCAGAACGACCTCTCAGTCATCCAAAAGCATCATGGCTCCCGAAGAATGTTCAAGCGTAAACTCGAAAAAGTATGAAACTCCGTTGAGCCGAAAGCTCCAGTCTAAAATACTTGATATAAAATATGCATATAATACAGTGAATGACACTTCACCTTCTCAAGCTATTTTAAATGAATACGAATATTGGGTCCCTAAGTGGGCACATGAAGTTCAGGGAGGATGTACAGTACCTGTCTAAAACTCCAATGGATGCTTTAAGGCAATGTGACCCATATTCGACTATAAGCAAACTGTTGACTGTTCTCTCAACACTTCCAGTAAGCGCAGCTACTGCGGAGAGATCATTTTCTACATTAAGGTGATTAAAAACTTGGCTTAGAACCTCAATGGCGGAAGAGCTTCTTAATGACCTTGTCTAATAAAGTATCTATCGGGACATCATCATTGACGTTAATAAAGTCATAGAACGTTGGTTATGGACATAAAAGGCGAAGTAATTCGGAAGTAGTTGCACTCTACAATGCAATTCATGAAGATAGTGAACCAATTGCCAGATCAACAGGTATTAAAACATTGCAACATTTTGACGAAACCGGCTATGTTAAAAATCGTCAAAAACCAGGACGTCCAAAGATTGCTACGAGTGAGGAAAGTAGATTGAATGTCCTTTTAGATGTGCAAGAGAATTCTAAGTGTTCCGTACAACAGTGTGCTCCCACTCACCATATTAGCAGAAGATCTGTTCAGAAAATTTTGAAAAAAGAGAAGTTTCATCCATACAAAATTCACTTATTACAAGAACTAAGCGAAGATGATTTCGATCGTAGGATACATTTTTGCGAAACTGCTATAAACATGACAGATGAAGATAACAACATTTTAAATTGGATTATGTTTTCTGATGAAGCGACTTTTTGCCTCAATGGTAATGTGAATAGACATAATTGCAGATATTGGTCGGATACAAAGCCACATTGGATGGAACAAGTACACACATAAAACCCTCAGAAAGTGAATGTCAGGTGTGGTATATAATTTGAATACCCTCAAATATTTACAGCTATTGCGCAAACACATTATACAAGAACTTATTCGCCTGTTCCCTAATCGTGAAAATCCTGAGCGTCCTTCTGAACAGATATGGTTTCAGCAAGATGGTACATGGCCRCATTTTGCAGTCATCGTTCGTGGATAATTGAATGCGACATTTCCAGACAGATGGATTGGTAGACGCAGAGTGATAGAAAGCCCAGCTCGTTCCCCTGATCTGACGCCCCTTGATTTTTTCCTGCGGGGTTAACTGAAAAATTGTATTTATGCTGATCGACCACATAATGCAGAAGATTTCAAAGGACGAATCAAGGCAGAAATTCAGAACTTACCTGCATATACGCTACAAAGAACATTAGAAAACTTTCACTCAAGGCTGTATTACTGCCAGGAAGCAAATGGGGAACATTTTGGGCACCTGCAGCAATGTAAATCTGAAAAAAAATGCTGCATTTTTCACGAAATCACGTTTTTCTTTTTACTTTTTGGGTACCAGAATCGCAATAAATTGATCAAACTAGACGAAAATTATCACCAGTCGAGGAAAAATGATAATACCTGGTATTTTTGTCAATTTTAGCGATAGAGAAAATTCGTTCTTTGTCAGGCTCAATTATTGCATTTAAACTTTTCTCCACTCAGAAGCAATAAATTGTACAAGTGAGATACATTTTTGAGATTTTTCAATGATGTGCCTTTTGACCCCCTTCCCATTTAAAAATATGTAACTTGCACCCATATCTGCTGACACGGAGTCCTGCTGGTTCCATACTTTGTAGCGACCCTGTTACCCTGTATAATATTGGTAGTTTCACTTGATTATGAGTGCCATATGACCCCCATCCCAAATTATGGGCTGCATTGCGCCCCTGTTTCCAATAATCCCAACTTTTCTTTCAATAGGACGAAGCCCCTTGTCATTATCACATACAAGTACATGGTTTCATAGATGCTTGTTTTCCCATACAATGGACAGACCAGAAAAGTTCCATCAAATGCCTAGCTAGGTCGCCTGATTTAACCCCTTTGGATTTCTTTTTGTTGGGTCACTTAAAATCTAAACTTTATGCTACATCACCTGAATATCTTCAAGTGCAAGATCTAACTACACTTCCAGGTTTAGTTGCTTAATCTTACACAGTAAAAAAATTAGTATTCTGAATATACTCTAAAATAACACTAAGCGAAGCTGGATCAGGTCCACTCTAGTATAGTAAAAAGTTGGCTACATTGTTAGAGTAAATTTTAGAGTGATTTTTGCTCTAGTCAAATGTAATTTTTGACACTATATTTGAGTAAAAATGTTTTTATTGTTTATCTAGAGTAAAAATACTGTCTAATAGTGTTAGCTAACAGTGTGCGATATACCTTACTAGAGCATTAATTAACTCTCGGGATGAGTTAAGCAGAACACTCTGCTCTTGAGTGAAATAATCACTAGTTGGAGCTAATAAACTACATTTAATGGGGGGGGGGGTAGGAAGTAAAATAAAATACATATGAATATTATAATATATTTTATTATGTATCATAAATGGTACTTGAACAGGTTTGCGTTATTTGATATGGTTCTTTATAAAGCAGTAAACGAAAGTCAATTACATTTAACTAAAATGTAAATTTGCATACACGTTTAACAAGTGTTTAAATGTCCTTGAGGCATTGGATTAAATGTTTGGAAGAAGATTTAGACTATGTGGTGATCGACAACTTATTTATCATTATTCATACTAGTGAAGTGCCATTGTGCAAGTACTACTTACCTTTAGAAAGCAATTCCAAAGGACAAATAACTCCAAACACATTCACGTTCACGTGTACGCCTTACGCCATATAACACGATCGCAAACAGTGTTGCCAGTTGCCACTAGCACAGATAGCAATTTCGCTAGATTGCCGTAAGTATTCCGCTAAAATTCATAGGATAGGACTGGATAGAGTAATATATTAATATTAATCGAAATTTATTATTTATTTTGTCACAAATAGTTGTTAGCTACCTACACATTATGTCAGAACGTTTAAAATTTCGTTCTTGAGCTTATCGTGTTCCTTCTGAACCAATAATTTTATTACGTGGAACACACAAGAGCCAAAGACACGTCAGTTATTAAATTTTTCATTGGTGTAGGTAAAGCAAAGCAAAGAAAATACAATAACTATTGACTCATCTAGCGTAAATAAGTCGATTCTGCTTCATATCTAAGTTTCCCATATGACTCATTTGGTAATTCTACAACACTTGCAATCTTTAGGTTTAAGTGCTAAATTGTAATAGCTAATAACAAACTAAAAATATTTCATCCCACTAAAATATCCGCTAACTGCTAAAACCTATTTTTCTTGCTAGGTGAAGGTTTATCCGTTAAATTTATCTGCAAAACCTCTAAGTTGGAAACAGTATGGCACAGCGATATGTTATATACAGATGGCACGTTTTGAACGCCAATCTGTATTCTCTATTAGAGCTCTGTTCACTCTTAGCAGAGTTACTTTTACTCTAGGTATTTTCATTCGCTCTAGTTCGAGAAAAAAGAGGGTAATTAGTGTAAAAACTACATTTGCTTAGAGGTATTTTGCAAGAATCGATATACTGGAGGGAAAAATTGATTAAAGTGAAAATTAGAGTGGTTTTTGCTCTATTGTGTTCCTCTGAGTTAGAGCAACTCTACTGGGACAATATTTTCCACTGTGTACAATTATTAATGAAATGTCCACTCAACAGGTTTCTATCTGTAGAGATAAGTATGTAACAGCGCTTTGACATTTACATTCACATACCAACAAATAAAAATTCATAAGGTGTAAGATTATATAGTGAGTAGCCTGAAGGAGAGCGGTTTTACAAAATCACGATTTCACCTCTGCGGAAATCAACGGGTTAATCTTTAACAAAACGTGCCTGCTGAAACGGATTAGCTTCCCTCGTCCCACCCTGGAGTAGCCAATTGATTCACCAAACTTGCAGAAGGAAAGGCGAGCTAATAAACAGGCTCAATCAGTGACTAATTGCCATCATTAAGAGTAACTGCACTCACACGTTAGACACTCTGTCTCTGAAATATCTGCTAATCGTTAAAAAACATCCAAGCACGCAGTGTACTTACTCCTTAGGGAGCATCATGTAAGCTTATAAAGTTTTCTGGATATCTCGAGTAGCTTTCGCAAATACCTAAGATATTTTCATAAAATGAACACTGCAGCTAGAAGCAGTTAAAAGTTAAAATTGTTCCCATTTTTTCTCTGAGTATGATAAACGGTGTTGAACTACATACTTCTACCGTATTAATTTAAATTAATAGCCGTAATCAAGTGTTGCGAAGCCATTGTAAAGCTGAATATGGCGCAATTAGTGGAATGGCAACACTTGCCGCTTTGAAATCAGCAGCGGGCTGCGTCTAAGTAGAAATAAGTGTTATCTAGATTATGGTTATTACCCTTTTCCTCCATCCGCTATTATGAATTTTGAATGTAGATATAAGGACGACATAAAATAACACATGGTAATAAACCAGTTCTGGAATAAAGATAAATATAAGTTTGACACTTAATAATACGTGAGTTTGTTTGCATATAGGGTGTCCCATCGGGAACCGCCTCGATCCATATACTGGGTCTTTCATCTCAGCTCCCGTTTTTTGTACCTCAGTTATTACTTAAGCTTGAATTTTAAAATTTTGTGAGCTTGTATTGTATTTTTGTTTATACAGGGTGTCCCAAAAATGTGTAACGTCATAATAAGATATTTTTTTAAATTGGATGTTCAAATGCGTTTAGAAATAATCGTGAAAAAATAAAAATACATCGATTTTGCACCTCTCGTTTTACAAATTAATAACAAAACGAATAATGCTTGCGAGAATTACAGTGTGGATGACACCATGCCATCTGGTGGCAATCATCCACTCGTCTCTGTGGAGAACTAATCTGAACGGCAGCCCACTGTGTTGTGGGCGTTTAAAAGTCGGCAGACGTTCCCCAACGACAAATTCTGCAACGAATGCAGCATCAAGCAGCTGCGTTTGGACTATAGCTGTGCTAAGGAGGCTTTATAAGCCGAAACAGCTGTCCACAGATTGTCTTGACGCAAGCGACATGGTATAGACGTAAATATGAATAATGCTTGTTTAGTGAATTTAGTATTGGAGATGCATTGTATAAACTCTAACAACTTTGTTAATTAATTTGTTAAATAATTTGTTAATTAATTATTATTCAATCGGTCTTATTTCAAGATGTCCACAATTTACTGTCAAACTTGTCTTTTCTTTTTCTTATTTTAAATTGCAACCCCTATTTATTTTTATATCATTCAATACGGAATAAAAAAAACGATCATTTTTTATAATACACAGATAAAACTGTTTGTTTGGATTTATAAAATCAATTTGTTTGACTTACATTTCTTTAGGTCTAACAAATTTATCTTCAAACAAACAAATTTTATTTGTAAGAAGAATATCAGTTTGTTTGTAACTATATTACCATTTATTTGAGATCGAACAGAACTTGCGAGTTCAAGTAACCTAATAATTATTTGAACGAATAAAATATTACTTTTCACCGTCAAACAATTTATTCCAATGGGATAAAATTCCAAATATTTAAATAAAATGCTTTGAAGAATTATATCAACAAAAGTAAATGCTTGTTTCTAATAAACATATCTTTCGTTAAATCAATGTTTCTTTTTTGTTATTCAGCTATTTAACTGTTCAACTCAAACACACCTCTTGTTACAGCAAACAGAACAGAGCAAAACAGAATAAATGATGCTTTAATGCAACAATCTGTTTTTGGATACAAAGAAATAATTGGTTAAATTTGCGCGTGCCACTAGCAAAGTGAAAGTTTGGGGTCCGCTTCTTTAGCCATGGTTGGACACTGGACATAATGTATCAAGGTAAATCGGGAAAAGCCACCGTTATTTGTTTCTTATTATTGTTAGTTTATTTCATTAAATTGTGAAACAAAAGAGGAAGATGGTCACAGATTTTAAAAGTAAGTATGATGCCTAAATAAAGTATTTGCTTAATATGATGTGAAAAATAAGGCTTTCAAACAAGCACATGATCGTTAGCGCAAGCTCTGTTACAAAATGACCATCTATGATTCGTAACGATGTTAATTACGGCGTTGTTTCTCTACATCTTGAAGTAGGTATATGTTAGTAAAGTCTGCTCAATGAAGTGCCCTATTTGTACCAAACTACTATTACAAATAATGCGTTATTTATTCAGTATATTTGTAAAACTAAAATGGAACACATTTATCATGCTATAGAAACCAGTAAATTTGTGATTGTCCTTTAAATTAAAATAAATATCATACTTTGCGTCTGCATTATATTCGTACATATAAGTAGTAAAATTTACCTTGTCAATGGATTTGTCTAAGTTAGGGTGATTTAAATAAGATGTTTTTTTACTAAACCAATTACAGTTTTCCGGAAATGAATTGAGTGACATATTGCATTTTTAATTACAAGAAATAACTTTTATACGCTCTATAAAAAACAGGAAGCCACAGGAATACACTTGCATAAAATACATAGACATATCGAAGTGGGTTAATCGAAATTTATTACTTTAACTTTAACTTTAACAATTTATTTGTATGTTTAAAGGATTTGTTTGAATGCAATATTTATACAATATAATTAAAAAATATATATTTCATTAAAATGCACATGCAGTTTGCTGCAATAACAGAGATAATGAATTGAGCATATGAAATCTTTCAATCAAACAATTGTTTGATTCCAGGAAATAGCTGTTTCATTGGACTAAATCAGTGATATCTTTACTGTAAAGAAATATTTATTTGGTATGCAGAGAATCACTTACGTCTTCTCCGATTCCAAACAAATATTTGTTTCAGTCAAATTTAATCATATGTTTATTCCAAACATCTTCATGGTTTAGTGAAACAAATACTTCGTTCTATAAAGGAAATGATTATTCTTGATTCAATAGTTTCAAAATTTAATTTAAAGCTTTGTATATATTATGTTAAATAAATGTTATTTTAGCAGCTTCGAGAATTTTGAGGGTTTGAAACAAATCATTTACTTCGCCATATACAAACAAATAATTTGTTTGCGAAAATATATTTTTGTTCTTCCAAACAAATTGTTCTCTCTGTGTACAACCCTTTGTCAAATCCCAACACATTGAAAGTTATTTGCCAAAACTCGTGTCAAGAATTGCAATGACATTTTCAAAGCTAAAAGTTTTTTCTTTTACTTATTTTAAATTGCAACCCCTATTTATTTGTATATCATTCAATATGGAATAAAAAACGATTTTTTGTTTATAATACAACCCTATGTCAAATCCTCATACATTCGGAGTTATTTGCCAAAAACCCGTTGTGTCAAGAAAAAAAAGGACTGAAAATGTTGATAGAAATTTGTGGACACCTTGTAATAAGACGAATTAATCATAATTAATTAACAAAGCTGTTACACTTTATACAATACATCCCCAATACTGATTTTACTAAACAAGCATTATTAGTTTTGTTGTTAATTTTTAAAACAAGAGGTGCAATATCGATTTTTTTTATTGTTATTTTTTTTTCATGGTTATTTCTAAACACATTTGAACAAAAATATGGGAAAATATAAACAACCAAAAACGTAACGCAGTGGACACTAGAAAAATATATCATCCAGTTTAAAAATATCTCATTATGACGTCACACATTTTTGGGTCACCCTGTATAAAGAAAAATATTTTTTTAAATGTGCCATATGATATAATACAAACTCACAAAATATTCAAATTTAAACTTAAGTAACACCTGAGTTACAGAAAACGGGAGCTGACATGAAGGACCCTGTATATGGAGTACTGCAATTAGGAAAAAATTGAAGGTTTGACAGCAAAGTCGACGGGACACACGACTAAAATATTTTCAAGATGGTGGTACATCCGGTTATATCGGAAGTATGTATCAACTTGCGTATTTGAAATAAAATTTCCTATATATTATCAATTTTTCCATTCTACGCAATATTTTAGGCATATTTCGTGTACCATATCTTATACTTAACATATTTACACTTTTATGCCAAAAACGACAAAAACATAGCTATCAATATCTCCTATAAGGAAGAGCTCATTATTTAATTTGGGCGGGATTTCTGGTTGGGAGAAGGCCAACTTTAATAGGTTTTATAACATTTTCAAAATTATAAATACAGAGCCTTCAAGAAATAAGATGTTGATAAATGTTCGAAAAATCAACTTTTTCTGTTGGAAACATAAAAATTTCATAATTTTATCTTATGTACAATAATTAAAAATCAAGGTACGCTTGTGTAAGATTATCTATTCCGAATGTTTATAGTTTTCTAAATATTGCCAATTTAATATCTTTATACGACCATTTTGCCATAAATTTTACTACTGACCGATTTTCACCAATAGACAGAGTGATCCTGCGCGAGCACTATAAGATCCTGGAAGCAGGGTGGCCACAAAAAAGGACCGTTGTTGGTTATCCATTGGTCATCAAAAGTATTTTGTAAAAATGATCGATCAGGTGAAGATGGGCCATCATGTTGATAAAGCAACAGCGAGTGACAAATTGCCTAAATAGGCGGTTTCAAAATTAAGTAAAATACTCAAATAAATAACACATTTTACATCTAGAATGATTCAAAATCGCTTTACTTACCATATACATAAGTTCTCTTGATAAAAATGTAGTCCCCAACGCTATCATGTCTTATTGCACAATAAAAATTAAAGTGCCAGGATTCTTGAAAATTTTGCTCACAAATTATATGCAAATTTAAATCACTCTTATAAAGGTAATTACGTCCATTAAGAGAACCATTTGTTGAAAATATAGTTTCGTCTGTCTAAATGATACTGTTAAAAAAATTGTGTTCCAGTTAATATAAATTCGCAAAATGTCACTCGCCTTGCAAAATAAGTTTCTTCTAGGCATTGGACTGTCAAAAATGCATATGGATGAAATTATGTTTGCGTAATATTCTTTGAAAAGAAAAAAATTGTGGTACATTTCTCAACATTATTTTTAATCTTATTCGTTGAAAACTCTGTATCCATAGTTATCAAATATTATCAAAAATTAAAATAGATCTTTCCAACAAGGAATTCTACCTTATAATGAACTGATAGTTATGTTTAGGCCTGCAAAAGTCATCTTTGGAAACAATTAAGATTAAATATAAGACACTGTACATAAAAAAAATGCCTAGAATATTGCATAGATTGAAAAATATAATACTATATATTATTATATTCCATTTAAAATAAGTTAATACGTACTTCCGGTATAACCAGATGTAGTACCACATCTTGGAAGTTTTGTAGCCGTGTGTTTCTTTAGTATGCTGCCAAATTTTCAGATTTCTCTTAATTCCAGTTTTCTATATATGGATGGAGGCAGTTCCCGACGCGACACCCTTTCGTTAGAACATGTAAAATGCATTTACTGTCTTCAAATTTGTAAACATAAAAATGGTACCGAACGCTAAGAGACGCCACTGAATTTTGGCTCAATTAAATTAATTCAACAGTCCGCGATATTTTAGAACGCAAAAATGACCTAATGGTGAATCTAGTTTCTGAATTTAATTAAAGTCGGGAGCTTTAAATCGTTGTTGGTGCATGCAACCGACATTAAAATATTCTTGTCCAGAGCGTGCAACGTCCAGTGTGAATAATCAAATCTGTAGCTGTTCGTTATGCAGCAGTGGTTGACGTAAGTTAATAGAGAATGTATGTCATCCAATCGTATAACG
This sequence comes from Rhyzopertha dominica, assembly GCA_025024175.1. Classification (NCBI taxonomy): domain Eukaryota; kingdom Metazoa; phylum Arthropoda; class Insecta; order Coleoptera; family Bostrichidae; genus Rhyzopertha; species Rhyzopertha dominica. The sequence continues at coordinate 70,064,947 of QCXZ01000137.1, forward strand.
AATGGAATGGAGATACTCAAAATGTCGCAGCTGAAAATTCATGTAGATAAAATTATTCCATTTGTATAATGAAATGAAAGGAAGCCTTCACGAAAGTCGAAAGTTAAAAGTTTTTACTCTTTTGATGAGGTGGACATTTTTTTTAATATAAAGTGACTAATAGATCTAATGACAAATGACAAGGCAAACCTTCGAAGAGTATGACAATCTCAAAACAAGAGGAAAATTTAGGTGGTGTGACCAAAGTAGATGATTCAATTTTTACATACGGACTTAACAACAAGCAACTAATTATAAGTATTGTTTCCTTAACGCAATTGATATTATAAATAGGACTTTAAAATAGACAGTAATTGTTGTATTAAATCAGATCGTGACAGTTATCCGGCTTGTTTTGCTTTACTTTTTCTTTAGGTTACTCAACTAAATAAGTTGTGGATATCTGCTAGCACTCGTAGTCTTGTGCATACAAGACATACGAGTACTTGTAAAAAACCGATGCAAATTGAATCAATACTTCCACATCCAATTGTAAAAATGACATTTACGTTTTTATTTCTTATATTATATACGATTAGTAATCAGGTTTTGAGCATTTTTACTCTCTACACTAAGACTAACAGTCCTCGTGATATTAGCAAAAATATATAAATTTTAAACTCTGTTTTTTCGAAAATTATTAACTTAACACAAAAATTACAAGAGCGCTTTCTGATTTTTTATGTAACACCAAAATTTAAAAATGTCGTACTAGCAGGGTCGAAAATAGGTTTTTTGGAAGTATTTCGGAAATCTCAAAATTTTGAATAAATTTTCTAAGACTGTTTGTGAGAAATTTTATTTCCTATCTGATGGTATATATATTTTTGAATATATTAAATGTATTCGAAGATATTTACGAAAAGCCGTTTTCTTTAAGTGAAGATTTTTTGCTAATATCTTCTAAACAGTTTGCTGCACCGAAAATATATAAGAACAAAAACATAATACTCGCAGTTATACTACTAATCACTTACTAAAACGAATAAAAAGTAAAAAAAATAAAAATTTGCAAAAAGGGGTAGTTACCCTCCAATTTCGCCCCCTTCCCGATACCCTACTTACCCCACAAACAATAGGTCGCAGTGGGTAGTTGAGATTTATACATTTGCAAATTTCAAGTTCATATATTAAGTCTTTCGAAAGTTATCGTGTCCACAAACAAAACCACAGACACACAGACAAGAAATCTTAATATCGTTGTGTTTCTCCTTGCGTTGTGCAGCAAGCTGCTATTTGAAGTGCGAGAAAAAGAAATACTCGCTCTATTCTATTCTCATTTATAACAATTAAAATTTTCGCTGATATTTAACGATAGGGGTGCAATGCGTCATCAATTAACAACGTTGTTCTACATTATAGTTGGTTGCCACCTTGTAGGCGTATTTTCTGCCCAGCAACCTTTTGCCATTTCTTGCCACGCGTTTTTCTCTAAATTCCATTTTTATCGGGCGGAAAATACTTCACTTTCGATCGCACATGCAGAGGTGAACAGTCACTTGAAATTTCGGTCTAAGTTGGCATATCGGCTTAGCCGGAGTAATTCGGGTGATCTGAATTTTAAGTAAGTGCTCGATTTTTGATTAGTGTGAATACATTTGGATTCTTTTGGAGCGCTTATCTAACCGCTTAGCGGGATTATAATATCACCTCGCGACTACATGTGCATAGTTTTCCACCAACTACCCTCGATCATCCGGTAAAGAAAAGGTAGGTCTTCTGTTGCGACGTTTGCGTCTGTCTGGTATTTATTGCTTCTTTGTTTATACAATAAACCTTTTCTTTCAACCGCCGTTTTACTTGCATACGAATTGTGAGGCGATTGCATCACCTTAGCAAATTGTATATTTCTTCGCCGTGGTCATACATTGTTTCCGGAAGAGATTGTTGGGGTTCATACGTCATTACTGGAGGAAATTGTGGCTGGATGTATGCCTCTGGTCTTGGCTGATTTGAAAGCAAGTCGTAGAGAAGACGCGTACAAGGGCACCACCAGGGCTTCCTGCTAGATTAAGTGATAAGTTCCTACAGTATAAGACATTTACCGCAGAGAAGTACATAATACATTTGTGCCGTGTTGAATCTTATTACAAAAACGGCTAGCAGACATTTTGTTATTCCTTATCGCTCTTTTTAGCCGGTGCTAGTGCTGGACAAGTTTATATTCCGTAAATTGTGCGTCGTACACGAAATAATCTTGCTCACTATAACACGACTGATATCCATCAACTAATTTTGTATTGTACGTTAACGATCGTAGTTTCTTTGAACTTATCTTGTCTTAAGTATCGCTACTTTAATATTTTTTGTTGTTTGAGTTTATTTACTACATTAACTTTGTGTTTCCTTAATTTACWGTCTTGCTATACTTATTCGTACAATCATTCATCTTTTTTTGGAGTGATATTGCAGTTTCTTTTAAACATAAAGCATACTTAATATTGGTTAATCAAATACGTAAAGAATTTAACCATAATTGAATGATTAGCGGTTCTTAATTGTTGAACGTTGTTTTATAATTAATTTGAAGTGTATTTATGTTGTGTAAGGGAGCGATTGCGCAATCAAACCCAAGTTTGGTTTCTATATTGAATTATTATTGAATATCGATTCTAGAGATAACTAAATTTTATTCTGGTTTCGAATTAGAGTTTATTACCACTTATTATATGGCATTTCTCTTTTCGCTAGTGCATTGTAATTTCAGTGATCAAAACATTATTATATTTGCCTTCAATTTTGCTTTGTGACAGTTTGAAGCAAATAATACGTTGAGTGCAGGGTAGGATTCTCTGGCGCCCATTTAAACATAATTTTCTTTTAAGACAAGTACGTATTTATTTTGTTTTATTTGTTAACTCACCCCCTAACTCCTCTGAGTTAGCCGACGCACTCTTATAACACATTGGGAGTTTACTGCGCCTATGACTTTGGATCGCCTGTCTCAAATTGGTAAGCGTTTCGCAGTATACATATAGCATCTGCAGGTAAATGTTGCTCCACGTTCGATTCAACCAAAAGAACGCTGTTACCGTCCCTGAAAACGGTGATCATCATTTCTCAGTCATGTAAGGAGATTTCATAATTTTTTTCGACTTTCGCGTAGGTGAATGGCTCCACTGTATTGACTGTTGATTAATTTCGGAGGCATTGAGGATATCTCACCCATAACAGTTTGGGAAAACAAGTCAACTACGTCTCTCCAAAAATGCTCGTCTACTTGACATTCTCTGCTCTTTGTACCGGCCCATAAGCATTTTTGATACCTTTAGCACTATCCAAGTTTTCCTGTTAAACAAAGTGGTGCATTCAATAAGAGGAAATTAATCCGCTAGATCACTAGTTTTTTGGACACAAAGACGAATCACTGCTCTCACTTGTATTGTTGTATTTTTGTGTCCTGCAAAAAATATATCCTCCAAATTTTAGGAAAAAAATTGTTTACTTCCAATTTTGCATGAAACCAGTTTTCTTTGATTTGGGTCGATTTTTTCGGAGGCAGTTCGAAGTTGTCAAGACAAACTCCGGCAGCTCTCACCCCTAATATTTGAAGAGTAAGAGGTGTTCCAGTCCTTTTTCAAATGCGTAAAAAGAATCAAATTTTTTTTTCGAAAACTTTAATAATATCTGTTAAGAACTGCTTGTAAAATTACATCAACTTTCAGCTGATTAAATTTTCAAAGTAGCTACCATTAGCTTCCACACAAACGTTTGCCTGACATTTCTGACACTAAAAAATGTGTCCCGAAAGGAATAAAATCTAGGGATTAAGATCTGGAGAATTTGCTGGTCATTCAATAGATCCTCTCTCTCCTATCCAAAGTCCCTGGAAACTGTCACCAAAAAACTGCCTGGCAGGAATAGCAAAATGAGGAGATCCTGCTCACCTGAAAAACTAATTCATTTTCATTCAGCTCTTCATTTGTCCATGAAGATATGGGGATAGATTAGTTTAGCTTCTTCTGGACTGGGAAGCAAGTATTGTATAGGAAACACGAATTATTGGTGTTGATACGTTCCGCTAAGTTTTCTAGATCATCTTCATTTAATTCATAGTGAATTTTGAAAGGACATAACTTATAATATGTTTGAACAGATTCCTGAAAACTGATGACACGCCGATTCCAGAAACTATGATACCTTTCTAATAGGCTGCGTAATATCCATGAGAGCACCATGACCCAAAACGTCAACAGTGGTAGCTTCATCAGCAACAACTCGGATGATTCCGGTACTGAACCGATCCGGTCTCTCTAGATTTTCCCACAAGCTCAAAGACGTATTCGCGATGGACAAGGCATGTGCAATTTACTACAGCTGCAGGCAGCCGCTCTAGCACAGTCGTTATTTTTGTAAAATAAACTCACATTTCCACATGATTCTGGATAGTAAAAACCATCTTAATCTGGTAACTATCAACGTTAGGTAGTACCAGTCAATTACAAAAATTAAACTGGCGATACATGGCAAATAATTCAATGTATGCCGAGCGAAAGATTAAGTTGTTTTAAATTTTAATACATTACGAATCCAGTTATATATTTTGGTTGCTTAAAATAACAATCAATTTACCAGCGTTGCCCATTAAAAATTAAACAATTATATCGTGCCATGTTGAACTTTTAAGGAAATGGAAAAAGTAGTACATTTTTGATAAAAATCGAATTTTCCGAAAAAAATAATCGCTTTAGTCATACACATTTTCAAAAAGGGCTTTGAAGACCTTCAGAATTGGATGTTATTCATACCGTCTTCCCTGTTTAAAAATAATGGGCAAGCGCTGCGAGGAGTGAAGGACTGTTCTGACGATGTTACCTACATCACAAGCTGTCCCCAATTATTGGAGGCGTTCGGTAAAAATATAGCACCATTTTTTTTTAAATTTGTTCCTAATAATCAACTCAAATCTGACCTCATTCGGTTGTTAATTGCAGTATTTCACTGAAAAGCGTTTTAGAAGAGCGCTCATGCAGGTTATTCAGTACTGCTAGTATCGAATAAAAGCAATTATGAAAATACACTGATAAATTTCACTGAATTGCAGGTGATCATCCGAAATCATGTAACATGAATTGTTTTGTTCAGGTAAAATGAACAAATCTATTTATGTCCTTGCTTATTTCCGAGCTTTCCGCATCCAATTAAAATTGTAGACTTGAGACTCGGATACTGATAACCGAGATTTTTGATATATCGTGAAAATTTTAGGCTTTTTTTTCTGTAAAATCAAACCTGTACTGACAAAGATGTACATTAACACAACTTACATTAAAGGTTTTTAATTTCTAAATGCGAAGAGTCACTAACTGCTGTTCTCTGTAGTCGATTAACGTCAACTGCATACGAACTCTTTTTAGTGATGAGAATAAAAGGGGGTGTATCACGCGACAGAAGCCCTTGCTCTTTTCTTTTCCACTGCGGAGGCATCAGAAGCTTCCTTCCTTTGTAAACTTAAATGAGCAGGTTATTAAAAACCAGTTTATTAAATCTGGAGGACTATTTGCGGTTTGAAAAGAAAATTATCTCTGTCTAGCTGGGTTCTGCACAGAACAGTACAATACAGCTTTGGTTTTGACACTTTGCTATTTAGTTCATTTGTATTCATGGAGCGAAATTAGAAATAGCAATTAAACAGAAATTTTATCTTTTTGCATTGTGCGCAGTAGTTAGGAAGCTCGTTCCTTTTACTATGGACTGTGAAAACGATGCGGTAAAAAATAATTATCAATTAAACTTGTTTTTCAGTTCATCGGATTATCGATACAAGTGTCAGATGGGTACGACTACGTTTAGCGAACGTGCTTCGAGCGAACCAAGCGCAGGTAGTCGTATCGCACCCGTGTTCTAAGCGAACCAAATAATTAAAGAGATATGAATTCCGAATGACATGCTAAATGCGATTCTTTAATAGGACGTATTACTAAAATTGATGTAAATTTACCGAAGTGCATTAAAAAACCTCTGCAAATTGAATCAGTACTTCTACATCCAATTGTCAAAATGACATTTATATTTTATTTTTTATACTATACGATTAGTAATCAGATTTTGAGCATTTTTTCTCTCTACACAATTTTTCTAAGACAAACGGTCCTCGTAATATTAGCAAAAATACATTAATTTTTAAAATAGTTTTTTTTTCAAATAACTGGAAAATTATTAACTTAACAAAAAAATTACAAGAGTGCTTTCTGATCAGAAATTTGGTTTTGCTATATTACAAAATAGGTTTTTTGGAAATATTTCGAAAATGTCAAAATTTTGAATAAATTTTCTAAGACAGTTTTTGTGAGAAATTTTATTTCCTATCTGATAATATTTTCATTTTTTGAATATATTAAATATATTCGGAGATATTTAGGAAAAACCGTTTTCTTTAAGTGAGGCTTTTTTGCTAATATCGTCTAAAGAGTTTGCTGCACCGAAAATTTATAAAAAAGAATAATACTCGCAGTTATACTACTGATCACATACTAAAACAAAAAAAAATATAAATAAATAAAAATTTGCAAAAAGGGTAGTTACCCCCAAATTCGCCTCCTTCCCGATGTCCTACTTACCCCACAAACAATAGGTCGCTTTGGGTAGTGGAGATTTATACGTTTACCAAATTTCAATTTCATATATTAAGTATTTCTAAAGTTATCGTGTATACAAACAAAACCACAGACACGCAGACAAGAATTTTTTTTGCTCAAATTTTGTTTTTTTTTCGGCCATTTTAAAGCGAATGAGCAAATAAAAATTTTTGAAAATTTTTTTCGCGGTACAATACTTTCCATCCGTTGAATGTAGAAGTAATTACTATCACAGGCTTAAAAAAAACTGGTTAATTACTACGTTAATTACATTTACTTCATTTACACACGGTTGAATTGGGATATAAATAAATAAAAAATACATATAATGAAGATTTTAAGCACATGACAATCTGCACCTAAATAACATAACACAATTTATAATAGTGACCCATAAGACACGATAAATCCGTCTATAGTTCTCACATGAAATCGGAAATTTAGGGATAAGATTTGATCTTGTCTTCTCGTTGTAATTCGTAATATGTTATTAATCAAATAATATAATACAAAGCACAACGATATGTTTACCAATTTATGATCAAGTATTCGTGCAAAAAGTGACTTCGTAAATCAAATTTAAACACTAAAAACAAATGTACGTGCCTACACATATTTTGAAAGTTTCCTTTGTGTCACGCTATGGGTAAGTTATTTATTACTACATTTGTGATGATTGAGGGATATACTTCTATAACCAACAAAATGATGAATTTTAAAATTAAGGCAATCAGTGATTCTAGAAAGTTTGCAAAAACTTACTCTTGAAATTAGGAAAAGGATATATTTAAAAATTGATATTTGGATTAGCCCTATAAAATAATCCGGTAAAGTCTAGATATAAATAATGGTGTAAAATATAATTCAAAGCTATTAATGTTTAAAACATTTAATATGTCACTTTACAAATATTACAAGACATAAACGATTATTCAAATGTTTGTAGATGTGTCTTATTCCTTAAGAATTTTAATACGTTCCCGTCCTTTTCCAATTAATTTTGTAGCTGCTTCTAGTTGGTTATCTAGCTGGATTTACGCTTTTCTCCGCTTTGGTTATTTCCGTACTCCAGTTGCAATATCTTTCAATTTTTGTATCAAGAAATATATAATCGGTGTCGTACGGCCGACAATTGTCGCATAAWCTACGTAACGTAATAACATACTTTTCATCCTTGCTTTAAGAATAGAAAATGTTTTTGATTATTATTGTAAAGTCGTGGTAAGGATGAAGTGGTGGGGCTTATACAAATATTCAAGATAGTGTAGAAAATGACCAGTATCTTATTATACCTATATTATGCAGAATGCGCATACTTATATTTATTGCTCTCTTATACCAATTCTACCGATTCTTTCTACGAAAATTACTACAGCCCTTAGTTAGTTAGTTAGTTAGAATTTACGAATAGCATTATGAGGCGCTTGCTATGGCTATACCTGACGCATCCTGTATAAGGATTAGGAGCACCCTGCCCTGTAGGACCATCGCCCATGTTCGCTGGAAACACGGTTGGCTCAAAGCACGTTATCAGATGGGTAAGCTCTGCTATGGCTTGAAAATATTTTAGCCGTAAGTCCCCCATCGACTTAGTAAGCTGCATAATTTTCAGATTTTGCCTAATTCAAGTTTTTCATATTTCACTCAGTATGGGTCTAATAAAAGTTATGTAAATATCGTGAGCATTGTTTCAAGAGATTGCAGCTATTATGGCCCAATCTTCTATGACCAAATTAGAACAGGGACAGTATTTTCTGACGTAACGAATTTGGTAGAAATTGTGCACGGTTTGAATAGACAAAATTTATAAATAGTTGTCTTCATTAACCAAGCCTTTACAAAAGAATCGGGAGCAACAGATAAAGTGAACCTGCCCTGACCCATACTCGTACTTTGAATTATGTTGAGCTCCTTACGCTTGTTACTGTACGGTAAGTCCTACAAATTGATTATGTAATGCTTCAAGGGTATTAACACTAACAATGCAGTAGGTCTCTTCAATGAGTGAGCTAAATCTGAAGGATTAGTACACAAACGAACTAGCATAATGAATGAAAAGCAGCGTCAAGTTCAGAACGATGTCTCTGGGGCATGCACGGTATGTAGACAGGCATTAGATCATGCGTTGGTGGCATTTTCACGGTACAACGAGTTGTGCTAACAGCTAGGTTAAATTGTCAAACGCTAATTAGGACAAACTGTTTCCAAACGCTATTTGCTTACTTCCCCACTGATTGATAAAGGCTCTAGTTTATAGAGCACGCGTTGTATCTTACTACCTAAAAAATATTGATTTACACAGATTCATTACAACACCACATAATGCTTTCTTATTTACCTGCTTGCTAATAATGCATCGAATATTTTTACAATTACTTTCACATCCAACAGATGGGAAGTATTGTATCGCGAACACATACTAAAAAGTTGTTGGTGATAGAACCCAACATCTGTTAATAAAATCGAAGGATTATTGAATTCTAAATCTAATAACGTTAAAAAACTATACCGTTCCATAAAAATTAGTTATCAATGTTTTTAACTTTAAAAATTACTTAAAGATTTTCTATTTTAGTATTGTAAAGACTGAATGAACTAAATTTTGATATGAGGTAGGTAATTTCTAGAAACATCCTATCTTGTTTCGTTTTGGAGATATCATTTTTTCTGAGATACTGCAAACGTCTTTTTTCCTTAAAAGTCTTGCTTTTTTGACCCTTTGTTTTGTTTCCAATGTGACCTTTACTTTAAACGAAGAATATGAATGAGGTGATTTGGTAAAACTTTTATTAAAAACGTGTTGTCGTAAAACTAATAATAAAGACACAATCTTCCATCAACGCACTATTGGCCCCCTTTGTACAGATACGTGAACAAAGGCATATAAGTTACCTTTTTAAAGTCTAGACAAAATATATGTAATGGTCCTAGACAGCAGTAAATATTTGTACATTTTATTTCTGTACACCACAAATTGAAATATTTTACAATCGAATTTTATACCTCAAACTAAAAACGACAAAGATTTCATAAAAATAAGGTGCAATAAAAGATTAGCGATAAGTGCATCCTGGACCTTTAGTTTATATATTTTTCTCCAATGAATAAATAACAACTATATTAAAAACCTGTATGCTAAAAGTATAGGTGACTGTTAGTAATGATGTTTTTTTTGTTCATACTACTCGAATGGTGGGTCAAAGTAATATGAGGTTCCGAAAATAAAGCGATCTAAAAAGGATGAAATCTTTTTCTTTTTGTTGGACTCACCCTCAACTTAACCGGATATCTATCAACTATATAATCTACCCATAGTTAACTTAATTAAACGTATAGAAAGCTGTGAATAAGTATACAAAGCAAAATAAACAAGATTATTACGACGACACCCTCCATACGACCTCTAAAAGAACATTAATTTGTTGATTTGTATAGAAATGTCTACAGCTAAGACGTAGCAGTGTAATGTAGTGTGTACTATTGATGTCGCACTGAAAATCATTGCTTGTTCGTATTTTCCGACTCTTACAAAAATGCATAAGGATATGTCACTGTCAAAAGTAGTTGGCCACTTAGAACGATTTATTGCTCGCATCTAATGTTTTGACGTTCCCTGTATTTCTGAACAGCCCAGCTTGAGGCTAATGTGCAGGAGTGACAAATGACGGCAAAACGAGGTAGTAGAACAGCAATGCGCTCGTCCATTTTCTTTAAAATTGCATAATAACTTGCAACGAAAAACGTAATTATCGGCAGTGTTTGCAGTTGTTTTCTTTTTTGATATTAAGCTCCAATTTGGTTGTTGTATTTCGGACGGAGTCTTGTTATACTTTGCTATATAAGCACCTTTACTTGTATTTAATCCATCTGTACTGCTTAACCAAATGTGCTTTCTTCATTATGTGCAATAGAATATAATCGCTGAAGATTATACTATATACCACTTTTATTTACTAAGTGCATCGCCCAGATCCTTCATATTTCATTTTGGCATTTGAAAAGTGCACCGTGTGGCTCTCTTTGTTTGGATCTTAATTCATGACGTTCTACAGTTAGCAGTGGCAAGTGTTTCAGCCGCATCATGTGATGCTGTTCACCCATGTTTAAAAAATCCACGCTAATGTCGCGCTGAGAACGTTAACTCTTACTTTTACATCTTCTGCACGTAGCGGCAGCCTGATGCGGCCAATTCATTCGGTAGTCCTGCCTGACGAACACCAACAAGGGCGAAACTGGGCATGGGATCCTAAAAGATTGACCAGAGCAGACGGTTTAATTAATAAGTATATTGGCTTCACCATTGTGTCATCTGGTGCAGGTAAGGACGTAACAGCCCTGAAGTTGAACCGATTAACAGAAGTTACTGAAATACTCCAAATTCCTTGGAATCTTGGCGAAATTTAGCATTCGTAATACACCGAAACTTCAGTATGGTATTGAGACATACCCAAAACTGTTAATTCTAATTTAACATCTACGTATCGTGCTCAACTGATAATGACGAGGTTCAGTTTACTTATGTAAATGTCTAAAAGTCTCCACACTTCACTCACGGAAACAGGCAAGACTTGTACACCGATATTTTTGTTTTTCTGATTACTTTTTTTCTTGCCTATAAAATTTTATGCATTGCGTATATAGTTTTAGTGTCGCTTCTGGTTCTCCTAGATATTTAAGTTCTTCCATAGTCTGTTATTTGTCTATCTGTATGTATGTTGTAAGTTTAAAGCCCTTTATCTATGTGCATTACCTTTGTGTTCCTAACGTTCATCTTCCTGTTATTTTTGCTTATCACTCCTTATCACTCAAMTTTAATCTGCAAGCTTTCTTCGCAATTTGAAAAAAATACAACGTCTTCCGCAAACGCACACAATATTATTGTCACTGTTTGCATATTTCTCATGTAACTTCTTGCTTTCGTATTCTGGGTGTATCCCTACATTAATAATTTAATAACTGACAATCGTTATTCTTCGCTCTTCCATCTTGTCATTCTTGTCTATATATTCAACATGTTCTTTCATTATTATTTACATAAACTTAATTCTTTCATTTTTATTATATACATAAAGTACAACCCTGCTTACACGCTGAAGTTTTTCTTGATTTCTTTTCGTAGATTCTTGTGGTTCTCGCTTGTAACAAACAATAGGCTAAAATAAATTCTGGCGATCATTCGAGTGAGTGCCGAGTGTTAGATAGGAGTAATATTTAATAAGTAATATCGCGTTGTGTTCAATATATTATTATGATAGAGAAACTTGAAAATAAGTGGCATTTTGTTCCCGGGTGTAAAAACACTTTCAAGAAATCCAGTAAGAAGTTTGTTACTGTACCAAAGGAAAATGAATTGAGATTAAAGTTGTTTAATGCTGTAAAACGTGAGATGACTGTTTTTAAGGTAAGTAAGTTGTTCGACGTGGCTTTTGTTATATAATGTTATACATATACACTCCTAATACGAATTACACACGAGAACAAGAGTTATCAAAAACTACCGGGGCCAGATACAAACAGGCAAAAACGGAAAAGGAAATAAAACATCAACGCGTTATTAGGGATATACACTCTGAAAAATGACTTTGTTGCCTCTAATCGGGTCTTAGTTACTACAACAAAAAATCTCATTGCATTTGGACACAACTAAAATATTTGTTAGCGTAACATTTTGTTTTAGTTATGGACGGTCTCAGTATCCCCAACAAAATACCTGTCACGGTTACAAATACTAATCATTTCGGGTAACTTCTGCATTTTCTTATTGCTTGTATAGATGACCAGTTACCAGGAGTGATAAACTAGTCGTGGTTGCAAACTATGCTCTTACGGCAACTAGTTTTTGTTGTTTGTGGCAAAGTAGTCAAAGTGTTGTAGTAAGTAGCAATATTTTTGTACTAACTATCGTTTAATAATAATAATAAAAGTAATAATAATAATAAAATAAAATAACTTAAAACTGCCTTTATCTTTTATTTTCATATATAAGGTCTAGAGCTAGGGTTTCATATCTGACCATTTTGTTCACTTATGTCTATATACATTATGTAACAAATAATAAAAATGGCATATACTTTATTATTATTATTATTATTATTATTATTATTATTATTATTATTATTATTATTATTATTGTTAACCTTGTGTACCTATTAATGGGAGTACACAATAATAGCAATAACAATAATAAAGTGTGTGCTATTTTTATTGTTTATTGACGTATATAGACATAAGTATACAAAACGGTCCATTACGAAACCCTACAACCAGACCTTTATATGAGAATAAACGATAAAAACAGTAATAACAAAAGTTTTCTTCTGAAACCAAAAAGCCTGCTACGCAAACAAGAAATCAGAATTATCTCGAACAAGAACGATGTAACAATAATAAAAACATGCTTTTAAAGGAACCTGTTTTACTATAAAACTTTACATCAAAACATAGAATAAAATATTTTTATCTACTTATTAGTAGATATGGGAATACACCTATCAGAAGTCTATAAAACATAAAATTTAACTTTTCTTAATCTAAAAAACATACAAGGGCTCCAAATATTTAACAGTATAAAGATATTCAATAATAAAACAAAACTTCTCTTCAAAATGTAATAAAACGTAAGTGTACTTATTTATTCAAATAGCTTGCGATACTACCTTACTTTACTGTTGAAATTCCTAACATAACATACTGAATAAGAGAAATATTCCAAATACTTAAAATTTAATAAAAATTCTTGACAACTTTAGTGACTGTGTACAATATACAAAATATAACAAATAAATAATTCACACTTACTTAACTATCTGATATATCATCTAAATAATATAATAATCTAAATAATGAGTTGGTTGTAAACTTGTCGTCTGCAACTCTTCAAGCCCCTAAAATAAACAAAAATATTAAGATTTCAGACAAGGTGAGTATAATCTTCAACTTATTATTTTCTAAAGTAAAAATTATGCGAATAGTTCCCGTGTCCATTATATATAAGAACTATGGGAACAACTGGAAAAATAGCAATAGTTTTTAATCATTCCATATTAATATCAACAAACACATCAATTTTTACTTACTGATTATTATTATTCAGACTATTAAGTAACAAACTTTTTTAAAATGTTCAATAATAGATAAGAATTTTTTAAATACCCTCTTTCATCTTTAGTCTGTCATGCAAAAACTTAAGCCATAAGTAATATCAGCAAATTTTAGTCTACTTCCAATATAAGAATTGACATATCAACTAAATAAACCTTAAGATACTTTAATTAATTGTTTCAGCGTATTTAGTAAAATATATTACGAAATGTACACACCTAATTTTTCATTTAAAATGCATTCGCCCCAGTAGACTACAAAATTAAACAGGAAAGAGAAAGCCAATGATAATACATGTGATGTATAACAACATTTCCTCATGTTGTGCACAGCATAGACATAATTTAGATCAACATCAATGTACCTACATTTAGGCAAAGCTGTTACTATTTTAATTGTTTATTCTTTTGGAACATATTAGATATTTAAAATTTTCTAAATCTGAAGCTGAAGTGTAGATATTGTTGCAAATTAATGTTGTACCTATTATCATTTGCTCTTTCTTTGCTATGTAACTTTTTACATAACCTGTAGGCTGTAGGTATTTGAAAAAGTAAGATATTATCATTATATGAATGAAATATATATTCGAATTATTTCAGTAAAAGTAAAACTGACTCCAATAAATAAAGTAAAATAAATCTCACCAACAATAATTTATGTGCGTGTGCAATACCAAGATCCCACGGTTTCCAGAATATCTTATATTCCGCCATGATCGTTATCGGGAAGCAAAGCAGTCCTGCTGCAGAATATATTCCATGATTCTGTAAACTTGTCATATTCCGCCATGATCGCTATCACGAAACAAAGCAGCCCTGCAGTAGATACATTCTGTAAAAATGATCAAATATGGTTTAACAGAGCTATCTTGTGTATAATGTTTTTGTGATCTTATAGGTTAACTTAACCTAACGTAAGACATACAGCGACGCAAATACTTTGATAGTAACAAAATAGTTACCGAATAAAGTGTACTTACCGTATATTTATCCAAGTGTATGGGACACCAGCATACACCGAAAGATGGAAAACGAAAACCGAAATGGCTAAATCACATGTTTATCGTTTACAACGAACGACGTACGAGGTACGACAAAGACATTATGGTGTTGCTAACGAACAGGGCACGTTTTGTACCGATCTTTACCGATTCGGATTATAACGTTAAACATTGAAGTTGATAAGCGGGACGATTTGTTGGAATTACTAGTATGCTGCTGCCACAACAATATAGTATTTAAAGTAAAAGTGAGTAACTACAAGCATTTGATAACTGTTAGAGCAACAAAAGTTTACTACAAACAGCAATTTCTCTATGTTAATGCAAAAATTTCATGTTAACAATTAAAAATTTGTCAACACAAGTAAGTCATTTTTCAGAGTGTAGTATTGCGATCCATAAAAATCTTATTAATTTGAAACTTTTGTCAATTATTTTTTGGGTTAAAAACAAGTTTTTATATTATTGACACGTTATTCGAGTTGTTCTTGGGAATAGGTAATAGTTACTTTAAATATTTATAAAGCAGTAATCCTAAACCAATTTGAAGATGATCCAGTATGCAACAGTACAAGAAAGTATCTAGCCTATGCCATAAAGTCCAAAATTTTTAAAACACCGTTTTATGTATTCAAAATTAAGATATACTGAATAGAGTATACACAAAGTATACAAACTCCTTGTATTTGTCGTATTACGGTATACTGCACAGTAAGTCCAACGTCCGACATTATCGAATTCTTTTTTCTTTTCAAAAGCTTTTTACACACGAGTGACGTTCTGAGAGCACTAGATGCGAATAATTCAATTAAAACCAATTGCAATGGTATTAGTTAGGACCACCATTTATTTTAACCATGAAAATTCAAGTAGAATATCTCCACTAGAAAAAGGTATAAAAACCAAAGCGTCTCTTAAAACACGTCTAACCGCAATAATTGAGAACCCGCCTGTTTCGTGTTTGGTGAATGTTCTACGTGACTGCGCTTTTGAAAGGAGAAGAGCTGCAACGTAGTGCAAGATTCACGTTGCACACTTTTAAAACCTCGCCAGTTAGCGCGACTGAACAATGCACACTATTACAGACGCAGATTGGATTCACATTCTGAACAATGTGCAAAGCTATTGTCTGTCACTCCAGGCTTTACATGTATTTCCTGTACACGGGATTAACAAAGTCCTTTTTTATCTTTGTGAATGCGTAGTTAATTCACTGAACTGTGAAAATGTAAATTCATTCACCAGGAAAGAATGAAATAGTAGAACCACAGGGCTTAATTTAATGGCTATCTGTTTCATGCGGCAAATACTTTTCATCATGAGTTTACGATAAGCAGTTTTTTGCTACAATCGTAACGTTTTAGTAATTATGTATAGCTGTGTTTTCCAAATTTTAGTCAAATTAATTACTTCCACATCCAACAAATGGCAAGTATTTTATCGCGAAAAAAATTTTCAAAAATTTTTATTTGCTCATTCGCTTTAAAATGGTCGAAAACGCAAAAACCAAATTMGAGCAAAGAAATTCTTGTCTGTGTGTTTGTGTGTCTGTGGTTTTTGTTTGTGGATAAGATAACTTTCGAAAGACTTAATATATAAACTCGAAATATGGCAAACGTATAAATCTCAACTACCCAAAGTGACCTGTGGTTTGTGGGGTAAGTAGGGTATCGGGAAGGGGGCGATATTGGGGGGTAACAACCCTTTTTGCAAATTTTTATTTGCTTATGTTTTATTCGTTTTAGTATGTGATTAGTAGTATAACTGCGAGTATTATTCGCTCTTATATATTTTTGGGGCGGCAAACTGTTTAGAAGATATTAGCAAAAAAACGTCACTTAAAGAAAACGGGTTCTCCTAAACATCTCCGAATATATTTAATATATGAAAAAAAAATAAAGTACCATCAGATAGGAAATAAAATTTCTTACAAAAAGTATGTTAGAAAATTTATTAAAAATTTTGACATTTTCGAAATATTTCCAAAAAACCTATTTTGGAACCTGCTTGTACCTTTTTTAAATTTCGGTATTATGTATATAGAAAATCAAATTTATGATCAGAAAGCACTCTTGTAATTTTTTTGTTAAGTTGATAATTTTCGAGTTATTTGGAAAAAACCGATTATAAAATTTACATATTTTTGCTAATATGACGAGGACTGTTTATCTTAGAAAAATGTGTAGAGAGAAAAAAATGCTCAAAACCTGATTACTTATCGTATACTATAAGAAATAAAAACGTAAATGTCATTTTGACAATTGGATGTGGAAGTATTGATTCAATTTGCAGCGGTTTTTTATTGCAAATATATGTTAATAAAAGAACACTTAGGAACACAGAACGATGCAATCTAACTAAATTTAACCCTGCAGTAGCCTTATTTCACATTTACAGAAATTTTTTTGTTATTAGATCATTTGAAGGTGAATGTAGTCAGCGTTCATAATATAGGATTAATACTTTTAAGAAAATACACTGAATTAAGGCTCTTAAGAATTTAAGTACAAATAAGTTAGATTGGATAGACCTGTTTCAAAGAACACATACATACTATTAGGTTACAGCAAATAGATAATTTTCTGCAACGACAGAAAAGCTTTGCACCGAGAAAAATATTATTGCAAGCGTTTAACAGAAGAATTTATAGAAATTCWTCTATAAATTCTATAATAATTTGAATAAAAATAGTAGAAATTGTAATGTGGGGAAATACATTTTGGTATTGTTGTAATAAACTCTTAATTTTTAAGCTCACTTATTATCTACTTTTGATGACATTTTTACCAACCTTGTCTGGCACGACCTCTGTCCTGCACGTATTTTTTTAGTTTTTAGTGCATTTCAAATGTTAATTTAAAGTTTAAAGGGATTCATAAGCAAAAGATTGCAGTAGGATTCCGTATATGCTAGATTGTTACATAATATAAGCCTTTTATACAACACCTAAGTTTAATATACAATCCCTGATATCTTCAGAAACAACACCTATAATTCATAATTCTTTGCATATTGTAAATTGCTCAGGTATTCAGTTTTTGCAAAAGACACTTATTGCAAAATATTTTATCAACTCTAGTAAAATGCATTTGTTGGATATAGGAAATGGCACCTTGAACTGCATTTTATTTATTTAAATTCAGAAACAGGTTGCAGACTTAGAGATGCAGCGTAGACATACTGTCGAATGTGCACCTCTGTTCAAAAGTGATTCAACATCCAGAAAATAAAATGCAATCAAAACATAATAAAATGTACAAAAATGCAAGTCTCGCGAAGCATTCCTTCTACTGCAAAAAGTTCTGAGATCTCATATAAAACCGAGTCAGTTATTTTAGTTGCTATCTATGAAAGCACCTATTCAACAACTTTGTTACCCCAAATTTGCTTTTGTACGGTCTTTTACTGTAACGAAGGTATCCAAAACTTTCCGCTAACTATAACGGCGACTACGAAAGCAAGCAGTGTTAGGTACCCTTCTCGTCCATCCCGAATGATTTTTAGCTGACTAGAACGTTTTCGCACATTTATTATATATCAATTTGTTGTCCAGTTGTCGCACATAAAAACAGAACATTGATCAAGTCAGCATTAAACGGTGCTGTTAACTTTCAGAAATGTTGCAAAATCGATCAAAATCACATTCAGTGCCCGTGCCAATCAGCCACAGGTGTTCACCAATACCTGCAGTCTGTTCCTGTGTACTAAATGAGCAAGCTGCATTTTGATTGGTTGTCAAGAGCATAATTACTATGCATTAATGTGAGACCTACTGAATACAAACGATGAAATTTAAGCTTATCTGTAATCACCAGCGTTATTAATGCCCTTAAATAAAGCTTCTCTCATTAATGCATTTCAACGGTAACTATAAAGCTGCAGTATTCAGCACTTTTTATTCCATTGTTACCTCCTGCTTTGATGTGTTTTCGGGCGTCAAAATGCGTAATATTCGCGTAAAAGGTCAATTCAGTTTTCTCTTGATCATATTTTGAAGAGATTTAGTATTATACTATTAGATCGCCTATAAAATTCTACCTTCAAATTCCCCAAAGAGTGCGGCTAGTTGTTAAGTCAAATGAAATGGCGATATGAAAACAGTCAAGCTGCAGTAAAACGCTTGGTTTATTTAATACCAGGTATCCAAGATTTGGTTTATTAACATATTACGTAAAACAACGTTATTAAATGAGAAGCCACTTGCGTTGCATATTTCAAGTAACTTTTATCTAACACTAAATTGTTTTACTTTTTTTGTAAGTTGGGTAGTTCGGATGCCTGTTAATACGGTCATTAGATAGAAAATGAAACCGTTTCTTTATTCATGCAAGTTTACATTTTATCTCCATGGCAATACAGAAAAGCAAATATGCTCACTGAGTATTGCAAAATGAATACCGGCTGCGAAATAAGCAGGGACAGATTTTGAGCCCAAACATTTAAATTTGAACACACGGAAAATATACTATACAAAAAGAAAGGTTCAGAATAAAATTGAATAAATAAATAGAAACTATATAGGACTCAGAACTGTATTTTATATATTGAACGCTTTTAGATAGCTATGAACCAAACTGCAGAATTTGGCGCCTTTCCATCGAATTTTTATGTAGTTCAGGTGACAGGTACAACGTTCTACACATAACCATAAAATTTTAAGATTATGTGCTGCCTGTTCATAAAGCCTTCGAGTCAGGAATCTCTCCTGAATCGATTATTTGATCCAAATCCCATGATTTACTTTATCACCGTTTACCCTTTAACCCTATGTGTGGATATAAACAGAAAAGACCTTCGCTGCATGTAATCTTGGCGGAATATGTAAGCGATAACCAACACATAATATAATCGATATCCAGATGCGTCAAAATAGTTACTTTAATTAATTTTTGAGGTTCCTTCTAGTAGTTCTATTGTAGCGAATAACCGTTAAGTACTGATTCGGGAGTGACGACAAAATTTTAAGATTTCTTAGGTAGAGTCCAAATAGAACTTTCTAGAGCTTTCTTCAAAAATCACCAATAAGGTTATTTTTTTTAAGGACTAATAGATCGGTCAAGACAAACTTTCAATACCTCTTTCAGTTTTAGAATAGAACTTTCTACAAAATTCGCAGAAAATCACCAAGGGGCTTAGTTTTTAATTTAAGGACTGGATCGATCAGTGAAAACATGTTTTCAATTTTCCAGTTTCGAATAGTGGAACTTTCTAGAACAATCTTACACTTAGGGTAAATTGATTATCAAGATCAAGCAAAGCACATATTTCTATACAAGAATTGCTCGTTTATAAGATATAATCATAGCCTTTTTATCAATGTTACGGGTACAGAACACAGCACACCCAAGTTCAATCGACAGAATAACCCTTTATAGAGTGTTGTTTAAGATGGCGCTAATAGTAGTCGATTTTACACGAATAAAAATTCATAACACAGGTAGTAAAATTCATAGACATCTTATATGAAAACTCAGTTTTTGAGTTATAGATGGCACTCGATACTTGAACATGATTGTAAGCAGATGGTACTTGTGTTTGAACTGAAAACGCTTTATTTCCCCTTTAAAACGAAGTCTATTGAATAATTAGTTTGTTTCAAAATGCAATATTTTACTTAAAAAAGATGGAATCTAATGTATTGGTATCTGTAAGCAGTACGGGAAGCAGAAAGAGGATTAAAGGAGAAGCTAAAAGGTAAAAACAAATGGCTTTGAGCTAAAAGTAGTTATAAGTTAGATCAAAATTAGAGTTCTTCTTTTTCGCTATTATAGATATTCAAACCAGTTTCCTGATTTAGTAAATCGGATGGTAAATATCTGAAGAACCGGATATCCGGTTATCTGATTCCAATTTGGAGCTTTAATTCTGAGATTAAGAAGTTTCATTTATTAAATTTGAATCAAAACGCATTTTTAATTTTGATTTCTTCCACTTTTTGGATAGCCAACTTGTTCAATATTTCTAATTGTAACCTAAACCTGACCATAGTGTTTGCAATAACATAACTTGATCAAAAATTCGGTTTTAAAATAACATTTTCAAGCTAATGTAAAATTTTTTCATTTTTTGACTTTTTCATAATTTTCAAATACTGCGTTTTGATTTGGAGCTCCTCATATATTCTCTCTCTCCATTCTACAGAGATAGACGGAAACAGAGAATCACAATTCTTTCACATCTTACTGCTGGGTTATGAAATTTTACTTCGCGTAAAATCGTAGTGTGATTTTAAAATATCGATGCACAGCACTACCCATGCATTACCCACACTTAATAAATAGTGGACTGTATTTTTATATTATTTTATTGTAAAATTATTATTAAATTTACTGAAGTCTATTGTCTTGTTTTTAAAATATATACAAAATGTTTGATTATAAATATCGGCCCACATAATATTTAAGCATTATTTTCAACAAACAAATTATGGGCTTGGTACTCTTACTTTACAGATGTATTTTTGGACAGCAATTGATTTGATATAATATATTTCGAATTTCGAGAATACAATTCATGATACCACATTACGCCCATTCGTTTTATCATTTTAAGTGATTCTGGTGAGCACCGCAGTTGCTCTTGCTACCTCTCGAATATAGTGGATCACTTCAATTACATTGACGCATTAAACGCTCTTTTTTCTTCAAAGTAATACTAGTAGGTATTGTGACTATTGTGAGTCCTCTCCACAGTGCCCCTTCGGATTTTAGAGTGCCCACCCACATTTGGAAGTCTGGCGACGCCACTGTGAGGTCAAGAAAATACATTAGGTCCCAGGTAAACGATATGAAGTTCTGGCCCGCCGGTTTTAGTAATGCTATTAATACGTACTTATTACACAACGCATTAAAAACAAAGTTAGCTACGAATCGTTTACACTGGTGCCCATTGGGCATAATAATAGGCAATTTGATTACACACCCACCCCAGTATGAAGCTTTCTCATTTAATTAATTTCATTAATTGTTAATTAAGAAGTTTAGCAGTTTGCCCTAAGGGACTTTTAAAGATATTTTATAAAGATGCCTTTGATGGCGCATTATTAATATTTAAATCTGAACAAGTAATTAGTTTACCATTGGAGAAAGCAATGTAACCTTGGTATCACATCCTTATTCGTTATACAGATTTATATACTTTGACGTTCTCTCTGATTAACATTTTTATGGCTTTTAAAGTACACGTCTTTTTCCAGATTTTCATTATTCGGTCCTTTAATGGATGCTACATTTCTATACCTTTGGTTTTTGTCAGTTTAAAGTTGGGAGATTTGCTGAAGATGTAGAATTGCCAAATACGGAATTAAAATTGCCGCAGTTTTTTTGATAGCCCAATTAGTTCCCACTCACTCCGACAAGCGTTAACTTCTGTACACAGAGTTGTGGGGTGGATTTTATTGGTATGATGCAAGGTTTAGAAGTGCCGCCCCTAAAGCAATTTTAGATTCAGTGGCGTAAAAAGATACCCGCCTAAAGAGCAAAATAATCCCATTTTTTTTTCTTAGGTGCTCGATAATCCCATAAAAATTAAAATTTCTTATAAATCGGCCAATATATGAACTATGACTTCTAATTTGAGTCTTTGAAAAAAAAATACATGGATTCTTTGTCAATATCTTTTTTTATTTTTTAGAGGTGTAGCAACGATCGATGGTTTTCGAAATATTTGCATTATTTAAAGAATTGTAAACAATAACAAACGACGCTTATTACCGCCTCTTTGCCTCATAGGACCCCACGGCCCTGCGTGTGCATTATATTATTATGAAATTTTCATATTTTGTTTTAAAGTTTTGTGGTGTATGAGAAATGTGTACCTATTCGATATTTTAAAGTTTTTTACGTTTGTATTCTCTGAAAAAAAAACTTATACTTTCAACTACAATTCTCCACGATGGATGCACTGAAAAAAGTTGATTGTCAACAACAACAAATTTCCCTTTGTTAGGGACAAATTTATTGTAGTAAAGAATTATTTGTTGTAAATACTATACATTTGCTTCCTTGTTGTTTGGATTTACTAAAATCATATTGTTGCCTGTACCAAGATAAATTTTGTTACCGCAAATAATATATATGAAAAAGCCAATAAATTAAATGAGTTACATACACAAAAAAAATTGTTGTCATTTTCTAGCCAATCACAACCATTTAAATCACGCCATTACCATATAAGGTCATAACCGAAAAAGCGGCTAAAGCCATTCATTGTTGCCAGGTTGGGCGATTCATCCCCAAAGAGAAAGAATTCGTATTTGGCAACTTTGAATTTCAAAGCCAAAAACTATATCTCTAGATTTGATTTATTAAACATTGTAACAATATAATGTATGTGTTCATGCAGAACTCGCTCTAAGTTGAATTTATTTTTATTGAATTTTTGTTCGTTAAGTTAATCTGATTGTATGCTACGACCATCAGTGACGGTTTATAGATGGCACTCGATACCTGAACATGATTGTAAGCAGATGGTACTTGTGTTTGAACTGAAAACGCTTTATTTCCCATTTAAAACGAGGTCTTTTGAATAATTAGTTTGCTTCAAAATGCAATATTTTACTTAAAAAAGATCGGCCATCGGCCAATATATGAACTGTGACTTCTAATTTGAATCTTTGAAAAAAAAATACATGGATTCTTTATCAATATTTTTTTTATTTTTTGGAGGTGTAGCAACGATCGATGGTTTTCGAAATATTTGCATTATTTAAAAAATTGTAAACAATAACAAACGACGCTTATTGCCGCCTGTTTGCTTCATAGGACCTCACGGCCCTGCGTGTGCATTATATTATTATGAAACTTTCATATTTTGTTTTAAAGTTTTGTGGTGTATGAGAAATGTGTACCTATTCGATATTTTAAAGTTTTTTACGTTTGTATTCTCTGAAAAAAAAACTTATACTTTCAACTACAATTCTCCACGATGGATGCAAATACAAATAGAAAATTCCATGGAGGTAATATGTTATTGCTTACTTGTTATGTCTACTTCAGATGTGGAGCGTTAAGATTTTATTTTATTTTACGAGCTACTCGTGTAACTACATTTCAGCTTCTATATGATATTCCATATTCCAGATTTACTTATAATCACAGTGACTAATTTCATTATTCTGTTTCAGCTCACAAACGCATGAGGACCGTAACGAACTACTTTTTGGTTAACTTAAGCACAGCGGACTTGTTACTTTCCACCCTTAATTGCCTATTCAACTTCATCTACATGCTGCAGGGGTGAGTATCAATGGACATTAATTTCTAGCGCAACTCCTGGGTAAATAACACATGACCGTCGTAAGATTTTTACATATGTCGTTTCAAAAAAATATTTTGACACGACAGTTATCATTAGAATTAAGTTGAAATAAAAAGTTTTCATACTGAACCGGTTCAACTGTTGACGGACAAGGAGAAAGCGCAAAAAAAACCTGAAAAACGGTAAGCATCTAAGTGGGTATTGGGCAACCTCCAACTCGTCAATTTTTAGTGTTTCTGCATGGGTTCAGATTTGGTCGAATAGCAGTAATTTAGGTAGATACTGAGTCCTGAACCTTTTTAATAACAAATAATTTGTTAATAGACTTTAACATAACTTCACTTTGCGTCAACAAAAAAAACAAGACGTGAATTGTAACATAGATAAGACAGTTAGTTGTATATAGATCGGCAACTCGAGATACCCGGTTAACAGCGCCTTTCGCGACTGGACACTCAACTAAAAACAAAAGCGCGCGGAATTTGATTACCATATTATTTCACCACTTACTGTTAACACATTTCTTACATTTTAAAGCAATAAAGGACCAGTTTGTTAGATTATTTTTGACGTTTCTAAAAACCAATAAAAAAATCAATTTCGGTCAATTGTATCATTTTTGACGAATCAAAACAATATTATAGTGGGAATTTTCACAAGAGCAAATTCTCGCTGGAATAATTTGAGGTAGGTTTTGCATGGCAACAAAAGTTGTGAGCTTGACATCATCAAACTCTACTAAATGTGAGTGGAACAATATTTAATACGTCTTCACTCGATGAATAATATTGAAAGTGTTTTTGCTTGTTACGTCAAAAAATAATCTCGGCTCTCGTGTTATTGCCAGGTAACAGTTCTCGAAGTTCTGTCGAATTATTTTCAGTTTATTATCACTCTCTTGTGATATTATAACTGACAACTTCATTACTGAAAAAGAAACCTGCCTGACAAACTTGTCGCAGTTGGTAAACGAGCCATAGGTTTATCAGTTTTCATTCCTTCCACGTGTTCTTCACCCCCTGCTACAAACTGCTGATCAATAACGGCATCGACTTTCAAATTTGTTCGGTTGCTGTGGGTCGCAAAGATCTGTTCCTCGCTAAAGTACCGTTCACAAATTCTCTTATTTTCTTATTTTCTCCATGTTGATAACGTCATGTCCTTTGATACGCTCCAACTATATCCTGGCCCGCTGTGAACGTTAAAAACTCTATAATTGTTCTTAATAAATAAAGTTGAAGGTGACACTTCTTCATTATCTGGGAATTTATGAAATGTAATTTTTTCTTCGCCCTCTTTTCGCCTACAACCATATATTCCGAAGCATAATTGATTATTTTATGTATGTTTGATTTAATATAATTTAAATCAGTACTTATCACAGTATATTATACTTAACTGTACACCCACACCACAACGGCTGTAAGTCGCACAATTCACCGTCAAAATTTGACAGACTACAGCAAAACAAGCGCCAACTTGGCATCAATCGAAAAACGATGGCAACGTTACTCGTGACTGGTCACTAAACTACAGAGTTGCCAGGGTTTGAATTGTTATTGATCATAGGTAAAAGCGATTTTCGAAGTATGACACTGAATTGACATTTGAAAGATTATGTTAGATTTGAACCCTCATTTTTCGCTCCGTCTTCGTCGGTCATGAAATCGTAAGCGGCCTGCCGACTTTTTAAAATTAATCAAGGGTAGGGGATGCAAAATCAAGATGCTACCCAATTTTGAGTGGCGTGCCTCAAGCGTCAATCCTGGGTCCAATCTTATTTATTATTTACTCGTCGAACTTAAAACATGGCATCCAGAGCAGCATTTCTATGTATGCAGACGACGCCATGCTAAATCCGCATGCTAATTACACCATAAATGGGCTGCCGCTGGCCTCTGTGTTGGAACAGACACATCTTGGTTTTGCTGTCACCGTTAATCGTTCCTGGTCTCCCCATTGCCTGAAGCCTATAAGAAAGGCTGACGCTGCTTTATACATTTTAAGAAGAGCTTTTCCCTCCCGAAACCCTTGTCTCGCATCCCGTCTGTACACGACATATATTCGCCCTCTTTTGGAGTTCGGAATACCAGCCTGGTCCCCGGTTTTGATCAAGGACCGCAAATGCATGGAGAAGATTCAGCACGCTGCAACTCGCTGGCTCAGAGCTTTCTGTGCGCTGCCCTATGAGACGCTGCTCAAGAGAATGGACATCGATCTTCTTGTGACGCCACAAATAAAATTAGTAATCAAACACGTAAAATTCAAATAAGAAGGGAACAAACTTTCTACAAATTGAAAATGACGACAAACTCACTACGGGGTACCGGTTAGTTCAAGTGAAGATGGGTCGTAGTACTTATTCTTGTTTATAGGGCGCCACGTGTTTGAACGCCCTTTATTTGCCGAGCTGTCGTCCAAGCTTTCACTACCAAACACGATTTACTAGGAAGCTATCTATCTCACAAAAAAAATATAAAGTACGCAAAACAAAACGTTTCCACGAATCTTCACAATCTTTAATTTTGAAACAACAATCCAAAACAATCAATAGCGTACAAAAATTTCAAATGTGTAATTAAACGTTAAGGAAAACAAAACCTAAAACTACCTCAATGCTTACGTAAGCGTGGTTTACAGATAACTTATTTTTCATATAAAACAAACTGCTAATTTCCAAAGAAGCAAAAAATATGGGTTTCTGACCTCGTCTTCTTCTTGGAGGATACGTTGGTTAGCTCAACCTATTTCCGTGCGAGTAGCTTCGCTTGTGGGCAGTAACGGCTTTTCAGGGAACTACTCTCCCAGTATGAAGAAGATGGCCGGCCTGCTTCTAGCAACTCGTACGGCGTATACTTGGTTTGTCTAACTTGAAACACGAGGACAGTGGGGATCACCCCGTAACCGGACCATAAATCACAATATATCGAACTAAAAAAAATTGCTCTATAAGAACCATAACCATATCGACTTACCTCACAATCAGGGCTAGAAATTTCTGAAAATGAACTGGCAACTGATTGAAGTTTGATTCCAATAAAATGGGAGGTTTAAAGAGACCACCCTCAATTTCCCTTTTTACCTTGATGGAGTGTTCGTGCTGTGATCCCCATTAGGAGAAGCAGCTTCCAAAGACGATTGCTTGCCGCAAAATGCCGAACACCCCACTTTCCAATCAGCCACCGGGAATAATTATCAATGACGTTTTATTTCTATCACTGATTAATTTTTTTTGACACTAGCACCGCACACTAATATGGATTTTTTGTAGCTCTACCGAAATTAAAACATGTACAAATGAAATTGGATGATATTATAAACGAAAAACCTAGAGAAGAAGCATACTTTGAAATACTATGATTCACTAAAATTTTGGAACATAACATTCTCTCCGTGAAACGAGAGAGAGCAGAACTAATCCAGTTATCTAGAATAACTCATGGGCTGTTCCACAACTCTTCAGCGCACTCAGCTCGTCTACGTGGTCATCCGTTTAAATTAAATAAAGAAAAAAATTTAAACTTCTCATCGGCTGCATTTTATCGCAAACCGTTGTTTCGACCTCTGGAACTCCCTTCCTGAAGATGTGGTCTGTACTCCGACCATTGCTTCCTTCAAGCACCGCTTGGATCGGTTGCCGGCGTCGGAGTGATGTTTGTGTGCGGTACGTGCGCGTCTGTCTTGTGCGACACTTCGTAATCGTTGTGTGTTGCATCTCTTTCAACGAATTTGTTAATTTTTTTTTGGTTGTTTCAGATTATGTATATTTACTTATTTGTTTTTTAACATTATTTTGCGACTGTTCGTAGGTTATTTTAGTTTATTTTATAGTATAGACTTTGCCTCTATAATTTCTCGCTATGTTGATAATAATAATAATAATAATAATAATAATAATAATAATAATAATAGCAGCTGTGTATATCAACATGCATATGGGTCGATCTCATTCTGATCCCTTACCCATTATTGGTAAGATTCTAGCTTATATGAGAATTCCTATACAGACTGCTACAAAAGGAGATTACTAAAAGTGTCAAGTCAAGTCCAGACGAGGGACGGAACTTACTTCTTAGGGAATAAGAGGTAGCTTCCTTTCTAATAAACTTCGGACACCCGGTATGAAAAATGAAACATCCCTTATAAAAAACGCGGCGTTGTATGGTTTTGAACTCCTAGATCCTATATCAAAGTTCAAGCGGCACAAATCTAATATGTGGTCGTCGGCAATAACAACTAAAAAAATTGTTTTTCTATGCACGCAGGGCCTGACGACCTTCAAAGTAAGCGAATGCTGAAAGAATGGTGATTTAATGTGGAGCAGTCCTCTTGTGTGATTTATCGTTTGCTTATTAAGGCATATAGATTTATTACTAACAGCAACGGAACTAAATTATTTTTGCTTCCGAATTTTATTGCTGCGACCAAAAAAGATGAAAACATTTATGGCCTCACGAAATTCGATTATGTTCCGCCGAGGAAATACATTCTTATGATATATTGAACAATAATTTACTACAATGAAGTCGTGATTGTCTCATATTTAATTAAAGACCCAATAAGTTAAATAAAAAAGAATAATTTATGTTTCTGTTTATTGTTGTGTGTTTTGGTAACTCTGTGCATTCATTCGTATAGTAAAGACACTTTTGTTGTCACCTAATAAAATTTTATGGTTCACCACAGCTATTAGTGAGATTATTGGGGGCCGGTTCCAAACAATGGATCCGATTTGCTTATTGTAAAACGGCATGCGCCCTAAAGTAGGAGCAGGCAAAATTCCAGGATCGGACCCATAAAACTTTAAAGAACACAAGTCATAATAAAATTTTTATTTTACAAACAAACATACATAAATAGTCATATACGTTATTACAATTATAAGAAAATAATTTTGATTAATCTGGGCCCGAATCTGAATAATCATTAACATTAATAATAATCTTTTCAGGTGCATGATTTTTAAAAGTTTTTTCGACTTTCGACGCATTTTTCTCATTTCTGGACATTTATTAAATTTGTTTGCTCTATAATTACATTTATAACAGCTGTAGAGCTTTCAGGGTGGGTATTATATTTTCTTATCCTTCGTTTAAGGTCCCCATTATAAGCTCAATGAGATTAAAAATACAAAAACATTGGGATAACCTTAAAACTGCGCAATTGTACATCTTTGCTATTTAATCTACAGCGTAAGTTTCTGAACAATTTATACTGGTCTTTTTTTGTTTTTGTTCTAACTGGAATGGTTACATTTTTTGAATTTAGAAAATTAATAATTTTGGACTTTCTTGTAGACGCATTTTGAATTTTTACGGTTTGTCACGAATGAGATTGCGCATTGTCCATAACAATAACAGTTCCAGTAGGAACATTGGAAGTAACTGTTTTTGCCACCACTCCTCAAACAATGATGACATATCTTCGTGATCGTCAGCATTGCATTTTTTTATATTTTTGACGGGTATAAGAAAACCATTTGATACCCACGCTTTAATACCACCATCATGCAAAATGATTACTCGTTTACCACGACAAGGTGGTGCTTCTAACACCCATTTATGCGATCTATCTGTGAGTCCTTTTTGTTTAACGTCATGGGTATCAATCCAAGTCGGTTCATACTTCGAAATTTTTCGATGGCTTCTAAATAACGCATTCGTGCTTGAACAATTCTGGTTGGTTCCATTATGTAACGTCTTCGACTTAATTTTTGAAATGAAGATCCCATGGTTAGAAAAAGGTTTCTAAAGGTAATAAAAATAAAGTTAATGAAACTCAACAATTAATAATTAAACTTATTAGTTACCGAAAATGGGTCAGTTTGTAGGGGTTTTCGATTCCGTCGTCTAATAACTCTTCCAATACTGAATTTACAGTTAGAACCATATTTTTGGAGTACGCTTCGTATATTTTTGCAACTATAGCCTCTTTCATTGCTTATGTTATCTTTTTAAATTTTCGTGCGCAAAATTCCTTTATTTTGTGATGCCTCTTGACGACGACTTTGTTTACAGTGGAGTACTTTATTTTTAATAATTTTGCAGTCCTTCGAAGTGGAGTGTTATGCTTCTCGGACACAAGAGTATCATAACAGTTTAATATGCACTCCTTCACTTCAATTTTTAAAACGTTTCCTCGCTTATTGCGCACCGTATTTTCATCACACTCTGATTCGGAACTTAGTCAGTTACGTCGTTGCCGGAACCACGAGTGTGATTGTTCTAGTTCTTCATTTAAATGCGAACTGACACAAACTACATCGTCACCACCATTTCTATCACTAGTAGATGCAGATTGTTRTACAACTACGGKCATTTTGTCAAAATCTGCTGGACGCTAAAAAACCATGTTGATTCACTGGTAACACTTCTGCTTGAGATCACAAACTTAACTGAACGAAACTAAAATGATAATACCTGCCGACCACTGAATAAGACTTTCTTCCTAATATATTTCCAAGAAATTTGCTCGTTTACTCCATCTATCTATAAGATAATCTTTGGTAATCTGGTTTATCTAAAACGGCATAAGCCGGGCCTGCCCGGATCTGCACCTGGATGTCGAGGTTTGGTACACTGGAAGATTTATTGGGGGGTCACCACACAATAAAAGTTTTTGACTGTGACCTGCCATAAAATTTTATTAGGTGACAACGAAAGTGTCTTTACTATACTTAAGTGTGATACTTTATGATTGAATAACAAAGAAAATATTTAATTGATGACACCGCTGTCTTATTTATTTATATAACCACTCGTAGTAATTAAATAAATGTATGTACATACTACCATTTCTAATATCCTAGTTCCTAATTCTACCGGACGATGTAAGATGACAATAAACAAAATTTTATTCATTTATGAGCCCTTTCAGTTGGCGCAACTTTAGAAATGCACGTACAATGCACCGCATACAATTTTTTTGTTAGAGACAGATGCTAGTTACAGTTAGGGGGAAATTTTGTTACTAACGGCACGTGCAGCAGCGACTTCATAATGGCAGTGGCTTCCGTGCACTGCTGGAAACTAAATGATACAAGATAGGTTTACGGGGACCTCATAAATCGTAGGTTGAAATTTCATGTCAATTACCCTTCGAGAATTTATGTCTGAGCCTGGAAACTTGTAAAAATGACGACGTGCTTGTCATAAATTGGATGTAACGGGTTTTATAGTTTCGTTCAACTTTTACGCTGGTGGAAAATCAATGTCGGGCTAAATTTGTGCCATTAAGGAGGTGTAAATTCAGGAGCGAATAAATGCAATTACAATAGTACAAAGCTACAAAGCTAAAATGAAAAGCTTACTCAAATGTTGGAAAACATGCATCTACAAATGATTTTACGTGATAAATAATAAATAAATAATGTTTATTGATGCTAAGATCATATTTACAAAAACAAAGGAATAAAACTGAGAAGTATAAAACATGACTATTAAGCGAGTAATGTTAAGGTTTTAGCAATAACATAAGTTCCTAGAAAGCGTTTGTGTAGCTTAAAAGAAGTGAACAAAGTGCCGATGTTAGTTCAACAATTGTTTCAAACTCGAGCACACTAATTAAGCGAAGAATTTATTACATAATGTGCATGTCTGTGCTATGCTGTCTGCACTGCAACCAGCTACAGACAGATCTGTTTCTTGGTTATTGCAGCTTGTCAGTGTACTTTAGGTCTAGTGCAGACAGCATGGCACAGAACTGGTTTTGTCTATATACCAAAGCAATAGTATGGTATAAGTAGAAAAGTAGATGGCAATCTGACAGTATTACACTGACACGATGACAAAGCCATCTAGCTGCCATAAGAGGAATTACTTCCTAACTATCAGGTATAAATAAAACACGAGGGCAGAGATAAAACTGCATTCGTTACACCTTTCCGAATTTATCGTTTTAACAGATTACCATCTAAATTGCGTGCTGTACCGGCCACTTTTCAGCCCCTGATTGGCCGTTTCAGATTAGGATTGCTCAATTCATAATTCTTGCTTACTTAGACGATCTGWMATTGTTATCACCGACTATTGAAAAACATTTTGATGACCTTACACTCGTGTTTGAACAACAATTCAAATTGCATGCCAATCGTGAAAAATGCACGTTCGTTCTGTGGGGGAGTTGGTCCATCAGGCACTTGATGAAGACATCGGATGGTTGTACACTTATTTATTTAGACTACATGAATTTTATCACACACGCGCGCACACACACACACACACACACACCTACTCATGTAGTGTACCTACTCATATCAACACAGATATGCAAGATAAGCGTAATTGTTTATCCTTTTTACACAGCTCGCAAATGTTTCAGCAGATCAGAAGAAAAACACATGGCAAATACACAAAAAGAATTTCCTACTACTGAAKTTATAAAGTCGGCCTGCAAACCAAGAAGTTTTTACAACTAAATTATACAACTCCTGTAAAARAAGGTACGTGAACGGTATTCTACACATCCAAGTTTCACATAGTTTTMATGCTCTTTTGAGGGCTATCTGACAAATTTCATCAAACAAAACACATTCAAAACAATGAGCTTATTTCCAAGCTACCTTTAAAACCAATCAACTTAATCGTTAGCTTGTTTAATGTACATAAATGTGTATACAATTACAGGAAACCCAACAAGATATAAGCGAATATTAGTTTCAACTAATTTAGATAATTGAAATGTTAACGAGATTTTTTCTTCAATTTAGACCACATTTCTAAGACATCTTTAACGCTTCACAGAACACTTAGAAACCTGGCTGGAAGAAGTTGAAAACTCCATAGTTTCTAGCATAACAGTTTGCATGGGCGTACCCAGCTTTTGGTCTAAGGGGAGGGCAGGAATTGCAAAAAAGTGCCTCTATCGGATTATGAACCTTAGTGATTAAAGAAGTATTTATTCCATGAAAAATCTCTGATTTTTTGCAAGGTGACTTAAAACATTTTCTGTGAAGACCCAAGTTTTTTATGTTCTTTTTATATACTGATCTCGTTTATTCCTAATTCAGTTATTGATGATCTCACTTAGGCGATATCTAGCGCATTCAGTTGTATCTCTATCACGTTTAACAAAAGATGAGTAGACACATTTTGTTTGGAAGGATAAATATCCGAGATCCACATAATCTATAGTAATGTCAAACGAAGTACTAAAGAAATTTCGCCTTAAGTATCTACTAACAGAACCACGTTTTATGATTTGGAATTCGCAATTATCAAATATTAATTAAAATAACCGATGTCCTTTTTAATTTCAACTTTTTGCATTAGAAGCTTTAGTACTTTAAGTTACGAGTGAATAGGTAGCTAGTATAGATAAAAAATTTATCAAAACTGAGAATGAGGAAACAAGCTGGTCGTGAAACAGTACCTAAGATTGTAATGATTTAAGCTGCTGGTTTGGCTAATCTTAGTTGAACTTAAAAATATAAACCCCAGCATTATACGTCAGCTGGCCAAACTCCACCAATCAGCATAAAATTGATAGTCGTTTATCTCTAACAATTTTTACTCAATATCGCCAAAAACGTATGTTAAAATTTTTACAGAATTTACTTGCAAGGATTAACAATTAAATGCACAGTAGAAATTATTACAAATGTTTTTTTGGATTAAAAACCGTGATCGCATTGATCTGATATGTTCAATAGATCAAATTTGAGTATTTCTTTTTGCTCTTTGGCTAAAATAATGACCAGGGCATACCTTTAAAATAGTGCTCTTGAAGTCGATTATATAAAAGCTAGACAATAACCAGACACCGCAACACATCACTAAAATTATAGCATATTACATCTCAATGTTCGACGACGATTTTGTACACATTATGAGTAGGTACTGTGTAAAATCAGAATTAGATAGTTGCATAAAATTATGCAAGACATGCTTTGTTATGAATACAGTACAGAATATTTATTTAGACTGAGCTTTGGTTTTATTTGATTATCACATTTTTCATTAAGTTAATATTTTTTTAAGTTAATCCAACCTCCGTAGTCTGCCAATGCACTGCGTCCAAAAATTAACCCAGCACTTAATATTTTAGCCAAATTAAGTCTCATTTAAATAAACTGAAATATATTTAATCCGTTTTTCAAAAAGTCTTTTGTATACTGGCATTTTAACAGCACACCGGGTTTTAATTCGTGCTTATAATACTACTCGATGCCTAAAACTTATGTTAATACGTTTACGTCACGTTTCATAACTATTAGTTCGGATGGATTTTTGCTCGAAATAACTCATATTGTTTTAAAGCTTTTTGTTTCCCTGTATTAATTTTGAAATTTGGAACTAATAAGACTGGAGTTACCGCCAAATACAAGTATGTGACCGATACTGTGTATTCCACATAATAGAATCATGCATAGTTGAACAATCCCTACAAGAAAAACATGAACCTGACCTGATCTGACCAAAATAAGCTTGACAACGACTTATTGAATGTCATTTGCGTAGGTCACATATGAGTTTTAGATGAAAATTGTGAAATACACTTGTCTATAAATTTTACTTCATTAATAAGGGCCTAGAGTTGACAGTCCAGGTCCAGGGGGGGGCAGCTGCCCCCTTGCCCCCCCCCCCCTTCGGTACGCCCATGACAGTTTGTGATTCTTGTAACCGTAGCAGATTTTAGTTATTCAGATGTTAATAAATTATTACTAAATATTATAGTACGTGTATGTACAAGTTTTAGACTAGTAAACTACTTTATAGCAATAAATTGCAAATTTATCTTTAAGCACATGTACAGAAATGTCACGTGCACTTTTAGTTGTAGAAAAATTATTAGCTGATGCTTTTATTTACTTTATTACTTAGCACCTGTTTTCTCTCTCCGAGATTATATGCACACATTTTGTTTTATTTTTAGTGTATATGATGTGAATAATTTTAGTATCACTGCTATTTTCGAATCTTTATCATTTTGTCAATTGGCAATAAACAAGTGAAAAATAATAAAAAGATTTTTATCTATTGGCCTCGTCAGTCTGGGACAATTAGCCACCACTTTATTATTATGTTACGTCATTGCATTGTATAATCATTTTACATCACATAATTGGGACACACAGCAGACATGCCGTGAGTGGAACTCGAACCCGCGACCTCTCTAGTACAGAATCTTAGAACTGATTGTAGATTCTCATCTAGGCAGCAACAGAGCCTGCGCGCTAAGGTTTTATTGCGCTGAGAAGCGCAGACGTATTTTTTCTATCGTTCTCAGTTTCAATGTAATCTTGATTTTACTTTTACTTTTTTTGATTTTTTCTTATGCTCTGACCAAACCTTGCGTTTTATCAAGACAAGCTAAAAATTGGCTAATTGACCACAACCGCAACGAAGCATTTTATACTTTTATTCCATTGCATGTATTACAATACGATTATTAATAATATTTTCTACACGAAAACATATTTTCCTTGTGCTAAAACTTCAGGGACATACGTCACTTCGATATGCGTTGACTGCATGAAAGAAAAAATGTGTCGGTGTGATACCCCTAGGATTACTACGAGGCACGTTTTTTAAGTAAGTACCGTTTTGGAATTAAAAAAAGACGTGCAAAGATATCGCAATAATTTTATCTTACATGAAAGCCTGTACCTTAATCTACTTTTCTACATAATTTCCGTGAATATTGAGGCACTTGTCATAACGTGGCACCAGTTTTTGAATACCCTCCTCATAAAATTCTGCCGCCTGACTTGTTAACCACTGTATCACAAATGTTTCGACTTCGTTATCGTCTTGAAGACGCTGACCACCCAGGTGTTTCTTCAAGTGCAGGAACAAATGGTAGTCGCTGGGCACCAGATCAGGGCTGTATGGAGGATGATCTAGAGTTTCCCATTTAAAAGATTTGATGAGATCTTTGGTCCGATTAGCCACATGTGGACGGGCATTGTC
The DNA here is from genome assembly GCA_025024175.1 of Rhyzopertha dominica. Taxonomy (NCBI): domain Eukaryota; kingdom Metazoa; phylum Arthropoda; class Insecta; order Coleoptera; family Bostrichidae; genus Rhyzopertha; species Rhyzopertha dominica. The sequence continues at coordinate 70,100,835 of QCXZ01000137.1, forward strand.
ATGCAGCAAAACGATACCCCAACTCAACTTGCCACGTCTTTTGTTCTGGATTGCACGACGCAGATTGTTCAATGTCTTACAATGAGACGCTGCATTGATTGTCTCATTACGAGGCAGAAACTCCACTAGCAATACTCCTTTTCTGTCCCAAAAAACTGTGCACATGATTTTCCGGGCAGAAATTGTTTGCTTGAACTTCACTTTTTTGGGTGATGATGAATGTCGCCATTCCATGGATTGTTGTTTCGATTCTGGTGTGACGTAGGCCACCCATGTTTCGTCACCAGTAACAGTTTGGTCTAAAAAATTTTCACCTTCATTGTGGTACCGCTCAAGGAAAGTCAATGCACTGCCTAAATGTTGGGTTTTGTGCAAATCCGTCAACATTTTCGGAAACCAACGTGAACACAATTTCCGGTAATTCAAGTTCTCGGTCACAATGCGATACAAAACACTACGAGAATATTGAGGAAAGCAGTCGCACAATGATGATATTGTAAAGCGTCTGTTTTTTCTCACCTTTTCGTTCACTTTCTGCACCAAATCTTCATTAACGATCGAAGGACGCCCACTCCGTTCTTCATCATGCACATTTGTGCGGCCATCTTTAAATGCTCTCACCCATTTCCTTACCATTCCATCACTCATAAGGTTTTGTCCGTAAACTTCACAGATCTCACTATGAATATCGATCGGTTTTACGCCTTTAGCACTAAGAAATCGTATAACAGCCCGTACTTCACAATCGGCGGGACTCACGATTGTCGGAGGCATCTTAAACACTCAGTAAACAACGTATACAATGAAGAATCAAACTGTAATGGCGTCAGTGCGTAGACAAGAGATGTAGGTAACCAGCGCGCACGCGCGGAACGCCGACCGTAGCGCTGCGGCGGCGGAATCGCAAAACGGTACTTACTTAAAAAACATGCCTCGTACATTACGCTATATCCCTGAGGTAAAATTATTCCAACTGCGGTATTTATGATTAAACTGCATACCATTTTCCTGTTATTTAAATGGTTTTTGCAAATAGGTACTTGATTTTTATATCTCAAACGATATACACTCATCCATGATACTCCATAAAAGTCACTTTATAAGCGTTGTAAGCAGATCTGAATTTAATGCAGCGTAATACAATTTTCTACTGCCTAAATGTCATGAACTCGTTCAACTACGTTCCGAGATGAACGGAAACAATTTAAAAGCTTCAAAGTTGACCGGCGCTTCGCTATTATTAGCCGGATTAATATCAGAGAACGGAAATCATTGTAAACTTTTAGAGCGAACTTTGCACGACGCCGTAAGGACTCCTAATGTTTGTTTTCCTATGATGAAACGTATACTGGAAGAATGATGGCTTTTAATGCTCTTTTTGGGAGTGCTGAGAATTACGAAATGAATGTAGTTACGGGTGAAGGCGGTGTTAGCTCAATTAACTATGTAGAAAAAAATGAATATATTAGTAAAGGAAATTATACCATTATGCGTCTGGTATATAGGCAAAACCAGTTCTATGCCGTGCTGTCTGTACTAGACCTAAACTGCACTGATGAGCTATAATGATAGCGCAATAGATCTATCTGCAGTTGGGTGCGGTGCAGACAGCATTTTAATATACCTTTATGTGGTCAATATGACGATCAGGTAGACTTTAGACTTTAGACTTTAGACTTTCTAACAGAACGTAGCTTTATAAATTCCGTTTGAAGGCGCAGTTGTAAACTGCCTCATTACCTCTATCACTTCTAAGAAACCTGAGAGTTTTTTTTTCGATTCAGTTTACCGATGTTTTCACATACGGCATGCAAGGCGTACCTATACGTATCCTAAAAAGCAGAACAAGTATATCGCTCGTTGAGTATAACGAGCGATGTTAATAATAAATGCACGTTTTTCAACCTAGTTTTAAAGGGCATCTGTATAAAATAAACAGCTTACATACAAGTGGTATATAATAATATATGTGTTATCATAGTGGTTTTTTTGCACTGCTTGCTATTGGCTTATTTTTTGCGAATTAACTGATTTCATCGACAACATGCAGAAACCCTAAAGTCTGTCGAATATCAATTTTAATAATCTAACAAGAGAGCTAATACGAAGCTCAGCAAACTAGGCGGGTTATAACTATAATAACAACTTACGGCCTAGTGCAGGTTCTTGGCGATGGTACCGGAAAAGCTTCTCCGTGAGCAATAAATAAACACTTGCTCTGGTTAATCCATTCTGACCCTATGACTATTTTCGCCTTTGTTGAGGCTTTTCAGACAGGGATAAAGAATAAATTAACTAAAGCAGATTGCCACCTTAACCGCAGCGTGCGGAACTTATTATGTATCCCTGCCTAAAGAGCGCCAACAAGTCGTAAGGTGAGAAGACCGTACTCAGCCTACAGGCTGCTCCCGGTCCATTAATATTGACCACAGTCTTCGAATTCTACAGTTAAGTATAAAAGGTATATCAAAGAATAAATCCGATTATCTTACAAAAGTTGCCCAAGACAATAAAGTAGACGTGATACTTCTTCAAGAGACTCATGCACTCGATGTTCAAGATCTCCGCAGACGAGGGAGGATCTTGGGATATACCCTAATCGATTCTCTAAATAGCAGTGTTCATGGGTCTGCAACTTATGTGAAATCTGATTTGACCAACTTCAGGTCAGTTAATAAAGAAATTGTAAATGGTGTTGAAATGATCGTAATTAATTTACAACATTTATAAGTAGCCGAATACTGCCTGGCCAGACAACTTCCTTAGATACCACGAACATACTTGTGTGTGTCTCCAATATTGGAGACTTCAATAGCCATCATAACTTATGGAGCTACAGTGATAACAACATTTGCGAATTTGCTCTAATGAACTGGATAGAATAACACAACCTGCATATTGTTTACACTGAAACCCAGAAGAAGAGCTTCCATTCGTCAAGATGGAGACGTGACTATAATCCAGACCTCTGCACCTCCTGCTGTGATGCTAATTTAATGCCTCTTCGTGTGACACGGCAAGTGTAGAATGACTTTCCACGAAGCTAACGTCGCCCACAATTAGTACTATCAATTCAAATATCTACGGAGGAATTGAAAAAGATGAAGAGAAAACTTCGTCATTTAAGAATAAATGCGAAACTTTAGTAGAGTTGTCACAATTATTCTCATTGGAAGAACTTCGGCAAGCTATTAGTGCTCTGTAAGCCCGCAAAGCTGCCGGTTTTGATGGTATTTATCTAGAATTCTTGAAAAACTTGGGGCCTAATGCTGTAAAATGGTTGTTGTTGTTCTATAATAATATTTTATATACATGTACTCTTCCAAGTTTGTTTCAGACAAACAAAGGTGGTTGCTGTCTTGAAGCCTGGGAAACCTCTAAATAAAGCAGGAAGTTACCGAACCATTGCGCTTCTGAGTGTCTGCTACAAGTTACTAGAGAAATTACTCTACCAGAGAATAAGACCTATTATTGAAGACTCACTCCCGAAGGAACAAGCAGGTTTTAGGAAGAACAGAAGTTGCTGTGACCAAGTCTTGGCTCTAACAACATATGCGAAAGTTGATTTCCAGAAACGATTGAAAACTGGAGTAGTGATCATATACTTATCGGCGGCCTATGATACGGTATGGAAAGATGGATTAATTCTCTATTTAACTACTACTATTTAATACTCTGGAATGTGGAAAGATTGTGAAGCTTATTGAATGAATGTTGTCCCAAAGTCAATCCAGAGCGTTTCTGGGAGAAAAAAAGTAGCAAATTCCGGATTTTGAATAATGGTCTTTCACAAGGATCGGCTCTGTCGCCTATTCTTTTCAACCTTCCAGTAACTCAATCGAGAAAATTTGTGTATGCAGACGACATGGCATTGGCATTGCAAATTAAAGACGTTTCTGTCCTTGAACAAAACATTTAATAGACATCGATATTATGAATTGCTATTTTGGCGCTTGTGCCCTAATTCGTGGAAGACAGAAGTAACTTGTTTTCATCTCAACAATCATCAAAAGGCGAAACAACTTCAAGTTATGTCAAATAATATTATTCTTAAACATAACTTCTCACCAAAATACCTTGGAGTCATCACACAGGAAAAATTGACACTCAACTGCATACTGCAATCCGACTAATCACTGGAACAATTAAGTTAACTCCATTACTTTAGATTCCGATTCTTTCAAACACCGCTCCTCCGGAGATTCGCAGACAGTTTACTACATATAAAGCTTGGCAAAAATATCAATCAGCTCCTAATGGGTTTCTGATTTCCCGAAATCTGCAATTTGGTTAACTTCCAGAAAACCTCTGTGGACAGAAGGTTTCCTTCGTGCTCCTTATACCATTGAAGATGGATGGTATTCTGCTTGGCAATTTAAGAAACATGATATATTCAATCAACAGCTTATAGACGATCCCACAGAAAATGTAGCAGGAACTGACCTCCCGAGAAAGTCTTGAGTCACTCTAAATCACCTTCACACTGGTCATGGGAAATGCAACTTTTTTCGTAATTAATGGGATCCATCTATCAACCCTTCTTGTGAATGTGGAGATCCCCGCCAAACAATTGAACATATGGTCAACAGGTGCCCCCGTACAGCATGGCCTGGTGGTTTTGTGTCTATCCATCATCTTGATGAAGGTGTTGAAGATTGGCTTAAGACAATCGAGACCTGATTGCAGTGTTTCGGCGGTTTTCTTCAAATGCAAATGCGGGATCTCTTATCGTTGAATAAAAAGATTTGTTTCTTTCAACGCTTTTATAAAAGTCAACCGTAGTCGCATGAAATTAACAGAACTGTATAATGTATTAATGATTTTCATAAGAATAAATAAGAACAGATTGACCAGAGTAAATGTTTATTTGCATTCATTGCTCACGGAGAAGCTTCCCCGGTATCATCTACAGTAACCTGCACTAGGTTGTAAGTTGTTATCGCAGTTATAACCCGTCTAGTTTATAAAGTTCTTCCTAGATGGCGCTGAAGCCATTAGTTTTCGTTACATCTGTTCCGAACGCCGCGGTAGTCTGCTTCGGTTAATGTATTTTGGATCCGAGCCCCAACAAGAGGAAAATAGTCGTGGTGTCAGAATGGATTGACGACTGATATGAGCAAATGTCTATTTACAAATTTTTAATTAATTCACAATCAGTTTTTACAATTCTAACATGTTTATTAACAATTACGAGATCTAATTTATAAAAAACAAAAACCAAATACTTCTTTTGAAATATTTGGCTGGATTGAACCGTAAAATACTCTTCTCACCAAATTGTCAGCCAAAGATTTTTAAATAATACCCCTCCTACGTGCTTATCCAATAATATGGAACAGGTTCCTTAATTGTTATTGTATCGTAAATTCTTTAGTAGCCCCTGGACTGATAGATTTTAAGTTATTATTGTAGGCAGAATTTGACTGCTTGATTTATAACAGAACTCTGTGAAACAAATTATCGATATCGAAGTGATCGAATGTATTTACAATTAAAAAAAAATACTTTTTTTTCATTACTGTATGTGACCAATTCAGTATTCAGTTAGACTTTTCACGTTTTGACTTTATATTGTACTAGTGAGTTGTCGTTTCAAGTATCCAACCTTATTTACAAACTGCGTTCTGTGCGTTTAACTTGTTTTGCAACTTTTGGATGGTATATGTGATCCATGCATCCTAAACATCCACAGACACTATATGCCTAACTCCAACCTGATGTTTTCCGATTCGCTCATGCTACAAACAAAACGTTTATTATACGACTGCTTCGTTTGGAAATGCGGTACTGCCTCGGTTGCACTATAATAATGAGGAGTGCACTCACTCATTCCATCTGCAAAGCACACGTGTCTGACATTAAACTTCGAATTCAGCATTGAATGCATTCAGAGACAGAACAGATCAAACCCTTATCTACATATCAATGGAAATTTAAATCTCATCAGATCTCAAACACCAAGTGCGGGACCCAATGGGCTTTAATGCTTTTATGAGCGGAAAGCTTGTCTGCGTAACAACCATCATCCTTAGTTGCCGCCCCAGGAAGTGCAAAATTGATTCCAACAATTTATTTTACTGTTGCAAAAAATGTATCATGTATATTAGGGTGAACAACTGTTTTGCTAAGATGCACTTATACTTTTAAGTCTTTGGTTATCATACCTATAGAGTGATTATAACTTAATCATAAATTCCAATTTAATAATTTCATCGCTATATTAACTGCCAACATTTTAAAATTTGATCTTTCTTTTCTTGCAACTTAAGTAATTCTGGATGACCTCTGAAATTTTTTTCTTTCTTGAGGATATGTCTGCTTTGACTGGACATGGGTATTAAGTTAGGATGGCAAGTTATGAAACATAGTTGGTATGGCTTACTTTCGTAAAGCAGGCTTTTCCGGTTGAAATAATTATTGCTATTTCGATTTTTGCTAATATAAACTTATGCGTATATACTGGAGATCACTTTTCTATTCGGACAAATAGGTAGTACCTACAACAGTAAATTTATAGACCTACTACTACAAGATGTTTCTTATTTTTATTTAATGAGTTGCTTTTATCTTCATATACAATACTTTTACGCCGTGCATATATGACTCTTTCGCACTTCAACTAACTTCTTAAGACTGACAGGACGTGTAAGTTCTGTTGTCAGCTCTACTATGGCCTGGCTTTCTACTAAGGATGGCTACGGTAGAATACATTAAGAAAGGTAATGCAGCAGGGCATCATCAAACCTCACCATCAGAAATGCTAATAAGCATAGCACCTCGAGATAAGTAAGAGAAAATGAAAGGGACCTTCATCAACAAAATGTAGAAGTGTGGAAGGAAGAGTTAGAAAACAAATAATAGAATATAAAAACATAAAAATTAAACAAAAAAATAGCATAGGAAATTATGGAAAAGGAAATAAATAAAATCAGTAGCGCATTCTGATGTATGTATATACAGGCGACAGGTCTGGAACGCGTCAAAGATGTGACAAGAATGGGAAGAATTCTAGAAAAGGTAGAATTTGAACCAGTGCAGTGGGACAAACACTAGGAGATCACCTGCGATGATCTGAACCCACTTGCTATCAACGAGCGAAGAAAGCCAGCAAGGCAAGTATGGGGGTGGACTTAATATATGCAGAAAAAGTGCCCGGGAAATATTAAAAACGACATAGAACATCGAAGAAACTTGACAACGGACAGCAGCACTGTTAATAAAGGACGTAAAAAAGTGAGGAGAAATAGCACCTATTGCAAGATGACATCAAGGAGCAAAGGTTACATGGTTACAAATATACAGGGTGATCAGTTAAGGCTGGGCAGCGCCTGTATCTTGGAAACTAATCATGCTAGAATCTTGCGGTAAAATTTTTTTGAACAAATGTGGTCACCCAGGTTTCATTTAAAATATTATGAAGTACGTAACTTTTCCGGTAGGTAGCGCATTTAATATGACATATCAAAGCATCGTTGCAATACAATGTTGGTCTAAAATAAACTCATTGCAATCTATGTTCATTTCTTAATCAATTTTGTTTGAATATCCTTTTTCTAGTTGCTATGGCAACGACAATAGGAGGGATAGAAGTTTCAAATCTTCAAAATGGCATAACTCAAGTATGGTTTAACCGAATTTAACGAGTGATGGCTAGTTTTAAAGTGAATTTTATGGTTTTCAATATAATTATAAATAACTCATAATTTATTGCAACTGTTGACAATAGGGAACGTTAATTATAAAATTTTTATACAGGGTGGCCCATTAGTGCGTGGACGGAATATTACGCAATTGTTATTATAGTTTTTAAAATTCTGCGAGTGCAGCGTGGTAGGGAGTGCTTAAGTCTACAAAATAAWAATATTTTTACTCCTCKCCCCACATATACGGGGTGATTCAATACATTCTTATATTTTTTAAATGGAACATCCTGTATATTATTACATTTTTGGATTCCTCTTTTAATTTTAATTGGACTTAATATAACATATATGGGGTCTAAAATACACTGTTGTAAAGTTATTTAATTTTTTTCCAAAATTTTTGCGTTTCGGAAAATTATTATATTTCCAAAACCTTTAGGTATGCAGTTTTCGCAGGGATGTTACTAATAAAATGCACATCATCTGTAGATATGAAGGATTAATATAAGAATAGTTAGTAGTACTAAAATTTACTTTAGAAATTTAATCATATTCAATCCCAGCCAACTCGATTTTTTTAAATAGCACCCTATTTTACTTTCACCGTAGTTCAATGCGCAAATTAATTTCCTTTTATATGATATAAAGAAGTATCCATCTATCTCTAATAGTTTTTGAGAAAATTGCTTATTTTTAGGTTTAGTTATATTTTAGTCCTTTTTATAGTAGGATATGGAGAAAAAAATTAATGCGCTTCTATCAGCTTTAAACTGCCAATGTTTGCTTGATGTCAATAGTTCTACTACATATGTATGTGTCTATCTTTAATCATTTTTGAGAAAATGATGTTTGTACTATTTTAGTCATATTAACGTTAATATAATATTTGAAATAAAAAAAACAAATAAATATAGACAACATATGAGTATTATGGTCTAATTGATAAMTCAAAAACATCGTTAAAAAGCAAAAGCAATAAACGTAACCCATAACAAAATAAAAAAAAATAACAAAAGTAGGTGGTAGGTGAAAACGAAACAAAAAAAATACAAGAAACGTAACACAACAAAACAACAAAAAAAGTATCAAGAGTATCTGAAATCAACAAAGCAACAAAATGCAAGGAACGTAACACAGCTAAATAACTCAAACGTAACAATAGTATGCGAATACAAGGAGACAAAGAAGTACATGGAACGTAACAAGTAACAAAATAACACAAAGTAACAAAAGTATGTGAAAACAAGGAAACGAAGAATGTAATGGCACTGCAACCTACAACAAATGTTCAAAATGGCGACCGTTGTGGTGTAAACACATTTTAACTCTACTACAAAACAGACAGTTTAAAGCTGATAAAAACGCATTCATTTTTTTCTCCATAGCCTACTATAAAAAGGACTAAAATATAACTAAACCTAAAATAAGCAATTTTCTTAAAAACTATTAAAGATAGATGCATACTTCTTTATATCATATAAAAGGAAATTAATATGCGCATTGAACTACGGTGAAAGTAAGATAGGGTGCTATTTAAAAAAATCGAGTTGGCTAGGATTGAATATGATCAAATTTCTAAAGTAAATTTTAGTACTACTAACTATTCTTATATTAATCCTTTATATCTACAGATGATGGGCATTTTATTAGTAACATGCTTGCGAAAACTGCATACCTCTAGCTATAAAGGTTTTGAAAATATAATAATTTTCCGAAATGCAAAAATTTTGGAAAAAAAATTAAATAACTTTACAACAGTGTATTTTAGACGCCATATATGTTATATTAAGTCTAATTAAAATTAAAAGAGGAATCCAAAAATGTAATAATATACAGGGTGTTCCATTTAAAAAATGTAAGAATGTATTGAATCACCCCCCGTATATGTGGGGGGAGGAGCAAAAATATTTTTATTTTGTAGACTTAAGCACTCCCTACCACGCTGCACTTGCAGAATTTTAAAAACTATAATAACAATTGCGTAATATTCCGTCCACGGCACTAATGGGCCACCCTGTATTTGTCCTATATCTTAAAAAATCAAATCTAATCCTATGGACTTTTTTATTGGCTGTTATAGCTCATTAATCAATCAAGATAAATTTGAACTCAGAGGTCGATATCTTTTTCCATTTCTTGGTTATAGTAAAAAAACTGCAAATCCGTCGTTTGGTTCAGCTATTTTTTTACTTCAAATAAAATTAGGTTATATTAAAAAACGCCACACGTTTGCTCATAACTAACGACTTTTCTGTGTGTTTCCAATATAAAAAAATATAATACCATATAAGAATATATAAGAACTGACACTAGCCGACGGTTAAGTCTTGTAGATACTTATTTTTAAGTCACTCAGTAGTCCATGAGCGTTCCTTATCATTAATAACCTTATCGAATAATAGCTTTCGTCTTATATTAGAGATTGTTTCTACTAATATCAGATTTGTTTGCTGTACTTCTCCAGACAGATCACACAGAATTAATAACCTATCATTCTCAGAGTGTCACTGATCTATTAAGTATTAGTATTATACTATTGCTTACTGTTGCGAATGAGAAAACTATTCAAATTAATAAAATAAAAGACATAATATAAGTTYGTAAATAAACWATTTATGATATATTAAAAATCAAATCATTAAATACAGTCAACAAACTAACAGTACAAAGCAACATAACAATATTTCAGTTTCTCTACAGGGGCTGCCATCTAAAACTCCCCGGCTCGTGTTTTCTTAATGTTTTTCAGATACAACCTTAAGTGAAATGTCAAATTGAAGGTCTTTYTAAACTCTTTAAAAATGGTATAGTAGGTGCCAAAAGAATTTTTATAGATGATGATATTTTACAAATAAAGTGAATTTTTCTAAATATCCCTATTTTCAATGGATTTTAAATGTTCATTTTTTACTTTTTAATTGATTACACAAGAATTCGTTATGCCAATTCATTTTTATTGTTATTTTTACTTTTATTATTAATTGGTTATTAAAGTTAACGAAATTTTTAAATAAAGATAGTTAACTAGTTAACTTAGAATTTTTCTATGACTATCAGGCAATATTTATTATACGAGGTAAGATAAAAAAAAAACAAAAAACACTTTATTTGAGAGATATCATCTGCAAATATTATTTTGATCACCCACTACGTCATATTTAATAGTTTAATAAGACCTTTAATTTGACATTTCGCTTAAGGCTATATCTAAAAAATAAAGAAAATACGAGCGTGAGGAGTTTTAGGCGGCGAACGCTGATTTAAAAAAATAAACATTGATCCTCAAAATGTCCACCATTGCTGGCAAATCATCGTCTAACCTACCCTAATACGTCGTAATTTATGAGTAAAACTCTTTCTTTTTGAATATAACCTAATTTTATTTCAAGGAAAAAAATTGCCCCGCCCAAAGACGGATTCGCACTTTTTTTACTATAACCAAGAAACGAAGAACGATATCGACTTCCGGTGTTCAAATTTATCTTGCTTTATTAATGAGCTATAATAGCTATATTTGCATTTTTTAAAGATATTTGAACAAATATAAAAAAATTGCCAAAAGGTTGCAATTAATTATTTTATTTATGATCAATTGAAACCCATAAAATTTACTTTAAAACTAACCATCACTCGTTAAATTCGGTTAAACCATACTTGAGTTATGCCATTCTGAAGATTTGAAACTTTTATCCCTCCTATTGTCGTTGCCATAGCAACTAGAAAAAGATGTTCAAACWAAATTGATTAAGAAATTAACATAGATTGCAATGAGTTTATTTTAGACCAACATTGTATTGCAACTTTTTGGAGAAAGAAACGATTCTTTGATATGTCATATTAAATGCGCCACCTACCGGAAAAGTTACCTACTTCATAATATTTTAAATGAAACCTGGATGGCCACATTTGTTCAAAAAAAATTACCACAAGATTCTAGCATGATTAGTTTCCAAGATGCAGCCGCTGTCCAGCGTTAACTAATTACCCTGTATATACACCATGTTCTGATATATCATTTAAAAGTATTTTAGAGAATCGGCACAATTTAACCGATCCCATGTGGGATATTAATAGATACCTTTTGGGGTGGAAGATCCTTATTTTCGCCCCTTGACCTTCGGACAATTAAGTCTAGATTTATTCAATTCAATTTGGCAAAGTGCATAAGCAGAGTCACATGGAGAGCCTTAAACCCATTAGCTAACGAAACACGACCCTTAATTTAACATTCTAGAGTTCAGCAATTAAGGTATCATACACCCGAAGGCAAGTAGATAATAAGCTTATTGCGGATTCGCCGGTAAGCTTCTTTGGAAAGGCCCCAGCAGGGCATATTCACTTTGCGCGAGTGCCTCTGCATGCAAACACATTCAAGCTGAAATAAAACTGCTGCACGATCGATTTCCGTCTGTAGAGTTCACGAAGTTCCAAACGTCATCACTTAGAGCTGTAAGAACTGTTATCACAGGGACCCGCCACACAATACGCTACTTGCCGCTGGATTCAATTGATATGGGCGTAATAAATACTGGGCTTAAGGATATTTACTCCAATAGGTTTGCTGATATTTATGTTATCAGGGTGCGGACCTGCGAACACATTTCTCTTCCAATATTGCATTGGCAGTATAATAAATAAAAATCCGTATGTAGAGTTATTTCCAGTTCACTGCATAGATTGTATTGCTTCGTTTTAATTTCTACTTGAAATTTTAAAGACTGGTGACGTACTTTTAATTTACTTATGCAAAAAGGTCATAAAAACTTATAGAATTTTGTATTTGGTGAGATATTTAGTATTCAATTTTGAAAAGTTATTAAAGTTTAACCTATATCGCTTTGCAAAATTATTAGGGCATGCAAGTGCCCGTTAGAAATACTTATTTTTTCGAAAACCCTTCGTTTATTGTCAAAAGTGGTAGCTTTCGTTTAGAAATTACGAAATTGAGCAAGTACGCACACCAGCTTTGAGAAACATGCCTTACTACTGTTAAATAACCTACCCAGGCCATATATTTAAATTTAGAAAGATCATAATAGTATGAGTAAGTTKCCTTACAAATGTGATCGTCTAGTTCTTTAGTAGGACCCAAAAATTACGTTGCGTTTTAATTTAGTTCGATATGAAGCTCTGTAACGGAAAGGTAGACAAAAACACATAATTTGGTGTAACATATATGTAGTATATTTTGCACCGAAAAACTGCGGAGTGCTACAATGGACTGGAGGAAAACCGCAGGAAAAGCTCAAGTCTTTACATAGTAAATATTTGTTATATTTAACTATGAAAAATATGTTTGTATGGTAGCAAATCAGGCTAGACCTGAATTTACTTAAATATCGCATATTGCGTCATAAATCGTTGGAGGAGGCTCCTAGAAAAGGCCACGTATGTAGTAAGGACCTGTATGTGCCTGAGAAACAAACAGAATTGTTTAATTAGTGGTCAAGTCAGGTCAGGTCAGGTCAGGTCGAGACAGGGATTTACGTAAACAGTACATCACAGGGCAAACAAAGGAAAATATCAAACCAACATAAGAAACAAACAAAACAAGACAGGTTACATATACACATAATACAGGGGGAAACATATACAATAAAGACAGCCTTGTATGATTTAGTCAGTGGTTCTCGAAGTCAATAGCCTAGAGCTAAAATCCCATATCCCGCAGTAAATGATGCTTCGAGAGCACCCACGTTGCAGGATATTCTTGGTAGCCCAACAGCCTTTGATCGCTGCTAAAGTCATTTCCAACGAGAAGTCACGCCAAATAAAGCCGGCAGTGGCCTAATGCAACGATTAAATGTCATGGTGTTTATATATATATATATATATATATATATATATATATATATATATATAACTAAAAGTTTAATAAATGCACAAAACAACAATAATGGTAACGTAAATGCAATTTCGGGAGTGGTTTTAGAACAGAATGCGTAAATTCATCATAATAAGCAAAATGAAAGCTAAAAAGAACGTACAGATAGTTTAGTTATGATCCTGTGGCATAATGTAACAAGAGACATCAATGCAGCACAGAATTTTACCTAGGGGATCGTCTCCCGGTTGCGCTCTAGCAGACACCGTGTGGAAGGGTCGACCTCTTCGGCCCGTATTTCGTGTAGTGGATTCCAGGTTTGCTCTTGCATGGGTGTCGCAGCGGGTGGTCCCCGAGAGCGGATCTCGCCCCGTCGGTGCGATGGCGGTCTGAGTGGTGTCTCCCCCGGGCATGCAGCTCGTTGTCGTAGAGCTGGGGCCGGCGGCTCGTAGCCGTGCGCGGTTACGCACGTTTGCCCCCCCCCCCCCTGCCATTCAGCTAACAGCTAACTCTCGGAGATGAGATCTAGGTGTCGAAAGAATGCAGAGTTGGGCTTAGCGTCACGATTCCTCAGGGGTTACCTCTTCCACAAGGGAATTAGCGATGAGGGTTACTAATGGGTCACTTCGCCCAGGAGACGAGCTTGGCGTCACGATTAGCACTTCCTTAGGAGTCACCTCTTCCAGAAGGGAATTAGCGTCACGATGAGGGTTACTAAGGGGTCACTTCGCTCAGAAAGGAGGCTCGGCGTCACGATTAGCACTTCCTCAGGGGTCACCTCTTCCACAAGGGAATTAGCGTCACGATGAGGGTTACTAAGGGGTCATTTCGCTCAGAAGGGAGGCTCGGCGTCACGATTAGCACTTCCTCAGGGGTCACCTCTTTCACAAGGGAATTAGCGTCACGATGAGGGTTACTAAGGGGTCATTTCGCTCAGAAGGGAGGCTCGGCGTCACGATTAGCACTTCCTCAGGGGTCACCTCTTCCACAAGGGAATTAGCGTCACGATGAGAGTTACTAAGGGGTCATTTCGCCCAGGAAACGAGCTTGGCGTCACGATTAGCACTTCCTTAGGAGTCACCTCTTCCAGAAGGGAATTAGCTTCACGATGAGGGTTACTAAGGGGTCACTTCGCTCAGAAAGGAGGCTCGGCGTCACGATTAGCACTTCCTCAGGGGTCACCTCTTCCACAAGGGAATTAGCGTCACGATGAGAGTTACTAAGGGGTCATTTCGCCCAGGAAACGAGCTTGGCGTCACGATTAGCACTTCCTCTGGGGTCACCTCTTCCAGAAGGGAATTAGCGTCACGATGAGGGTTACTAAGGGGTCACTTCGCTCAGAAAGGAGGCTCGGCGTCACGATTAGCACTTCCTCAGGGGTCACCTCTTCCACAAGGGAATTAGCGTCACGATGAGGGTTACTAAGGGGTCATTTCGCTCAGAAYGGAGGCTCGGCGTCACGATTAGCACTTCCTCAGGGGTCACCTCTTCCACAAGGGAATTAGCGTCACGATGAGGGTTACTAAGGGGTCACTTTGCCTTTAGGAGGAGAGAACTGAATGGCACCTGAAAGAGATCTCAAGTCCCCTCTATACCACCTACGCTATAATACAAATTCATCAAAATTTCTTTTGATTATAGGCTTACCAAATGATTACGAAGAATTTGAAATTACTTTAGTTAGAACTTGCTTTTGAAAACCCAAAGGGTAAGGTATCTAAATGAAAAAATAAAGAAATGCGGCATTCATATAAAATACAATACAGTAGCTGAAATCTTAAATATACTAGATAGACTATTCGTTCGTTTCAGATTTGATAAAACAGGTGGCGCTCATCATATTAAAGACAGCTCACCCCATAACTTCTAGAAAACTAAAACTATAGTAAAAAGCTGTGTCCAATAACACGGAACTGAGTGTGTTTGAGAGCCTACCTTTATTCTAGCACTATATCAAATAAAATGGTTTGCTGAATTCAGATTCCACGTTGTGTGGTTTGAACTAGTCAGATAATGGATTCAATCAAGCGTGACAGAGACATAGTGTAAATAACGATGAGGATACCCTGTATCCGCTTAGATAATTTCACCCGGCAATTTCTTGATTTCCTACTAGAGTAGTATAAACTAATGACTCCACAATGCAAAGATTTCTAAATACCGTGATGATGCAGACATCACATCCTGCCTGCTGAGTGGACGAGGGCGTGTTGGGGGTGCCGTGGAGTCGGTAAAGTACGCCAGTTGTACGCTGTCCTGGCGCGGTGTGTGGAGCGCCAAATCTGAGCGGAGTCTCATGAATTTGGGTATTCCGCTCAAACTCATAGGCCGCATAACATCTATGGTCTTGAAGGGCAGCTGGTTAAACTGGGTTCGGTTCAATCAGATGACGTCTCTCGGATGGGCGGCATCTGGGCGATGAAAGCTGGCTATGGGCGTTCGATTGCTCCTAGGTTTGTTTTGAGATCGTGGCAGCCGCTTGCTAAACTGTCACGTGGTTCATCTCCTCTCCCATAATCGGGAGTCGGCAACCACTTGTGGTAACCGTCTCTCCTACTTAAAAGAGGACAATCGTGTGTAAGAACTTAACAGCTACTGGGTGCCATCACCAGTTCCATTCTCCCGTCATTAATTTGATGGGTGATGGCAGGCTAGATGATGAAGATCGTCTACCCCACGACCAACCGTGGGGACTATTGGCCGCTTTGCGGTTTGTTAAGTTCTAGACACTCCTGATAGCCCGATGGTGATAATCCAGGGAGTTAAATTGGGAGATCAGGCGGAGCAAAAGAATGACATCCATTTCGACCAAATAAACTATATAGACATAGCTATTGCTGTTAAGGACTCACGAGCTACCAAACAAAATGCCTCGATACACCATCGTGCATCAAACATTGAATTTCTCGTTGCAAATGGTAGATTGTCCAGAAATGGAGGTGGCGATTGTTACAAAAAGTTTCAACCAGCTCCTGGCCGAAATATCAATCAAATTATAGCCAATTACTTACAATTCCAACGCAAACGGATTTTGGTATTTGAATCAATATATGCCAAAGTCGTTGACAAAATGTAGAAGATGTCCCGTTACGTATATTCAAAGCATTTGTAATTTCTCTAATCGAAGTAATCTGACGTTTAGCACATTTTTGCCATTTATACCATTTTTACTTTCACTGTTATCGTCATTTCTGATATTTCTGATCGTTCACCTCGTTACTCGAAAATGTTGATGACTACTTTGGAAAATTTCTATAAAGAACATTACAGCCTCCTAGCTTCTAATGAATTGCTATCGGCGAGTCCATATATGAAATGCATGTCAGTCAGCAGCTCTACCTTCGTATTCCTTTTCATGATAAAGGATAAAGAAAACTAAAACAGTTGGAAAACGAACTGCGAAGAATCAAATTATGCGTGATTGCTATGGTTGTACTGACGACAAATATGGCACGAAATGAAACTATAAAGCTATTATAACTCTGAGTATGTCAGGAGATTATGAATCATGTAAAGCTGCAGCATATTATGCTTCATTTAATAATTTAAGAGAGCAAGTTAGGTATTAATTTAAACTTAATAATGGCTGAAGGTTTAAAATAACATTTTCATACCTGCTTCGAACTAAGCTTACTTGAAACTAATACTTATGAAGACAATTAAATAGAAATCAGTTCGTGGCATTCCCTGGATATGTTTGCAGGCTATCAAAGGGGCGATGTGACGTTTGAGACAAAAATCAGAAATTTTCATTCTTTTCTGTTTCCGTATTACACAGTAGTCTCGCTGCGCTAATATTATATTATACCATTATAATACCCCTCTATGCTGATTACGGAAGCAGAATAAAAAGTTTTGACAGCTCGCAACGGAAGCTTTAATGCATTAATCTAATGGCATCGCACAAGCATGTGTTTTCTATATAAAGTTTCAGCATTCAGGCATTCTTGAAGCGAACAAATACGGACGCTTTCAAGGATAAACTGAAAACAATAGTAACTAATTTAAAACAGAACAGCAGCAGACGCAGAAAATATTACCAAGGAGTATAAATGTGGTAATTAGGTCTTTTGAGGACACGTAGATTGTAGCAGCAGTGTAGCTAAAATCTTCTTCAACGCTCGTACCCAGAAACACGTATTAATAGAGATGTGCAGAGTAGTCTGGTGCACATTTTTAACTAAATGAATATTTTATCTGGGCAATAAACATAAAGCGAACAGTGCAACTGCGCTTTAAAATTCAGCTCTACTGTTACTGCTATCATTCTATTAAATCAAGTGACATTTCATTTTTCGTGGCACTGTCGTGCTGGCTGTGAATAATTTCCCCATACATACAACGTCGCAAAGAGTTTGCTATCGTTTCTAGTTATTTTTATTACTCACATACTTATTAAACGTATATTTAGAAGTACGAATACAGTTAGAATTAGTTACACAGCCAAATGATTTTAATCATGTTATGGAGCTACGGAGTGTAAATATATGCTGAAGGTATGTATAAAGCAAGCCATTTGCAATCTGTAGTATACGATTTTACTATAATAATGGTAATCAGAGGACACATTCTAGTTTAAATTTGCTTTAAAACTTAAGGTTCACTTGGCACTTGTTATCATATTATTAATTTGAAACTAAAACATAATATAAACCACTAACCTGAACTGTTTTATAATATTCATTATTTGCTTACTTATTTCACGATTATTTAAGTTTATAAAGCGCACCTGTAATAGTATCGTGTTTGCAATCTATTACAAACATCCATCGATTACAAAATTTTGGAATAATCATATGCTGATCGGCCACATAATGCAGAAGGTTTAAAAGGACGAATCCGACCAGAAATGCCAGAACTGACTTCCAAATGTGCTACAAAGAACATTAGAAAACTTCTACTCAAGGCTGCATTACTGCCAGGAAGTAAATGTGGAACATTTTGAGCATCTGCTGTAATGCGAGGGTGAATGCTTTCAGCGTCCATAATATAAGATAATATTTTGTCGGATAGATCGCTGTCTCTTGAAAACACTGACAAAAAATTAATAGTCTGACGTTTCGATTACACCTGTAATCTTTGTCAAAGATTTTGTTTGAACTTGTGTCAGGCAAATTTTGAGGTTCTTCGTCTTTGACAAAGGTTACAGGTGTAATCGAAACGTCAGACTATTAATTTTTTGTCAGTGTTTTCAGCGATCCATCCGAAAAATATTATCTTATCTCCTGTAATGTACATCTGAAAAATACTGTATTTTTCACGGAATCATGTTTTCCTTTTTTGCTTTTAGGGTACCCGATTCGCAATAAATTGATCAAACTAGACGAAAATTATCACCAGTCAAGGAAAAATGGTGATACCTGGCTTTTTTGTCCACTATAGCGATAAAGGAAACGGTTTTCATTTTTTTCGTTCTTTGTCAGGCTCAATTATTGTATTTACACGTTTTCAACTCAGAAGCAATACATTGTACAAGTGTAATAAATTTTTGAAATCGGGAAAAGTATCCTTTCCAATGATGTGCCCCTTGACCCCCCTTCCCATTCAAAAAATGCAACTTGCGCCCATATCTCGGAAATGAGAGCTGACACGGAGTTGAAAAAAAAACGGTCGAACAAAACCTGAAATATCCTGCTGGTTTCATACTTTGCAGCGACCCTGTATGCTCTGTTGTTGTTTTGGATAACGAGTTAAAATCTTAATTTAAATTAGTTTTCAATTGATTTGTTTCTATGATGTTGGAGAAACCACAACATAACATTGTCCCTTTGTGAACGTGCTCTTTCCTTCGCTTCAGCACATTGCTGTGGGATGTGTTGACTTTATCATATCGTGTATTTAAATCATAGTTAAAGTTGTAGGTCTTAGCTGGTCGGATTAATTTACAACATGTTAATTGTCTCTTTGGCTGTTTAAATGGCGCTATTTATTTCCTGTAATACGCGTAATGTGCTTTTCTGCTAATTATCCTTTGTAAGTTGGTGTAACAATGTTTTGTTGTATCGATACTTATTAAAAGTTTTACAATTCTTTTATACTTTGTGGCTTAGTTGGCATCAACACCAGCTATTAGTTAATAATCTTATTATTATCAAAGAGTAATATATTACAGAAAATATTATGAAAATTTTTTTGTCAATAAATTAATCCTAAGCAGCTCTAGTCTTATTTTTTACATTTTTATTTCAGGAACTGGCGTTTTGGTACATGGTACTGCACCATAAACAACTTCATAGCTTACGCAACGGTGGCAGCTAGCGTCTTCACCCTAACGGGGATTTCCTGTGACAGGTGAGAATAACGGCTATTGTATTTTCCTAGGGGTTAAAAGAAATCTCTTWTTCGTCCACCTTGTCACGTACACCTGCAGCTCTGAGCGGAAAAGCTAATCGCCGACAAGTTCGTTGCCTTTCTACATCTTTCCTTACTCAGCGAAAACAAACGGTGTATGCTTAATGAAATTCTCTGTAGAAACGAAAATAATAAACGAAATTCAGGGCGCCTTAGGATAACATGAAATTAGTTCTGAAATCGTTTTGACCCCTAATTTCGTTAAAAGCTTAAGTGCGTAAATGAAGCTAAAGCTGTTTGTTCTACGTGCTTCTAGGTGCGGGTGGAGGACGCTAATAGGAACAGGTGGAAAATATCAGGTTTTCGTTATCGGGTAAAGTGATTTAAACAGCCCGCCATACCCTGGAGAAGGTTCCTAGTAAAAGTTTTATGACTGGTGTTTACTGTATACACCGTATTGTAGAATTTCGAAGGTAGCTGCTCTCACTGGCCGTAAAACACCCAAAAAGAAACAAGATCTGTTCAATTATGAAACGAAATATATCGACCCGACAACTGGTTATGTCAGGACAGTGACGTACCCAGAAATTTCGTCTGGAGGGGTTATTACTAAATGTCGATTGGGGGGGGGGGGGGGGGGGCAGAGAACTTCGGTGCCACTGCAATGAAATCAGCTGGTTTAAAAAATATATTGCATTTATTGATTTTTTTTATCTTTTCTGTTATTCAAGGCTAAAACATAATTTTTGTTTTCGCGTTTTTGTTTTAAAAACCATAATTCTTGGTGGGTTTTGGGGGGTTCTAACCTGGACCCCCCCCCCCCCACACACGCCCCAGTGTCAAGACGTCACACAACTTAGGATAGAAGCTTAAAAGTCTACMCTTACGTCTACGTACCCATTGCTGCACACAATACTCAAAACTTTTGAGTAACATTTAAATAACTTAAGTACAAAGCTCGATCTAAAGAGAGAGGCTGGAAAACTATACATGCGATGAAGCTAGTGCGTGACGTAAGAAACTATAAGTGGGACAAGTGTAAAATCCGCAAGCGGATGTAATTGACCCTTGTTCCATTTAATAATCCGGGTAGCAGATATTGCATGTTTTAATGTCTAAAAATGAATAATTTTATGTTTCTACGCACATAAACGATGTGCTTGTATTAAATATATTGTTTGTTTGTATATGCGCAACAAAACATTTTATGGTATTGAGAAACTTGGTTTATTTTACTTAAAATAATTAAGAAAAGCTTGCGCAGTTAATAGGTTATATTTTGAATGAACGGTACTTTAATTTTTTTCAAATAATATACTGTGTTGCACTTTTTCTTGTTTATTGTTCTACATTATATTACACTAAGTAAAGCTTTTTATTCAAATCTAAATAGGTACTTTCACTAAAGTAAATATTCTCAAATATATTTTATTCGAAACAAAAGATTCCTTAAAGTAACCGTATCAATCTAAAGTTGAAGCAGTTAAATATTTATATACTTATCATATCAAAAGTGTGTTGCACAAAGCAAAAAATTAATTAAATATAAGATAATTATTGTGATCCGTTCAAGAGAACTGTAACTGTAACAAAAATTTTATTTTGTTTCCATAAGATAATTTTCTTCAGTTAAAACAAATTTGCAAGAAAAAAATTTGTTTGTGAGAACAAAACCGTTCGTATTGATTTAAACACAGTTGCTCTTGAAATAAGTAAAATTATCAAACAAACATTTTTTATATGTAGCACAGATTATTTTAGAGCACTGGATTATAATAAGAATATAGTGCTATAGATTACTTATGACATCCTATGCGCTTCTACGCTACACGGCTCTAGTCTGCCTTGTAATTTTTCCTTTTCTCCATTTATTCTTAAAATTAAAAGTGTACAATAATCGAAAACTATTTATTACATAATGCAATTTTGAAATAATCTATTACATTCTAACGGCTAATTTATGAAAATAATTTACATTTTTATTACAAAAACAGTTTTAGAAAATCACATTCAATGCCGATACGAAAACATGTTAAAATATTTTTTAACTATGTCGCTCAAGATTTTCAAATGCGTTTAGCTTAACCACGCATTGTGATAATTTTATTACATAAAGAAAATGAAAATTTAACTCAACTGTTTTGTATACCTATGATTTTAAATCTATAGTATCCACCCAAGCAAATAGTTTATACACCTCAAGACGGATTTATTTTATGTAGGTGTTAGAGGTTGCTAGATCTATAATGATCTTGTTCTCAAAATGTTTCGAATATGGTAATAACATTGATTATTCCAACGCAAGTTCGTAAATAATTATTTGTTAGCTGCATTCTTTATGTAACAGGCATGTCTTTAGTTTCAATAGAACCCAACAGCAAGTTAGTTAAAACATAAAAGTAGATAGAGTAAATGACAGAATGCGTAGTTTCAATTGCCCGTAAGTTATAAAATTACTTTGTACAACAGAATTTCGATAGCAAAAGCGCGCTTACGGCTTACTGAGCGAACATTTTAGTTGTCAACTCCAACAAAGGGAGGAGTTCATTGTGATATAAAACGAATTCTATGAACGATACTTGGCCGAGTAATGAGATATGGGCTCCCTCCCGATAAAAATGTTAAAAAAAATGATCACATTTTACCCATGGCCAATTTTTTTTCGATATTCAAATATGAAATCAAAGTACGAAATCAGAGTTGTGGCTGCCACAATCTGACGTAGCCTGCGTACATTTTCAATTTCGTTTTAAACACTGAAAGCGGACTGTAGTAGTTCGTTTCTGTTCACGTCCTTAATGAGACTATTAGTCTTCAGAAGTAATTAATTAAAGGCACCTGCTCGACTCGATGCTCTTTTGTTCTAGACAATCCGACCGTTCGTAAAACCATCACATCTTGAATGGACGCACCTACAAATCTCAGCTTTTAGATTAGTTAACAGGTCTGTTTCTTGAATAACAGCGTGACGCAAATGTTAGAAACAGAATTTATAACTGTGCTATTAAATGTCTTTTAAACAAATTTCCGGACAAGTCAATTTCGTTTCTTAGTGTCATATTTTAACGCGCAAAGTAGTATTATGCCGTCAATGATTTATAAGTACCGAAGCTTTAATCAATTTTTTAAATGCCAATTTTATATATTTTTCTTTTGGTTTTTGACAGTCCATTCTATTGCCTAAATGTAGGTATAAAAGATGTTATTTTAACTAACTAATTTTACTGAGAAAAATTCTTGTTCGCTTTGCAAATTCTATGCATATTTCAAATTAAAGTAGACTGATTTCGGTATGGTATTGTCCTAATTCATAAATTAAAACGAACTGTTAAATTATCCTAAAACAAGCAAATTAACTTTTGTTTGGCATTCTTAAGCATATATAGATTTTTTAATTTTGAATAAACAGAAACACATGTAAGAATTAGTTGGATTGAGGCTTTATGTTATGTTGGGTTTTCCTTAACTAACATGAGTTAGATTGTTAAATTAATAAAATACGCTTACTAGATTGGAAGCATTTTATGATCATTAGATTATTTTAGAATGCACGGATAAATTTAAATCGATTTTCTCAGAAACGTCTCATTTTAGAGACATATTATAAGTATAACTTTTTCAAAGCACATCAGCTACTTAAACAAATGCCAAAATCGTTTATAAATTACAAAATATGAAACAATACTCAATAAGCATTAATGTATGGAACTTCAGAAGTTCTCGTTTTTCTTATTCTTTTATGTACTACCTAAAGCTCTGCAGTTTCTCAAAACGTTTTTGTGATTTACCCTTTTACATTTAATTGTAAATGACGTAAGTAAATATCTGCTAACTCAGAGCAGTAATCATCACGACCTTGCCTGGTAAACTGCAGAATTTTTCAGTATKACGCGAACCTAGCATAACTACTCGCAATAAGCGCAATAAAATGTTAATAAACTTCCACGGAGCTGTAGTACGACTAAGATACTAACTGAAATAATAGTTCAACTCGTCTAACACTTTTACAACCCTGCTGTTCTATTTACCATTCATTTGCGGACATTTATGTTTGCGCCAAGTGCAATGTTTTATATTTTTCAATCCTCAGGTATTTATTTGAATTTTTATGCAATAAGGCATGTTGCCCTGTATACCCACTTTATCTTATAAAATTACGTACGCGACTTGTAGAATTACAGGGTGTTTATAAATATTAATTATAGTTATGGTGGTAGTCTTTGTTTTTTTATATAACAGGTCTACTAGGAAACCCATGAAGTTTTTTACATTTGTGTGAGCTATATAGTAAAAATGGCTTCTCCCATGAGAATGCTCATTGTATTGTGTGGCTAGTGGGTAACAGAAATCAAATCACTAATTACTATACAGCGAAGTTTGATTTTGAGACAGACATATTAAATTCAAAAAATTAATTCGTTGAAAAGATCCACTTTTGGGCAAGATATGTAGACGTCATGTTTTGTACTTGGCCAGTACCGATAGAACCTTAGAGTAATCCCTAAATTACATAAACAAAATTAATAAGCAGATACAATTCACCATTAGAAGAGAAACAGACAACATATTAATCTTTTTAGATCTCACCACAACCAAACATTCAGGAAAACTAAATTTCAGCATATATAGAAAACCGACAATGACAGATACTTAAATTCATACACGATCTAAACAGTCTACAAACATTAAATTGTCGCCTTTCTATAGTTTACTTCATAGACGTTTAACAACGCGGATTATGACAATGAATTAAACATTATAGAGCAATTAGTGTTCAGTAATGGCTTTGATCCCACTATGATAGATAAGATGCTAAAGAAAAAATTCACATTAATTTTATCTCAATTTTATTCTAAATCCTATTCAAAAACAGAAAAATGTTGGTAGTCTATAAATTATAGAGGGAACATTAGTGACAGAATTGCAAAATATCTTACAAATAAAAACAAAAGTTTCATCCCCGTCAACGAAAATAACCTATAAATGCAGTTAAGTCAACAATAAAGAAAATACAGAGAGAACTAGAAAAGTGGCGTGTATGAAATCAAATGTCGATTGTAATGTTTATTATATAGGCTGTACTGACCGCAGTTTCAAACTCAGAATAATTAAACACAAAAATTCTATAACAAAAAAAAATTGTAATTTAACATGACTTTTAAAAACATTGCACAAAAATTTAACCACACGCAACGAAAATATTTTTAGGATTTTACATAGCGTACAAAAACGTGTATACGTTTAAAACATTCAGAACAATTACATATAACCAAAGCATTAAACGATCCCCATAGACAAATCTCTAACGTCGAGTTGGAATTTGCAAATCCATTCATAAATTCGAACATAAAATACAAAATACCTCTAACTTCAAGTATAAATTGTTGCACTTGACGATAAGCGTCAGTTTTGTCTACAAGCTGTTTGACAAGGGCCTAGAAGGCCGAAACATATACGTGTAAAAGTGTTTTACTGAATATACATTTTGTAACATATCAAGTGTCATTTTTTCCTAATAATACAATTAATACTTAATTTTGAAATCAGGGTTAACATTTATGGACATCCTGTGTATTTTCATGGTATTGCTGCCAATTAAAAATCAAGCAACAATAATGAAACGAATTTATTAATGAAATAAAACCAAGTTTTATTATACATGCTTTCCAAAAATTATGTGTGCAGTGTTAAAATAATCTTGCGCATTTCCTGCATAGTTTTGATTTCATACTAACAGTCCTAGTGGATGAATAGCGACCGTCAAAGAACTTCATTCATTGTGTTCATATAGCGCTAAAAGTTTGTCATTCAAGAAGTTGTGCTGCCAAGATGAAAGCCAAAGCTCAGCAATATATATCGCTGCCATCCAACGAAAGTGAAACTTCACCGCCCACAGTTTAGTCATCTGGCGTTGAAGTTATTGCTACAAGATAAAGTTTTAATGGAGCTTCCGTAACAGAGAAAAAGTTGCGTTACGATCTGCGAATCAATCAGAGAAAGTTATTTGGTGCCAGCGTTTGTGACTAAATAGCCCAAGACACCCTCTATACAAGAGCATTGTAGTTTATTCCGTTTATAGACCGACAGTTTCCTCCAGAGATTTAAGGGCCTATTAATATTTCCAGATACCTGGCGATTGTTCATCCCCTCCATCCCAGGATGTCCCAGACCTATTCGTTGGTTGCCATTTGTTTCATATGGATAGCCAGCATGATGTGTGCGTTTCCGTGTCTGTTGTATTCTAAAACGATCAGCTACAGGTAAGACTGCCTTGCAAACGTTGTTCACTGCGTAGAAAGCAAATGTGTACGCTTTGTTTTCATCTTTGGGACAGCTCTTATTAAAGTAAATGGAAAAATTGTGTTTTGCTCTGCATGGGACTCAGGGTATACCAATCCTTTTCTTTTATAGTAGTTAACGTGTGTGGAAACGGTAAAATCGCATTAAAATGCATTGGCCTAGGTTGGTGCAATCCCTTAGAGGTTGCAGTTGTTTTCAACGTATTAATCTCAGTAGATACTCGAGTCAGTTTGTTCTCCAATTCAATTCATACAGTTCAGTGCCTTACAAAAAGCGGGTTACGTAGAATTTCACACATTTCCCAAGCAGCTAATTTCCGCGTTCACTTGCTTTAGAACGAATTTTTTTCATCACCGATAAAGTAACACATTAAAATCAAATTGTTAAAATGACAAAGATATGTCATCATTTTTTTTTAATAGAACCATATGCGTTACTTTGTGCTATTCGAGCCCTTATTATCTAGGGGATTCAATAATTTTCTGCTAATTCTAAACTTTGTTAATTCATTAAATGTGGATACCAAAGTCACCTGACGACCTATTTTGTTTTATTTGCATTCATATTTCTATCTATGAACATGCTGAATAAATGAAACAATTTTTTCCAGATGTGCCCATCGTGATTGCTTCTATACGAAATTTAACGTCATATGTTTGTCATAGTAACAGACTGTTCTGTATCATATATCTCAAAATAAATCTCTCTTTGAATCTTACGTTAAATGTTACAGCGTTTATTGAAATTTTTGCAATAACCCTTTATTTGAATTTAATATGTTACTTTATCCACACTCTGTATAAATAATACATTCCATTATGCAGGATCGCTACAAAGTATGGAAACACCAGAATTATTCAGGTTCGGTTCGACCGATTCTTCGGAAATTGTGCATGGGCCTATGGGTAATTAAAATGCATTTTCTTGATCTTTTTTCAACTCCGGGTCAGCTCTCGTTTCCGACACATAGGCGCAAGTTGCATTTTTTTAATGGGGATGGGGTCAAAAGGCACATCATTAAAAAGGATATTTTTTCCTAATTTCAAAAATGTATCATACTTGTACAATTCTTTGCTTCGGTATAAAAACCATATTCGTTATTGCTAAGTAAGAACAAAAACTCCAGGTGTCTCCATTTTCCTCGTAACTGGTGATAATTTATATTCACTTTGTTAATTGCAATCGCAATGCCTCAGTTAACTGAACATGATCGCATCGAAATTTTTATGATGATTGGTTATGGAGACAGAAGTCGAAGTTATTCGGAAGTAGTTGCAATCTACAATACAATTCATGAAGGTCGTGAACCAAATGCTAGATCAACAGTTATAAAAATATTGCAACGTTTTGACGAAACGGGCCGTGTTAAAATCGTCAAAAACCAGGACCTCCAAAGGCTGGTACGGGTGAGGAAAGTAGCTTGAATGTTCTTTTAGATGTGCAAGAGAATCCCAAGTGTTCCGTACAACAGTGTGTTCTCACTCACCATATTAGCAGAAGGTCTGTTCAGATAATTTTGAAAAAAAATTCATTTATACAAAATTTATTTATTACAAGAACTGAGCGAAGATGATTTCGATCGTAGGATATAATTTTGCGAAGCTGCTGTGAACATGATAGACGAATATATAAACATTTTAAATTAGATTATGTTGTCTAATAAGCGACTTTTTGCCTCAATGGTAATGTGAATAGACATAATTGCAGATATCGGTCGGACACAAATCCACGTTGTATGGAACAAGTCCACACACAACACCCTCAGAAAGTGAATGTCTAGTGTGGTGTTACCGGTGAGTACATTATTGTGCCTTTTTTCATTGATGGAAATTTGAATGCGGTCAAGTATTTACAGCTTTTGCACGAACACATTATACCAGAACTTATTCGCCTATTCCCTAATTGTGAAATGCCGCGCGTCCTCCTGAACAGATATGGTTTCAGCAAGATGGTGCACCACCCCATTTTGCAGTCAACGTTCGTGGATATTTGAATGCGATATTTCCAGACAGATGGGTTTGTAGGCGCGGAGCGATAGAATGCACAACATGTTCCCCTAATCTGACGCCGCTTAATTTTCTCCTGTGGGGGTATCTGAAAAATCGTGTTTATGCTGATAGACCACACAATGCAAAAGAT
The DNA here is from genome assembly GCA_025024175.1 of Rhyzopertha dominica. Lineage (NCBI taxonomy): Eukaryota > Metazoa > Arthropoda > Insecta > Coleoptera > Bostrichidae > Rhyzopertha > Rhyzopertha dominica. The sequence goes on from QCXZ01000137.1 coordinate 70,129,032, forward strand.
TTAAAAGGACGAATCAGCGCAGAAATTCAGAAAGAAAGAAAGAATTCAGAACTTACCTCCAAATATGCTACAAAGAACATTAGAAAATTTTTACTCAAGACTGCATTACTGCCAGGAAGTAAAAGGGGAACATTTTGAGCATTTTATGTAATGTAACTGTGAAAAAATACTGCATTTTTTACGGAAGCATGTTTTTCTTTTTTTACTTTTAGGGTTCTCGATTCGCAATAAATTGATCAAACTAGGCGAAAATTATCACCAGTCAAGGAAAAATGGTAATACCTGGTTTTTTTGCCTATTTTAGCGCTAAAGAAGATTGTTTTAATTCTTTTCGTACTTTGTCAGGCTCAATTCTTGTATTTACACTTTTCTCAACTTAGAAGCTGTAAATTGTACAAGTGTGGTACTTTTTTGAAATCAGGAAAAAATATCCTTTTCAATGATGTGCCCTTTGACCCCCTTCCCATAAAAAAATGTAACTTGCGCCCATATCTCGGAAACGAGAGCTGACACGGAGTTGAAAAAATTCCAGAAAATGCTTTTTAATTACCCATAGGTCCAAGCACAATTATTTCAGAAAAATCATTCGAACAGAACCTGAAATATCCTGACGATTCCATACTTTGTAACGACCCCGTATATGCACTGCCACTTCCATTGTATCATTGTCACGGCTAAGGTTTACTACAAGAGAATACAAGGAAGCCTTTGTCGTAAAAAGGTGTCTTGAGGGTAACTTTAATTGAACTACTCCCTGGTTGACATTAGCGGTCTCAACGGCTATCTTGATGCAAACTTTGGCAAACTCCATTTTAAGGTCGACGAACTTCCTGTATCATTCACGGAATATCTGCGGGCTGTCATCTCATGCATTATTAAAACGTTACGTTGACATTGTTGAAAGCTGGCGCCGCAAGCAAAATTATGATTACATTATTAACTGCATGCACTGGTATTGTCAAAAACTTTCGCCATGCGTTGCAATTTTTATACCATTAGCGCATTTAGCTCATGTGCATCGAGTGAATTTTAAACGACCGTATTGGAAAAGTGTCCATTTCCACACAATGTACAATAAATCAGTGTCACATGCATGTGCGATGACATTTTGCTTCAGGGAAGGTGTAATCAAATAGCTGAGGAATAAAATTGGAAAGTTTTAATGTAAAACCACAATTGGAAACTGAACTAATGGAATGCCATGTATAAAATTAAATTCATACTATGGTATTTGCAGTATTAGTACCGGAATAGGATTTTTCATCGCCGCCGGTTCGCAGCCGACTGTTTTGTCGCCAGACTGATAAGTAAAGAATATTTACGGCAGAAATTTTAAAGCAACTGTAATGGAAAAAAGTTTCATTGAAGTAAGAAGTAAATTAAAATGCATGTCTATGCTGTGCTGTCTACACCTCAACCAACTGCAGATAGTACTATTTCGCTGTCATTACAGCTCATCAGTGCAGTTTAGGTCTAGTGTAGACAACACGGCATAGAACTGGTTTTGCTTATATACCAAAGCAATGGTATGATGAAAGTAAGAATTTAGGATGACAATGTCATCATGTCAGCATTACACTGACATGATGACAAAGCCACCTAAGAAGTAAATTTTTGAGTTTCACTCATTTCTTTGACGGAACCGTAACATACAGAATTTCTGTATAAAAAATTCAGCAATTCTATAACAGAAATTACACTATTTTAGTGATGTAGGTATTCAATATACAAAACTTTTTAGGGTAGCTAATGCCTCTTTCTTCACTAATGGGCACACGCCTTGACATAGATTAATGTTTGGGGAAAAAACTTATTACGGCCTAATATTGTAACACTGCAGGATAGTACGAGTACTTTTAGCACGTCCTATTCACAAATCCGACTAACATTCCGAAAAAATAAAATAGGGAAAAGAGTTTCATTTCATTTAAATCCTCATCCAGATTTTCTGTGACACAGACGTTTTTGTTACTTTTTGTTTTACTTTCTGATTTCTGTAAATTTATTAAAATTATTTTAAAAGCAGTGGAAAAGCGCACTAAAGCGACAAAAAAATTTATACAAAAATTTATAATACAGAATCAGATTGAATAATATTTGCAAATCTTATATTATAATGAAGGTTATTATGGTTTTTTTTACTATTCAGCAGCTAGGTACTCCCGATAATACCTAAGGTAGGTACAAAAAAAAATTCTTTTAGAAAAATTTATTTATAATACACAAATTAGTCCCTTGGCAGCTTACTTTCTCAAAAAAAAACAAATTTTTGTCATGAATATTATCAGTTTGGCGTCGAAACAGTCGACTGCCAAACGGCCGGCTTCGAAATGGTCCGGCTGCGAAAAGGACTGGCTTCGAAACGGCCGGCTACGAATCGGCGGCTGCGAATCGGCGACCGCGAATTGGTCCTAGACCCTATTAGTACGCGAGGTAATAGGATATTGTTTGTGTAAACTTAACATGTTAAGCCAATATAAAATACATTTTGTTTGTTCTACACAACATTAGAATTTTGCATTACGATATAAAAAGTTATTAATAAAAAACACGTAAGAAAAGAAAGTTTGGCAAATATGCAAAGAAAATTTTTAATGTTCAATAGGATTTAATACTAACAAAATAATAAATTCTGCCTTCAAACTCGGGCAAGAGATTTTTACAGTAAAACAGAGTAGAAATAGAGGACGTCGACCAATTATGCATATCCATCTCATAATAGTTCTGCAGTTATTTGAAAATCGTCAAAACACAATCAATGATTACCTCTCGAAAAAAATTGCCACAGATAAAGTTCAAAAGACAAATTAAAAGCTACACAACGAACAAAATAAATATAAATGTGTACAAGACGGTGCATGCTTCAGAATCCTTAAGATAAAGTTATTCACGATGGAGCCTACACTTTTACAGAAAGGCAAAACAGACAGACATTTATACGTGCCACATACCACCGTCCGAAAGAAAACCAAACTACCAAATCGAGGTTTTTCTGTTAGGGCTTAACACATTTCATTAAAACAAGGAATTATCATCTTAAACTCAGCACTAGTAGAAAAGAGCTGCAGTTATAGCAATAATAATATAATAATAGTAATAACCTAGCTAAAATGTTGCGTTCTTATAATATACAATACATTTAGAAAGTGTTTGTGCAAATACAATTATTATTCGTTCTTGCAAAACTGTTACATAAGCCAGACTAAAAGAAAAGAAGGTAGGTACAAAATACATGATTGAAAAAGATACATAAATCTTTCGTTGGTGGACATTTATATTAAACTAGACGCATGGATGACTTTCACAAAGCAATACTTTAATTAAAAATTCAGATTTCATGAAATTCTTTTAACTTTAATAGAGACTGATAATGGAAATTAAGAACTGGGTCATATTTAGAACGCAATTTTAGAGTATTCTTTGATCAAGCAGGTGTGTTCTTGATAGTTTACATTTTATCAGATTATCACGTTGGTTCTCTGACGTCTCGCTTTTTTGGTGATTTGTTTATTTACTTTAAAGAAATTTTCAGCCATTTCTTGGACAAAGATTGCAGGAGTAATCGGAACGTTAGTTAAATATTTTTTGATCATTATTTTGATTAGTGATTATTTTTGTTTCCGAAAACCTGCACATATATAGAAAATATTCCAAAGATGCAACATGTTATTGTGTGATTATGTGGAACCTGAATTCCATTACATTAATCCACTTCATATTTATCACCGCCCCGCAATATTTAATCCCATCCAACTTAGTGTTTAGCCGCGGAATCGTCTGAACAAAATCGCTTTTCGCTCAATAACTGTTCGCCAGCGATAAAGCCAATAAATTCCTCCCAAGTCTAGATGGTTTACGGCTTCACCGGCAAATGACGGTAAAGATTCGCGGTACGTATTTGCTTTCTTAAATGAATCACGAATGAAATGCTATAAAATTAAGTCAATGATGGCATTACTTCCGACTCGCCATTTACCGAAACTATATTCGATTTTATGTTTGCAGGTCGCTAGGTATGGTCCGCACTGTGTGCATCCTGGTGTGGCCTGACGGAAGGCCTCCAGATTCGCAGATGGACTTTGCGTAAGTAAAATGCAGAGTGCGAGTTGCTAACTTCTGAGAGTAAGCAGGGTGTTTTTTCTACAGTATGGAAGTGTGATAAATAGTCTTTTGAGATTCATTGTACATGCCTTTCGCTCATAAGATTCTTGGTTTAATTTCATTAACATTATACACATAGGCGTACCCAGCTTTTCGTCTAAGGGGGGCAAAGCAGGAATTTCCCTTACTGAATAATTCAACATAAATAACAATATCATGAAAAATAAGTATTTATTTCATAAACAGTCTTCGATGATTTTCTGCAAGGTAACTTAAAACATCTTCTGTGWAGACCCAGGTTTTTTATGCTTTTTATATATACTGATCTTCAAAAGCTCGTTTATTCCTAACTCAATTATTGATGATCTCAGTTAGGCGATATTTAGCGCATTCAGTTGCATGTCTATCACGTTTAATAAAAGATGAGTGGATACATTTTATTTGGAAGAATAAAGATCCGTGATCCACATAATGTATAGTAATTTCAAACGAAGTACTAAAGAAATATAAATTTTGCCTTAAGCATCTACTAACAGAACCACGTTTTATGATTTGGAACTCGCACACATCAAATATTAATTAATTAACCAAAGCGCTTTTTAGTTCAGATTTCGCATTAGAAGCTTCAGAAATATAGGTTAGGAGTGAATAGGTAGCGATAGTTTGTGATTTGAAAGTTGAGCCTCACGTCACGATTTCGCGAATCAAGCACCGACAACTAATTTTATTGTTGTGCCCTTCGTACTTGCGTTGCTTATATGTAGTGAAATTTAGGACGTATGTCTCCTGCGGATTAGACATACGTGCCCGACTTTCTCTCTTTCTAATAGTAACTGTCATGATGTAGATGCTGCGCGAACGTATGTCGCCAACTAATGTCATCATTGACATTTCATCAGTGGCGTTACATTATTACTTGTTGTGAGTGCCTCGTGGTTTATCTTGTGATTTTGCAAACTTTGTATTGAACCTTTAGTGAGTGTAGTTTATACCAAAAGAGCTTGTGTGTGTTGGCGTACATATAATTAGTGTCTACTGTGTCACGAATTTATTTTATTTTATGCATAATTTTTTAAATAGCAGGAAATTTTTCGAGTCTTATTTCATGTTTGTCGATGTTTGTAGTCTTTATGGAAGCGCACATTATGTATAATTTGTAGCCCGCTAAATAGCACGCCACTGAAAATATCTGACAGCGGCTTTCAATCCACTTGAACCATACACTTTAGATTTATGACGTGAGGCTCAACTTTCAAATCACAAACTATAGCATAGATAAAAAATTACCAAAACTGAGAATGAGGAAACAATTTGGTCGTGTAACAGTGCTCAAGACTGTAATGATTTAAGCTGCAGGTTTAGCTAACCTTAGTTGAACCTAAAAATACAAGTTATAAACCCCAGCATTATGCGCCAGCTTGCCAAACTCCACCAATCAACATTAAATTGATGGTCGTTTTATCTCTAACAATTTTTACCCATACATCCAATTTTACTTAAATTTCTGCATATATTTAAAATCACCATCTGTTATTGTTCGCGAGCTGCAAAAGTCCTTTCATGTATTATATTCATCTTGCTGGCTGTCACTGATTTGCAAAATATGGCTCAATATCGCCAAAACCGTATTTTAAAAATTTTTGCGGAATTTACTTGAATATACTGAAATCTGCAGGGATTAACAATTAAACGTACAGTATAAATTATTACAAATGTAGGTATTCCTTTATGATCAATTAATCTTATGATGGAAATGTAAGTTATACTTCGATTGTTAATTCTGCGACAATTTTTATGTGACATAAAAGTAATTTATGTTTTTAATTTTAATCATAAATGCATAGTTTATATGCTTAAAGCGCCTAATATCGTCATCTAAAACTGAATATGAGCACATCGATGATACTTCATTAAACTTGGATATTAGCAAATTTTGGATGAAAAACCGTGATCGCATTGATCTGATATTTTAAATAGAGTACTTTTGTTGCTCTTTGGCTAAAATAATAACCAGGGCATAAATCACAAACAGTGCTTTGGAGTCGATTATATAAATGCTAGATAATAACACCGCAATACATCACTAAAATGATAGCATATTACATTTCAATGTTCGACGACGATTTTGTACACATTATGAGTAGGTACTGTGTAAAATCAGAATTAGGTAATTGCATAAAATCATTTTTTTGCCACAGACTGTTGTTCTCGTGTTATGACACAGACTTTTGTCATAGTTGGCTATGACTTCATTTAAAGACTGTTTTTTCTTCTTAAAATGATATAAATTTGGCCAAGGTTTTCAAAAAGAACACGTTATAACGCTTTTTTTAATCACGTAGTAAGCCTTGAAAACAACAGAACATTGGCTGTTCAGTTTGACGCTTATAAATTTCATTTATCGGTAGATGAAGTGTAAAATAGCCTTAAAAACGATTTATTTCTTTATATAAAAACAAGTGTATTGTTATAGTCGTATTATAAAAAAGATTTTCAATTGTCATTCTGCTTTTGAAATGACATACTTTCACGCGAGTAAAATTGACACTTTTAAGCACTAATGCTTAAAAGCACAAGTACTCTGCAGATGAGACATTTTTTAGTCAATAAAGTGCATAAAAATAAAAGGAAAATAAATATTTTGCTCATTTATTATAAATATTAACTCCATGATTGCTTACATTACTAAAGTGAATACTGGCGCCACTTAAAACAGAAGTTCTTTCTTCTTTTTTTGTTAATTTCAATTGATGTCGAAGTCGACCCATTGAGTCTCCTAAGGATCAGCAAATGTTTTTTTGATCTCCACTTTTGATCTCCAAGAATTCTTCTGGAAAGCTCTCTTTRGTTTTCGAACAACTTTTCAACTATCCCTCTGCTTCGGAACTTGATCGCTAACCTCCATGTCGCTTGAGCATTATTATCTCACTCTCAAATCTGTCAAAAATATTACCGAACGTTTTCGAAAGCAGTGGCCTGTATATGTATTTGTCATTGGAAGCTGCAAATGTCTTTTTTTTTTGAATAGGCTGCAGCACCCTCATTGAACACAGCGTTTGCCAGTAGATAGACTTCATCGTCTGCTTCTTTTATGAATGGTTTTGTATATGCGTTGGAAAATACGCGGGATTTTTTAGGCCTATATCCCGTTGACTTCCTTTTTAAAATGCAATGATATTCGTAAATCTACTAATATCGAAACAAAATAATAAGAGTGAACTGGGTTAGCGTGTATTGCTAACAGTGTTGCTATTTGAAACAAGAAAAAAATAGTAACTCCTGTTATTCTGTCTTTTGAAATTTCCACATCGCTGACCTCTTTAAACTACATAATCTGTTTGAACATTAAAAGACATGTCAAATGTGATGATTTTGGGTACTGTCAGTACAAACTTTTGAATTCTATCTACTAACAATTTGAGGATTCAGTAACTTTCTTTTTTTAGCTAACTAATGCTAAAATGATTTTTTTTTATTTCATAGGTTGATAAGAAATTGGGCCAGTCAGTCAGTCCATTATTGTGTCTAACCTTCTATTTATAGAATTTGTAGCCTAGCCTGATTTTCGTTCGCTCAGTGTAGGTTAATTATACTTCGTCTAGTCTGGTCATGCCCTTAACCTCCGCCACAAACCGCAACTTTGGTGGGAGCTTTTCGACGAAGTTGTTATTTGTGTACTCGCGCTTAGGCTTCAAGTCGTTATCAACACGAGCGTATTTCTCCATTGTTTCTGTAATTAAACGCGCCGCATTCAGATTCATGACGCTTCATTTTGATATTTTTGATATACGCGCCTATAAAAAGGCGTTTCTATAAATGATTCATGCATCCAGGGCGCTTATGGAAATTATCGCTTAAATCAATTTGCCGCCTCTCAGGAAAAAACGTATACTTGTCATCTGTCGATTTTTGAATTATTGGATATATTTTAATATGAGAAAACGCCTGGGAGTGTGTATTTTCAGCATATTCTGTAGTATTTTGTGGGATAATTAACTTTAAGGTTGCAGAAAGCTCAAATTTCGGACCTGTGGTGTGACATTATCTGCAACCTTCAGTACTATCGCCGAGCATATTATAGCTCGGCAGTGGTTACAAAAAGGCGGCACAAGGAATTCAGAAAACAAACGCCGCCCGTGTTGCATGATACATTTATAGAAACCCTGTATAACAACCCTTTCTAGGCGATTTTGCCGAGGTGTCTAAATATTTGCTTAGCCATAAAAACAGCAGCCAAAAGATAGCAGCCTAAATTTCTGAGTACACCTGAACGTAGGAGGAAAATATAAATTACAGTTGCATACAAAATTCGTTATTCGTAGTCCGCATATTATAAATAAACAAATGTAGGCATCCCCCTCAATAAATTGTAGTGATAATTTCTACAAACACACAAATGAAAAATAAACAATTATTTAATCACCTTTATTCCAGTTCGACCGCGCTTTTATGAACTAATTACGTTATTTAATTGTTATCGATCTGTGCAAAAAGATTGAGAAGCATTTGGTGTGGTGATTTGTTATTTATAAAAAAAGTTGCAGATACCTTCTGTATGTATTCATGCATTTTGGCATCGTTAGAGGAGCAAAATCTAATTGATTAATTATTTTTCTTGTAATGTTGAGACCAACTTCCGTTTTTATAAACAGAACATATTTTCTGATTTTTCGTAATAGTCTTAAACATTTGAGATTTCGTTTGTTACAACGTTATTGTCCTAATTTTCAATGCCAGCATTACTAACAATGTTATTCTGCCTCTAAGTTATGCTTTAATAAAATGTAATTCCAAATGGGAAAATACAAAAAATACTTCATTAAGTATCTAAAAGTTCTGGAGAATAATATGCATTATGCACAGTTCCTTGATCTTCAGTTGCAGTGTCGTCTACTATGTTAAATTATACTAATTAAAAACGCGATCGTAGCGTAAACTCTAATAAGGGAAACATTAATTATTATTTGACATTTATTTGTAATAAATCGGGTAGATATTTTTGCACCAATGGTTAGCAAATAAATAATGTAATTAATCTACGGAAACGCGATCGTGGCGCAAGCTCTAATAAGCGAGATTTTAGTTATTGTTTATATGACATTTATTTATAAATATTAAACCGCCAACTGAAGTGTAAATCGATCTTTTTGCACGGATCGATGGTAAAATATATAATGTAATTAATCTGCGAAAATGCGATCTTGGCGCAAGCTTTAATAAGAGGGATATTAATTAATGTTTATTTGACATTTATTAATCTCAAATCGTCACATCAAGTGCAAGTCGATCTTTTTGCGTAATTCGATAGCGTATAAATAATGTAACTAAACTACGAAAACGCGACCGTGGCGCACACTCTAATAAGCGAGATACTTATTGTTTATTTGACATTTATTTATAAATACGTACCAAATCGCCACCTCAAATACGAATCCATGAAAAATAAGTAATGTAATTAACCTGCAAAAACGAGATCATAGCTCAAACTCTAATAAGTTCAAGCTGTAGTGTGAAGATTATCTTCAGCCTAATATACTTAATTGTGTCTATCGACATTTCCATTAACACTCTGGTATGATGCACGGTATCAGTGGCGACTTGTATTCGGAAACGTATTCATACTGAAGGCCACTATTTTGATCAAAAATCCCATTTTTACCAGAAAGTTCATTTGTTTTTTAAAATGAAACTTTAAACTTTCAATTTCTAAAAATCTAACCTTCTAGAGCGAACAATAAATTTTCTGTCACTTCAGACTGTACTTATATACATTTTTTGAATCACCCTGTATATTGACCTGCTTACCCACATGCTAACAATATTCTATCATCGTTTTACGATATTGTAGGCATCCCACGCCCAATTTGTGACATAATCGCCATAATACTTGGGCTTCCTTTACTCTGATTATCAAGTATTCTTACCATGCGCTATTCATCTGTTTTATAAAAATTTTATATGACAGTAATTTGGAAAATTCATAATAAACAAAATATGAATAGAAAGAGCAGGAAAATTATATAAGTCAATATGTGGGTGCCTACATAACTAGCTCACATTTCAAATAAAATTGAGTGTACCTACCTGAGAAAGTAATGTACTGCTCCAATAAAAGATATTTGCGAAAACACTGCCATACACGAGCAATGTACACACGTGACTACGCGGTTTACAAATAAATATTCCGCTTTCAGGGGGTTGTTGAACTACCCGGTTCATGAATTTTACATAGGATGGTCTGGCAGTGGAAAGTTCTTTTCTATTATGAAAGGGTTGTCTGCGTCGAACTCTGCCTTATATTGAAAACACATCTTACAACGACCATGTTAAGCGTATAAAGAAGCTCTTCAAAGCACACTTTATCTTGAAAGATACATCTTTTACATGTCTCTGATAGGCGGACGAAAATAAGCACCCTTGGAATTAAAATCGGGGACAAAATTAAATGGACGAGATAAACAGAATGCTAAACAGGGCTGGCTACCAGATAAAACTTTTTAAATCGGCTTTAGTTGTTTATTCGTCAGTGATAATGACCCGAGTGGGTTCCTGTTTGGCTCTCCCGTTTTCTTTTCTCGGCTGGGGATTTGCTAACTGATGAACTTCAATAGCATGTGGGAGGATAACGAAAAATTAGGCAGGTGTTCCAGTTTTTATTATAATTTACTTCGCGATACGGTTAAGATTCTCGATTGTAAAAACATTATGTTGAAAGAGATAGCTTACTTGTCCCTTTTACATGTTATACTTAGAACGCAAGTACTAGCAAAAACACAGGATGAAGATTTGATTTATCGCTTTGTGAAAACAGTCCAAACTTACCACATGTACCTAAAACTATGCGGAATTAATACAACCCGTACAACAAATGTCTTTAAGAAAAACAGTTAGTAGACAGAAGGAAACAAAGTTTGCGGAGAAAACGAAACAAAAAGCATTCGTCTACAAATGATCTTTTAATAATTGTTACACCCATGTCATAAATACATCTCCCTTAAAAAGTTTTTTTTATTATTATTTTCACATTGTTTTTAATGTTCATATACTCTAATTTCGGACCTTTAACACACTCTTAGTATGTTTTTTAATTACCTGCGTTGTCCATATATGCTATGTTTGATACTTTGTACTTTGTTATTTTTTAAATGTTCGCAGTGTTTATATACATCGATAATAGCAGTTAATTGTAGTTTAAAAATAAATACTTCCAAGAGGCCTACATATAAAGCATCGGAACATCACTACAAATAAGGCTTTACATCCCTATACGTGAGCGTACACCCACGAACAAAAAAAGCGTAAAAAATCTAAAATAATGTCGGAGGAAAGGGGGTTTCACTTGGATCTGCCCCGCCTGCCACTCATTTTTTAAATCAATCCCATTTCAATAAATCGTCACAAAACAATTTTTGTTAGGTAACACCTTAACAAAATAATTTATTTTACAAACTGACGTGACAATCCACCACCAACGCGTCAAAACCACTCCGAATGTCCAAAATACAACTTTAACACCCAAGTACGTCTTTTCGGTTCCAATAGTCAACCCTGAATGATCTCATCTCTTACTCTCATATTTCTTTCGACGGTTGGTGACGTTTTGCCCGACAAGCATTCCTGCCTGCGTGTTCAGTTCATAACGATTACCTAAGCATAAACAAATATCGGCCCAAGGGCGGTAGGTAAGATCTAATAATAACAAAAGGGGTCGAATCTCCGTAAATCGGAACCTTAGCGCCGACATATACAGTGCTTCGGTCTCGGAAATGCAGTTTCTTTGGTCTCGGTCTCGGTCTCGGTCTCGGTCTCGGTCTCGGTCTACTTATAGTCTTGGTCTCGTGGCGAAAGTCTCGGGTTTCTGATAAGTGTGGTAATCCTAATAATTTTGAAATCCCGATATGATTTTGTTTTTTTTTACAAGAATCGAGGATGTCATCAAAGACGATATTAAAAATATGTAGGTAACCCTCAAAACAACTAAATTGCATCGTAAATATCTTCAGATATTACTTCTACAGTTTTATGCTTATGGGAGATTAAGTTTGGTATTTCGATATTTGTCCAATATTTGTGCAATTTTTTTAATTAAAAATAACAGTGGAGCACACCACGTATATTTGTAATTCGTACTAAAATTATATGCCATAAATAAATTTGCGTTGTCATAAATACGTAAAAMGACGACTTTTTAAGATTCTTGTAATTAATTGACATTCAATGATTAAAAAGGTCTATACTGTTATATAACGTTGGAGGGAAATAGCGGACGCAACTTGTTGATATTTAGAATGTGGGAAACTTATAGGGAATTCGACGTTGATGGGATTAATTAATAAGTACTCTTTTTCTGTGCCAAGCTTTCAACTTTATTCAGTCAACATAAGGGCTTCGAAAGTGAGATTAATTTCAAGGTAGCCCCATCTACTTGTAAACTATTTGAATATTTCATAATATATAGTATAGTATAGTATATATAGTATAGTATATATAGTATAGTATACATAGTATATATTATTTATGAACCATTGTTATTTGATGGCTCTGCAACCCATTGTCTATTATAAGTCAACTAACCTCACTTTCGAAGCCCATGATGAAGACTCTAAATAAAATCGAATTGTTGGCAGCGAAAAAAGAGTATACTTATTAATTAATTCCATCAAGATCGAATTCCCCACAAGTTTCCCACATTCTAAATATTTTTATATATATGTTGAAAATAGCGGTCGCACAATTGATTAATCTACATAAGTTTCAGATTCGGGGGATTTCGACCTAATGATATCTTAAATCACTTGTACTCTTTGTTCTTTTGCCAAGCTTTCCACTGTATTTCTAGGCTTCGTCAGGCTGAAAAGAAAGTTAAATGTAAATAAAAATAAATCATATAAATTGTTTTGCTACTACAAAATAATGACTTTGAGGATTGAGTACTAAATGACACTGTACAAAATTTGGCAAAGACTCAAGTTTCACTAAACCTTTACTTTCTAATAGATTTACTTGGCAAGCATGCACAAATTCATTAAAATCTACAATTAAAATTTCATCATACTGAAAAGTATTTCATTATTTGCTGATAAAAATATTGCATGTATTCTTCTAAATGATGGGAGTGAGTCAATTTCTTTTAAAAACAATAGATTTGTCCTAAAAGTTAAACCATTTGCTTCGATCCATTGAAATCATCGAATAATGTCAACTGTTCATTTTGTCGAAAAAAATACGTTTACAGCAAACATTATTTACGATTAACAATAAGCAATACAAGATGTTAGTTAACTCAAATAAGATAGGTAAAGCCATTTTGTGATACAAAAAACCTATAAATGTTTTTACAAAATGTTTCTCTATGATACACTACTTATTTCACTTCAGTTTTTTTATTTTATTTTATTTTAAGGTGCATGTGCAATATTTTAGTAAGAACTCGCGATTGTTATATGATGAATAAAATTATATAAACGTGTAAAACCTCCGGTAATCTTTTGTTAAATTCGGCCCAAATTCTTTCACATAAAATTAACTATATAATCAGCAAAAATTTACCACTTATAATTTTATTAGATACTATTTTAATTAAATCACTACTAAAATTATATAAGTAGTAGAATTAGGTAAATAATTAGATTATAATGTGCAAATATTGTGTTATTTACATTTGAAGTGTTCAAGTTCGGAATTACCGTAAATAGCGTAAACAATTCAATCTTCTTTTTATATACAAATTTTTGTAAAAACACGAGACTCTCGAAACCACGAGAGTCTCGTCAGAAGCACTAAAAATATATAAGTTTAAAATCCTTCTAATTTAATTATAATGTCGGGAATGTTATAATATTTAAAAACTAGATAACCAATCTCATCAAGTAACAACTTATTTGTGAAATTAGAAGAATTCTGCTAAACTGGCCGCCACAAAAAATTCCTTAATTGCAAGGATGCAGTGCTAGTTAATCCGAAGATGGTACTATATATCATAATTATAGAAACGATGATAAACGAAGGCCACGGTGGATGAACAAACATCTAAATATAATTTAAATATATTTATTTAGACTAAAGTGAAGTACCTGAAATGGAAACACTATTTATTAGCGATTTTTTAAAAACAAAACTATTTCTATTTTGTATTGAATCAGCGGGGAGAAATACTCGTTAAGAGTAAAAAATTTTGCGATAATTATAATAGAAAGGCTTATTATAATAAACGAGTATTATATATAAACATTTTCATGTTTTTTTATTTGAAACACACTCACCGGCACGAAAAACGAAGCAGATTAATTTTATTTAAACAAACTTAAAATTTTAGACGCTTTGTGATGTTTGATTATTATAATATCTTAAACAGAGACATAATAACATGTTTTAAGTATTATTTAACAGCAATTGAACGATTCTTTGTGAAAGAAAAATTTGTTTTGTTACAAATTAATAAATGAGGACGAAAAAGCACAAATTGATATTGTTGCAAAATGACGTTAAATTAATCAAAACTGAAATAACTTGCTATCAAAAACTGAAATGACGCACTTTTAGTAACGGGTGTTGTCCCCACGTGTTTGAATTAATGCATGTATTCTCCTTGGCATGCCTAAAATCAAATGGCGAACGTCCTCTTAAGGAATACGTTCCCATTCCTCTAAAAGAGCTTGTTGCATGTGATTTAAAGTTAAAGGAACAGGAACACAACTTCGCAGCCTTCGTCCAAGCATGTCCCAAACATGTTCAATTGGGTTCACATCTGGACTTATCGCAGGGCACTTCATAACAGGAATGCTTAATTCGTTTAAGTACTGTTGTGTGATTTTTGCGGCGTGTGGTCTGGCATTATCATGCATCAGAAGAAAGTCATGTCCAATAAAATCAACATAGGGAACAACAAGATCTTGGAGAATTTCATCAATATACCTGGCAGCAGTTAAGGAGCCTCTTGGAACTGAGCTCCTTCGGTAACTTACCCTGGGACTGAAGGTACATTCTGCAAAACGCTCTTGTTGTCTTCGCCATACTCTCTCACGACCATCTGGAGACCGCAGGCTAAATCTCGACTAATCGGTAAACAAAACGCGTTCCCATTCATCTTCACTCCAGTGCTCGTGATTTCTGGCAAACTGAAGTCGCGCAACACGATGACACCTAAGAAGCTCTGAGCCTGTTGCAGATCTACGACTGGTAAGATTGGCTTCTCCAAGTCAGTCTAACTGCCCACTCGCTTACATTACCATTACAGCCATAGCACGACGATCTCGAAGACTTTGTTTGTTAGCGTTAGTTCTTCGTTGGGGACCAGTTCCAGGTCGTCTGGTGTAAGCTCCAGTTTCAAAGAAACGTGTAAAAATACGGTGTACAGTGCTATTGGATATGTGATTCTGTTGGGCAACATATCGCTCAGTTCTTCTGTTTTGAAGCAATGCAACAGTAGCAGCCGTGGTTTCGGCATTAACAGTCATAACAACACCACTTTAAAATGTGATTTACATCACCTGTCAGATTTCTCAAAACAATGAAAACAAAGCATTGTTACAGTAGGTTCATGGCTAACTATGCACTTTTAAGTGATAGCATCTGCGCAATTTTACTTCAAATAAAGGTTAAATTTTTGTGAGAAAATACTTAAAACATGTTGTCATGTTTGCGTTTAAGATATTATAATAATAAAAGTGTATAATATGTCGTTTTTACAAAAAGAATATACCTACTCGTATATAACAAAAATAGGAGCAGGTATTAAACGGTCTTTCCTAGTTCAGTTTATGACATTTTCTATGAATTGAAATACTAATGAATGTTTCCAGAAAAAATTTTAGCGATGTAAAGTCGTATAAAGCTGTAACACCCCTGTAAAATAATTCGTTTTATTTGACAAGGTTTTTTTTGTTAAAAACTACAAATTATGACACATCAAACTGAATAGGTGTGTGAAGTACAATGAAACCAATTTTCCTTAGAAAACAAAAATTTGTTATAATAGGAAGAGTATTATGTTAAGGTTGGACTGGATAACTTACCTTTCTAACGGTTTATTTATTTTTTCTTGGCAAATCTGCCCGTAGGTAGGTGTCCGTTATGAATTATGTTTGTAAACCGTTTCTTCAGACGAGAATCGAGACAAGTTTAAATTAAATAATTTATGGACAAACTTTGTCTCTAAATTAGAATTTATACTGTTCAAACCTTATACAAATTCTCTAGCAATAAATGTATTTTACTTTTACTGTGTACTAGTACTAGCATAAACACCAAAACATTATTCTTACTTATGTTTTTATAAGAAACCATATTATTTTACAAACTAATGACTGAAGTAAAGTCTGTTGCAACTAAAACCTTTATCACTATTACAACTTCGTATAACACTATAAAAAACTAATTCCGATGAATAAAATAAGGTATGTTTATCAATTGTTGTACAAAATCTCGCGCAATTTTGAAGTATGTTAGGCGAAATGTTCATAAAAAATTCCTTACATCTATGGGACCAGCTTTATTAATAAAAGATTATCTACTTGTAATACTTGCGAGAGCCTAATAATAATTCAGACCACAGCCTAGGTACCTTTACTCCAAGTAAACAGTTTAAGTGCTTTTTCGAAACTCTGATAGTCTAGAACGCTAACAGGTATTTTTTACTGAATATAAATATTGTTAAAGATTGAACCGCTTGGCACAACAAATATTGAAAAGGGCAAATTATGTCTTTGTGCATCGAAAAAAATAAAATAATTATTTCTTGTTGGCGTTACAGTTCAAACGTCACGCAGTAAATGATGTTGTTCATGCTGCAGTCTTACATTCAACAAGAACTCCTTTTCGAAACGAAAGTAAGGTACATTTGCTTGTGGAGCTTTCCACTGAATATTTTCTCAAGAATCGACTTGGAATTTCCTACTCTCACAGTCACAAGTTTTATCTCTCTTGTCGCGTGACGAGCTTTAGCTGCACGAACTACGATTTATGCATTGTCTGGTCGCTGCAGAGAGCAAGTATAATGTCTAAAACAGTAGCCTGCCTTTAAAATGGAATGCACTGATTTAACTATGTCGATTTAAAATAAAACTGCTTTGTTTTTTTACTGTATACAAAGAAACCTGCATTCCATTACGCATCTGTTACTTCTTCTTCTCTATATAAGTACTTTTTTATAATTTCTTATTTTACAGATAGTTTTGCCTACTTCTTATGCTTAGATTATGCAAATTATTATTGTGTGTGCACTTATGTAAACACTTTCTTAAATAAAATAAATTTTTATATTGAATTAGTAACAATTAATATTAATAAATACCCAAAATACAGTTGCAAATACGTTGTTCAAACGTTTAAAAAAGTACATAGGTATTGTAAACATATCACAAACATAGACTTTTAAATGTTTCGTAGCGTTTCTTTCGCAACATTTCAGTGAAACATTCTTGAGGTAGGGTATCTTCCTGAAGCGAAATACGAAATGTTACGATATTACATTGCCTGTTTCAAATATGTTTGAGGTACCGAAAATTGTTTAGTGAGTGCTGATTTTAATTATTGACTTCGATATTTCCATCGTATATTTTATCAACTTTTCGTCAAAATTCCATGAAACTCAAAAAAAAACAATAAAACTAAGTCTGAAATGCAATCCATTTTTGTTCAATTCTTTGCTGTCCATACGTGGTGTAAAATTTACTGCATTAACATGCGTTTGGAAGCCGTTCTAATTGAACAATTAGTGTGTTGGTTAAATGAAGTTTTAATCCAAGAATAAGTTGCTAAAAAAATTAATGTTTCTCAAAGTGTGATCAGCAGAGCGTGAAATCGATGCAGAACTTTAAGTAGGTAATGCCGCATACACTCATGGGGTGGCAGAGAAAGAGCTACAACTACAGCTGAAGGCTGAAGATAGCTTGATTGTCCTTAATGCACATAGAAACCCAACTTTCATAGCTACAGGTAAAGTTATTTGTGGTCAAACAGTAAGGAATAGTTTTCATGCTCACTATATGACAGCAAGAAGACGTGCAACTCATCCACGGMTAAGTAGGCAGCAACGCGGAGAAAAAAATCGTTGGGCTATTGAATATGGTAATTGAAATCTGCGAAGGAGCCAATTATTGTGCCCTTTGCTGCAGCTATCGCCGATAATTTTATTTTAATCGATGATAATGCTCGAGCACACCGTGCCAGAATTGTCAACGACCGCATTAAACATCATGATATGAGCGAATGGAGTAGCAAGCTTGTTCTCCAGATATAAATTGTATCGAACATGTCTGGTCTGAAATGTCAAGACAATTTAACTAACTTCAACAGCCACCCCAACGTTACACCAGCTTGCAAAACATCCCTCAGTATTTCATCAATAATTTAATTGTTATCATGTCAAATAGAGTAAGGGCACTAAGAAGAGCTAGGGAAGGACCCACAAGATACTAAAGTAGGCAGTATGCTACTTTAATGGTGTATTTGTAGAAGAAAAAAAATTCATAGACAATCCTACATTTACAATTTTGTAGTTTGATTTTTTTACTGTATATTGTTTATTTTTCACTTTCTGTATGTTTATCATTTGTGAAAAGAATAAAAATGATTTATTAAGAATAATAAACCCGCACATTCATTACAATGAAGAAATATTGCCAAAAATTAACATATATTCACTTCCATTTTTGAGCAGTATATTTTGGTTKATTTTATATGATTTTGCAAAAKGCAAAATAAAATGCAAGTGTCTAAAAAATTCTATGTCTAACAAAGTAGTGTAATACAGGGCTTAAAGGTTTGAAGGCTTCCGTGGTTGTTGTCGATGACATGTTGTTTTCCGGGCTGTTTCAGTTTCAGAGCTACTTCTGAGGAAGACACCGACATGAGTGTCGAAACGTCAAGGTCTAATAACCAACGTGGGAACCAGCCCGGAAAACAACATGCCATGGCTTAAAAGTGCTTAAAATTCAGGGTTACTATGGCAAGTATCGATTTAACAGTGGATCAAAATTAATCCACCTTTCTGCAGCCGGGTATTTGTCAACAGTATTAACTTGCAACGAATTATTTATAATTTCACAACAGCCTATAGTATGATTGCGGCCTTTCCCGAATCAGGACCTTTAAATCGGAGTGTTTTCTATCTCTCCTTTTTCAAGTGTCGCCTCTTGTAGGATCCCTTCTCGTTGGTATTAGTATATTTTCAAATATAAACTTAAACAAATGGAATTAATACATGATTTTTATAAATGATTCATGCAACGCACGCGGCGTTGATTTCTGAATTCTTTGTGCCGCCTTTTTGTAACTGCTGCCAAGCTACAATTGTACACGGCGATAGTACTGAAGCTTGCAGATCAATGTCACCCCACAGCTCCGAAATTTGAGCTTTCTCAAACCTTAATGTTAATTATCCCACAAAACACTACAGAATATGTTGAAATACACACTCCCGAGCGTTTTCTCTTATTAAAATATATCAAATAATTCAAAAATAAACAAATGACAAGCATACGTCACTTTCCTGAGAGGCGGCATGTTGATGTAATCACTAATTTCCATAAGCTCCCTGGATGCATTCACCTTTTATAGAAACCCTGTACAAGTTGAGATTTATAAGGCACAAATAAGTGTTTATCTTCATGTAAATCATCTTTTGCTACGATTTTATAAAATTGGACAGTTATTAAACTAAAGAACTACATATTGTTCGTAATTTTTTTCTAGATTTGATGCCGTTGTAGAATTTATTCTTACTGCATCGCCGATTATACTGCCTGCTTGTTCAGAAGGAATATTACTGGGGAATTTATCCATAGTCGTCTCTTATATAGTAGCTGATCCGTTTAGCTAGTTACGCGTTTATCCATACATAAGTGCGGCACATACAATGTCGCATAAAGGAACACCACCGAGATGCAGCATATGGACACAGACAGATCTGCGATAGCCGAACACGTAGCAGGAGGCAAACCACACATCATGATGTACGACAACGAACAAACCCTCGCAAGGGGCAGCTATAACCCACCGATTGTGAAAGAATCTCTGGAGATAGTAAAGCAGCTCAACAACTTTAACAGAGAAGATGACTATCACTTGAGCAGAACCGGGAAGACGGTAATTGATCACCTGACCGGAACTGATATGTTATATAAACGGCGACAACGGATGAATTCACCAGTCAAATTCTCTCTGAAGAAGCCGACAGTATGATCGACGAAACGACGAGAATAAATTCTACGACCACGAAAGAACTTAATATGATGAACAACGGCCGTGAAAGCCTGCATTCTCAAGCTTCCTTTTATCACCGAGACCGAGATTAAAGTACCCGAGACCCATGCGAGACCGAGACTGAACACAGGGCCGGGCCCATAGGGGGGTAGGGGGGTAGCATACCCCCCAATGCCCTGACAGTTGGTTAAAAACTGCCGCAGTTGGCTCCAAAATGGGTTGGTCAAATTTGTTAAAAACAATAAATAATTAAAGTTAAATCAAGAAGGTGGGATAAAAATAATGTTAGTTTCCCCACGCGGTATCCGCGAATATGCAATAATTCGTCGTTGGCAATGACGAGTAGTAGCAGTCGTTACTCGTTAGTCGCAGTTTTCACAACCTCGCGTCTTCTCATCAGATGACAATCAGATTAGGCAGGCACCAGTGTTGCCAGTCAGTACACTAGTACATTATTATAAAATCTAGTACATTTCTTAAAATAATTTGTTATGGGTATCTAAAAAAATTAACAACAATTTTCAACAACGAATATGACTGGCTCATAATGTATATCAAAATTTTACCAATGTTAATAACATGACAACATGCAAAACATCTGTTGGTAGCTCACTATACGGTCTGGCCTACGTTGCACCGTTTGTGGTTGGACCTTACAGAAAGTTGCATTTTACTCGAGGAGCATAATAAAGTGGTTTTTATTTGTTTGTATTTATTGTGTTTGATTACATATAAAAGCAAGCTTTAAAAATGCATGTTTTTTACGATATTAGCGTCAGATAGGAGCACACAATCTAATACATATATCACAGATATCTAGTACATTTTTTACATCGAGAAAAACATGAAAACATTGTTAAAAATATGTTGCGAACTACTATGGGAAATAATCCATTTGATTCTCTCATATGTAAGTAATAAAAGTGGACAGGATATAAGAGATCAAATAGATTTTTTCCATTTAATTAGCTCTTGGGCTAAAGTTAAAATACAGAAGACTAGCTGTAATAATTAATAATTGATTTATTTTGTTAGGTTTAGAGATTTTTTAATTTTGTTAATTTTATATTAATGTTTATTCATAATATTTTGACATTCACAAGCTTAGCCACACTTTGCGGCAATTAGCAATTACCAAAGTAGAAGTATAAAGTATTTTAGTTTTATTTTTAAGTAGGTGTTGTTAATACATGTACAGAGTGTGTCACGATGAGCTCATATTAGACGTTTATGGGGTAGCGGCCAGAAAGGAATTATGAAATTCTGCAGTATTAGGTTTTCTATTGTTATCTTTTTAATGAAAATAAAGGCAACTTAAAATTGCTTCCGGTTATACCGGAAGTATACGCCAACTTTGTTATTATTAATAGAACCATATAATTTTTTGCGGTTTTGGATTCTACGTAAAATTCTAGTGGGGCTTTGTGTAACACATGATATACTTAAGTGTTATAATTTTCGAGATATAAGAGTTTAAAAAAATTGAGAGCTACAGGATCCCGCTCGACGCCTACCACACAAACAAATGTGAATCGAATGTCGATAGTATGAATGACAAAGGTCCAAAATACACCTTGGTCCAGTCAAATTTTGAAAATGGTGTATGCAGCAGTTGCAGGTTGACCTCGTAGTTAAGTATCAAAAATTGGCAAAATTCAAAAAAATTAAATGGAACTTTTCATGCCGCTTTTGGATTCTAGGGAAATTTTAGTTTGGGTTTGTGTAAAACACTATGAGGCTACAAGTAACAGATTTTTTGATATTTAACATTTTATGTGAAAAACTGTTGAAACTACATTTTATGCAACTTCAGGAGTGCTTTGGATGCAATTTGACAAACGCTAAAACAAGTGTATATCTAGTCTGCAACATGCTGCCGGTATCTCACATTGAGATATTCTAATTAATTGTTACCATCAGTTATCAAATAA
This sequence comes from Rhyzopertha dominica, assembly GCA_025024175.1. Classification (NCBI taxonomy): domain Eukaryota; kingdom Metazoa; phylum Arthropoda; class Insecta; order Coleoptera; family Bostrichidae; genus Rhyzopertha; species Rhyzopertha dominica. The sequence continues at coordinate 70,151,267 of QCXZ01000137.1, forward strand.
AAATATTTGCTAGTGAAAGAAAGGAATGCCTAATAATTATTTACGAAATAAAAACAAATAATTATTTAATTTGATATTTTACGTTGTCATTTTGACAATTTACTTTACACATTTCCAAATGCCTATCGTATGCAAAGACGAAGGCTAATAAAGCAAGACCAAATAAAACATTTGTTTTAGTTTCAACACCACCGACAAAAACAAAACACTAACAATTTTTATTAGTTTTAACATTTTAGTATAAACGGACGAAAATTTTAATAGCGAGAAACTTAGCTGTCAAATTTTTTTATAAACTCTATATCTCGAAAATGTTAACATTTAAGTATATAATGTTTTACATAAAGCCGCACTTGAATTATTTTCATTAAAAAGATCACATTCGAAAACTTGATACTGCAGAATATCATAATTCTACTCTGGCCGCTTTCCCATCGTCTAATAGGAACTCGTCGTGACACACCCTGTATGTATTCTAGAAAATAAATTTGTTTTGAGCTACATAATACATAATATTTTCAGTATTTTTCCCTTTTTAGAATATCTGTGCGCTATTTGGTATTCTAGTGGTCTAAAGTAACTATTCCTTTTTGTTTTTGAGTTGGCCAAAGTAATAGGTTTCGGTACAGCCCTGACTGAACATACGAGACCTCGAGAGTCTCGTTTTTTATACAAATATATGTATAAAAAGGTGGGATTAAATTGTTTACACTAGTGACGATGATTTCAAACTTGACACTTTTAAATGAAAACAACACAATTATCATATTCTTACCCATTATTTTAGGTCACTGAAATAGCACAATATAATTTAATTATTTACCTAATTCTATTACTTACATAATTTTAGTAGTGTTTTAATTCAAGTAGTAATAAAATAGTAAGCGGTAAAGCTCTGCAGATTATATAGTGAGTTTTTATCTGAAAGATTTTACATGTTTACAGGAACAGTAAACTACTAGTCAGGTACAGTACTAGAGCTATAGAAAAAGCAAATTTTCAGAAATAGCTTAAAAGCATATTATAAAATATTACCTGCACGTTTATGCAATATCCTCAAAGACAGCGAAAATATTTACCGTATAACTACATATTGTGCCACAATTCACGCAACACTAAAAGCCTTTGCAAGGATAAGAATCAGCAAACGTAATAATTTGCAGGAAAGGCGATGCTTTCAGTTTAAAAATCTTTGATTTATGTTTGGCGAATAAAAATGATAAAAATAATTATATGTTTGTTTCGAAATGTAAGCACAACGCTTTTATCACTCTAAAAAATAATTCATTAAACATTTTTATTCGGTTTAGTTTGCAGGACGAACAAAAAATTGTTTGATGTAAATTCAAGAAGCATTAAATGAACGTTTAAAATAGTTTTTGAAATGTTACATGAAAAGATTTGTTAATAAATGATATATCGGCGTTCCATAGCGCACTGTGGCGTGGCAGATAGCATCAATGTACCATAGTGTATTGTAATTTGTAATTAGTAATTTTTATAACCAATGGTCAATGGCAAAACAGCGTACATGATTTTAGTATTAACCCCTATAACTTTATTAAAAAAGTACCTTTAACTAACCTATACGTTTGTAGGTCGTAGTAAAAGTTATACGCGAAGACGTGATAAAATAACCATGTTTGTGTAGGTTGATACCTATATCAGAATAGTGCTAGACAACATTTTTTTAACATATTTTTCTACGATTTTTATAAAACATTGGCTTCTATATTCGGCGACGTAACAAAGTATTTTACAAGAAATAAATCAGACAAGACAAATGTAAAATGTAAGACTTAATAGCAGTTTCTTCTAAATAATTATAATTGTATGATGAAAGTAGGTAACTAGATTTTGATTTCAGCTACAGCGCACTTGTAGATTCAATCTAATATTTTGGCCTGACAGATAATTAATAAAATACAATAATACAGTCAAATCAACTATCATAATTACTACGAAATCAACAAGCCATCTTGCGTAGGTACATAAATACTATGAAGGCTATAGCGCAATACATTAATTTGTATGCATTTTGTTGTCAATTATGACCAAGTGTGATAGAGCGGATAGCAAAGTTTAGTTACTTGCATGATCAACTTGACACCATTATTTATAAAAAAAATCTCAAATTAAATAATATATACAAAAGTATATACTTTTTAAATCACTGTATGTAAAAATGTTATAAGAATCTGATAAATAATAGTCATTTTGACATATTTAGGCCAACACAAATATATTTATCACATATAATTTTAATACGTCTTACAAATGTATTTGGTGTGCTGCACTGTTATTTTAAAAGAAAAAATTACAGAGGACAAATACCGAAATACCAAGCTTAATCACCCGTAACCACCACCGCGTAGCTGTAGAAGATATATCTCAAGATATTACGATGCACTTTAGTTGTAAATATATCTAATATCGCCTTTGATGACATTCTTGTAAAAGGAACATATCGGGATTTCAAAAACATTAGGATTACCACCACTTATCAGAAAACCCGAAACTCTCGTCACGAGACCGAGACTAAGTAGGCCGTGACCGAGGCCGAGACCAAAGAATCCATGCATTTCTCGGTCTCGTAGCACCGAGACCGAAGCACTAATCATTGTATTTTGTATTTTTATTCTTTTTTGATGGGTCATTTGTTTCCTGTCTGATCCAATCTGGCCAATACGGAGCTCCATAATGTTAATTCCACACCATATATTCAAGATCGCTTTGTTAAAAAATGCGTCCGTAAAGAAAACAATGAACCAGCAAAATTTGCATTCAGAATTTTGTTGACTTTTTTTGTATCCAAAATTACAGCTTGTAACAAGCAGTGCTTTTAATTAGTGCTAATGATATTACCTAAACACTATGCTATGTTACTTGGTACTAGCTAGTAGATAGTGGTGATCTTGTTTCATTCTAGCACACACTCACACACCTACTTAATAAAATTGTTAAAAATGAATACACGCCCCTAACTATTGGCGCCAGATTCTTGTAAAAATACGTTAGTGAAATGTTATTAAGGATATTTCAATAAAACCTTTATCCTACCCTAAATGTGTTTATTCCATAGATATTGAGCAACTATTTTGTTTAATTTCAGGTACCAAGTGATGTTTTTAGTGCTAACATACGCCGTGCCTATGCTGCTGATGACTATATGCTACACACTAATGGGACGTGTTTTGTGGGGTGCCCAGTCAATTGGTGAAATGAACCAAAGACAAATGGATTCCATTAAATCAAAAAGAAAGGTGAGCAACATGAAAATAGAAGACTACTGTAAGTATACTTTATTTTCTGTAGAATTTGTAATCGCGGTTTTGCACCGTACGCTGTGTACACACTGATATCAGAAGCTGGCAGAGATATAACATATCACAGTTTACAAACGTGTATAAAGCGTCGTCACGGTAATCTCACTCCGACAGGAATTGGTGAAAATCAGGCACAAAACGCGCAATGCACATCTGCAGCAAACGTTTTTAATGTGACAACATAAAGATTTCCAGCGCGAGTTTCTGTTAAAATATGAAATGCTGGAATCCCCTTTGACCATGTTAGACTGACACAACTACGCTAAAGAATGTGTGTCTTTATAAAGCAAAAGGTCACATATAAATGTTGCATACGCTAGCCGACGAGTGATAAAGCGCAGGAAACGGCAGAATGAAACATTTCATGTTGACTTCAACAAGTAAAATCAAAGTACATGTAGCAAATATTGCAGCCCTATAACCATTCCAAATGCAATATTCTGTACTGAAGATATATACTGAATAAATTTGTTTCCTAATGGTGCATTTAATACTTAATACTTTATTAACAGAAATGACAATTTACTAATTATACAATATGATCATAATTAAAGCTTACAACTTAAAAACTTCACACTGGTTTTTGAATGAATTAGGGAAACACAACAGAAATGTATTTCCTCTAATGGAGTGCTGGAATCGTGTTGAAAGGAAAAGCTTCAAACAAATAAAAAAAGGAGATCAAAGTAGTGCCATTTTTTGAAGACCAAAGTAATTCTGAACATACTCATCAAGGATGGTGTTACAATTCACATTGTATTTAAAACAAAAGTGCCATATCCTAGCAATGGTCGCATAAAAGACAGACCAAGAATACAAATAGCTCTAACATCATAAAGGTAAATGGATTGCCTCCTAACAAAACCGTTGTCACGATATCATTAATGTGAAAATTATGAGCATACATACACAATATTTTATATATCGAGAACCAGAAACGTGGCAACAGTAGTTGGTTAACGTAGAACTAGAATCAATAACAAATTTCATTCATTCTACCCAGATGCGCTTGTGTGTAAGTACTTACGGTTTTTTACAAGATAGTAAGTTGCATAATAAAATATAGCCATTTTCGCTACGCTACAGTATTAGTAGCTGCTATTGTGAAATAGTTTGGTTATTAAACTATGTTGCCACTTTTGACGGAAACGTAAGAAGAAATACTGGCAGCAGGAGGAAAGCAATTATTATTTTGTAACGTCGACATAAATATGTACATTATCATTTTCCCCAATATTCAGCACATTATACACCTAAGAGGCTTTTACGTGTAATAAACAAGCCCTTATTTTTTTAGAGTCATCAATGAAACTCGGCGCCAGTAAAACGATAAATTTATATTCAAATTACTTGAACGATAGTCATGGAGCCGTAGGTGGCAATAAATTCTAAAACCTTTATTGAAATGTCGCTTGCCTACTTTTAATAATATCGATATACCTATCCGCTTTGAACCAATTTGAATAACCTTTTTAGGTGTCACGTCAAAAATAGACTTCCATTTCAATATCGATAAATGTCACCCCATCACATTCCACATTATGCAATTCTAGCTGCGTTTCTTATATTTTACAGTGGGCACTGAAAAAATCCTAATATTTTCAGAAGAGCTGTCCATAGTTATTAACATTTTTGTCAAATTATAAATTATTAGAAGTTAGTACTGCATATTTCAATCTTTTTCGTGTTAAGAATATTCAATTTTTTTTCTAACATGCAGGGCATGTAAAAGCTTCTACATATCAACAAAACTTCGGTATAACTGTAATGTCTTCGAAAATTTTCTAATTTAATTTTATCTTACCTGAAATTATAATAGGCAAATTAGTACCCATTGGTTTCCGAAATCCTAATGAAAATTCATCGTGATATACACATTGCATGGCATGTCTTGAGAAACAATGTTGAACTAGACATCCCTCAAGACACCGTTGATGGATTTGCTTTGTAATTAAGTGGTTTTGATGACAAGTGTCAAGGTATCGATGACCAGTTGCATCTAACGAATAATTATTTTTGCTATAAAGTGCAGTCTATAAACTCTTAAAGTAACTCTACCATGGTCCCTGATGAAACACCTGTCTTTCTTGTTAAGGACTGTGTAAATATTTTTGTGATCCCTTGTATCATATATTCAATTCAGCGTTAAGGCATGCTACATTTCCCAAGGTCTGGAAGACGGCCCTTGACAATAAATCGTTATTATAACACATGTGCGACTTTGCTTGGACCTAATGAAGTTAGAAGCTGGCAATAGAAAAAATATTTTTAATGTTTTTGTATATTATTTTTACCTTTAAAGGTTTACCGCCAAGTTAAAATTTCGTGATACGTCACCGTTCCTGGAGACGCACTCCGCTATTGCGCCGATGCGCCGGATGCCCTGTTGCATGCTTGACACCTTTGTCGCTGTTGAACAGGCGTATGTTCTGTGGGTGGTTCTGTGCCTTTGTATCTTTGTACCTTTGTTTACGTTTTGGTTTGAGAACGGAGGACGCGTTAGTTTTGTTTTTATTTACTTAGTACATTGTTATTCAAACATAGACTGTGCAAGATTATGTGAAGGGATCTTCGGACAATTTACCAAAAATTGACTTACGCATGATTGACGAATTTTACATGAATGGAAACTCGTGTGATCAGATCGTTCGATTTTACGCAAATTAGGCGATTTTGCTATTTAAAGCTTGCGACTTGAATAAAATGATGTAACGGCAGCTATACATGCTGTAACTCAGGTTTAAACGAGTTTACCTACTTAATAAATAGTTGTTCCAGTTTTAATATCACTTGAAATATGAGCTTATCCTTCGGCTGCCATAAAATGAATTCTGTTTGCGATATATCCGCTGCAAGTTATAATTTTAATTTAATATGTTTTAGGTTTTAACATTTACAGTAAAAACGACTAACAACGAATCGCGTTTGACATCCATTCGCATGTAGGTTTTTATAATTCATAATTACGATTGCGAGTTTGGAATAAAACGGCAACACTGTTGCGACTTCGATTTCAGAAACTTCATCTCGGCCGACAGGAATGCCAGGATCAGAAAATGGCGTGGCAACATCACACAGTTACACCGCACTAAGCACGCCAGGGAACGCTGACGTCAGAGATTCAAACTTTAAACATAAACAATCTTTTTTAAGCATTAACTAAGCGCTTTGCAAAAAAAAATAACAGGGGTCTATATTTTTTCATGTAGATTCATATTCTGCAATAAAAAAAAATGGGATCAACCGGCCCATTCCAGTGTTTAATAACGGTAACAAGAATAATATGTTACATCAAGTTGTACCGGTACTGGGAGGTTCTCTCTGCCACGATCTAACACTCGACACCTCCTTTATTCATTATTGGTGCGACAATAGACATTTTTTCAGACACTACTCTAAGTAAATGTATCTATAGATTATTTTTTATACAGGGTGTCCCGCATTATGTGAGCAAACTCTCTGAKTCTGAAAACTGGTGCAAAAATTACKCTATTTTGCAGTATATCTTTTTTTAAATAACGCCCGCCTAGTGAGATATTAACTCTTAAACATGGGGGAAATGACACAATTTTTCAAAAATATTTCTTAGACTGGTTAATGTAATTTTAGCTATTAATATTTGAAGTGGAAGCCGTTAAAATGATGCGCGCATTTTTTAAATAAATGTTTTTGAGGGGCTAGGAGGGGGGCAACATCGCACATTTTATCCCTTAACTTTAAAACGGTTAAGTATTTTTTAATTATGTGTTTTTTTAATCTTTGGGCCTTGTGAGCAAAAAAAAGGTACTCATTTTTCATCCGAGAAAATTGCAGTTGAATGTTACGATTCACATTTGCACTACTTAACTAAATCATTTTTTATCAAATCGACCGTGATAAATTATAAAACTTTGTTCATGTCAATGTTAGATTAACATTTTGACAATTCTTTACATTATTTGTCGCAAAATCCCTGTGATAATAATAATTGAATATTCATATAAATGGATTTGACAGCGTACTAATTTAAATGAATATTCTATTACTATTGTTTAAGAATTTTTAACAATTTTTGTCAAAATATCAATGTAACCGTAACACCTAACACAGTTTTATTATTTATTTATTAATTTGATAGAAAATTGATTTAGTTAAGCATTGAAAGTGTGAATCCTAACATTCAACTGAAATTTTCTTCGGAAAGGGTCTATTTTAGCTGCATATCTTTTTTGTTTACAAGGCCCACAGATTAAAAGGACACATATTTTTGAAAAAAAAAATACCTAACAATTTTAAAGTTAAGGGGTAAAATGTGGGGAGTTGGCCCCCAATGTGCGCTTCATTTTAACAGCCGCCACTTCAAATATTAATAACCAAAATTATATTAACCTGTCTAAGAAATATTTTTGAAAAACTGTTTCTCTTCCGCTATGTTTAAGAATCAATATCTCAGTAGGCGGGCGTTATATAAAAAAATATATATATAGTGTAAAATAGTGTAATCTTTGCATCAGTTTTCAGATTCCGAGAGGTTTCCCACATAATGCGGGACACCCTGTTAAACATATACGTATGAACTACTTTATTTTTATCTTTGCCCATAAGTATGTGTTGTAAACTGGTTCCTCTATTTCACAAAAAAATCATTGAACCATTTTTTTTCAAAGAGCAATATACATCACTTATCTGATATCCACTTATATGGCGATTAGCTGTACAAAATGCTCTCAGAATGAATTACAAATCATTTGCTTCATCAATTGCAGTGCATTAAATGAAACGGAACTTTGTAAAGCAATAACATTCATTCCACCGCGAACCAACCCACAAAATCACGTTTAAATGTTTTACCGATCTAAAATGTACTGCTGCAACCGGCTGAATAATTAACTTAAAACTTTGCGTTGCAGGTTGTGCGAATGTTCATCCTCATAGTATTGATATTCGCACTGTGTTGGCTGCCGTATCACGGATATTTCATTTACACACATTACGACAGTGACATATTGTACAGCAAGTACGTGCAGCACCTATATCTGGGATTCTATTGGTTCGCCATGTCGAACGCTATGGTGAACCCTCTGATTTACTACTGGATGAATGCCAGGTGTGGAATACAAATGACCGGTTGAGTTTTGTACTATGCACTATGTTGTAGGTTTAGGAAGTACTTTAGAACAGCCCTGTGTGGCTGGACGCACTTGCTGAAGGCGAGGGCAGGAAATGAGGAGTCCAAGAAGATAGTGAGGGGAAACACTTTGTCGTTCTCCAAATGGGGTAAGTGAGGGTGCGTTGTTTTCGGTACGTGTACCGCAGTGTTTTACTATATCTAGTACTCTTTATCTGAATCAGTGATGGGCGTTTACCCGTAAATTATAATTTTCTACATTACCCGCGTAGAAAATGTAGATAAAGCATTTTGGCGTAGATTTTGAGTACAAAATATGAGACGAGCATATTATGGCTATTGTATATTAAGTGTATTGTGCAAATTATTTTGTTCCAATATCCCTGTTTTATGGGTCAATTCTTAAAATTTTTTTAAAGCACTGCAGTTTTTTAATATTTATATTTATATTACAAATTTGCATAACTTATTTTAGTAAGTCATCAGAATACCCAAACGGTTTTCTTACTTATTTGGGACAAAACATGCGTTTCGAAGTCTTTTCTTGTACGAGTATATGAAATAGCCCGTCTTCTTCCGTTTATAGACAAGAAAGATAATAAAATCATAGTTTACAGTCATTTAAGAACCCATTGACCGATTGAGGGCTCCAAAGCCTTCTGGCCCTAACAACTGTATGCCGAAACAAGTTATTGTTGTTTAACGTGTGTCTATATAGTTACTTTAATTACAACGAAGTAGTATTTTGTTTAGTTAGGAAGCAACAAAAATAATAATATAAAAAATAATACTGCCATTTGAGGTATTTGAAGCTGTTAAGAGTACTAAATATTACTAGTTTGCTGTTTATCTACATAATCTTATACTGTAGGTACTTATCACTTAATCTAGCAGGAAGCCCTGGTGGTACCCTTGTACGCGTCTTCTCTACGACTTGATTTCACATCAGCTAAGACCAGAGGCATACATCCAGCCACAATTTCCTCCGGTAATGACGTATGAACCCCAACAGTCTCCTCCGGAAACAATGTATGACCACGGKAAAGAAATATCCAAAACAAACTGCTCAATTTGCTAAGGTGATGCAATCGCCTCATATCCGTATGCAAGTAAAATGGTGGTTGAAAGAAAAGGCCTATTGTATAAACAAAGAAGCAATAAATACCAGACCTTTACCGGGTGATCGAGGGTAGTTGGTGGAAAACTATGCACATGTAGTCGCGAGGTGATATAATCCCGCTAAGCGGTTAGATAAGCGCTCCAAAAGAATCCAAATGTATACACACTAATCAAAAATCGAGCGCTTACTTAAAATTCAGATCACCCGAATTACTCCGGCTAAGCCGATATGCCAAATTATACCAAAATTTCAAGTGACTGTTCACCTCTGCATGTGCGATCGAAGGTGAAGTATTTTCCGCCCGATAAATATGGAATTTAGAGAAAAACGCGCCGCGAGAAATGGTAAAAAGCTGCTGGGCAGAAAATACGCCTACAAGGTGGCAACCAACTATAATGTAGAACAAGGATGTTAATTGATGACGCATTGCACCCCTATCGTTAAATATCAGCGAAAATTTTAATTGTTATAGGGTTCAACTTCCATGGATGAGAAACCTCCTTGTCTTTTAAGGATCAGAATATCAGCAGAAGCATTCGCCAATAGTACTGCTTATGAAAACAATATCGACATCCTTGACTTGCTGGGGCTTTCCACTAATATAAGTATTTTGGATAAAGCATTTATACCCACTGTATATTTCCCTGATTTATAATTCAACAAAAATCTTTAATCGCCAAGAGTTCTAGGACTCAACGTTGCATATTTTCTATATATCGCTATACTATAAAAATTCAGAAATTTTTTTTAATACCAATTATTTTAAGATTCCTCAACTCGACACACCTACAGGCGCCCATAACTCCCATCATAACAGCCATCTCCATTAGCAAGTAAATCTCGTCTGGAGCTTTATTTAGACAGCTGTTTACTTCTTTCTGTTCAAATGTATTCGCTTATGAGGCTGATAGGCTTGCGAATTACTTTTTAAAATCGCCAACAAGGTCTTAAACCTACAAAATTATATGTATGACTACAACCAGTAAATTAGTTATGAACAAAGAAACTTACTTGCTTATGTTTTTAACAAATAGGATAGATTTAAGCATGAAAAATGTAATGTGAACAGCGACAACAACCTTTAATTTTTCACAAATAACTCAAACTGCAAATCTATAAGCAATTCATATTTTTACGTAATTTAAAAACAAAAGAGATCTGTATAAAAAAAAGTTACTCCTTTACCAGGTTCTTTCCAATGAATGCATTCCACTTTGAAATCTGTTTTGCTCTTGGTTATGTTTTATATTTAGAATCACAACAAACACTGTTTCTTCCACTAGGTAAATGCAATTTTTTTTAAGAAAACTAAAACTTTGTAATTAACAGTTTGTCAGATAAAACAGCTAAGCGTAAAGTGTAAATTACTAGTGGTCAATGGATAAGTAACTGCTGAGAAAGGAAATTTTAGGGGGATGACTACATAAAGAACAATTAAGTAATCAAAAAGGTAACGCGGTCAACACTCTCATTTATAAATCCTCATGTGCAACTTTTTGTTCGCCAGTAAAACTATTACAGTCGGAATCTTTGACAGAAGCTTCAGTTTCATCAGCTCCTTTTTCATCTGTTCTTTTCCACAGATAGAAAATTTTCCACATCGTTATCTACATACTACTCCTCTTAAGTCATCAAGGTGATTCTCCGATTCTCCAAAGTCTTCACAAATTATACAGTTACCTGTCTGAAGTCTGAAGCATGCTGAAGTGGTATCACTGAACGCAGGCAAAAACAGCGAGAATTTTTGCAATGCAGGATATTTGTAACAACTGATAATTGAGTCTCTCTCTCTCTCTCTCTTTGGTTTAAAGAAATAATGATTCGATATACGGAATACCAAATACATAGTCAGCGCTAAAACATAAAAGTCTTTAGCATCCATTGATGCTCGTAAGAAATTTCTGTGGCTGTATTCAGAAACAGAGTATCGGCATATTCGTATGCCTGTTTGAAAAAATACCCAACCTTTCACTTAGTAACCGAATTAATCGGGTCTGATTCTGATCATTTGTATGGATTTTTTTCTGCTAACACTAAAGGTTTGATTTCTTGGTCGAAAACCACATCGGGACAACCAGTCTGCTCAGTCTTTCGGTATGCACCTTTTCTGTGAAGTATTTTCTGATTTTCTATCGAACGCGATAAAATGACATCATGTTGATAAATCTGTACATTATTACCTTTCCGTTTAGCACTTGTTTCAATAAACAACTGAATACCCTTTTTTTTAAACAATGCCCCAAATATCCTAATAATCCTGAAAACTTGCGTCACGCTTACAACTATTTTGTTACTATATCTAAGATCAATTTATTTTATAGTAGCACCAACAAAGGGATCATGAATTTGGTTTATAACTCGGTAAATAAAGGTTGGGAGTAAAAACCATAGGGATCTTTTTTTGTTCAAAATTTAATCACTAAGAACTGCTCATAACACTATTTATTATTAATGTGTGGTTTTCGAGATATACGCGAAAAACAAATATTTGTCTAAACAAATTGTTTACACTATGTATTCCAGAAGAAGCAGGAGTTGCAACCTAAATAGTGAAAATAGAACGTAATTAGCAATTATAAGTACTTAGTTATTCTAATGACTAAAGAATAAAGTTATTTAGACTTGGAATTAAATGTCACTCAAGTTAAGCTCTTCCTTTGGAAGCTCATTAAATTGCTGTTTCTGTGATTTGTTAGAAGGTGTCTTAACCTTGGGAAAAAGCTGTTTACTAGTATCATCGGGTTGCCAATATCGTTACACGAGGGGTACATCAGGAATGAATGGAAAAACACCCCCGTTCGCACGCTATATTTCCTACCTCTCACGCTTGACTGCAAGCCGCTGTTGATCTAGCTAGCAATAGAATTATATAGAGTGCTGTAAATTAAAGGAGCTTTCCTGTTGTAGGCGAATTATGTCAAATACTCTACAATAGTAAATTATTTATAATGTGAAATACAAAAGTGCTAGCTCAACTAATTGTACTTAGTTTATACACAACCTGTGTATAAATATTTTATATTCTATTAAATCTTGATAATACGGAGTGTTTACCAAATGTCGATAAATTAAAGAAAAAAAATAATTTTCCTGGATTATCACATTACATTTGCTACAATCATTTTATTTTAAGATAAGTAGGAAATACTTAGTACTACAGTTATCTGAAATGAAGAATTGCATAAAAATGTACTTCTTTTAAATACTAAAACCCTCCCCTACCTTCTTCAACTTTTCGATAAAGCTCGTTTTCAAATTTTTAATTGCTTCCCACTTTGTTATTTTACACCAGTTTTTAATAACATACAAAATAAGAAACCAATGTTAGAGTTGTAGTATTTTAGAACTTCGAAATTTAATTTGTTAGAAATTAGAAGAAACTCAAAAGTAGTCGTAATTTTATATATTATATTATATTATTATAATATATAATATTATATTAAGTTTTTTATTAACATGTATGATATTTTAATGGGTTTACAGGCATATGAAGAAATGAAAAAGTATTGCCAGCCTTGACCGAGATTTGAACTCGGGCCTTTTGAACACTAGTCAAACGCTCTACCCACTGAGCTACCAAGGCCCTATTCAGAATCGAGGTCAAAGCCATCCAGCGCATTTACAGTTGAATCGCTCGTCGCTCGTTATTTGCGAGCTTCGGAGCGCACTTCACTGCGATGGCCAGATTGTGGCGACCAGCAGCTAATTACAACCCAATTATATATTATTATATAGATATAATATTATATTATATTACATTATATTATATTACAATATATTATCCCCTCTACTTTTTGTGTACGGAGCGCCAATTTTCAAAATTTTAAAATTGCCGAAGCTCTTTTTTTAATGGTACTTTTATGTTGTTCGTCTGCTTTTAATTTAGTCTTTGATTCTCTGTCGACCTGTATTTGTAAACCTAGTAAGCTTTGCCCGTTGTGAACAAAAAAGCAAGACTCATTTTTACAGATAAAGGTAATAATAAATATTTTAGTAGAAAATTAGATGGCCATGTCATCTGTTAGCATTACACTGACATGATGACACGAGCTAATTGCCTGAAATGTATTTCCAAATAGTAAAGTAGCAATAAGAAAAAAGTTACCCGTTAAAGAAATGCGCAAGGGATGTTCAGATTAATTTAACATACGAATGATTAATTAACCTTAATCGTATTTTTCCACAGGGAATCTCAACCCAGCAAATCGGGTGATTACACTGATAAATTGGAACTGACATAAATATTTATTCAATTTACTAGAACCACCTCCCTCATACGCAATGCCTAGCCAAAAAAACAATAATTTGGGAGCTTTTTTATGTTGCAATGAACTTTTTAGATTTTAACAGCACACTACTTCATATACGTACAAAGTGTTACTGTCCTTAAAGTTTAACTTATAGGAGAAACTTTTCTATTTCTGACAAATAGTAAGACAAAGTAGTTTTTAACTAAATTTATGATGCAACTTACTGATTTGTCGGACAAGCTTTTTGAGGATGTCAACAACAATCAATCACACTATAATATGAAATGTATTAGATATGCAGTTTGTGTTACCAAAGTCAACCATCAATCTTGCTGTAATCTACTTGAGGCACACAAGCATTAACTACTTTACAGCGGTTACCAAACTAAGTTCCGATGGCGTATCTGCGAAAAGGACAATCGTGGGCCATGTGACAAAACAGAACCATAAATTGTCCGTATCTGATCCGTTAGGTCAGCAAAATGTAATTAATTTTAGGTATAATTTTAAAAATCATCCGGATTTAGATAATTTACGACAATAATGGTATATGTTTTACACCCGAACATTACAATAGTGAATCTTTCAATATAATTCCTTTGCATTTCAGGAGCTCATGAAAAAGACAAGGACCCCGAAACGGTATGCGAAATGAATTCAATACGGAGAAGAAGCCCAGATCCCCACTCTCCACCAACAAGAACTACGAGTTTGAATTATTCGAATAATGCCCACTTCTCAATAAGACGTTTAAGAACGTCACTTAGAAGACATCACTTTACGAATACGTCTCATCTGTGATTATTTATACGCGTGATACTAAACGGATGTCTTAAGATGTGTATATTTATATTTAAAGAGGAATTTAAAATGATCAAGCTGATGTTTTAGTGAATTTTGTAACAGTTACTGTTGTGCTAAGAATAAATTTTAATAAATGTTACTTGCTCTTTGCAAATACAGCTTTAGGTACTCAAGAACTTAAACCTTCTTGTTAGTAAATTAATAAAAGGCAACTTTATTATATTCTACATGCTTAGGTGTAGCCAATGTGCTTAAATGTCTACTTCATTACCTAGTCTTAATTTATAGCACCAGCTTTATAGGTTTCCAACGCTAAGTTTCAGGATAAAGTTCGGKAATATATCCCTAAATGCATTTAATAAAACTATCCTTAACGACCTCAACTCAAAGTGATGCGCTGAAAGTTTTCAGGAGTGTTTTTCCATTACTTGCATACTCGGTTCGCCGTTGCTCTGAAGGTAAGTTTATTGCTTTCGTAAATCTCTTTATATCGCATTGCAACCGGCATTTTAGGGAAGAATATCTTTGTTTAAAATGTATTTGTTCAGTACAGCGTATTAGTAAATTGAAATACAAGTATTGTAAGGCACAGTTTTCCTGCTCCTTGACCAAGCAAGTGTTGCGTCTTATATTATTATTTTATTTTTTAACACACTTTTGTGGTTTTGGCAGCATCGTTATTGTTACGGTTGTTATGACCTTTCAAACAAATAGAAATGAGGCAAACGTCAACAATTAAAAAACACTAAAAAAATTTGCTCATTTTACACCGACAATTATTATTACCTGTATCAATGTCAGAATACAGTTTGCAGAATGGTTCTACCGATGATGATAGAGAGAATAATTTTCCTACCTACCCACCCGCCGAAGCGACGCGCAGTTTCACAAGGTGCTGACGAAAAACTGCCTCAGAAGAAATCAAAAAAGGCTTACTTAAAGGAGCACAACATATTCACAGATTGATGCCACGAACATAAAGCAACGAATACAACAGAAAATGTGCTACTTACTTCAAACATTTGTCCAACGAGTTCTTTCTTGAAGGCTAAACCCAAAAAAGTATAAGATCTATTAATTTGAGGAAAACAATCGATATATCGATACGTAACGATATATCGATATAATTCGATAAGTATCAATACAGTTAGATAGGTATCGATACATATAGGTAATAAGCAAATCATTTAATTTTAAAGACTAATAACTAAATAACAAGAAAAATATGTTATCAAAATAAACTTAATACCTTTGTACGTAAAGGAAAACTATCTTTAACCGTGAAAAGAAACTAAGAACAAATCTTTTACAAACAAAACGATTTAATGCAAAGTATACAATACAAGTAAGAATGACATTTTATTGCAATATATATTCACTGTTTATTGATAGAAATATCAGTTGCTCTGCTTCATAATTGTGTTTGGAAGCTGTTTGGTCAGATACCACTAATTCTCGTCCGCTAGATATACGTTCTGAATTAATGAACCTTTTATTTTCACAATGTGCCGACGCATTTGTTAGCTGTGACCTTAGAGAACTGTTGCTTCACAGTTTGTCGTTCGCCAAACTCGTTATGAAATCTGCTGGCAGTCTAAATTTTTCCCCCTAGACCACTGCTATGTCTTTTTTCCATGCTGCCCTTATGCCTAATAATACCGTGGGTAGTGTTTCTATAGTATATCAATGTCTTATTTTATATATAACAATTACAATAAAAATAATGAAATGAAATTTCAGGATTACACGTTATGGAATACTAGTTATAAGATGTTTACAAGTTTTCTTAAATGAATAGCTGCTGCCACAAAACAGGTCACAATTTTGGTTGTAAAGTTTGTCTATATTTGGAAGAATTTTACGATTTTGAGGTTTAAGGTATTTTACAAGGGTTGTAATTGGGAGGCGATAAAAATTTGCAAACCACACGACCGTCTGACCTGGCTCAGGTACAGGACCGGTTAATTCTGAGAAATGATAGGTACCTTATACATTATTGTATGTACTAAGTTACGAGTGAAGCAAGTACTTGAAAATGTGGAGACTGTGGCCCTGTGAACAGAGTGAATAAGTGGAAAATGAAGAAAATGTGGAAGTGGGAGAACACGAAAATATGGCAAGTTTGAACAAAAATAGTATATTATGTTAAGAGGAGATAAAGTGAACTTTTATATAGCAAGGCTGGAGTTTAACTGCCGAGCTTGCGAGGCAGATAGGTCCAGCCGCGCTACATAAAGTCACTTTAGCTCCAAATAACATAATCTATTTTTTTTAAACGTCGACAAAGAATCTAGCACTAATTAAAAATTTGAGTAATTTTAAATTTGGTATCGTGCTTCAGTGATTATTTTAGTTTGCTCTGGGAAAGGTTTCTCTAGTGACGAAATGTAAACAACCAGAAAAATAATTTGATGTGTCACAAAACCTGGCTGCATTTTGTAAGTTTTACCGAATATTCTAAAAATATTTCCCATTGGAACTAATCATTTTGCAGTTTTCGTCATGTCAGACATCGAATGCACGCCCCCTGAAGTGGCTGAGGCCGCTTCAGAAGTTGTAAATAATTTAATCAAGTTTCCTTAATATTTGCCGCCGTGGCTGCAAATGATTTTTGCTGCGTATATGCAGCAAAAGTGAGTGTCATTGTTGCTAAGATATAATTTGACACTTTGGCTCCTATGCTAGCTGCAGAAAATTGCCACTTTAATGACGTTTGAAAAAAAAACTATTTATCTTCCGGGGAAAACAAATTACTATCATTGTGTATAACACTCTTAAAGAAGATAAAATTATAGGACATGAAGAATTGATGAAAGAGACAGCGAGGCTGACAAAGATATCATACGCATCAGTGTGGAGAATAATTAACTACAGAATATTGGAAAGAAAATCTCTGAGTGACAAAGAACTTTAAGAAAGCTGCATGAACGTAAATATGCTCATTTATTAAGGACCATTATTTATGATTTATTAAAGACAATTGTGTTCCGACACTAAGAGTGTTGCAAGAAAAAATTGCCGAAACAATTAAAATTTGTGTTTGCGTCGAAACCCTGCGAAAATGTTTAATATCCATTGGTTTCAATCACAAAACATTACATAAAAGACACKTTATKATGGAATCGCMCACAGGATTAGCGAATGGAGAATGAATTATTTCAAAGAAATCAAGTGGTTAGAGACGAAGGTAGACCGATAATCTATCTAGACGAAACATAGTTTAATTCGTATGATACAGTAAAAAAGGTTGGGTAGATAATTCAGAAAAGTGTGTATTAGATGTGCCCGTGGGCAAAAACCGTATTGTTATATTGCAGGCAGGACCACATGAGGGATGGGTTAAGAATTGTTTACTGTTAAGCGCAAAAAATATAAAACATTCCTCAATTGACCATGACGATGACATGACGGCCGATATGTTTATGGATTGGTTTTGGTATAAACTAATGGAGAATGTACCTGCAAACAGTGTAATAATAATGAAKAACGCCGGCTGCCATTCGGTACAAAAAAATAAAATTCCAAATAGAGGAAGGAAGGAACATGATCTGTATTTTGAAGATACGAAAGAAGAGTTGTTGGAAGTACTAAGAACTAAACATTAAAAAAACAATATGAAGCAAGTGGATCGGCTTCCACCCTATCATTATATTTTTAATCCCATTGAATTGATATGGGCAGAATTGAAGGGAAATTTAAGGAGAAAAAATACAAATCCCAAATTTATTGTAGGCACCGTAAACTTCATTGAAGCAGAGGTCAGTAAAATAAATGAAGTTAGTTGGGCAAATTGTGTCCATCATGTAATTAAAATCGAAGATAATTATCGCGCCAAACATGTGCAAGAATTAATGATAAATCTAGAGAGCGACAGTAGTGATGAAGAACTTTGTGATATTTTTAATATTTATTTAGTGTGAATTATCTACTTGTGTAGTTTTTGTCGTAAATGTAGATACAGTATATATTATTTAATTAAAGTGTGTGCAAACTGCTATTATCTACCCATAATTATTCTTTTAATACGGTCCTGGAAACTCTCACCGACGCGTAGCTGAAGGGCGAGCTGCAATTTATGGTTTGCAAAAAGTTAAATACTATATTGAGCCATATAATTCATCCAAATATAGACAAACTTTACTTCTTATAATTTTTTACAGGAGTGTATAGTGGAGAATTAAAGTGGTGCATGGTACTAATAACTTCATTATTAAACAGATTAGTATATCTTCCAGCTAGTCTAGGTACCTGAAATTTTAGCAAATTGTAACAATGAATGAGATACAAAAAGACGCATTAATTAACTTATACGAAAACAATACAGAATAATTGCATCTTCTATCGGCTAACATAGAATGAGAAAAATTTGCCAGTAATATACAATGTGGGTAATTCTGTACAGGATAAGCATGATGTTTAACAAAATACAGGTACTTCAATTGTCAAAATAGGGTTGCAGACCAATCAACAATACTCAAAACAGCGGATCAATATTTACAAAATCTCTGGTATCTCTCTTTACAAAACCGAGCATTTTCCAACCATCTTTACAGGTTTTTTCAATGTGCGGAGAAAAGGACAGCTGATTATCAATGACAACACAAAGATCTCGAACTCGAGAACATTTTTCCAAAGTAATGCCATTTATATTATAAACATAAGTAAAAACATGTTAGTATGCAGCATTTAGTGGAATGGCAACCTATTCTAGATACACCCCAGAACAAAAGAATCAATAGACTTCTAAAGGGTGTTTCAATAAGAGCGTAAGATTTCAGAGTTTAATAAAACACGTTTTTTTGTAGCAAAGTATTAAAATATTTATTGATTTAACATGTAGACATTTGGGAATTATGTGTGGAACAACACATCTGATAAATGACCGCCACGGCTTTGCTGGCACACGCGTACTCTTTTCATGAAATTTTCAATAACAGAATTGAATACATGTGGCGGAATTTCATTGATACAGCGTCTAATTTCGGCCTTTAATGCTTCGGTGGTCGTAGGCTTGTTGGCATAAACTTGCGACTTCAGATAACCCCACAGCCAAAAGTCCAAAGGTGTTAAATCGCAAGAGTGCGGCGGGCAATTCCGGTTCCCAGACCTGGAGATGACACGACCAGGTAAAGACCGTTGCAAGAGGTTCATTGATTTACAGGAGGTATGGCAAGTAGCACCGTCCTGCTGGAACCATATGCCGTCGAGAGCAATATCTTCCAATTTAGGCATAAAAAAACTCGGTTAACATACCACGGTAACGTTCGACATTCACTGCTACTGCATTACCTGCCTCGTTTTCGAAGCAAAACCGCCCAATGATTCACCCCGTCCACAATGCACATCAAACAGTGACACATTTCGTATGCATTTCTTTGCCGCGAATCATTCTTGGATTTTCTGAGCCCCAAATGCAGCAGTTTTGCCTATTTATGAAGCCATCGAGGTGAAAATGGGCCTCATCATGGAATAAGAGTTTGTTCTCAAAATCGACATTCACTTCTCTTTGTTCAAGAATCCAATTAGCGAACTCCCTTCGCTGTGCATGGTCTGTTGGCAGAAGTTGCTGGATCAGTTGGATTTCGTACGCATGGAGGTGCAATTCTTTGGTGAGAATACGTTGAAGAGTGCTTGCCTTAAGGTCCAACTCTTGTGCGCGATGACGAATCGACGTTCCTGGACTCTCGGCCACACTATCGCGAACTGCTGTGATGTTTTGTTCTGAACGAACTCTACGAGTTCGTGTCGTGTGTTGCACAGCAGAACCAGTATTTTCGAATTTTTCGATTATTCTTTTTACTGTAGATGAATTAGAAACATTATTTCGACCAAAAATTGGACGCACTTTACGAATTTTGGCAATCAAACTTTCACCACTCTGATAATAGTGTTCGACAATTAAAACACGATGTTCTGTACTGTAATGGTTCATGTTTACTAACTCCTATTTGTCTCTCATGCTATATTATAACAGCCAAAGTAGCACGCTGTTCAAATCTTGCGTTCTTATTGAAACACCCGATACAATGCAATACAATCAGATTCCGAATTAATGAGATTGAATAWCATCTGCGTATAGCAAAAACAGATGTGACAAATACTCCTTCACATATTGAAAAGTAAGGGAATACGTAGAGAGAAACGAAACGACGTCATTTGACAATGTTGAAAAAAAGCTAAAATGTATCCATTCCGAAAATTAATTCTACTTTCATCGCTACTGATCTTCGATAAGCAGTTTACTACCAAATTTATAAAACTAGTATCTATGTGTTAAAAAATAAAATTATCCCGGAGCATCAATCTGGCTTTCCCAAATTACAGTGCAACCACATCTTCCCTAAAAAGGTATTAACTGACAATTGTAGGAGGGTTAGATAAGAGATTGCCAGATGTCGTGTCACCAAATCTTTCAGACACATGATCAAATCAAATCCTACATGTAGTATTTTTACAGTTTTACTTGGCAGAGAGTACCCAGAGCGTGACKGTCAGCTGCTAGTCCTGTTACATTAGAGGTGCCCCAAGTATCGTTACTTGGTCCTATATCATTCCTATAATATATTTTCATCCGCAAAATTAACCCTGTAATCGGACGACATACTGCTTTTACGCTGCTTTAATGTTGCTGACGCAGAGGGATCCAGAGGGATCAACACTGACCTCCACTATGTTGCTACGTACCTACTACAGTGCGCATAGTTTAAAACAAAAGCGGACAAATCTATTATTTTGTATTCGTTGGACTCTTCTCGTTCAGATCACTATGTATTGCAGTAAAAAAATCTTGCGGTTGGTTGGTTTTCCTACAAAGTGTTCAATGCCTTGATATCTAAACCATAATAAGTTGTGCTTCTGGGAACACGTCCTTATACGTCGGTTCTATGCGCGACTAAGTTATCCAATGTTAATAAACATGCTTAAACTTAAAATAATTCTGTGTGAAGGTTTGACGTTGTATGTGTTTTCGTACGTAAATGTGATACAAGATTTGTTAATAATCTTCGCAAATGTTGTCATGTCACAGGCGGTTTAAAAGAGATGGGTTTGTTGAATATGGATGCAAGAAGAAACACTATCTTCATCATCTAGTGTATGGGATCATAACCAGGTTAGTAAATGCCAATTAACAGCATTGCATCATTTCTTAGCAGCTGTATTACTTTTTAGTGCTTAAAATTATATAATTCTTGCAAAAAAATCTCTACATTCATTTAAGTGCTTCCTTCAAAAGCATTTGCTGCTTCAACAATATTTTTTGTTTGATTTCGGAACAATTATATCTAATTTCTCTTTGTTAGAATTTTAATTCTAAATTTTACGAGCAATGCTAATCAACTCACCTGTTAGTTAGAAAAGTTGTTTGGCTTGTAACTCCATGCAATCAAATGTTACACTATAGGAAGCCGATATTTACGAAAATTATCCTGATGCAGTTTACTAAACCCAATAAACCTAGTGAACAGTAAATAGCCAAGTCTATCCAATTATTGCTTACATTTTTCATTTTCTTGTATAAACAGGTCGATACGACCACAGCAACATCGGAAAACGTATATCTTAAAATCTAATGAAATGTAAACTGTGTATTGAGAATAACAACTTTACAGTTGGAACTAAGTGCCATTCAAATGTTTAAATATATAATCCTGGGTATATTACGTGTTTTATTGCAACCCGCAATAAAATAACATTATCTTTAACACGAGCTAAGCACTGTAGTGTTAATAGAGTCTTTATCTCATAAACATGTGTCAAGCAATTTTTTTCTTGTCAACGTTGTTTTTATTGGGAAGTGCGCATTCAATATTTGAACAGGATTCATACCAGTTTATTGGGAATGTTCTGGGACAGTTACAAAACTATATCAATGAAGAAAACCTTTCAGATACGCTTCAAAAAGTGAACATATCAATACAATGTCGGCAACAGTTGGTTTTGTTATCACACGATTTGCAAAAAGGAGAAAAATGGGCAATAAAAAGTAAGTACCTGTTTAAGAATGTGATTAAAGAATAATGATTTTGATTTATTATGCGCAAAACACGAATTTCGCACTTGTTAAGGATGATTAAACAAACCCTTACAATAAGACATATATAAAAATAGAAATAAATAAAAAGCGAAAAATTTTGAAGACAGGAGAGTACTAAACGAAGCAAGGTTTTTATAAACAATTAGGTTTGATTATTTTGAGACTTTTAATAGCGTTACAAAGTTTTCGCACCCTGCTGGAAAACGGTGTGCCTTTGTGCAATTTATTGGCAAACCTACCAATCTTAACTTAACTTAAATTTTGATGTTCCACAATACGCTGAACAATTCTCTATGGTACTTCCATACCTCTGAATGAATTTATTACAATTCAATCATGTGTTAAGTCTCGTTTTAACTACCACTGACATATTTTGCTGTGTCAAATAAATGTGATATACCCTTGGTCCCAGAGGATAATCGTCACCCCAGTTGTTGAAATGCAAATTACAACTAAACACAACAATGCAAATTTTCTACCTGATTGTGAACATCTTCAGTGGAATTTTCGCAAAGCTAACTATCCTGATGGTGTGAACCTTGAATTGCTGGATATTGACTGGTCTAGTCTATTTGAAGTGGAGGATGTGGATGGGGCGTGCGGTCTCTTCTACGAAATTATATATGTTCTTGAATTACATGTTCCGAAAAGGAAAGTCTTAAAGTCGACTTACCCGGTGTGGTTCAGCAAATCTTTCATTAATAAAATTAATTCTAAACATCAGATATGGGAAAGATACAAGAAATACTATGGACCTGCCGATCTGGTTAAGATAAATACTCTAAAAAACAAATAAAAATTGAGTCCAGAGAAAACCATCAATCGTTCATCGCATCGTCGGAGAGAAATTTAAGAAGTAATCCAAGTGAATTGTGGTCATATGTTAAAATAAAAAAGAACGTATCCAGTATTCCTGGGAGTATGTCTTTCCACGGCGTTGAATTGAGCACTTCTCAAGACATCGTTAATGGATTTGCATCGTACTTCAGTGGTGTATATGCAGTAGACAATGAAGGATGCTACAGAAGACGGTATTGGAGAGCAGTTACATAATGTGTTGCATCACTTTGTGTTAAATAATAGCGAAATTAAACGAGTAGTGCATAAACTGAAGAGCAACTGTACCATGGGTCCCGATGGAATACCCGACTTTCTTGTTAAAGACTGTGTAGTGACCCTCTATGTTATATATTCAGTTTATCTCTAAACGGTGCAGTTTTTTCCTGAAATATGGAAAACAGCAAAGGTTATTCCAGTGTTTAAGAATGGCGACAAGAGTAACAGAAAATTATATTTGAGGCATGCATAGCCAATAATATCTACAGTCATATTTCACCTTTTATTAGTAATTTTCAACATTGTTTCATGCAAGGTAAGTCGACAATAACAAATCTTTGTGAGTTTGTACGGGTTGTATCGGATAGACTCGATTTAGGAATACAAACAAATGTTATATATACTGATTTGACAAAGGCATTCGACCTCGTAAATGACGTTTTGTTACAAAAATTTTCTCTGTTTGGATTGTGGGAAAAAACTTTTTTAAATCGTTTTTAAAGGGTAGATGTCAATATGTCGAATGCGCTGGGCAACGATCCATTAGTTACCACACTCCTAGTGGGGTTACACAAGGCTCAAATCTAAGTCCTATCCTCTTTATAGTTTTCTTTAATGATATTTTTAAATTGCTTCAATGTCAAGTATATGTTTATGCGGATGACTTAAAAATAGCTAATAGGGTATTGTCTGATTCTGACTGCAATAAATTGCAAACAGACGTGCATATCTTTGTTAATTGGTGCCCTATAAATAAGTATAATATTTACAAGAATACTTCACCCAACTATATTTAGATATAAAATCAATGGCATTACAGTTAAAAGAATATCTACTATTAAGGATTTAGGAATAACTTTGGACCAGGGCCTTACTTATGTTTCACATATAGATAACTTATGCTATGAGAATCTTAGGTTTTATTAAGAGAAATACATTTGATTTTAGCAACACTGACACATTGTTATGGTTGTTCAATAGCTTAGTTCGTTCTAAACTCGAGTATGGCAGTATTATTTGGAATCCTCATTATTATCATGTTTATATCGTTTTCATTGAATGTGTTCAGAGAAAATTTTGCCTTTATCTCTATTTTATTTGTATTTCCTGATCGCAAATGCTCCACTACATTTTTGTTAAATGATTTTAGTTTATCTAGCTTACATAATAGAAGAAAAGTAGCATGTAACTTATTCTTGTATAATCTAGTGCATCGGTATATTGATAGTCCATGGCATTTGGGCAAGATAAATTTTAGTGTGCCTCGACTGTGAGGTCGTTGATATATTACTTTTTTGTCAAGTTCTAATAGTCATCATCATTTCTGCTCGCCACTTGTTAACGTGTATCGTAATTATAACGACGTGAGTGCTACCGTAGACATATTTGTTCATAATAAGAGACAATTACTTCAAATGTGTAATAACATAATATTTTAGCAACAAATATATTGTCAGTATAGTTTAATTTTCTTTATATCTATGTAAACTAAAAAGTTTTCTGTTTTATTTTGTATGGGTATATGGGTTCCTGTATGGGCTTAGGTACTTGGAAAATTTGCTTCGATTTTTTACTAAAGTGAAATATGCGCGGATTGACAAGGATAAAGAGCATCATTGGAGTGACAAGGGCATTTACCAACAAGATGGTACACACTCTTGGAAAAATATGTATGACGACTCATTTCTTAACCGTGCCCATAACAGCGAAGCCAAAGAACATAAAATTAACTTGATTGCGCCAGAAGATTGCCATCAGATCATATTTTTAGTCAGCTAGTCCTTTTTGGTATCATATCATGAAGAAGCTGATATCATAATCTTATTGCATATTTTATCTTGCAAATACTCTGGTGTTTTGTCTCCATTAAGAAGAATTTTGTTTTCCATAGTTTATGGGAATTCTAATACCAACATATTGTGTGCGTTCTTACCTAACTAATTGTAGGCCAAGTAACTTTGATAAAGTGATGTTTAAAAACAAACACGTTTGTTTTTATAATTAAATGCCATCATCTATATAAATTTTTTCCGAAAAGAAAATCGGGCCTTTTTGGACACGCTGTTTCGAATTTGGAAAAGTGCAGCAAGTGCTATCCTCAAATTGWACTTACTTGATTACAGGCATTTTCAATTTCAAGTGTGCTTGTTACGATTACTTTTAATTTTGATGCGAGATCGATTTTTTTCATTTATACCTGTATTCGTATCGCCGTTTGTTAGTAAAAAGCCCTTTACCATTTGGAATTAATAAAATGGATATAAACTCTAAATTATTCGATTCTGAAGAATTTCGTGCGGTTTTGTGATCATTTGCAGAAACGATATACGTTTATGAATGCCACAAGAAAATATTGCGAATAGAAACAACGAACTATCACAGGCAAAATACCCTGACGGTCTGTTTAAGATGTCTAATTTTTTAAACTGTTTCCTTGAACACCAACTGTTTAGCAAATATTAAGAAGGCAGGGGTAAATCAAATAATGTATTCTATGTAAATTCAAATAATAACTCAACAGGGTTCAGTAATCCCTATAAAGTCAAAAATAAAGTTTTGTGGGCATAAAATCTCAATTCGATCAATCAAATATCCGGCAAATTAGAAAAAAACAATTAAAAACTTCATTCATATCTCCTGAAACATATATTTTCAACCCTATTCCGCCAAAAAAAATAAAATTTACAACTCTGTTAAACGGATCTAGTTTCAATTCCGGTCTGTACAACCTAAAAATGGCCATATTGTTTGAATCACGGATAAAACTGATAAAATTTCAACATTGTTTTTCTTTGCTAACTTCAGGATAAATTAATAGATTATACCAATACATCTATTTCGGTAGTTATCATTCTCATATAACTACTGACAGAACACGAATAAACAGGATTAACTTTCTGACTAGAATAGCCAGCCAAAAGAGTTCAGCATTAGAGATTGCAACAAAGAGGTTTCCCACTACTTACCTATCAGTTACTTAAATCGTAAACATAAAATGTGCAACATGACGTGCTTAATGATGATTCACCATACGTATCTAGTTTACTTAACAAAAGATTTATAACATCTTCATAAAACATGACGTCAATATAATAAAATAAGATACAATTCTGTTATGTTTAAGTGTACTTGTTTTTATGCCTTTTTCCATAATTATAGAAGAATAGTGTTTAAATAACTATCACTGTATAATCTCAAATTTCCTGTAAGTAACACCATTGTATTTATTAATAGTAGGTAACTTTGTCTTGTATTACATTGTAGTTGTCCTGATGAAGATCTAAATTAAAGATCGGAGTTGGAGAAAAGAATGTTCTTAATTGAATAATAAAGGTCGAATAGCCCCATAATATAAAAAGTAAATTTCAACTAGGACCGCTACTATCTTGAATTATATTTACTCATATAGCTACTTTTTTTCCAAAATGGCATTAGGTACTGACCAAGTGAATGCATCAACATAAATGTGAGGGCTAACATTATTGGGTTACACACAATCAATATACATCATAGATGAAAATTAGGCTGCACATGGATACTTCAATCCTTATGCGCTTACTTTGAACAAAACGGCGCTACACCACATTATGAAGATAATTCTCGCCTATATCTAGATAACATATTTCCAAGTGGCTGGACTTTTTCACTAGGCCACTTCCGAAGCAAGATCTAAAGGGACAATCCACAAAATTGCACGAACTGTATGCTGGAATCATGCACGTAATTCAATTTTTATGATAGATTAGGTTAATGGCGAATTAAACATTGTTTAAGTAAACAAAGAATTGTAACCGTTTTCTCCAAATATTATTGGCAAACCATACAGAAGAAATACCAGATTAATGCATTTTGCTGTAAACTTCATATATCTATAGAATAAGCACCTTATTATCCACAACATACGTATATTCATCTTAAATGTAGTAAACGCTGCACGTAACTGTAATTACGTTTCACTGTAAGTTATAAATAATAAACTGTTTCTCCGTTATAGTGGTAGATGCGTCATCTAAGCTACAATCTGGGTTACTGAAAGGCAACTTAGCGGATTTCGGAAACTTTGATGAATGCCTTGAAGTAAATAAAGGAAACACAAAAGGGAAATACTGCGTCATTGAAATTGATTGGATAAGCTTCTTGAAGGTAATATACAAAGTTTGAGTGCTTTCATATATGAGGAACTAAGAAAGTGTCGCAAGCGGCAAACATAAAAAAAAACAGCAAAATCTGCGGTTGTTGAGAATTTGAAACAGCAGTTTACATACTTTCTGGCATGGTTTATTTAGTTGATGAACGCTTGAAAATCAGAGGAAGAATAGTTGGTTCTGTAAGAAGTAGTACCTCCATATGCTGTGTTGACACACCTATAAAAAAATCATGGGGTTCCACTGAAACATATTATCTGATAGCTGATTTTCCATACACCAATAGCTTATCACTCCATTATTTTTAAGTGTTTTGTCCCCGTTATGAACTGTAAACTAATTGCATATTAAGATTTTCTTCTTGCCACTTTTTGAATAAAAAGGACTTTGTTATTTTGGGTTTAATAAGAATTATATTTGCTTTTACAGTTCGATTACAACTCTTTTGGAGAAATGAGAGGGCTTAATCTGAACATAAAAAGCGCAATATGCATACCGTCTGAGTGCACGGCAGCGGACTTGAAGAAGCTCTTTCCGTCAGAATATTTGAAATTCTCGGAACAAAACTGTCAATCGCTGGATACTCTTCCAAAAATGGCAACAACTTCATACTTAGTCATGTACGTATTGTTCTTTTTTAAACGCATGCCTAGATTATTTATTTCTATTTCGCAGCATTTTGTTCTCCTTTGTGGCCTTTATATCACTGCTGTCAACTTCCTACGAGTTATATATTACAAGGACGAAAGGAGGTAAGTGTGACATTATAGTACTTTTGAATCAATATTGGCAAACTGGAATACACGCATTCTACCATAACGGGGTTGTAGCCCTCGATCACAAATCGTTATTGCAACAAATTTGTGGGTTTTCCTAGGCCCAATGAAGTGAGCTACTAGTAACAAAAAAATGTTATATTGGCTTATTTTCGCCCTCTAAAGTTTTCCGCCAAATTCAAATATTGCTAACAGCGTCACTTGACCCGGCTAGAGTGGGGGAGTGTGGTGGGATCGCACTTCGCCAAGGTAAACCTACGGTGATTTCGCGTTTGACTCATAAAAGAGACATCTGTTCAGTGTTGCCAACCTAGCGGATAAAATTCTCGCCCAACGGAAAAATATACGTTTTAGCGGTTAGCGGATATTTTAACAGAATAAGAAAGTCTTTAATTAATATTAACTGTTTCACTTTAGCGTATAAATATGGGAAGCTTAGATATGAAATATCTACAACCGATTTTTTTATGCTAGGTGACTCGATAAGTACTGTATTCCTTGCCTGGGAAATACTATATTTCCTGCTTTTTTTACCTACTAACTCAAAATTTTACCAACGTCTCACTAGTGCTTGTGTGTTTCACGTTGCAGCTCAGACTGTCAAATGACGCAGATATTATCTTAAACCAAGTAGAAAGTAACGAAACATATTTCTGGAAGGAACACGATGAGCTCGACAACGAAATTTTTAACGTTATAGCATATGTAGAAAAATAATAATTAATTATGTAAAATAAATAATAAATCTTCTTTTATATCAACAGATTACCCTGTCTTAGAAATTTTAGCGGATTCGATGCGTCAATCTAGCGGAATTTCTATCAGCCCCAGTGGCAACACTGTACAAATAGACAGATGATGTGTTTGATTACATTAGCGTTTGGCTTGATTTTGTGAGGAGAATTTATATTTTTACCTGTATTTTCTTTAACACAAGCTACTTGCTGTTAGTGTATCACACACAATTTTCGTCTCGATTCTTTTTCGGGTACAATTAAAAATTTCTTTTCTAGAGCAACAATACTAGTATTTGTGCATGTTGGCACAAAACATTTCTGTTCAGCAGCCATTTCGTCCGCGCTTTAAACGATATAATCGTGATCGATAAACAAAAGCAAAAAACACGAGCGTTACTGAGATTTTATGAATGACGCTCGTCGTCCGTTCGTCGGCAGTTGACAGCGAAAAACACGCATAGACAACTGAAACGCTGAAAATTATTGTGCCCTGGCAACAACACACAGCTGCTGCCAATCACAAGCGGCAGGGTCAACCTACGTCACACATTAAAATATTTAAACTTTACCATTTTTTTACGTTTATCTAAGCGATTTGGAAAATAAATGTATAAACAGGGGTCTATTATGTTTTATGTAGATTCATATTCTGCAATAAAAAGGTATGGTCTACAACCCCATTTAGTAAGAAACAAAAAACGTGGGTATACCTTAAGATAGTGATTATTTTGTAACTTCTCCTATTAACTATAAGGAAGAAATATTATTATATACTCTCAATGTTCAACCTATTTATGAAGTAGCATCATAATATTTTTGGTTTGTTTTAGAACCGGCCCATTGCTTGTTGTTGACATTTTCTATAATAACAAATCTCAAAAAGTTATTTACAACGTCGACAACAACTGAAAAGCTTTGTTGTTTAAACGGTTTGAAAGCAATAAGTATGATGTGGGTGGTACTTGGCCATGGATTCATGTTCTTGGGAGACGTACCCCTAACGAATTATGAATATCTCTTGTCGGTAAGTTAAAGTGATAGTTATGTGAAACGATGTCCCTCAGACCAGCTATTCAATGCATGTATTAAAATATAGCGCTTATGTATATAGCTAAGAGATAAGCGAAGCCTAATGTTCCTGGTTAACACAGTGTTAGCCGTAGACACGTTTTTGGTAATTACTGGAGTTCTGGTTTCATTCAACTTCATGAAAGCGTTATCCAAAGGCAGTGAGTTAAATATACCAGCGTTGTGGCTTCACAGATACCTAAGGTTAGTAATAACTGCATTAGTTACAAAATAGTATATTAAAGAACTAGTTCCATAAAGCGCCATTTTGTCGCAGGCATCGAACTCTTACAAAATGAGCAAGCTTCGTAATGGATGAGTGCGAGAAAGTGCTGTATGAAACGATTTTTTATAAAAATTCTATTTTGATTTGTTTTCGTCATCTACACAAGAAGATGTGAGAAATATTAATTTAAAAAAATACGAAATTTCAACCTGCAATTCTAAGTTGGCTAAGTGCCAATTTTGACAAGACCCATGACTACCGATAACTCCACTTAAAAGGATAATGATCTCTGCCATCCGCCTTGTTAGAAAATGGCCTTCTTAGACAGAGGTTCCAAATCTTACCAGTAGATGACGGCAACTTACAAGTGTAAGACTAAATTTTTATGCTCTACTTTATCATCTTATGTACAGTGAAACACATAATAATGATCATGCAATAGGAGGACGTGACATAGGAATATGTAATATAAACATGCAATATGCTCTGAACAGTTACAATACGAAATGGGGTAGGTGCTATATTTTTTAAAGTTTCATTTACCTTTTAAACGTTTTTGAACTTATCATAGTTTGAGTATTGCTAAATTTGTTGTTTAACTTTGTATTTGGCGAAACTTAAGGCCGCTTAGAGCAGACAAACAATTAAATGTGTGGTAGTAGATAATTTCCTAATTGTTATATTACGATAAGCATTATTATTACGCGGTTATTTTACACTTGTGGCGATAAACTGAATGGTTGGTATTTGTAATTTTATAACTTAAAATTAAATTAAATTAAAACCTCACGTTTACCCGGTAAAAAAAATGTATCACATTGTGCTTAACTTATTAAAAAATTATACACTTAACATGGGGCGCCACCTATCGTAAAAACTTAAATTCGCCAGCAGAAACGGACGCTGGCAAATCGCTTGATAGGTGTCCTTCTCCTTAGTGGAGTTATTCGTAGCCATGGCAGTTAGTTGGAGTATGTTTAATACGCAATTTACATTTCATAATAGCTGCATTAAGAATGCAAAATAGAGAAACACTTAAAGGAGAATAGGAGGGCAGATGCCCTCAGTGCCATCTAAGCGGAACTCTGCGGGCTAGGCGGTCTATAACTCTGACAGATACCGGCCTAGTGCAGGGTGAGAGCGAACTGACCAGGGCAGATTATTTATTTAGAGAAACACTTGTTTCAAACACATCCCTCCATCTTTATTTTTGGCAAAACCGTTAAGACAAAATGTCATAAAAACAAGTTTTTTTACTATTATAATGTTTAGTTGAATCAAGGAACTATGGATTGTATAAGATACATTTAGTTTTGAAAACTTTTGGTTCGTTGTTTATTATTTTGATTGATTTTTTTAAGACGATAATTAATTGAACACGTGATCATTCATTTTCCAGGCTAACACCCGCGCTAGCAGTGCTGATTCTATTCCACGTCGCTTTCCTTAATTACATAGGAACTGGACCCTTTTATTCCACAATAAACGACCATTTGGTGGATAACTGTGGACAGTATTGGTGGTCAACGTTGCTCTACTCACAGAACTTCGTAAACCCAGACAACTTGGTATGATTCATCAAATTAAGTCCTGCAAATGGCAGTTCCGTTTTTCAAATTGCAGTGTCTTCCACATTCTTGGTATTTGGCTGTTGACATGCAACTGTTCATTGTTTCTCCGTTTATCATGTGGCTCGTTTGGAAGAAACCAAAATTGGGACTGGCAGTTGTGGGCTTACTGATATTGTTGTCGATGTCGGCTTCTTTTCTAATAACCTGGTTCTATGAACTGGCTGCATCAATGTTTGGTCATGCAGGGTATGTCTCAAATATTAGGTATATCAGTAATACTTAGTATCAGTATTTCGTCTTTGACCTTACAAGATATACAGGGTATCTCGAACTGGCTCTTACCGAGAGTGCATGAGATTAAGAAGAAGTGACTAGTACAAGTACCTGTAAGAGATTTACGCCAATTTGTATTAAGAATGGAATAAATGCCGCCTTTATTCGCTAAAAATGCACTTCCATTTTACGTTTAATTGGGCGCTTGTGAGGGTATGGGGTACAGATTTCTGCTAAAAATACGTCGTTTTCTTATCGTAACTAAAGAAAAAGAAAAACAAAGAAAACTCCACAAACACGTTTACATATTTAATGAGCGGATGTACAGGGTGTGCAAATAAGAGAGGTGGCCGGTCATATCTCATAAACCAGTAGCCCTAGAGCTTTGAGGTAATTTTTTTAGGTAAAGATGCCAAGAGAAATCTCTGAAAAATATTTTCGAGTTTGTAAAGTGCCCGCTAGAGGGCGCTGTGGTACCTCCAAATTACAAACTTAATGTTTGTGTCATTTTTAGCCTAATAAATGTTTGCGGTATTCAACATATTAAGATTGTCTGGACTGAAATCTACCATTTTTGTTTAGAACATTTTTTTGTTAAATGTCAAACAAAGGAGTGGGGGTAGGAGAGTTTGGCTTGACTGATTTCAACCAGCGAGGTGTCACCTTCAAGAGCTTATGTGCCTTTATAAAGAGCAATTTTAAGTGTCTGAACATAGTTTGTGTGGCAACCGCAAGAGGGKGTTTTCTGAAATTACTACCTAAACATTGATTTTTTCGAATTTTTTAAATGGTACGGTTTTCACCATTTTAGTTTTCACCATTTTTGTCTATATTCAATTGTTCATTTAATAAAGTAAACAGCCTTATAACTTTGCATTTGAAAATTTCAAAGAACGCCCTCTTGCGGTCAATACACAAACTATGTTCTGACACTTAAAATTGCTTTTTATAAAGGCACATAAGCTCTTGAAAATGAGACCTCGTTGGTTAAAATCGGTCAAGCCAAACCTGAAATATAACCGATTTTCTATATTAATATTCACCCGCCCCCCCACTCCTTTATTTGACATTTAACAAGAAAAATGTTCTTAGCAAAAATGGTAGATTTTAGTCCAAACAATCGTAAAATGTTTAATACCGCAGACATTTATTAGGCTAAAAATGACACAAACATTAATATTGTAATTTGGAGGTACCACAGCGCCCTCTAGCGGTCACTTTACAAACTCGAAAATATTTTCCAGCAATTTCTCTTTGCCACTTTACTTCAGAAATTTTTTACCTCAAAGCTCTAGGGCTACTGGTTTATGATATATGACCGGCCACCCCTCTTATTTGCTCACCCTGTACACTTCGCCTCAGCGCAACAAAACAAGTGCACAAAAACTTACACTTTAGAACGTACAAAAACGGTTCATTCAGTAGCAACAAATGTAAAACAACTTAAGGTAATTAAGGTGTCACAATATAAAAAAATATATTAAAATTAAAGAGATTTCAGGAAGTTGAGTAATTTGAATGTCTAAAGGAGTCAGGTCACTGTTAATTAAAGCACATCTTTGTTTTTTTTTTTTCATATAGATAGCTTCGAGAACATCTAAATAAGAATTACCCAACTTCTTCAGCAGTTTAACGTCTTCAACCGAAAAATTATATCCACTCTCTATAAAGTGTTTGGCCAGAGCTGACTTGTCGATATTTAGATTTTTTATGGGATATATGTGTTCCTTGAATTTGATACCCCTCGCGCCTGGTCTGGCCCACATAATGACTGATAAGATATCGTGCTCATGTTTTTGGTAGTATACAAAGAAATATGTAGCTACAACGTGGAGTTCGAATTTTTCGTTTATGTGCCTTAGTTTTCGAGATATAACTCGCCAAAAATACGCATTTTTAAGCAAAATATAACAACAAATATTTACATTACCAAACCAAATTCAGAAAAAACTCGAACTCTACGTTGTAGCTACATCTTTTGTCATTGCCGTGTCGAAATTTCACTTCGAAAAAGTTTCGAATAACTCGGTAAAATGTAAAACGGTAGGTACTTAAAATGACCCGATTCGCTCTAGGTAAACGCCCCTCTTAACAGTTCTGTCAAAAGACAAAAGGTTTCAGACAACTGCATACTAGGAAACAGAGAAGCAACATCAAAAGAGATCAACTTATCTTCTAAGTTCAACTTTAAGTCTTTAATTCTATTAATCAAGAGGACTTTGACTGACATTTCGTCGTCTACATTAAGAAAGTTAAAGTATTTAGTTTACAATTGTGATATTTTATAGGTAGGCGCATTGACATTTAACACAATAGTTCTATATTGCTGAGGATGCCTCGTGCTGAGGCGAAATGTACATCCGTTCATTAAAAATTTAAACGTGTTTGTGGAGCTTTCTTTTGTATTTCTTGTGTTATAAATCGACACGGGAGTTAATTATATTCTAGTTATCGTAACTGCCTAAAAAATTTTAATGCACCAAAATATGTAAGATTGTTTCACCCACATATGTTTGAATTTATTGCGCGATTGCGCTGTTCGTTTGCTCAGCATTGTGGAAATATCTTATGTGCCATAGCTCCAAAATAATTTTACGAAGCGCCCTCGACTTGTGTAGCTTTGCAATGCTGTGCATCTGCTACATAAAAGTTAACTTAAGCTCTATTGTAAAGTGTTCTTTCAAGTTTTGTTTTAATTATTGTCGTCCTTCATGCACAGTTGTCATTTACATTGAGAACTGGCTATGCAAAAACTGTAAAGAAACAATACCTAATAGGGATTTAATGAAATTGATTGAAAAAATAATGAAAATCAACAGGGAAGTGTCACATTCACTTAATTCACACCATGGAAAAATTGACGAAACTAGTCATGTTTTGAACAGCACGCAAGCTTACCTAACGCAGTATTAATAAAAAATAGCAAATTGAAATCCTAGTTGAACGATTTTCAAGATTAAAGACGTCCCTGGATTTTGCGAATATGATGTTTTGATGATTATAGTAAACATTACGTGATCACTGTGAGTGTCACTTTAGAAATAAATGACATTGATGATTCTGGTTACTCATAAAAAAGCAACGAGACCTTTTCGGGTGGATCAATACTGTAAAGTTTGTTTCACGGCTTAAAAAAAATCGGAATTTCAGAAGTCTTGGAAAATAAGAACTTTGAAGTTGTCCGACATCGATTACAGAAAACTGGTCCTGAGTCTGTCAGGATGATTTGTATAAACCAAGATACCTGTCATTTGCAAATACCTAAGACACTTTATCTCAAACGTTTAGTCTTTAATTTATTATTAAATTATTATTATTGTAAGCTGACAGCACATTTTAATTATTTTACGGATTATATTTATAACAAAACGAATAATAATGATGTTTATTGTTCATAGACAAAAAAGAGCAATTTAGGTTGAACAAAAAAGTACAAATACATAGCATACGAGTAGGGCAAAGCTGTAGCAGACGCTAAGCACGATTAAGCGAATTTCTCATCACCCAATCCAATGAACTGTTGTATAACATATCGCAAACTGCAGAAATAAAATTATGGTTAGGACAAGCAAAACTAATAGAGGGATACTGCATGACATTGGAATAGCTCTTTTTTAAACCTGCTGCTACTAGGATATAAACACTTTTCTGTTGTATCTATTTTAGAGTGCATAACTTTGTATACTACAAACGATATTAAAGACAACTTTCGAGACACTTCCAGAGACTGGAGGTAAAGCACGAAAGCAGGTATAAACCATCTATAGATTACTTCTAATGAAGAATAATTTGCGTGATAATAAACAAATGATAAAATATAATAGTAACTTATCGATCCCTATACGCTATATTAGGGCTAACGTAGGCGTCGGCAATTTTTCTGCGTACTTACCTAAAGGGCCTGGATCTGAGGAAACCGAGTTCTGTACGGTGCGTAAGGAGAGCTCAATGTTACGAGGAAAATTATAGTAAAAAAATAGTTTATAGTTTTACTGTGTATATTTGAGTGGCTTACATTTCTTCGTTTAATTTAGTAAGTGTATAAGAAACTTTCTGCAATAAGTGCTGTAAAGTTTACACGCTTCGCTCTCTCTCTCTCTCTCTCTCTCTCTTATTGTAATAAAAATATCCAGGGAACCAACACATTATCATTAATAATGTTTTACATACGAACTTATTGTAGGTTAAGCCTTCAACAATACCTTGCAACCAAATGTAATTTCGGTTTGTAATACTTGTTAGGCAAAGCGAAGGAGTGTAAGCTAGTCAAACATACACAGTAGCACTTTGAAGTGTTCTTTTAAAACTACAAAGTCGCGCCGTATACTGAGGTCCCTTACACATGATATGACAATTTTGTTGGGATCCAGCAATAACTCCTATAATACCAAAGACAAAGTGCTCCAGTGAAAACTGATGCTGACGTCACGCTCAGTCTTCCTAGCGGTTATAACCTAACATTTCTTAACAATATGGCGAACTGCACGTCACGGTACATAGGGGAGGGGGCCTTTCGTGGAGCGTTATTGCCAGAATGTGACATAAATAAGCTTACATATTCAGATGAAACGCACCATTGCCTAAAATGATTTCTACAAATCTTGATACTGTCAGTTATTTTAATATAATATTAAAATAAAAAATCAGAAATATTTTATAATCTAAAATGTTCTTTAGGAGACCATTAATTATTATTTAAAATATAGGATTGTAGTCCTTGGTGCAATTTTGGTCGGTGACATTTGGCCAACCTGTTATATATGGATCAAAAATTGACACGCGTTCGTTTCTGTTGGGTGAATGAATTTGCTCGATTTTATAGGTTATTAAACGTTTAAACAATCTTTAATAGTGTGATGACTATAGTGCCTCATAAGTGTTGTGTTCCCGGTTGTAAAGGAAACTATGCGAGCGGTACTAAAGTGCGGGTGTTTCGGTTTCACAAAGACGAAAAATATCGCAAAAAAATGGTTATCTGCTATTCCCCGTAAAAATTTTATGCCAAATGACCATAGTCGAATGTGTGAGTGCCACTTTGAAAAGGAGGATTTTATCTATAAAATTTCTCAACAGGATACAAAAACCGGTGAGATTGTTTCAGTTTCTTTAACTTTGCCACGATTAAAAGAAACAAGCGTACCAAGTAAATTTCCGAACTGTCCCATTATTGAAAAAAATAATATACCGGAAAAGCAAAGACGAAAGATTTAAAGAATTAGATTAAATTCGTTTTCAACAAGCAATTGAACAAAGCAAACAAGAATATTTGACACATAAGACACTTACAAGTTATACAACTTTTGAGGAACTTAAACAATCATTTCAGTCTTGGTTCTTTATTTTTGAGGAGAATGACTTAACCATATCCAAAGTAGAACACACGCCAGGGACTACAATTACTTGGGCTGTTGCAATTGCCAATAACCTAGAGGTAAATACATATTTATATGGTCAGTTATTAACTGTAGAAGTAAGTAATGTATAGACTCCTTTTTTTCATCAGTAATTTGAAAGAAATAAGAAATTTACTTGATACGATTGATAGCTCAATGACGACTGTTTCGTTAGACATCAACGAGGAAACCAACAAGGATACCAAACATGACAATTCTAATACCGACTGTGACAATCTTAATAAATATCAAGAAAATATAACAGAAATGACGAAGATTTACCATGTTTTGAACTTTATATCTAATTTGATCAAAAACCTAAAAATAGAGGATGAAAATTTGTCACAAGGAATTGGATTTATTTCTGAACAACTGAAGTTGCGAACATTAGCAACAGAGCGTTATAGATATTCTACTACCACTATGGTTTTTTGTTCAATTTTACATACAATTGATCCTCATGCATACAGATTTTTACGAAGAAAAGTAATATATATTACCTACCTACCTATCTACGTAACTACCATTTAAATTGTTTGTTAATTTTTGTATATTCGTGTCCTTATTGTATATTTAGTTTTATTATTATATTAATCGCTAAAAGCACATTAAATCATTTGAAACAAATAACTACACAAAACCCCTTATAACGTACGTGTTTGGTAGGACGACAAGCGTCACGCTGCAGCACTTTGTCTTTATTTCTAGGAGTTGTTGATCTTACATTAATTTCGTATAAGTCAGAAGTTATATTTCTGGGTCCCTTATTACTAGCGTAAAAGTGTTACCAGCAGATCAATAGTCGTGACGTGTGTATTGACTTTAATTTGAGATTTACGCCAAATGTAGACACAACAAATTATGCCCAAAAATAACTTCAATCAAATCAGGCAATATATTTATCAAAGAAAATTACTAAAAGAACTCAAATCCATATATAGGTTAAATTAACGTTGTAACACGAGGTTTCGCATTTTCAAAACTGTTTTACATAATATATTGCGTCCAAGACTATCAACTTCTTATATCAGAATAACAAAATAAAAGATGCGTCAGCTCTTGCTCAATTGAAGGCATGATTTCCTTCTGATTGCAACCATTTCTGCAGTAGACAGTTATAAGTTTGTATTTGCCAGAACACATTTTATTTATGCACATCACCTTATTTTATTATAATTATTTTTCAGTTCAACCGATAGATCTTATTTTTATCGCTACTACTACCCGACGTACACAAGGATGTCGACTTATTTCATCGGGATAATTGTCGGTTACTTTATTCACGAAACAAGATGCAACTATATTCATATGTGGCTGCGAAGAGTAAAATATTGCATCCTCCATTCGGGCTATACCTCACTGTTACTTTTCAGAAAGCTGCTTGCTGTTTATGGGTCTTAGCTTTATCAGTTATGGCTACCTGTGCATTCGCAGGTCATGATATAATTCTGGTTGATACGCATAAAATTTTGAACAATTCTTTTTATAACGCACTTGTAAAACCAACTTGGGCAGCATCGGTGGCTTGGATTATTTATGCCTGTGCTGTCGGATACGGAGGTAAGTCGAATGAAATACATAATAAATAAGCTTTCATACAGCAATATGATTTTTGTTCCAAATAATTAGACAAATGTTTAGTAAAATTTTTATTTGGTATGAAGTTAAAGTATACACATCTCATTTGTGACCATTAGAATGTGTTCTCAAGGGTTTTTTACAATATAATAGCAACGCTTTTACGCATTATTTTTTTAGGACCTATAAACCATCTTCTCTCTTTGCCCATCTTCCAAATATTATCGAGATTGTCTTACAGCTTATATTTGGTACATTATCCTTACATATTCGTTATATACTGTTTATCCCGAACTCCTCTAGAATTCAGCATAACCGGTCAGGTAAGCACTGTAAAAACATTTAGCAAAGTAAAAAAAATATTATCAATGGGAAACCCACTTTCAAACTTTTTGTCCTAATCTATAATAAAACTCGCGTGTCTGGTTTTCAACAATCCTGTTTAGGATATATTCTTGCAGAAACTTAACAAGAACGCAGATTCCTCGTCTTACCTTTTAATCAGAATCATTTAAGAAACACGCAATAGTAAAGTTACATAATAATATGTCTTTACGGGTAGCTAGCTTACATAATAAGACGTTTTTCTTTCTAGTTTATCAGCTTTTGGAGCAACTATTGCATCTCACTAATACTTGCTGTACTATTGACGATATTTTTTGAATCTCCATTTATCGCCATCGAGAAATATTTATTTAGAAATGGTAAGGAAAGATTGAGTATTTTACCTAATCGTACTAATGAGTTACAATTACAGCAAACAAAACAAGAAAAGAAAATGAAAGTATTGAGGAAGTTAAATGGAATAGTGAGAGTAAGATACCTGCTTGATTCATAATGTAGGTATATTATACGATGTTATCTTATTGTATGTGATAACAATCTATAGAGATCCTATTTAACTACCATTTGTTACTCAATGGCAATAGAAATATTATTTTACCGAATAAAGGAAATACAAATATTTACAAAGTCTTGTTTTGTTGTTTAAGCGGCATCCCATTCTGGAAAATGTACATACCTACTTGGGGAAAAAGGAAAGAATCATGCACTACCCAATACATTTATTTTTCACAGCAGTTCAAGATGTTACACATTCCCTTTTTGTAAAAATACTACTAATAATTCTGAGAATACTGTTACAAGAGTATTGAAATATACGCAATTTGCATCTAATTTCAAATTAGAAGAATCAGACATAATACGTTTAAAAGCTATTATAGTTATTTGAAACTTGTATCACATAATAGGTGCTGTAATGTCAACTGGAAGAAATATCTACGTTTTCCTTAAGGTAAGTATAGGTAGTAAGTATAAAACAAATGATATACCTGTAATTTTAACATGGACACGTCTGATGCATTGTAGAAAAACATATAAATTATAAGATTTATGATTAATTGTTACCCTGGTAACTTTGTCGATTTGATGTATAGTTGGATCGGCCAACAGACGGAGTAATAAACACGCTTGATCTTCACGTGATTTTCAAACGCAGCTTTCCTATTGGTTCTCCGCAACCGAGGAAGATCTGCTTCAACCCCGTTTTACACTAGCCAACCTTACCGATCGACCGAAATTAAACTAAAATTGCAAAACAATGTTCTTGGGCAATTTAATTGTAAGATATTGCCATACGGCATCTTTGAGTAAACTTTTCTGTTGCAAATTCCGAATCTGAACGTTCGCTAAGTCCAGAAAAAGTGAGGTTATGGTGCCTCAGAAAAAATAAATGTTAAAATTTGTTGTGCGGTTTAAGTTACGCTTTTCGGAAGGGAAGGGGTTCCGATCACGTGATAGATGTGTGGACTACACGTGATCACTTCATCTGTTGGGCGATCCTAGTATAGTAATACGCTATATTAGTTGGACGTAGATGTCGGCCATTTTGCTGCGATACGTCAAGATCCCGGATCCAAACCAACCTACTTAGTTATCATAATGTGCGTAAGGCAGTTCAGCGTTTGGTGTAATCTTTTAGTGTTAAAGAGTATTTTAAGTGTTACTGTGTATGTTTGAGTAGCTTACAGTACTTCGCTTTACTTAGCAAGTATTACAAACCGAAATTACATTTAGATACAATGTATTATTGAAAAGCTGAACATATACTAAGTACGTGTGTGGAGCATTACAATTTACAAATTTACTAGAAAATGGTAATGGGTTGGGTCCCTGGATGTTCCTGTTATAATGAGAGAGAAACGTGTTGTAATCTGCCGTATTCTTTGTTAAATAAACGGCATTGTTTTTAGAGCATGATAGGGTTCATTGAAAATTGGGTGCGTCAGAAAAAAATTAAAGCAGCCTTTTAACTTAACACTTTATTACAACATGGAATGCAAAAAAAAAAAAGAAGAAACACAATGGAATACGCGAAACGCGATGCAGTACAACGTACTGATGCCAAAAGTCATTGAATATAAATGTCTATCTGACCTTGTTAAATAGTCCCTTTTCGCCAGTCCCACGGATTTACTTGGTGGTTCGTAAAGGTGCTTGTATCGGTGCGCGAGGAGAGCGGGGATGGTTGATGACGCCGGCCTTGACGAAGGAATCAAAACGCTGAATCCTCCGATGTTTTTCGGAGGATTAGTTCCCCTCAGCTCTGATCACTTTTGACCACTCGGTACACAGGTACTCTTCACTTTTTCTGCAACTTCTTGCCAGGAAGCTGCATGTGCAGCTGCTGATCTTTTTCAGCTGCCGCCCCCTTGTTCGCGTCACCCTCGCGTTTCTCCCCGGCCTCTCACGCCCTCTCTCGCTTGCCAGTCCAACAACATCTCCAGTTCGCACACCTAACGCCATCTCCCGTTCACACACGGCACCGAACCGTTTAAATCCGGCGCGTTACACACCCCCCGATTTAATTGGGAATTGAAACACTTCTCGATTAAATCACTAATCTACGAAACAACCTACAAACTAATTACATATTATGAAATACACACAGGATATTATCTGGCTTCACCAGATAACAACTGGTTCCACAAAAGGTTTTAGATTCCGAATGTTTTGTACGCCCAAACATTCACCTGTGGCAACCGCTTTTACTCGGTAAGCATTCGGATTTATTACCTCTGTTACAATACACGGCCCTTTAA
Organism: Rhyzopertha dominica; assembly: GCA_025024175.1. Lineage (NCBI taxonomy): Eukaryota > Metazoa > Arthropoda > Insecta > Coleoptera > Bostrichidae > Rhyzopertha > Rhyzopertha dominica. Next base: position 70,193,833 of record QCXZ01000137.1, read on the forward strand.
ACAACAAAAAGAATTTCTTAATTTCTTTGTCGGTAGCGGAAGATACCGGATGGGTTTTAATCAAAACCTTATCCCCCACTTTAAAATAAACAGCCCTTTTAAGATTCGCTTGGTGGCGGTTACGCCTTCTTTCAGCCTTCGCGATGAGACGATCTCTTGCGAGAAGTACATAATTACATAAAGGTCGCGCGTCTGGAAATTCTATGTCTTGAACAAACTGGTTATAACGAGTCTGCCCAAAATGAACTTCATTAGGAGTGCACCCGGAACTATCATGTATCGTTTGATTGAGCAACTCTTCAACCCTTCCTGTAACCATAGCCCACTTGGTGTGCTTCATATGGCAAAGAGACCTCAGTAAACGGCCTATTTCTCTGTTTGCCCGCTCTGTCATATTTCCTTGGGGAAAATAGGCAGACGTATGAACTATTTTTATTTTGTGGTGCTCCAAACGGCTAACCCACTGACGACTAGAAAAATAAGTGGCGTTATCTGACAGTATCATTTCTGGTTTCCCCACTTCCACAAAATACTTTTCCAAACATCGGAGGATAGCGGCAGTTCTTCCTCGTTTAAGAGAAAACAAGCGAACTAACTTGCTGAACGCATCTATGGTCACCAGCAACATGGTTGCACCAGCTCTAGATTGTGGTAATGGACCAATCAGATCAATACACAAAACCTTGTTAGGAGCATCTGGAAGTATAGAATGCATCTCACCTTGGCAAATTTTGGATGATTTAGTTTTTTGACAATGCTCACACCCAGCAATGATAACTCGAACCGAACGTCGCATTTTCGGCCAATAATAATATTTTGTCAAATACCGAAAACACTTTTCAGCCCCAAAGTGTCCACTGTTCACATGTTCCTCTAGCACGATCTTAACAATCAGTGACCGTGGAATACACAACTTGCTTCCTGGGTTTTGCACAGAACCCTTTCTGAACAATATACCGCGATGTAGGGCATACCAGGTAACTCCCCGACTGTGCCCAGAATTCCCTTTTTCTAAAACAAGCCTTATCTTTTTACAAAATTCATCTGATTCTTGAAGTGCATCAATTTTCTCAAAATCCTTCTTTAGTTCAGTTGATCCTACGTCGATCGTCATTGCATAGATACTAATTCCGTTATTTTCCGGGACTTCACTTTCGGCAGATTTTTCTTCATCTATGGGAAAACGCGAAAGAGCGTCMGCCACGATATTGTCAGATCCCTTGCAGTATTGGATATCCGGCGAATATTCCTGAATTAGCAGCACCCAACGCGTCAACCTTGAACTAAGAAGTTTACAAGACTGAAGAAAAGAAAATGCTTGATGGTCAGTAACTACGGTTACTCTTCTTCCCAACACAAAAACACGCCAATGCTTGAGTGCGATAACCACAGCCAATGCCTCCTTTTCTGTCACTGTATAGTTAATCTCAGCACCTTTCAGCGTTCTGCTATAATATGCTATTACTTCTTTATCTTCTGTTAAGTCATTTATTTGGTACAAGCACGCTCCTATTCCTATATGTGACGCGTCTGTCTGAACAAAGAACCGTTTCCGTGGGTTTGGATGAACCTGCAACGTCACTTGTAGGAACGCTGATTTGATTTTCTTAAAAGCTTCCTCAATTTCTTCGGACCAGCGCCATTTTGTTCCCTTTTTCAAAAGACGCAATAGAGGCACTGTAAGATTCGAGAATTCCTTGCAAAATCGGCGGTCATAATTTACCAACCCTAGGAAACTTCTTAGTTCTCTGATGTTTCTTGGCCGCGGGAACTTCTGGATAGCCTTGATCCGTTCCTCATCCATTGAAATGCCTTTCGAAGTCAATACATGACCCAGGAATTTCAAACTTTGGCGATCAAAACAACATTTCCTCAATTTAACCGTCACATTAGCCTTGCGCAACTTCTCAAAGATTTTACGTAGATGTAGCAAGTGCTCCTCCGCTGTGGATGAAAACACTAACATGTCGTCTACATATACACATGCAAAACTGGTGGTTTCATCCCCCAATACTGTTTGAAGTCCCCTGATAAAACTTCCAACTGACGACGACAATCCAAAAGGAAGGACTGTAAAAAAATAACTGTCACTTTCGAAAAGGAATCCCAAATACTTCTGATGTTCCTCTCGAACGGGAATCTGCCAATACGATGCAGTCAAATCGATCGTCGATAGCCGTTGGCCCACCGAGAAATTAAATTCTAACTCATTTGGTACCGGAGGCATAACATGATCGGCTACCATTCTTTTATTAATGTGGCGAGCATCCAAGCAGACCCGTATTGACCCATCTTTCTTACGTACCACGACCAACGGGCTTACATATTCCGTCTGGCCTTTCTTTATTACACCCCAATCTAACATTTGTTTCACCTGCCTTCGAGCTTCTTCCTTGTATACATGAGGAATTGGGTAGCCCTTAATGAAAAACGGTTCATAATCTCTTAATACAATGTCGTGAACATACATCGAAGTTAATCCCGGCTCCTCGGAGAATATTTCTCGAAACTCACACAAAAGTTCGAAAAGCCGTCGCTTCTCTATATCATTGAATGTTTGTGCACTTTCTGCAGCAATGCGTATATCATTTTCCGAATAAAACAGTTTACTTGCTTTCCGTACACACGGTTCTACTTTTTCCCCTTCTATTAAAATTTCCTCCACAATCTTGTTACTTTCTTGCACCCCAAATTTTTCGAATTTACATTCATGTTCACCTGGCCCGTTAAGACAACCTTTTTCGAAATCTAGTTTTACCTGAAATTTACTCAACCAGTCGCAACCTAGTATCATGGCCCTACTCAATTTAGGCACCACCAGAAAGACATACTCAAAACTATAATCACCCACCAATACGCTTAAATATATCTGAGACTTCACTGGTTGAGGTTTCCCTTTCAGAGCCCCATATACCTGAACACCTGTTACTGGCAACAAAGGAATATTCGGTTTATTTTCCAAGACTTGCTCGAAAAACTTGTCACTAACGCAGCTCAAGGTTGCACCACTATCTACTAGAATCTCTGCCTTGATACCTTCCACTACTCCTACTATAAGTGGAACCACATCTTTTTTTTCTGTTTTTTCTGCTACCGCTTCTTCCATCAAATCATCATCTATCTGGGAGAAAAGAGTTGCTACTGTTTCCGTGCGTCCTTCAGAATTTGAAACCTGACCACCTACTCCCCTACTGGCAGTATTTGTCTGAGTTCTATTTTCCTCTTCAACCCTTGGCCGATTAAACCTACCACGATTTGCATTTGGTGGGATATACCTATTGTTACTCGAATTCCCTTCGCTTCGAACATGGGCATTTCCACCGATACTCCTATCAATGCGATCTAAATATTTTTCAACGTCATCGACAGACCGACAACCAGACGTTACAATACCCCTCTTAATTTCCACATCGAAATGGTTACTTACTAGTTCGATAATTTCTTCCTCACTTAAGGTGGAGTCGAGGTATCCGGCCTCGCGCACACGTTTTAAGAAATATTCCGCGCGCGAACCCCGTTCATATGAGTCAAACTGCAATTTTCTATAAGCCTCTTTTTGTATTGAAGTATTCCAATAACGTTCCAAGAATAATTTCTTGAAATCAGAAAAATCTCGACACGATGACCGCTTAATTTCGGCCCAATCAGCTGAGGACCCCCCCAGCGCGTTTATCGCTAGGCCTAGTTGCTTCCCTTCAGGTATCTCCGCTTCCCGAAATAACATCGACAAACGATTCATAAAATGAACAGGATTCATGCCACCATCCGGTCTAAATTTTATAGAATTCCCGCCGAATTCTCTCCACAAAGCTAAATAATTTGTGTTTTCATTTACTGCCGCTGCAGATGCCACTGGTGTAACATTCAGCTCGCACGTATGATCATTTTTAATTTCAGGTTGTTTCAATTCATTTTGAATATCAACTAAATGACTTTTCATATCCGCATTTTGCGCTGTCAAGCCACGAACGCTGTCACTTAACAATTTATTATTGTTATCTAATGAAACCTTGATATCTTTCATTAAACCGGTTAACATCAACAGTGGATCGTAATCCGACTCAACCTCTCTTTGTTTTCCTTTAGGCATTTTTGCTTTTTTTTTTTCTTTTTTTCACCTAAGTTTCAATTTGAGTTAATCGGAAACTCAGCCACGCGTCGGGCGCCAAATGTAATCTGCCGTATTCTTTGTTAAATAAACGGCATTGTTTTTAGAGCATGATAGGGTTCATTGAAAATTGGGTGCGTCAGAAAAAAATTAAAGCAGCCTTTTAACTTAACACTTTATTACAACATGGAATGCAAAAAAAAAAAGAAGAAACACAAMGGAATACGCGAAACGCGATGCAGTACAACGTACTGATGCCAAAAGTCATTGAATATAAATGTCTATCTGACCTTGTTAAATAGTCCCTTTTCGCCAGTCCCACGGATTTACTTGGTGGTTCGTAAAGGTGCTTGTATCGGTGCGCGAGGAGAGCGGGGATGGTTGATGACGCCGGCCTTGACGAAGGAATCAAAACGCTGAATCCTCCGATGTTTTTCGGAGGATTAGTTCCCCTCAGCTCTGATCACTTTTGACCACTCGGTACACAGGTACTCTTCACTTTTTCTGCAACTTCTTGCCAGGAAGCTGCATGTGCAGCTGCTGATCTTTTTCAGCTGCCGCCCCCTRGTTCGCGTCACCCTCGCGTTTCTCCCCGGCCTCTCACGCCCTCTCTCGCTTGCCAGTCCAACAACATCTCCAGTTCGCACACCTAACGCCATCTCCCGTTCACACACGGCACCGAACCGTTTAAATCCGGCGCGTTACAGTGTAATCATTACATCACTTTTTAGGTTGTTTTTAAACAGTAGATTGCAACTAAATGTAATTTTGGTTTGTAATACTAAATTATACGAAGAAATGTAAACCATTAAAAATACACAGTAACACAAAATGTTCAGAGCAAAATTATAGTATAATACAATATTTTGAAGTGTTACTATGTATGTTTGAGTGGTTTACATACCTTTATATTATTCATTAAGTATTACAAACCGAAATTACATTGAGTAGCAATCTATTGTTGAAAGACAATCTACAATAAGTGCTTAAAGTTTATACGTTTCTCTCTCATTATAACAAGAACATCCAGGCAGTGATGGGCGCGTAGAATACTCCATGTAGATTACGCCATTATCTATGCGTAAACTATGTAATATTCTACTTTAAAAGTCTACTGTAGAAAATAACATTATGTAGATAAACCGCAAACTAATAATATTTAGTACTTTTAACAGCTCCAAATGCCTCAAATGACAGTATTATTATGTATATTATTATTTTTGTTGCTTCCTAACTAAACAAAGTACTACTTCGTTGTAATTAAAATAACTAGACACACGTTAAACAACAATAACTTGTTTCGGCATACAGTTGTTAGGGCCAGAAGGCACAAGCGTCTTAAATGACTGTAAACTATGATTTTATTATCTTTCTTGTCTATAAACGGAAGAAGACGGGCTATTTCATATGCTACCTATTATACCTGATATACTCGTAGAAGAAAAGACTTCGAAACGCATGTTTTGTCCCAAAGAAGTAAGAAAACCGTTTGGGTATTCTGATGACTTACTAGAATAAGTTATGCCAATTTGTAATCTAAATATTAAAAAACTGCAGTGCTTTAAAAAATTTTAAGAATTGACCCATAAAACAGGGAAAGTTGAACAAAATAATTTGCACAATACACTTAATATACAATAGCCATAATATACTCGTCTCATATTTTCTACTCAAAATCTACGCCAAAATGCTTTATCTACATTTTCTACGCGGGTAATGCAGAAAATTATAATTTACGCGTAAACGCCCATCACTGCATCCAGGGACCTAGCACGTTACCGTCTTCTGGTACAACATGTAAATTGTAATGCTCTACACAAGCACTTATTGTAGGTTAATCTTTTCAGCAATACCTACGTTGTAACTAAATGTAATTTACGTTTGTAATAATTACTAAGTAAAGCGAAGGAGTGTCAGCTACTCAAACATACACAGTAACACCTTAAAATATTCTTTTAACACTAAAAGAATTGCACCAATCCCTGAACTTCCTTATGCACGTTATGACAACTTGGTTTGTTTTAATCCAGGATCTAAACTAAATGTAATTTCGGTTTGTAATACTTGTGAAGAAAAACTAAGGAGTGTAAGCTACCCAAATAAGCAAGTAACACTTCTAAATATTCTTTTAAAGTCACAAAATTGCACCTAACAATGAGGTCCGTTACGCACGTTATGGTCCCGTTGCACAAAGCGTGGTTAACCAGACCCCCTGGTTAACACGCGGTCAACGGGCAATTGTCATAGAAACTGCTCTTTTTAAGCGTCCTTCATTGGTGCTGCCTATGGTAACGGCTGGTTAACCGCGTGTTAACCAGGGGGTCTGGTTAACTATGCTTTATGCAACGGGCCCTATGACAACACGGTTTGTCAGGATCCAGGACTTTGACGTACCGCAGAAAAATGACAGTCATTACAATGATCAATGACTGACCAAAATAACACGTCATAAAGACGTGGCTGCTGGTTGGGCTGTGGTCCTACTATATCTTACGCGAAAAAATAATTAATATTAAAATGTAAGATGTCGATAATATTCGATTTCTCGATATTTGAAATTGATTTTATTTTATCGATAAATCGAATTATCGACAATAATTCGAATTATCAATAATACAATAATACCGATAAAGCGAATTAATGACTTATCGATACTATAAAAATCAGTTATCGGTAATCAATTTATGGATAATTTAACCGATATACCGGCAAAAAATGCGCACTATTAACCACAGGCTTTTGAATAAACCAGTATTTGTGTAAAAGAAAATTGTCTTTTTTATCGTTATCACGGATTGATCTTTTCTCTTTTTGGAGCCCAGCCTTAACCTATAGCTATCTTTTAAAGCGGAATCAAGAGATGGTAAAATTGCTATGTATTAATAATTCTGCTTTAATAAACTGTACTGATGATCTTTTCCTTGTTCAAAATATTTATTATTCATTTTAGAGAAAATTCTTTCAACCTATGCTGTTGAAGCAGGTACATTCTAAGTAAAGCAAGTTTATAAACATTGCATATAGACCGTATTTGGAAAGTATATGTACCATGTATGTAGGAACCTATAGCCATTGTGATTTTTTGTTAAATTCAATATATTATGTTTTAAATATTTTAGGTAGCCTAAGATATTTCATACAAATTATCATATATCACTGATGTATATAGGAATGATATGTAAAATATCAGGRCTAGCAACCCTAGCGCCCCAATACCCCAAAACGAAAGATCAGAGGATCAGACGTGTCCATGTTAAAGTAATGGATAAAAGGAAGCATTGAAAAAAAGATCTAAAATTTACGAATTTAGCTCATCTATTTAGTACACTAATGTATAATGTAATATAAGATAATATAGTCCTATAAACACAAAATTTATATTCTCCGCATAACCACTGAGTGAAATTCTTTTTTTTTTATTTTACAACCATATTTGAAATATTACGATCCGCCTGATTGTCAGACAGCCCACATTACAAAAACCTAATCGAATGTACTATTAAATTTAATTAAACAAACGGACGCAACAAATTTGTTAAATATACGCAGTTATATGTTTTAAAACTGAGCTTAGTGCTTTAGGTAAACATTAATGCGCATAATTTCGTTGACAGGTAATAATTTTAATGAAATAAAGATTGCACTTAAGCTTGCACCATTGCCAGATTATAAAGGTAGGTACCCTGCGTAGCGAATATAAAACTGCATGGAAAATAACATTGCTAATAAAACAAATATCTACATTAAATGTATGTAGTACGATTTATATTAAAATAACTGTTATACACGGATCATCTATATTTTTTATGTAGTTATCATCTTTTATTATACTCGTCTTACAATATAAGTTTCGTTTCTTTCCTCTTTTACAAAGCATTAACTTGCATAAACAAACTGAAAATGCACGGTGAATGATTCTTCCTCAAAACCAAAATTATCAAAGCCCACTAAATTTACTATTTTTGACTGCCACCAAGAGAAATCTGGCAACGTGGCAACGGTGTAAATATGTGAATCACCGAACATAACCTACCGCTATTGCCGAGATAACTTATCGCTTTGATATTTATAGTAATAATAAGAAATGCTTGTAGTATATTTATTGTAATTTGTATGCAGTCCCTCTATTTCAATAGCAGTAATGGAAAACAGCTGTCATACTCGTGATTTGGTTTATAGCAAGGATGGGGAGAAGGACCAAGATGAGGTATGTGTCATTAAGCAAACTGTTTGAAATTTAAGCGGTTCCCACGTTTTAGAAACTCCTTCAACCGTTCAACTATATTTTACAAGTACCTGGGAAGAACATTCGTTCAAAGCTAGCCAGGGCTTGGAATTACTGGCTCAATATACCAGAAGAGAAGCTACGATCGATCGAAAACATTATTCAGATGCTGCATAATGCTAGTTTACTGTAAGTGCTCATGATCATTCATCGTACCATTAATTTCATACATCCGTGTCCAGTCTTGATGATATACAGGACAGTTCCATTTTAAGAAGGGGAATACCGGTGGCGCATTCAATATATGGCATACCGAGCACGATAAATGCAGCCAACTATGTACTGTTCATCGCACTTGAAAGGGTGCTCGAATTGGGCCATCCTGATGTAATAATAAATTTATTAGAGATGTTAAACAAAACAGAAATCCAGCTGATTATTTTAGGCAACGTCAGTTTATACTGAACAAGTATTGGAACTCCATAGAGGTCAGGGAATGGAAATATACTGGAGGGATAATTTTACTTGTCCAACAGAAGAGGAGTACAGCCAAATGACTATCCGCAGTAAGTAACATGAATCCTGAAATCAGCAAATTAGGTATAGCATAAATGTGATAATTACTTAGATCATTTTAGATTTCCCACTTAAAATGTGCTGTGCGATAGTATGATGTATTGCAGTAAAGAAAAATGTAACACAGTGATTTTTATCATGAATTATGTTTCGGCAACAACAAAAAAGGCTTTCTTGATTGGGCACAAAAGTATTTGTCATTTATAATCAAGCACGCTTGTGTTTGATAAAGCTAAACTAGTCTAGTCTCTTTCTGAGCTGTTATACCATGGTCTTTGCTATTATATCGTATCTGTTTCGCCAGTCGTAACTGGTAGCATCTTCAGAGCTTCAGGCAACCAGTTAGCAGTGGTGTTTGCACACCTATTTTATGATGTTGGCTAATAAATGGATGTGTTTACAATCCCAGAAAATGAGTTTTATGCTTATCGTTGGCCTTCCAAACCAGTTTGATTGGACTAAAAAGTATGGTCTTTTAGCTTTTCTTTGGGAACTCCTGGATCTCATTACTGTCTGTGAATTAAATAGCGATAAGTTGAAAGAGTAATTGATAACATTTGCTAAATTGTGGTCTCAATTGTCAAAAGAAAATTTTGGAGCTATTTACCTAAACAAAGATGTAGCAATGATCTGGATGACAATGATGTGTTTCAAAAGGAAAATTAGTGTTTGCTCTGAAACTGACAAATTACTGTCAAAGTAGGTATTTGAAAATGTACCTACAATTAATTATAACTCTATTATTTTCACTTTTTACTTTACTTTCTTCTGTGGACATTACTTGCATAAATATAAACTGATTCAACATTAGAGGTGGCGACAGTTAGTCAGTACAAAACCATCTCTATTTTGTTGTCATTGTACAATAGTTAAATAGTGATTTGGACAATAGGTTGGTTAACTACATAGCATTATCACATGTAATTATAGGTTTATTGGTGTTTAAAAATAATTACAATATTTGCTGTTATCATAGACAAAGTATCAATAAATTCAAGAAGTTTTAGTTTTATCTTTATTCATTACTTATTACTGAAATAATTGGTAATAAATTTATTTGCTGATTTAGTACTACTGTAAAAACTTTAATTGATTTTTTATGAGGAGATTGTTATTTTTTTTGCATAAACTAGGAATAAGTTACAAGGTTGAATATCTGAAATTATGGAATAATGTGAATGTATAAAAGAAACATTAATGATAAATTAATTAAAATTAATCATAATAAATAATGTGATATATATATAATTAAACTTTGTAATTGATTTTGCTACTAGCAGGTGTACAGGAGTACATATAATAAACCATCTTTCTTTAACTGTCAATAAATCCGATTTAAAATATTTCAATTCTTTATATTAACATGAACGATTTTTTGCCTGCTAAAATCTTGAGTTTTTCAGTAGATCTGGATAATTAAAATCAGTTTGATTATCAAATGGTACATGATCTGCTTTGAATGTAGTGATACTGACGAATACCCGGGGACCTGATAAACATGTGCTACTCGAGTACAAATTTTTGTACCCAATACCTGATAGTACCCATCACCTAACCTCCCGATATCCGTTAAGTACCCGATAAGCACTGCAGTGGCGCAACGAGACATCCAGTATCCAAGATCACGCCAACACATACTTATTTGCTCCACCTAGCATTTAGCTGTGTCTACTATATGAGATACTACAGAGATATATGATCTGTGCCGTTTCAGGTTTTTCAATGTTATTCTGGTTACCTTTTCGTTATACAATGTAAATGTGTACATTGCATCAAATATTCGATAGTTGGTAATTGTTAATCTGCATAGAAGAAATTATTGCCTATTTAATTGTGTTCGATTACTTTTAACAGGGCTTAACTAGTTTTTGTTAGATATTCAGTACTTATGGGGTATCCGGTATTAACTACTCATCAGCTATTGGGTAATTATAGGGTATCAGATAACTGTCCAGGTAGCAATGTCGGGTACCTGAGGAATGAAGTTATCAGGTATCGGTATCCCCAATTGAATGATCCATTTATAACATTTTAACATCAAATAAAAAATTTCTTTCATATATGTCTCGAGAGCTTGTTTGTTACAGAAACTGGAGGTTTATTCATGCTTGCGATTCGGCTAATGCAATTGTTTAGTCACAATAAGTCCGATTTTACCAAATTAGCTGGTATTTTGGGTTTAAGCTTTCAAATAAGGGATGACTACAAAAATCTCTGTTCCAAAGATGTAAGTCTCTGTGTGCATGTTATGTGGCTCTGTGTGAAATTGTGTTGCATTAGAGCAGTTAATGTTCTATTTACAGTAATGCTTTTTGTTGACGTTAACCTTCACATGATTTTTTTTCACTCTCTTTTAAGTATATGGACCATAAGAGCTATTGTGAAGATTTAACGGAAGGAAAGTTTAGTTTTCCCATCATCCATGCAATAAATAGTCAACCAAATGATCACCAAGTGATACGTATCCTTTTTTGTGACATGGCGCAATATCTGCATGATGTAGTTATTTTCCTGACCTCATAATCAGACATTTTGAGACAACGAACGAGGGATATCGAGGTCAAGAAATACTGTGTGTGTCTGTTAGAAAAATTTGGCAGCTTTGAATACACAAAGAAAAAACTACGTCAACTATATTTAGAAGCTCGTCAGGAAGTGGAGAGGTTAGGTGGTAATAAATATATGGAAGAAGTATTAAATAGCTTTTGTAACAGTGAAATATAATTGTACAATTAAGTTGACTGCTTGCTTGTGTCTTGTGATTCATCCTTATGTAAATATTGTTGTGGGTATGCCTATTAAAATAAATATATATTGCTAATTTTGTGCTTTATTATTTGTGCACCTCGGAAGCAGTTTTTGCAAAATTAAAATAGTGCTGGAAGCATAATCTTACTGTTTCAATAAAGGGTTACTAACATATGTTATAATGTAAGGAAATACAGTTTGGTACTTATTAAATAATGAAAGGTAACATTGCCGAAGCTCCTTGTAGTATATAAAACCCAGCAACCAGCAAGCAGTGGCCTATTGTGGGATGCATATAAAAGGTGTCACTAGTGTGTCGGCGGAAGATACTGACTTTATTATTAACAATAAATAGATATTTTTTTGGGTCGTTATATAATTAGTTAAGGTGCATCCTCTAAAATTATTTTCAGCTATACAACATGTACCGTTATACCAGCACCATACTCAACCTTTTTTTCTTAAATGGCACCCTATGTATCTTTTTTATTTTCTTATGAGGCTTCCTACGTGCTTTATAGCCTATAATTTATTTGTTTTGGCTGCGGCGTTGCCAATTTATTCAGCTTTTTTCGAAAATTTTTGAAAATACATGCCTTGACTTAAATTGTTCCAGAGGCGTAATTATTAAATATAAAAAAGTAAGCTACAGCATTTTAGCATAGAAAACTTCTCTACAATTTAGTGTGGATTTTATAAGATTCTACTATAAAGGCTGATGACTAGGCGTGATCAAATTATGGAAATTTCAAACCACTTAAACTTGATTTTTTTAAATGGAACACCCACGTTTTTTTATTTCAGCGTAATGTGTATGCATTTTGTATACCTGGGATTAATAGTTTTTGAAATATTAATTATTTTTTTTACAAATACATACAATATGTATGTCGTTGGTTGCAATGCAGATAGCATTGCATAGACATGTCAGGTATAGCTAACTGGCTTTTTCCTAAAGAACATCGACAGTAATAGCCCATGGTTTCATAATTATAAGATATTCTTGCCAAAGATCTAATTTAGCCTATTCAAATTTTGTTGCTTTCATTGCACAGCGAATCGATCCAAGTATTTTTTGTTTGATGTGAGGATAGTTGAAACAGTCAAAATGTGAATTCCATCTTGTAGGGGATGCTACATTCAATTTCCTAGCGCAAACGCGTTCTACTTCATATGAAGCTTTAGTTGATCTACTGACACTAATACAAATAAATTAAGTTTTGCTAAGCACTGTAATGCATTTTATGTAAAATAGTTTTGCTTGTGGCAATGGTCTTTTAAATACACAACTTTACACACCACATGGTTTTGTCGAATGTTGTTGTAATTGTAACGAAATGGGTAATTTCATTACAAACTAATTTCAACAATTGTAGGTAGAGCACATAATTAATTACTGCTTCAATTGCAACTAAACTAATTCATTTACTTTTTTCAAGTAATTGTAATTAATTACTTAACAACACTGACCGCCTGCCTAATGCCTCTTCATATTGACTAAAGGCATGGTATTGGCTTGGGGCGAGGTCAGGAAAATAAGGAAGGTGTTGTAGATAATCAAATTTCAGCAGAGAACTGCAATTGCACACGCAGTATGTCGCGGCACATTGTCGTGTTGTAGAGATCCTCACCTTTGCTTCTGATGGCTGGAGTATGTGGAATTTGTAACCTAAAAAAGAGTCAGCGTAACCTTTCCTCTTTCATATCGCATTGTTAAATTTTCTTATGCGACATTTCTTTTATTGCAGCTGCATCTTCGAAATATAATCCTGTTCTTTAATTTGTCAATGGGGAAATGGTAACAACACCAATACTTTTAGGACGCCATTTTATTTTAATTTAGCAACGTGTATTATTATTACCATGGAGGAATTCACATTCATTCAATATTGCAGAATACATATTCTCTTTTACCATATTACCACAACACGCTAACAGTTTCTTCACAATGGGTCCAGAAGCAAAGGCCTAGAGAATTTAAGGATGAATAGTTCTACCTAGTAAATAAAGAACCTACAAACACTGGTAAAATGACGCATCTAAAAGATCTCTGCTAGAGTACTACTGATCACTCCATAAATATAAAATGGAAACAAGTGAATTTACAGGTTTTCATCTGCTTTTTACAAGTTGTTCCTCACCGTAATAATAATAATAATAATAATAATATTCAATGCATTAATATTGACAGCTTTACAACAACCATCTTAATTAGAGAAGCCGTAAACAAACAAAATCTCGTCTCGAAGGCATTGGCAACCCAATTTTTAACCCTTTTCCGGACACGGATTTAGCGAAGTGGTTTTGGAAGGGATAATTGACGAAGCATCTATTATACCTATGCACAACTTATAATTTTTGGTACCTATACACAATGTTACATTAATTATTGTGAAAAGAAAAACCGTCTTCGCTTTCTTAACCCCTTGTCTCACGGAACTGTTTTCGAAATGCTAAAACAGAGCAAAGCAATATTCTTTTGTTTTTTTTCCAGGAAATTATCGACACGTAAATTTTAAATGTATGTTTCTCTAGTAGTCCCAATTTGTAAGGTTTCAGTTAGATACACGAAGCCTTAGAGTTTATACAAACTTTATAATGCCCACATTATTTGACCAGGTGTGTGATTATCTGGATAGGTTCTCACTTGAATGCGGTTATTATTACTAAAAACTACCACGAAAACGAAGGATTTATTTTTGGTATGGTATTTTAAATGTTTATTATAACTTCAATAATGAGTTTATCTTAGAGATTTATTCCAGGTAAGAAGGTATCAATAAACTTCTTCGCTTGTTTCTTGATTACTTAATACGTTAGCGTGGACCGTTCTGCATATTTATCCTAAGTAAGTGCATTCATAGTGAGTAAGTAACATCGTAGTCTTCACACTACGCAAATGCAACCACAAGACAATAATACACGATGACCTATGTACTAGCTATTACTATGCACGATACGTGGGCATACTGATACTTCAGATGTTAATATTAACGTAAGCAACCGTCATCTTTAACATATTTAATGATGCTTCAGCCGATCAGTCATTTTCCAAATACCTTAATGACTTATTGTATTGAAAGAAGTTTTTATGCAGGGATAATTTAAATAATTTTTTTGGATCTTATTCTTTGTAGTTATTTAGAGATGGAAATATATGTACATCTAAATCGTCAGTTATACATAAGAGGTACATTTGGAAAGTTTATATATCGTAGAAAGGTTACGTTAGCATGCATGCTATAAAGTAACTGAAATTGCTAGGTAATAACACAGTCTCGCAGTGCAATCTATCATGGTGTATACGATATATTTTAAAAGATCCAGTTAACAAGTAGTTTTTTTTTCGAAAAAGTTTAGTCCAAAATGTGTAAATAAGTACCTAGAATTTGAAGTATATGCGGATAAAGGTTCTGGATAAAAATCAATCTAAGTTTTCTTCGTTAATATCGTCTATAATTATTGATCAATTTTCACACTTTTTTTTCAAGTCTATAGTTCTATTGATGCGTGGAACCCTTAAAAACGTCACCCAAAATTCCCTGCGCTCATACTTACTTATTCAAAACGAATAAATGAATATAACTTCTGTCTAGTAGTTTTAAATAATTAACTCATTCGCTCAGAGGATCACATAATAGATTGGTGAATCCCGGTCACTTTAATTCATTAATTCAAGTAATAAATACCTACAGTAGAATATCATAGAATATGAAAGGTTAGACATTCCCAATAGAATGAGTTTTGATATTTAGTAAAGTTGTTAAAATTGGCATTGAAGACGGTAAAGTCAGTTATTTTGAGCGGGCTGTCGTGCAAAACAATTTTTGCTGATGTGATAGAAGTACAATTATTGAAGAACTTATTCCAAAATTTAACTGATCACTTATCAGCGAAGGGAGGCACCCTAAAATCTTTGTGGCCATCCCCATCGAATTGTAGAAGCATTGCATATTGCATATATCATACATCAAATATCTGTCAGAGGTGTATTATGTTTGTCAAGGCCGATGAAAACTTGCTGTCGTTCTCCCCATGCATTTGGATCGAAGTTTTACCACGGACAAAACATGAGTCCGCCACTATAATATATTTTAATTTAGTGCCACCTACCATGCACATTTTGATAAATTCGAGGCAAATATTTGACGCAGTCTGAAGCTATTTTTGGAATTTTGTACGACAGAAGTTGACAAATGACTGGTTTTCCGTTACATAGGTATTTAACGTTTTACAATTTACTAAGTAGTGCATTATGTACCTATTTTTCTTCTGTATTTGATAAGTCGGACATGATACCATCGAATTTTAAATCAGATTATGTCAATCTGAGTTGCCTATTTATTACTTTGAATGATATTGCGGCTGAGATAAATAAACTAGATAACAAAGTGTAGGTGGCTATACACAAATCTGGATCCATCTGATCTGCTCCGATTAAATCTAAATTGTTGGAATCTGTCGTATTTTATATGCCTATCTATTGAGTTTGATTATTTTTCAGGAAGCGCTTGATGATTTCCACCCTACCATTGTCCCTGAAGCAGAATTTTCACATTATATCATAAAAAGCACACTGTAGTTTTCCATGTAAGTTCTCTTGGTCTGAATAAGATTTTAAAAGTCTTCAAAGAGGGAGTGTAAGAATAAAATTTGACAACGCGGTTAAGGGCTAGAATCTTAATCTAAAATGAAGTTTTCGAAATATCCCGGTTTTCATTGACTCTGCGACAAAAATGCATCGGTTAAATAGAAATTTTTGTGTTAAAATATAGCTGGGTCTTTTTTTCGTTTTCGCGAAAATTCATGCAAAGCGAAAAAATTTTCTGTAGCAGTTTTTATTACACAGATGGTTAGAAGATAAYGAGAAATAACGCTGGTATGGTGGTATGAGCAATGCGAACAAGTCAGCTTTCTATGTTAATTTCGGGATAGCTGTTGCACCGAGTTATATGGCACCAAAATGAAAATTATGATGCTGTTTGTTAAGCATAGGTTAATTATGTGCAAAATCACTTTAGCTTGAACTTCATTACTGGTCGTCATGAAAATATTAGCAATAGTGTGAAAGCTACGGAGCAATTTAGCATGCACTTAAAGGCTTCCTCTGCTTACATTTACTTTGATAAGCAGATGGTTGCAGGGAAAACTCATTTCCAGTAATATATTGATGTCGACATATGATACGATACAATTTTCCCTCGCAATCTACAATCCTCCCATTAAGGAAGTTTATATCAGTAGTGTTGCTTTATTAAACCTGTATGCAAATGCAAACAGGTGAAGTTGAATTCATCACCACCCATTCATAATGCAGCTCGATAGTATCTTTCGTGTTTATTCTCAAATACAAAAATTATTGGGTAATGAATTTAATTATAAAGAGGTGGCCGTCAAAATATACTGGATTGTGGCAAAAAGCGTCTCTTCAACTTCCTGCGCGTGACTGCATTTTGGCGATGATTTTCTGCAACTGTATGAAAGAAGATTTTGTGCACACTTTGTGGCTGTCGGAGGCACTCGCCAGTTTGTAGCAACTGCTGCAGACAATCTTGCTTAACCGGCGAACTGACATTTCAGAGAAAGAAGACGTCACTAAGGCAGAAACTCGGTGTTCTGAGACTGATTATTAATTATTAATTATTAATTTGACAATGTAAATAAATATGACGATCCGAGAATTGCCTGTTGGAAAAAATATATCTAGCACTCAACCTCAAGGATGCGGATGGTGTGAAATAGTGTATTTAAATTATCCATAATATCGCATTATGTGTCGAAAAATGACCATCTTCTTGTAGAAAATTTCCATGGTTTTTTTGTCGGATGTTTTTTTTGCCATGCAGTCGGCGAAACAGGGATAACTAAAAAAATTCGTTTCACAGTACAAGTTTAGCCATATATAGCGTTTGCAACTTTTATACTTATACACTCCCATTTTGGAGATTTTTGAGACTCGACCTACCAGGAAAAACATCATTTGCCTTTGTATGAATTTTTTTATAAGAAAACTGAACTTATAATGTGAACATTCGCTACCCACAAGGGTTCGTTTTAGCTCATCCCTTATTTTTATTCTTATCAATGAGGAGGGTGGTAAGCTATTTTGTGATATCATCTCTTTTGCAGATGACATGAGAAGTTATAGATCAGACCGATGCACGATTACTACTTGAACATGTATAGTGCTGAATTGCCTAAAAAACCACATAAGGGGTTGTTGAAAAATAAGTTTGTTTGTTATGCATGGCATCGTTCTTATTTATTCACTACAAGATACCAGAATATGGTAACGAGGAGGTTTCACATCAAGAAAAAGAATTATGTAGGTACATGAGAGGTTAATAGAAATAAATTTTGACTTGGAATATATCCACACTTGTCCATGTGGAGTGCCGGATTAAGGTTMTTCACCCTTACGCTTGAAGGCTGCCATCTCAATGACAAAGAAGGACGATGTCGTATACCATGGATAAAAAAGAATTCATCGGGAATAATACTAATAATGATGATAACAGAATTACTGCGCTAAAAACTGAAAAAATAACAAAGAAAGAAAACATTAATAATGACAGATATTTGAAAGATATTGAATTCCATTTTAATCAGAAAAATACATGTAGCTTAACTACATAATATAAAAGGAAACTGCTATTCCTTTAGCATGAATATTACATATGAACATCGTCTTCTTCCTGTTTTTTATACTGCTCATTCACTCACTCAAAGCAGACTTTTTGCATTAGGAAACTTTCGTAGAATATTATTGCAACTACATTAAATTTCTTTTCAAAAAGATTTGACGTTTATAAGGCCAAGAATGACCGTTTTGCAGAGTAGTATGATGCAATAGTGCAAACAAGTATGAGAAGTGCGATATCATACTGGAGAAAAATATTTACAGTTTATTGCTTCTCATAACTTTGTGCTTTTAAAGTATCGCTTTTTTTAGAAATATGACCTGTAATGTAACATTTGACTGAGAACATTCTTGAAATGCTTTAGCTTTGGGCGTGATTTCTTCCTCGGTGAGTTCGCTGAGGTTTTCGAGAAACATGAATTTTTTATGTATGTTCTTGTATGCAACATTTCTAATCTCCAGTTCTGAACTAATACGATCTACAACTGCTAGAAAGGATTTAACCCGAAATGCTCTTCTCGTCATCACTTGTCTCAGCCTCCCCGAAATGTTTCTGTTACCGCTTGATTTATTTAAATCGGAATAGTAAGATTTTAATCCTGATTTTTCTTTGGCCTTACTTTCAAAGAAATCAAATAATCCTCTCGTGGAGGTCACAAACGCAATGAGTGACTCCTACAGCTGTACGACTATTTCCAAATCAAGTTCAACTTTCTGTAACCGTTTACTTGTTGAAATGAATCTCCTCAAAATGTTAAAACAGATTCAAGCCTTAGTTGCCAGCATAACCCTGCGGCCTCGTTCCGAACAACAGCTTTTTCTGAAGGGTTTTCAAAAATTTCATTCCAATTTTGGCAAAGATTCTCGCAGGCTTCAGCTCGGAAAGCCCACCGAGTATCGGAAAGTCTTTTAATGACATGCAATCACCTTCATATCCTTCTAGTAGCATATCCCAACATTTAGTCGAAACCGATCAAATGTATATATACATTTGTTGAACTACTGAAAAAATGAGCAAGCTTTTTCGCAACCTTTTTCTGACCAAGTACCAATTAATTTAAGAGAATGTGCTGAGCAAGGCACAAACAGAGCATATGCATTTAAAGTTTTTATCTTCTCTTGCAATCCACTATAAATTGCAACCATACTATTTGCGCTGTTACAAGAATGACCACGACAATTAGATATATCATTATGACACTTCCTAATAATCATATTTCTAACTAATATTACAGCATTTTCCAGTTCTTCAGATTTATTTCCAGTATTTCGTAAATAATATAAGAATCGTTCAACTACCACACCGCCTTTTTCAAAATATCTTGTAATATAACTTAGTTGGTATATGAGCCATGTCTAGAGTATAAGTCAACGCTTAGAGAGAAGTACCCTGTATATTATTTTCAATAATTTGATATAACGGCTTTTCAACAACCAAAATAATAAATTTGTCGCAGATTGTGAATGATGTTAGGTAAGATGTAGTAGTGCGACCAGCATTTCCGAATCTAGCAAAAATGACAAGAATGGATCAAATTCGGCAATCAAATCTAGTGCCATTATCTAATTTCCGTTATCTTTGGAACCAAATTGTTTTGTGCTACCTCTAAAATGAAAGTCCTCTTTCAGCAAACTCAGCGACAAACCTTTTTTTTAAGAAATTTTACTCTCCGGTGGAACTCGTAATATTGGATCTATATACACTGACTTTTTGCTTCTACTTAACATTGCAACTTCACAGTTTTATCAGGGTGTTGTGTTCTGGATTCAGTGAAGTCCAAATCCAGTTTCTGCTTCACATTACGTTCCATTATGACATCGATAGTAGTGTCGTTTATTATCCATTCAGTTGGATCATCACTGACAATAATGTAGATTGCATTGGCAGTTTCTTCCAAATATTTATTTTGAACTCTAGTTTTCAGTAACTCCTCTAAGAACCTGAGTTGTAAAAACCTCTTTCGTTTCTAGAACAAATAACATGTGCCCCTTAAAAAATAATCGTGTGTCGCCCCTAAAATTGAAAATTCTGAAATACATGATCATCATGTGAATCTCAACGATGTCCACGCACCTGTCACCATGCTGCCACCAAACAGCGGGTTCAGATTATTCTTTGACCTCACACCCAGCTCATGCGCAGCACTCCTCGGAGGCAGGCCCCCGTTTAAATGCCCGTGAAAGAAACGAGAAGAGGGACCCCATCCTACCTAACCTTCATCGAGCAGGCTCTCGGTTCAACCCACCGGCGTTGCACGACGCAGTTTCGCACACATACTCGACGTAATCGTGGTGTTTTGAGTGGTGCCCGGAACAGGTGTATTGTGTGGCGTAATGAGCGATTATCATTGATCCTGTGACCCAGCATCTTCCGCTTGGAATATGTACCAGTACAGAAAGAAGTCCAAAGGCAGGAGTTCCATAAAGGATTGTGAAGGTATGCTAAGGGTCTGGCTCTGGCCTGCTATCGATCGTATCATCAGCTGCTGGGCATGAATGAATGTAGTTCCTATGTGATACTTGACAGCGTCCACATGTTATCAGATCCTGCTGGAACGCATGTGATGGTGACTATGGTAGTATTTTATTAGGCCGGAATGGCAGTTTAAAAACGAAGGAAAACTGTGAAGTTGGATATAAAATTCTTTTTATGCTCCATATTTTCGTGACAAGTGGCGAAATAAATACCTTAATTACTTCCTTTGGTTATATAACTGCGCGAAATAAATTAAATAAGCGCACTTTCCAAGTATAACATTCTTTTGGAATTATGTGTACTGGGTAATGGTCTAATAGTTGCAGGCATGGAAACACACCTCTCATTATACCTCCTTAGTGTATATGGAATATATTTGGGAATCAATAATTATATCTAAGAAGTTAAATAATCCAAATCGTCAAATAGGCTCCAAAACAAAAAGAACATTGAACGTATTCATTATATAAATGTGTTATACTTCAAACTTAATAATCAAAATGTTTATCAGATCTATTTAACAAAGGAGGTAAGATATTAATTATCTTCATATGTAGGTACTTACAGTGTTATCATTATCATCGTATTTATCTGGATTTGAAATGCAATGGTTTATACGGAATGACTCCAAAAATGTTGGACAAGTATTAACTTAATTTTTTCCGATTTGTGGCAAAATTTCAAATCTAAACTCAACGGTTTTTATGTTACAACTATTTTGAACAACTAAACGCTTAATATAATACCTAATCTCAAGTAACAAGTCGAGTACATTATCATACAGTCCATCAAGGTAAGCCACAAATCAACAAAAAAATTTCCTGTTATATAATAAGTAGGCTATATCTGTTTTGTAATATAATAAATAGTTCTTCGTTTTTAAAAATATTACGTAGTTTCAATAGTTTCTTGTCGTTTTTAAGTGTTCAAATTATAAAATTTTTAAAATTATTACGATAAGATTAGTTACGTGGATAYAACCGAAAAGTAGCAAGAAATATGCGGTCTGTTCAATAAAAAATATACTGATCAGCCACCAATTTCACAACCAACAGATATTTGGCGCCAAGAGGGCGGTGCCACCACTTTATACTATAGTAGTTAGCAAAAATCGTATTACGTAAGAAAGATTTACGCCTGAAACTTTTAACCGTTTTGTTAGCTCGTATGACTTTATAAACTGTGTGAATTTAATGTATTTTTAGAGATTATGATATTGACGATTGTGTCTTAAAAACCGCTGATTATAGGTATAATATATTTTCTTGTAAAAATGAGCGACAAAATACAAAATTGATGTGTAAGAGAATTTTAACAAATCGTACGTAATTTTAAAAGCAGTTCATTTTTCAGCTATCTTACCCGGATTGTATCCGAACCCTCAAACTTAACGCCTTCAAAAGTTAAGATTGTGGGGGGTCAGAAGAAATGCAGGCCGAAATGTTTTCAGTTTAAAACAGTCATAACTTTAGAATGGATTTTTTGATTTCGAACATTTGGGATTCATACGAAGTGAAACCTGATCCTTACTGGCTTTCGAAAGAAAATGCGTACCTACGTACGTGAGGCTGTATTGGGCGCATTAGGGCTCACAATATTACCATATTTTGTTGTGTGCGAAAGTAGTGAAAAATGTGTACTAGCCTGCCATATTAATCGCCACAATATTTCAAAACAAAGTTTATCTATTCAAAGAGTGGTCTTGTAAATAAAAACCAATTTCAACTTCTGCAGAGAAATCTGTTGGTTAGTTTTTCTACACGCCTTTGACAATTTTCTTACTGAACGTAAATGTTTTTTAGTTGAGAATATAATTTTTGTCGGAAATATTGGTTAGATTTTTGCGAGAATTAGAACCAAGTTTTAATGGCATCGTAACGAAAGCTAGTCAACTAAAGATTCTATCCTGTAGCAAAAGTTTGTTTACCCGATGAAGCTTCAAAAGCTACTAACTAATTCTTTTCAAAATCTAAAGTTTATTTATAAAATAAACATGGTTACAAGGTTCAGTTTTGTACAACTAGAAAATTTTCGTGCAAGTTAGGTACCATCACCTTCAAGTATTTTAAGACTATTAGATAAACAAAATTTCCTGTAATTGCTATGACAACAACAAGATATACAACTGACATGATGTTGTAGCTTTTTTAAGAATTCAATTCCGGTATCTTAAAGGTTTTTATGTGTGATAAATTGTTACTGAAGAAAGATAAATATTTCTTATTTCGTAAATTATAGTTCATGGTAAAGAACCTGTGGCTCGTAAATGGTAACAAATGGTTAAAATGATTTAACTAAATTGAACAACTTACGATTGGAATTAGAATTACAGTTAGGATTATCGACATTTGTAAATGGAATACTATATTCATAATTTAAAGATTGCCCTTATAAAACCTCCAGCGACAAAGCACTATGGCCACATTCGAGTTACAAACATAGCAATTATTGGCTACTATTAAATCAGTACCATTTAGTACACCTTCCATCTTATTTAATGGTTATCTGTACTTAAATAGTAAAGGCATTCACGACATTTGCAGGTCGTTACCTAAAACTACGAAAAACCCTTTAAATCCTGAATGTACAACATACATGTGTAAGGCTTAATTTTTTATTATCAATAGCTTCCCTAATATTCTTCATAAGACCCGGGTTGCATGCCTACAAATATGTTTCATTACTCAAAAATTTAAACCAAGATGAAAATATAAACATATTTCTATAAATAGCAGTAAAGAAAATTGAATAATGACACTTATTTACTTCATCTACTAGTGCACTTTATTAATGAGTCGCCCATCATTAAATTTGTTAAAACAAATCCAATCTGTGAATATAAATGATCTTGGCATTCACTTTGTTGTTAAGGTAACAGTAACGTAACGTTCAGGAATATTATAATATAACGTATTAGTGAGTTTCGTTTGACCTTTTTGTCGATACTGTACTTCTACCCCAACACAAACTGTAGTACTTCCATAACTGCAATCTGCATACTGCTTGTTTTCCACCTTTATGATGTAATATGCGGAAATGCAGAATTATTACATCTTATTTCGTAACCAACCCGCATAAATAACTGAAATATTTGAAGCGTAAATTTGAATATTCAGCGATGCACGTCACTACAATAATGTATACATACCTACATATTTACTTAATACTTCCAAAGCTATCCTAGGATGCCTTAGAATCCTAACAATATAAGTATGCGAGGTAAAATATTGTGCTGCTAAAAGAAAAACTATATGGTAGGATAAATAGCTCATCGTGGAATGAAGTGATGCAATAAAGGTGAACATGTTATAACAATTAGGTGGAGTGGGTCATATTAAAGTGATCTATTAGTAAGAAATATATAAATGTTTTCTTGTCTGTACGTTTAAGAGATTGGTACAGGCGATTATTAACGAAAAGGTATTTCTTTTCAGTCTCCAGCACCATCTGTTAGCGGCAAATGTCGCAGTGCCAACTTGTTAAGTTGTGAAATTCGTAAGTAAAATTATCCACTTAATACGTCGGTGCTACGGTAAAGGTGTCTGGTCTTTATGTAAATATTTCCATGCAACTAATCAAAACGCAATAATACTAATGTACGTTAAACTGGAAACGCTAACACCTTAACACAGTAAATTGGCTGTTCATCATTCACTGGAGAGTTATTATACGCGAATTATTCGACACAATGCGATAAAAGCTTGCGACTTACTGGAACGGATAATCGCTGTGAATTATATGGAACGGAATTTTTCGTATGACTCTGAAGCTGTGAAGTATTTAAATGAAAGCTGCACTTCTAAAATTTTGAAGGAATTTTAATTAGTACCCTTTAAACACTTGTAGTTTTTTGTAAATTGTAATAAACTGGTGAATCTTTAGTAGAAATATCAGGGTGGTTTGCAATCATATTTAAACAAGACAATGGATCACTCGAGCCCCAATACAAAGACCTGCATTTTTTTGTAATATAAACATTCCACCTTTTTCTAATTAATGGACTTTTTCTAACCGTATTTGTATTTAACTGGTGCATTCAGTTCTTCATCCACTCTAATTTAAATGAAATTTACTCTACATATCGTTAAAAATAAAAACAATACATACTGCAAGGATATCATAATTCTAATACATAGCAAAACTTAAATAGTTACACGTGGAGCAGTTAAATATCTTGTAGTGCTTTGTGTACAGATTAGTGTCTGTCGCACTACTTTTTTAAATATATAATCAAATTGTCAACTTGCCTTGTACATCTACGTTTAGTTGGCTACCCTTTTTATTGTTTTGCTTATGTGATATTAATATTAATGTTAAAAGAACATAATTTAAATAGATTATTCACATCTACATCTTGTAAAAGCGTACAGAAACACTTATTTACCACTAACCATTATTATAGTAACTTGAAACAGTCTAAAAACCTTGAGGTTTTGGTCACGTATTTCGTGTTTAGAGAAGATAAACTCGTCAGCGTCCCTAGTCACGCCCTGAGTAAGGGTGCATTGTACTGTTTACAATGGTTTAATACCCAGGTATCTATAAAATGGGGTGTATTCGCTCTGTAGTCACGCAAAGACTTAGAGACGTCTGCATATAGTTAATTTGTAAATTAAATAATGATACGAGGTTAATCAGAGAGTGCATCTATTATTCATCATTGCAAATCAGTATAAGTTCTATCATTTATCCATCCATCTGTCTTTAGTATGCTATAGTAGCGTTCACTTCTAGCTAAAAAGGTTCGTATCAACATATTTTTAGTGTTTACGGATATACACGCGTTGAATTAGCACATAAACGAAACGATTTATCGACTMTGCAGGGAGTCTTTGAATAGATGAGCTATAAGTAAATTTAGTGAATACTTCTTCTGTAGACATCTAGCCGGACCCCACGACCCTGATTTCGCCCTTCCTTGGATTCGTCAGGCGAAAATACCTATTGTTGAACTCCACATGCAGACAGTTTGGAAACACTATAAATTTGGATCTTGGTCTTCAGTTAATTGTGTGAAAACAACGAAATTGGACATAGATAAATATTAAAGACGCTAGTAGTTTTACTATTATTTGTTGGAATGGTACAAATATCTGTAATTTATTAAGCATGACTGAAGTAGATACTATACGAAATGGGTAATTACTGCTGCTAAGACTCTGAAAAGGTACTAAAATTGAAACCATAAAATAGGCTTATTGTGATATTTTCTGTTAGAAACTTTATAAGCGACAGGAAATGGGAAAGAAGAAACAAATGAACCGTAATTTAGAAGTTGTAAACTTAACGACGTTTCGTATGCAAAGCATCAGGTAACAGTTAGTAAAAACTTTCTCTAGTCCCACAATATCCAAGATGTCGTTAAAACATGTAGGCATGTAATACTATTTAAATGTGATATGAAATTAATGTGAAATAAATAAATGTTGTTGTTACTAATATTAAAAAGATACACTTGCCTATTATGGAACTAAGATAGTATGTATACATATCTTATAATATATGTAGATCCAAGCTAGAGGAATGTACTGATATAATAGTTAGCCTAGACTGTTTTGAGAATAATCACAGAATCGCGTTTCCACAACAATACATTTTGAGTTTTCAGGAAGTTCACGTCAAAAAGTTAAAGTGGAAAAATAAAAAAAAATCGAATGTAAACATTTTCCACTGCAGATGACCGAGGTCTGGAAAACAAATTACTGTGTCAAACCCTGAAAACATGAATGCAGTCTATGACATGATGGACGAATTTGACCAAAATATATAGCTGAGACACTGGACATTTCATATGAATGAGTTCACCCCCCCCCCCCCATATAAGCTCAATTAGATAAAAAAACACAAAAGTATGGGGGTAATCTTAAAACTTTGCAATTGTACCTCTTTGATATTTAATCTACAGCTTAAGTTTTTGAACAATTTATAGTGGCAACTAAAGTTAAAAGGTCTTGTTTTGTTTTCGTTGTAACTGGAGTGGTTACATTTTCTGAATTCAGGAAATTAATAATTACGGACATTCATGTAGATTTGTACATAAATAAATTTCTGCGAAATGGACTCCAAAATGCTCATCGCGGATTAAAAGCGAGCGCATTTTGAAACATCACGCTCAATCTAGAGTAATAGGTTTCGGGTCCAAAAATTGTCTAAAAAGTTTTTGTTTCAGTTTTTTTTATAATCGTGGTCGAAATTGAACGAAAAATTAAAAAAAAGACGTTAAAAGGTCGCCAAATACGTCTTGTTTTTGCAGGGTAATCCTGCATACAAGTCGCACATCACAATACACAAAAATGTTGAGAAATATCAAAGCTTCATTCTTGTATTAGGCGTACAACTTATCAATACCCCCTTTGTACTTCTACCAGCAATCTCGATAGCACCTTACTACCCTGAGTCCGATAGGAAAAAGAGGGCATTTCCAACATACTAAAGTATAGTATAGAGTAGGAGGCTAAACCACAAGGCAGTATCAGACTAAGAAATCATATAGCTGTTTTATGCCCTACAAAGTTGATTAACATCAAATCATTTGGTAACTTATCAATGTCATCTGTTTCATTAGATCTTTGGTAAACACKACAGTGTGACCTTAAATATTGWGGAGATAATCTAAACTAGCAACACGTTATAAACAGCAGATTCATTCCTTATTTTAACCGTCTGTCATGTGTAAATACGCAGCTTCTACCTGACAGCAGCCAAAAGGGGCGCTGATAAAATGTCGCCGAAAATGTACTTATGTTTCCAGTATTACCTATTGTTATATAGGAGTAGACCTTCCCAGATTTAAATGTGTGAATGATCGCGGAATCTTTCCATTCACTTTGATAGGTGGTATGAAAACAACAGACGAGAGAGCATAAGTAAAATGAATAATGTATAACTTTTCCAGAACACGAATGATATTTTACTATTGATTATTAAAGTAAAATTAGATACTTTCCGTTCAGAATAGGCTTACCACCAATTAATTGAACATATGTCAGGTTCTATTGAAAAACAAACTAATAATTATGGTTGTTGATAATTCTGATTAGCAGAAAATGTTAGAAGATTTGGTTAAACGCAGCGTGAAGAGAAGCCTTCTGGGATTTTAGAAATTTAGGATGTTGTGTGGTTCAGTGAGCTTCGAGGATGATATGTTCTTTCATAACGAAGATGGTAGCAACTACTTCAACAATTGGTTTTAAGTTTCAGCAGAAACTAAACCATAATTATGATTTACTGCATGAAATTCGATCACTTCCTATCCAGATTGTGACTGTGGACCACAATAATAAGAAGCTTCATTTCTTCAGTCAAGTATTTCTTGTTCTCGGTCATTAACCTGCCAGTAATACTAACCGTTACGAAGTATCTTATACACATAACAGCATTGTTTAATGTAGTAATCAACTTGCGCCACGATAACCTCCTTGTAATTCCTGCCAGTAACTACTCGGAATGGACATTTTGCAATCCATATCTTTCAAGTTACATTCATCTATAACCCATTCAGATATCCAGCGGCGCGAGTGTTCAACGGTGCGTGATACAGTAAATTTCTTTTTGTTTGACGGCACCGTAGCAGATCACTGATAATATTTCTGCGGCACTTAATCTGGTGGAAGTGTAGAAAAACTCATCTGTCTAATTACGACATGCCTTCCCCGGGGTCCTCGACGGATAAGTGTGATTGCAAGAACACCTGGTTCCGTCCTGGTCATTGCACCCAGGCGACGAAGAATCGAACAGGTGACTTTTTGCGCTTCATACTAATTTACAAGCAATTTATAGGCGTTGTGCGAATGGGGTAATAAAATGGATATGGTAGCGGGTTTACGCTTAACTGTAAACAACCTTGGCAGTTGTGTGCATGCCCGCGAGTGTGTAATAAATAGACGTGAAGGCAAGTCCTATGGGCTTCCATTAATGAAATACGGAGAAGTCGAGATGCTGAGCTATTTAGAATCATGGGATACCTACACGCATTAAAGGTGCACGTGCTTCTTTGTGGTGCAATTAATTTGAATGTAGCAGGTAAAACATACCTTCACATAACATTTAAAATGATGTATAGCTTTTCCTCATAAGACTCTGCTATTCTGTGTAGGACAAAATCAGTTTCCATTCCTTTTGTTTGCTTTATATGATTTTATATCGACTTTTTCCACATTTTTCTGTCCGTTCCTTTTATATCCCAATCTTTCATGCCGTTTTTGGTTTCTCCCTGCATTCATCTGATGTTTTCCACCGCATCAATCTTTTTGCTTTTATCATCGCATGCTTGTTTAGGCGCTTATAGCTATCATGTACAGATATGTCTTGGTTAGTTCTTATGTGTTCTTTATTCCCCTTTTGTTTTATTCGCGCCTCCTCGAATTATTTTTCTTCAATGGCACTGAAGGAGGGTTTACTGTTCTTATATAGATATGCAATTTTCTTCTGTCTTCTTCTCTTCTTTGCACTGATTGCTTATCATTGTTTGCAAGTACATAAATTCTTCAACTTCTTTGAATGCCACTTTGTCTTTTTGTTTGTGCATCTTCAGGGTCCTTCCCTTTTAGTAGCATCCAGTTGCTTTCTTCTTCATGCAGTTTTTAGCCACAGACTCCCGCTACATCTCTGTAATCCTTCCTGCAGTAATCTGAGTTCCTTCATACTAGTCGCTACCAGTATTACATCATCTGCATAACTAATGACCTGGTGGCTCTTGTCCAATTCTGGTAGTTTTTCTTTACAAGAGTGTTTTCAAGTTTCAAGCTAGCTTATTGGTCAACATACTGCAATTTTGGGTTACATATTTTCTGTCAGCTATCTATCTATAAATGTTTATAAAATTGTGACTGTGAAATGAAGAGCTAATTAAACCCAAGCTACAAAAGAAAGCAATTTTGTCTTGAAATATCACGATGGCTTTACAAGCTAAACCTGAAACCATTACTTCGTCATGGAAAGCACATATATCTTACTAACAGAGTCGACATTAACATTTTCTATAACATTAAAATGCAGCCAAATTAGAAAAAGGTTTGTATCTAAATGTGTAAATTTTCTTTAGCTTCTTTTACACCTTCTGAATGAGCGATACATGTTTGCTTGTCAGGAATGTACAATGCAGCAACTGAACAACCGTTTGTGTAACCTGATACGTGCATTCAGTGATTGGCATAGCTTTAGAGCAGACTTGAGGCATAGAATTAAAAAAAAAACCTACAAATGGAGGCAGTAAAATATTTTGAAGGCAATTGGGTATTTGCCATGTTTTTATATTTTATTAAATTCCATATTAATAGGTAGCATCTAATCCACAAAACAGGTGTGACAGCTTATAAATTCGAAAAAATGGATCGTAAGGTGTATTTTTAACATAAAAAATGTGAATATTTAAAGGGACCGCCAAAATGCGAACATACTGGCCGTGACGTCAGATGTCTTGTAAATGGCCACTTGTTTACATCTGGGGTCAGCGCGTCACGCGTCAGCCTCAGCCCGTCAATTTATCAGTTTGTTGTTTGCGTTCATTTTGTGACAAGCGAATTAAAATACGCTAAGAAAAAGTGAAATACTTATGACTTCTGAAGGCATGTTCATTGTTATGGAATTTGTGTACAGCGACGAGCGGTTCAACGCGGCGGAGATGAGGAACTTAAAAGCAACAGCATAAGTGAACTTTTTATCAAATTAACGTAGCATTGATAATTTGATCACAGTGGGTTGTTGGAAACATACTATTTGTAAACATAAAAATGTAATAATCGAAAATGTACCCTAAACTTGACATTTATTTTAGAGGTCAGAATAAATATAAATTGCCATATATTTTCGGGGCTCTTGGAGTTCCTTTCCGGTCTGGCTCACAGTCGAATATATGGGGAACAACGTCGTTCTTTATTATAACATTTCCCTCTATCAACTTAAAACGCATATAATTTTTCATATCCTCTTCAAGCTATGACAAAATGGAAACTGAATGGTAAACACTTATAACCCCAAAACGAATAATAAAACTTATAGTAAGAATTAAGATGATCTTCACATCAGAAAAACAAACTTTGCGATTTCGGCGAATCACGTCAAGGGGCCATAAACAACTTTTTCATACGTTGATAATCTCGAGGAACGGTTACAAAAATTTTGTTAGCTGTACTGACTTTTATAACTATGTACAAAACAACACTTGTTTTGTTTTCCATACATAATAGATGCTTGTAAAACTACACAAATCACTTTTTGGTGCGACTTCTTACACCGTCCTTTCAATAAACACCACACAAAAGCTTTTCCAATAAGAATGATACTACACCACCATTAAAGGCCGCGCTCCTCGGTAATGTTTACATGACACTTGACGTCACGAGTTGAATAACCTTGGATAGAAGCGTTTTGGCGGCGACTCCTAAGATTCGAATTTCAGACCTGAAATTCTCTACCTACAAATATTTTGTTTGTTTTTTTTTTAACATGGCGTACGATATATATGCACTCCAAGATTCATTTTACGTAATTTTCAAAAAAAAGTGATAATACCCAATTTCAATACGAAGTACCTATTTTCAGTCTAGGTCATTGGTATCATATTGAAAACCAGATAACTTGACATCGGTCTATTTAGGTTACTTAAGGAATCTTCTACAGATCGTTGAAAAGCAATGGCTTAGCATTATGAAATTGACAATAGTCCTGAAAGGGTACGAAAGCATTCTTCCAAACTTAAGCTTGATAGTAAAAGATATATGTCCGGTAGCAACTTTAGCTCTTATTGAAAGGCAATTTTCCAAGGCCGCATTGATAGTTACAAAAGGTTGAGACAATTTAAGCGCCATATGTTGTATTAGAAGCCTTATTTTTAATTAGTATATAATCTACAACCGGTGTAATTTTTCACGTTGTTTATTTTCTATATATGTAAAATATTTTTATTTTAAATATCAAATTATATTGCTTTCGTTTTTTTCTCAGTTATATCTTATCATTACATTTCGCGAGTAAAGCGATTTACGTTTTGAGCTGTTCCATCGCCATAAATTGTCGTCTCCGATCACAAAGTGCTGTATCAGAAAGGAACATTGTACAGCATATTTAATACCTGAAAATATAACTGTCAGGTAGAGAAGGGTTGCCAATTAGTGGTAGCTCACCAAAATGTAATTAACCATCCCAGAAAAAGGGCTTACCGCTATTGAGCTAGCCCTTTTCTCGAAATCTGCACATTACAGTTAGTAAATAGATTAATTTTTAAAGATCTGGCATGATAATATGGAAGATGTCATATGTATAACGTTCACAATGTGGAAATGCATGTGGAATATTTTACTGCAAGGTATTGGTCTACACACATGCACATCAACTACTTTAATAAAGAATATACCGCCTCACTGTAGCAAAACGCATTAGTTGTCAAATATCTGGAAAAAAGGTTAAACTTCTTTTTATATTATTACAGACTACTTTAATTATCTACTGTAATCTATTATCTTTTAGACGTACATGAGGCCACCATTGGTATTCAAAAATTGCTAAAAGCAGATGCAGTGAAGAATATTCAGGTCATCAAGACTTTGCATCTTTCATCAACGCAATACAAGTTTTTGTTGACATAATTGAATTAACAAAGGCAAACTCATTTCCATTCCCAGTTAAATATGCAGTACGGGAAATATTTAACCTTAACGATATGTAGCTAAGTGGATGGGAATGTTATTGTTTTCACCTACTGCAACGTATAAGATAATTATAACAATATAATGCTAACCTAACAAAACATGCTAACATCTCGACACGACTTAATAATCATTTATAGTTAAATAAATATTATTTTAATAATATATATAATTAAAGTTTACTTATTGCGATGTTGGAGATATATAATTTACATTTAAATTTCTATTGCGAACCAATTAACAAAGTATACGCCATATTGAGGCTATTGATATATGTCTATTGCTTTTACTAACTTATTTTCCCTCAATAGCCAATATTATGCCTTTATCCAATCTAATTAATACGAAAATAACTTGTTGGGGGTTACAGTGTCAAAAAGCTCGGTGGCTATAACTTTTGAACTGAAAAAGATAATCAAATAAGTCAAAAACCGTTTCAGTAGAACCGAAGGGGATCTCTAATGACGTACTTTTGTAGGCTGCACCACCCACTTCCTCTGTTTTTTCAACCTCAACCCCACTTTTTAAAGTCAACACCCTATTTACAACAAATCATGGAAACGCCAATGAAAAATGCTATCCAACCATGTGCAACAGGTGCAACAAGATTTTTGTTTCCAAAGGAATTCATGAAAATTAGTGGATAACTTTATTTTAGTTCTAGTACTATCAGTAGCGTTGATTGGATAACAATCTCATACTAGTTAGATCGTCTAGAATGTGTTGTTCTTTTTTAGCACCTGTTGTAGTTGATTACGTTTCAGGAACTAAATCAAATACTAATACTACAAATATAGACTCATTACGTCTTCACAAAAACAACTGAATTTAAATCAGATTTGCGTTTGAAGCTTTTTTTACGACGCGCTACTGAAACTCTATCAATCCATTCACTATAATAGCAGACGCAGATGTATTGTATCACTTAGAATAGAAGAAWTCGGAACTTAGCAACAAACAATAACAAAAATTAAAAGGTGACTTGAATTTTGAGTACTGATGGAGGGGAATAATAAAAAACATATTCTTCAAATCAGCAATTCCGACAACGCAGGATATTTTCTGGATCTTCCTTGAAATTCGATAACAAAATCTGCAATTTATTCAGCATGACGAACGCGCAGTGATTAGGATGTCATCGATAAAAAAGCGCCGTCTAAGCAGTCATTATTTGTTGATAACAATAGATTAAATTTTATCAAGTTCATCAGGTGGCTACTGATGAATTTACGACGGAACAGCAAAAAAATTAGCCATAAATCTTACAAAAATATTCATTAATTAAATAAGGAGTACTCCATTTATTTGAACTACTGAAGTCATGGTTTACAGTACCTGCTGCTGAATGTATTCAAATGATTTTCATTTACATCTCTGAAAATCAAAGTTATGGCGTGCAGCCGCGGTTTTCAGTGAAAGACATCCTTAACAACACGTCATTCACAAATACATGAGAAATGTTGTTGCTAAATTTCAAGAATCTGATTCAATGGCTAGCAAGAAGAGGAGACGACTCAGAATAGTCGATAAAACTGCACAAATTGAAGTATTTGGTGAATTCGCGATCAATCTAAATCTATCAGCTCGGGAGGCAGCTAATGCAATAGGATGATGGCGCAAATTCCTGAGAAAAGTTTTAAAGCACCACAAATTCCACCTCTATAAAATTCAGCACCACCAGGAGCTCAACGAAGACGAACCAGTTAGAACAAGTGATGTCCAAGAGAAGAGCGGCCAAGCCTAGATTATTTAAAAACATTCGTGTTCTGACGAGTACACACTGAAAGGCATATTTGTCGCCATTGGAGCGATTTAGAGAAGTATAAAGAAAAACTGAATGTCTGGCTGCAATTTTAGGGGTGCCATTGGGCCTCTATTTATTGATGGACATTTAAACGGTGAGCGATATGCCGAAATGTTACCCAGACCATACAACCGTTGATAGTTTAGGATATATATATATTTCCAGCAGGACGGACCGCCACCGCATTGCGTACTCTCAGTAAGACGTTGTCTGGATGCTAATAGGGAGGTCTCAAAAAATATAACATACCCATTTCACACATTAAAATTACAATCTAACATTTATCAAATTGAATATTGATAACAGATTTGCAAACGGCGGGAGAGGCCCTTTTGAGTGCCACTTAGATCGCTATATCTATCACTAAACGCCTGCTTTCTTTGGGGTCATCTGAAATCGGTAGTTTGTAAAACCCAGCCTGCCACAATTGAAGAGTTGCGTCACAGAAAGAAATAGAAATGTGAGCACATTCCACAACGGGAATCATTTAGAACGTTTCTTATGAAAGAAATAGATGTTGTGGGCATGATATTTGATGAATTTGTTTTTTATTGTAGATTAGACTTCTTATGCAGCCAACATTATAGATAATTTGCCAAATGGCACATTAAATTTGATAAAAATCGCCTTTTTATTCTAGGTGTGAAGCTGAACCGAAATCAATTTTTCCATGAATTTTCAACAATTTCTAGATAACAAAAATTCCTGTTGCAAACTATCGCACATGGCTGGATAGAATTTTTCGTTGGCGTTCTAAGATGTGTCGCAAGTAGGAGTTAGCCATTGAAGGGCTGAGGTTGCTTGGCAGAGGGAATGTGTGATGTAACCTTCAAAAATACGCGATTCGAACTCGTCATCAATTGCACCGAAAAGATTTTGGGATTATTCGATTACCTTTCTCGGTTCAAAAGTTGAAGTTTCCGGGTTCTTTTAAAATTGCTTCCCTATAGACAATAATCTAATAATAATTTACAGGCATTCTGAAAATATATCGGTCATCCCATGGGCCAATGTATGTCTCGTAAGGCCGCTGGGGCCTTCGCAGCATCTGCAGCAACAGCTCACAACCGTCCTACCAGCATGAATAAGCACA
Source organism: Rhyzopertha dominica (assembly GCA_025024175.1). Lineage (NCBI taxonomy): Eukaryota > Metazoa > Arthropoda > Insecta > Coleoptera > Bostrichidae > Rhyzopertha > Rhyzopertha dominica. The sequence continues at coordinate 70,229,148 of QCXZ01000137.1, forward strand.
AGAAACTTGAAGAGGTAAGTGACTCGTATGTTCAATTTTTGTATTTACAGCACGTACAGTTTCGACCAAGTATGCTGAATGAAAGCTGACAACGTCGTGCCTTAATTTTTATGTTACCAAAACCTTAAATGAGCAGATTTCTAAGTGACTTGCCATTGCAGGAATGCAAAGCTTCGTTTTAATTTATTCAGCAGGCTATTGCTTTATATGGCTAACAAATTCACTGTATTAATCAAGTGACAGTAATTTGTTCAACAACGCAATTATTTTGACAGTGAGATTCTTTACACAGTACACTGATGTGTGTTGCTCATTTTCAGCAGCTGTGTAATTTGTAGTATTTATCTTCCACTTAGTGATTCAAACTAAATAGCTCATTTTTTATATCCAGCGATATTATTCTGACACAGCCAATTTTTGTTATATAGTAAAAGCTCGTTGGTAGCAAAACGAGATGGTTAATACCTATACCATGCGACCAAAGTTTGAAAATAAGATTTAAAGTAATTAAATGAATCTGAAAATTTCTGAAATTCATGTGAATAATTTGCTTCAAACAATAGGCGAATAAAATATAGTCGATGAAATTATCGTTATTGGACAAAAGCTTTAACCCGATTGTATCAGAAATTGTGCCCATCTTCAAGCACTTGAGGAACTTTGGTATCATGGAATTAAATGCTAAGGTAAATTGAAAATTATTAGAAAGCTATCAAGGCCGTAAATACTCGACTGCTTTGTACTTTATCAAATTATTTCTTATATGTCATTTCGTCCCGCTGAAGACGTTTCCTCAATTTTTTTTGTGCATTAAGGTAAAATTTCACTTAGAAATAGTAACATAAATAAAAATTCTGCCTCTAAAGTCCTATTCAAAAGCTTAAGTAAAATTAATCGAATTCCTGTGGTTTTCTGTTACCCTTTCATCACTCATTCTGCCTGTCCTGCATTCTTTAAGAAAAAGGAACACAAGGGGAATGAAATCGGAGTAAGTCGTTGGCATTAATTTTAAAATGGATTATACCAATTTAGTCCAGCTGAGCAGTCGAATTCCGAAGCGGTGCTAAAAGACAGGTCTTCCTAAGACATGATGGCTACATGAAATAATGGTTCTGATGAGTTTTCATATGTACGTAAACGTCTTCATAAATCATAACAATGTAATCACACTAAACCGAGTGCTAGTCGGCGTGTTGCTACAATTAAAGAACTCACAGGCATCAGAGCGCAAAATTAACAAATTACCATCAAAATAATACTGCAATTACCTGAGATTCAGCAATGCAGAGTTATAGCCTACCAAGTCAGTGAATACGATGAATGCAGTTTTGCTTTCTTTATAGCAGCAGGCAGTAGACAATCTGCGATTCTCTTTCGACGCCATTTAATGGTGTCGATTACAATACGCTATCGTATKTTAATTAATATCTTTTGTAACGTTTGTCGTTTGTGTTGAACAACTCTCACTCTTATTACAATGCGCATTAAATTTTACTCTTTTCCTCGATGTTTGACCCTGAACTAGCCTGGATACAGTTAACAATTTGATGGCAATGAGTGCTGCAGTGGACTGTAGCCGCTGATAATGCGCCTAAATTAGTAATAGACTTAGTCACCATACGGGTTCAGTTACAAGTGCGAGAAAAGTGAAGCTGTTAATTCGTAGTTCATGGTAAGCGTTAAGTTACTTATATGATTAATTAAATTTAAAAGTCTTCGGTAATCCTAGACGAAGCCTTAGAAGAAACGTTTGTTGCCGCTTTCGTAAGTCTGTTGGCAACATCCGCTTCAGCAAGGGAACAGTTATCCCGTGGGTACAGTATTGATCCCAAGAGAGTTTTCGCATCCACGTCATTGGACTTTTTTCAATTCTTGGCGCCGCATGATGTTAGCGTAGGTTGGTGTTTTTTTTTAGATAAACTATCTAAAACAGTAATAGCTACTGCACTGTTTTAATGCATTTCGGTTTATTCAAAAAGTGGCTATATGTGTTAGGTMCGTCAACAATGTACTTAGTAAATTAGTATTCTGAGACTAAGGATCTTTTATTGAAGAGTTGTGTAAGGAACAACTCCGAAATTTTCTCTCAGTATATCTATATACTGTAGGCCAAAGGTACAAGTATAGTTCAATAAAGCAGAAAAAATGGTCTACTATGATATTTTCAACTTGTGGGAATGGCTTAACCATACAAATTATTTGATTTACCCAGCAATCCAGCAAATCCCTGTTTACATTCTGATGATATCTTTGGTTTTATCGGTTTCTTAAAAGATATTTAACTTCAACTTCCTCTATTACTGCTTTGTAGCAATTGGTAGGGCGTTTTTTTGGGCGCACGACACTCTCGCAGATCGTGATTTACACTTCCACACTTACCCCAGATATTTGACCTTAGTGTAAAAAAAATAATAAACGGGCGGATCCCGAAAACTAGCTGTCAAAAAAGTTTGTTTATGGGCTCCCTAGTACCGATGCGAGTTCGCTCCTGTAATGCTTGCTGTATATACCGCCTAACGCTTTATTTTACTCTATATATAAGCACCATAATCGAAAAACTATTTAAAAATTAGTTTTTAGCTCGTTTTTAAGTGTCCTACCATGTATCCGATTATTTTGAATTTACCTATACACTCCTAATTTGTTTATATCTCTGTTGAGAAAATGTTGTCTGTTTACAGATTCTAATGAATTGTTTCTGTTATAATAATCGAATGTAGAGGTTGGATTCTAAAGCGAACTGTATGTGAAAAATTTCTTTACGATTTCTCATTTCATTAGTCTAAAAATACCCGTTTCGTAAGTACATCATCATTCGCACTAGTTTCATGACATATGTTCGGGACAATGTTCATATTAACACAACTTCTTACTTGGGATATCACACTAGAAGTGGCATATATATATATATATATATATATATATATATATATATATATATAATAATAATCCCTTACATGAACTTCTATATTGTATAACTGTTCAATAAATTATAACCTTTACTAAAAAATGTCAAACAACTACGTTTGTTGCTTCACTGCAACTGTAATACACTGCTCAAAAGGGTCTAAAAGGGTTTTTCCGTGTACGTGAAATTTGGGCTTATTCCAGGACCAGCCATGCTTCCATTATGGTACCATAATATATATTCAGAAAAGTTTATGAATTAATTAATAATTTAGTTACAAGTCAAATACAGCTACTTAAAGTTTAACCCAAAGCATTTTTTACCACAACTATGATCTAAATTTAGAGATTGTTTCCAGTTCCTGGTGTCACTCAATATCTATTCTGTGGTAAGCTGTATAACCTGCCTGACATCTTCTGGATATTAACAAAATGCATCAATCAATGGTTTATTACGGGTTCAAATTCTGTGCTCTCTTAAGAGGTTTTAACAATCAGGATTATTGTTGACATTGGTCATAAATGGTGTTTATCTTCTTTGGAGCATGTCTCACTTATGGTGAACAGTATTAATGTCTGGCGATTGGGGAGGGCTTAGAAAAACAATCTGTTCGTCAGCCATCCAGTTTATTACTGTAGGTACGATCTCGCGAAAAAACTGTAAGATTTTAGTAATGGCTCATATTTAATATGTTGTATTACTTGGGGTATACACGAGTCACTACCAGCTCCCAAAGTCAGGTAGTGGATGTGGAACGGGCGCGCTTTGAAGTGTGCTAAATTATCATATGGACCACATGAAGTATTTGCCGGTACAAGAGTCTTGTAACATCTGAAAATGTATTTATTACTTAATTACTAAATATAATTAAATAAAAAAACAGTCAGACCTTGGTACTTACTTCTTTACACCATGAATACTATTACATATTAAAATATGAACCATTACTAATCTCTTGTAGTTTTTGTTACGAGCTCTCGGGCCATTATATATATGAGGTTGTACATTGCCGTGCATGTAGTGCAAATCTGACCCGGCAATATACGAATATACATTGATCCACTGATGCAAACGTGCTCTATCTTATGGTGGATAGTGATCCATCGGGTCGAGCTTGCTTTATACCTATCGACTTCCTAAAAGTACCTGACTTTTTTCTAAATCGCTCCTTGCGTGTCTGCTGTCTGTCTGAATCCCAAGCCTAGACTCATCCGTATACAGAACATTGTGGTTAAATCCATTGCACATGATTTTGGACCTATTCTAAACGATGCCCACATCGTCCTCTATATAATGCAACTGAACGACAGTTGCATAGCCCTGGTTCAGGCAGACGCTTAATAAAAGTCAAAGGCTGTCACCCTACTCAAGTCCTGAAAATGCAAAACAATGTCCTGTAATTTCAGAATGGTGCCTAGCCTGAATAACAGCTTTACGGTCCAGGGCTGGGTATTGGAATACCTCTAGGACCAGCGTGTCTTTTGACCACATCTTTTGTTTCTTGGTCGCGCTTCAAAAGTCCACAAATCACGCTGGTTGCAGATTCTTGGATCTAAATGGCTGACCTTGATTTACAGTGAACCAATAAACCAACTTATTTGGCCGAGCCCAACTTAAAAATCTGTCGGAAATAACTAAAAAATTGTATATTCCTTAGTCCTTTATGAGCGTTTGTTATTAGGCTTGAAGAATTTTTAAGATGTGCATTAAATAACTATTACTGTAGATTGTAAATACACCAAAATTTGATTGTTTTAAACTTATAATTAAATGTTATAAAAACTAGACGTACGATTTCAGCTTATTTTCGGAAGATTTCAGAAGCTTCTCTTTAGAATACATAAAGAGTGGTCATGTGTTCTACATCCTCTGTGGTTAGTTTTCTTACACTGTTCTATACCTCAACCCTTTTGTACAGTAATGAAAATAATGAGTCCTTGCAATTTGCAATATTGCGGAGCTTGTTTCACAACAGTGCAAAAACGAATTTTCTCTACAGCCGCTTGTTATGTTAATGATCAAAATTCACGAAAGTACAAGAAATGTTGAAACAACTGCTAGTTCTCGCAGAGCACCGTCCATGTACCAATAAACCACGGCTCAGTGGATCCGTGGGCTACGTGATTCAAATTGCACACGTTTTTCCGGTCTGATGACGGCCAGAAAAATGATCTGCATGCTTAAGGTGTGCTGGCAATTGTAAAGCATGGCGCAACACGATAAATTTTACGGGTACCGTATACGCAACTTGAATTTCGTTTTTTTAAATGAGCCTACCAAAGCAGTAACCGGCATCTTATTATGCTACCCAGATTAGATCGCTTGGAATTCTTGTGAAACAGACGACGAAGCAGCAACGGTATCTATTCGGAATCAGAACGATATAGCCTCGAGAAATTTGGATGGATTTTCGCAGATAAAAGTGTGTGAAAGCAACGCAAACAATATAGCCCGTTTACCTATTTTTCCGCGGTAGAAGTTTACAACATACGTGACCATTTACTTACAATATAATATACATACAATACATAGCTTGAGAATAGTACATAGTGATTCAGAGCAGCAATTTTTGATTATACGGGATGCAAAGATGAGATGGAGATGCCAATTAGGCAATTTTATATAAGAAAGTATTAAACAGAAATACAACAAATACGTCTTGCATTCCCAATAGAAAGGTAGCAGCTTTGCGAATTTTGGAAGTCCTGCTTGCTGTCATGTCTTCCATGGGCACAAATTACTTAAGTAATTGATTCAATTAAGCATATTTGGGAAATTCCTTGAAAGCAAGCCAAGCTTAACTCTATTTTGAAAGGTTGCTATTATATTCGTACAACACACGTACATACCGCTAAAAAAGGTAGAGTGTATGCTGAGCAATCAAGTCTGCAAATGCCAATCTCAGATATCCATCCAGTTACTGCTATTATTGGTTAGTCTGTAGTCTAATGTTCTTAAGAATCAACGCAAAGCCATCTTCCATAAATTGCAAAAATGGTGCTACGCATTCTTGACAAATACCTTCTCCTTATAATAACACAGTACCAAAGACACCTTTATTGGAGACGGTCTAATCTAAATATCTTGTCATCATGGTCTCTACACCGCACAAAAAGTGTTCTTCAATTACAAGAACTTTACTCATTTGCTGAAGATTCCAATCTGCACGTAACCCAAAAACTCCTTCAAGTTTCCTCATAGTCATTATCTCGGTTATCTGAACTTGTCGCAGTGTTACAAGGCGATTTTGAGGTTTAACTGTGGTTGATCCGGCATCCTGAGCACTATTTTTTTATAAAAGGTAATAACCTTTTTTTAAACATTCTTCCGCATAGATGTCCATGTTTATAGTGCCAGTGGTCAAAAAGGTCTGCTTCTTAAGCCGCATTGACAAATTGTTTMTCATATGAGGTACTTTTTGMAAAATTTTTCTATTCCTATCACTGTCTCAGATTCACTTAAAGATGCCTCTCCGACGCTAGAATAGTACTGATTACCAGGAAATGACTTAAAATTTGCCTTAACATATGTTTCATCATCCATCACTAGACAMGAGTCATTTCTCTCTATAAGGACGGAGTACAAAAGCTTTGCCCTTCGAAACGCTCGATTATATTGGTCTAACGTTCGTTTTGGGGATTTTTTCTTTTTGAAAGTTTCAATAGTAGATTTCTTTTTAATATTTATTACATACGACTGATTCCTTCTTTTTTTTTGGCTACATCTCTGGCTGAAATTTAGGGATTTTCTATAGACAGACGATAAATATCGTTCTCAAGTTTCCTGTTAGGTACGCCAGTGGGTTGACCCGTTGGGCTCATTCTAGCAATAGTTCCTATTTCTCTGTTTCGTTTTAAGCATCTTTAAACATTTCGTTGTGTCATTTTACACATTTGCGCAGTTTGTTTTGTCGAAAGGCTTGCACTTTCATTCCAACGAACGAACGTCAAACTCTTTCGTTGTCATTTTGAAAAATGTGTGTCAACACAAGTAGATGTTTTATTCTGTAAATTGTCTAAGGCTACTATGTTTATTAATAATAATGGTTTCTCAAACAATGGACTTGCCGTACAAATAAAAAGTTTTAAACCATCGACAGTAGTGATCACGCTTTAATTCACTCCGCGGGATCACATACTTTGGGCATAGCTGTCTCCGTTCGAACGCAGTTTTGTACAGGATAAACTCAGCTCTGAAGATGCTCACCACAGTAGTGGTGTACCAGTGTAGACGAAGATGTAATGAAAATGCATTTCAAAGTAATAATATTTTTCCCATTTATGTATAAACTTAAAATATGGAACCGTGCTATGAAATATTTCAGTCACATCTGTCATTTTCGATGTTCAGTGATTAAAATCAATTCCTATGTTGTTCGAAATGCACAGATAAATGCTAGTGGTTATATAATAAACAATGCGTGAAATGATCGATACACAAAACGCGTCAAACACCGAGAGCATATTTGCAAGGTAAATATTGAGAAATACGTCAAGAATGGAGAAAGTTTCCAAGCAGATGGTAGGAAATATTTTAGGCACGAAATGTCAGATGTTTTCCTGTCGCGAAAATATTACAATAATCTTAAGATAATAGCACTGGAATAATAATAAGCTGAATTAATAATTATTGTATACAGGGTCCGCCACCTAAAACTCCCCAGGCTCGTATTTTCTTTGTTCTTTTAGGTATAACCTTAAGTTATATTTCAAATTGTAGGTCTTTTTGAACTCTTTAAAACTAGCACAGTGTGGGTTCAAAATTTTTTTTTGCAGATTGTTATGTGTTGGAAATAAAGTTAATTTTTGTAAATATTTTTTAACCTTACCCCGTATAATAAATATTGCTTCATAGTTTGATGCCGATTTTTGTCTTCTTCAATTTGTATCATTACCATGTATACGTAATTTTTACTCCTTCTTAGTGAAAAACAAGAAAAACTAGTCGCCGCCGTGTTCTGTTATAGGGCCGTTCACAATTTTGCTGGTTAGTGTTAGTTTAGTAGCTTATTATCGTACAAATTATGCCTACATACCCATCGCTGCATACAAAACCCCAAAATTTTGAATAACTTTTAAATAAATCAAGTACAAAGTTCGTTCTAAAGAGAGAGAGGTTAGAAAGCGAAACCCTGCGATGAGGCTAGTTTGGTTTTCTACATGGCGTACTAGCCTCGCCACAGGGTTTCATTTCCTAGCCTTTCTCTCTTTAGAACGAACTTTGTACTTAATTTATTTAAAAGTTACTTAAAATTTTAGGGTTTTGTGTGCAGCGATGGGTATAATGGGCAATAAGCTACTAAATTAACACTTGAAAATTCTGAACAACCCTATTTAAAGAACATGGCCATTATTGATATTATAAAAATACCATACAAGTGGATAATACCTCGAAGAAGTATAAAATCGAGGTTTGAAACGAAATTATTGATCATTTACTGCCCACAACTGTTGGGATTTGATCAAACTAAAGGACCTAAAGGAATATTACTAAATAAATGTGCATCTATCGTATGTAGCAGGCAACCTAAATTAACTATTTAAAGATGAACAATTTTTTTAATATATGAAACCAAATGTTGATACGCACACTTGTTAAAAACAACAAAACTTATAATATACGAGTAAACTTTAATTTTATTTGAACCGTAAAAACTGCGTTATATGTATACCATATGCTTTTAAAAAGGGTCTAATTACTTAGAAACTGCGGTATTTAATGCGCAAAAAATGGATCGGAACAAAAATCACATTCTTAAGAAGGTATTCCCATACCTTGAATACTTCGAAAAAGAACAACCACACAACATAGCTATATTTCTCCAAGTATTGTTCCATTGTATTTCTCCCACGGCATCTAAGTCCAAGGAATTAAAATTATAGTGTGGGTATTTTGAGGTAGAAAGCTATCTCCTCTATATAATGAGCACGCATTTGCTTAATAGCGTTTCTAATATAATTGCTGTGGGATAACATTTTATCTGGAAATTGAAATGGTTTTAATTTGTAATGTAAATACACGGTGCTGTAAACGCCAGGCTGCGGGCACCATATGCGTACGATGTGGAATAGCTGGAAACATGTCCGACGTCAGAAAGCCATTTACCTTACGTATCGTTAATTAGCGACACGTCTGGATTTTTTTTAGGTGCTAGTTGGCTCATAAAACAGCACAGGACATGCTTAATGCGAGGTGGTATTAAAAGACTATAAAAAGTTTTAATCGCGTGAATATAGTATTTCCAGTATTACCACTTAACCCACAAGATGTTTGTTTTTATGCCGTTTTAATAGAAGAAAAATTACGTAGCGATGTCTATATCCTGGAGAAAGGTTAATTTTACATTTAAGCAAGTGTAAGGAATAGGTTTCTAAAATAATAGTCTTTTTGCAAAATTGTCAATAGTGTGCGAAGTGGATGCTGAAGTAAATTGATTTTAATCGAATAGAGTCTGGTATCTCTTTTGAACATGTTGAAAAGTCTGTTACTGACGGGAGTACATCTCCAACCATAAATAAAATAATTTGGTTTCGTTAGGAAATGGTCCAACTTATGATATTTGGAACACTTTCAGCAAAAACTGATCAGCGTTGATATGCAATTATATAGCAAGCGTTAACACCCGTCATAGCATCTTTGCACTGCAGCATCGCTTTTCTGTGTCTGTGTAATCTGTAACCGACAATCATTTCCATTAGTTTTAGTATATTGAATTCCACGCAAATTTTGCTTGTTAATTATCCCTAACTTAGTTTAGTGGTAAAAGACAGAGAATGTCACCGTCAGTTTAATTGTCCAAGAACGCTTACACGGACAGGCTTCCGTGACAATCAGATGTCTAAATATACGGGATTTAAATATACGCYTTAATAACTTTAGCTAATGGTGCKGATTTCTTTTTTTTCAATATATCTACTTACAGTACAGGATCCAAGGAAAAAKATTTCAAAAATACACTTAGAACGATTTGATCTTTATTTAATCAGGTCGAACACATGTATGCAACATCAATGYTGGTAACCAGAACACAGCTGTTATTGTCTAAATGATCCCACCATTGTCCTGTGTTAGGGGTCATATGTGTTTTAAGGCTATGGTTTTTAAATTCAACAATTCATTATTATTTACTGCAAACGATAATGGTTAAGACAGGCTGTTGACAAGGTAATATCGTTTTGGCATACTACACTCTACTAGTTTTGGATTGTTGTTCAGTTTAGTAAATCACGGAACCTTTCTAATTAATATAGTCCACAAATTTACGTATTCAGAATTCCTCAAATATCTAAAAAATACATTACAGGTCTTATTCATCTGGTCAAAACAACAGTTCCTTACTGTGTTTCAGTTACTGGATAGAAACATTTTCAACTGAAATAATATTTTGTCGTAAAACTGCGGCCTTATGCTAAATCCTTCTGTTAAAGGATGACTAGTTTTGTTGTACGTTAATGAATGCATAATATCTGACATTTTGCTGCTGCTCCTAAACTGTGTTACATAAATGACACCATACAAAAGATCAATCGGGGGATCTAGCGCGTCTGTGTAACCAAATCACACGACTAAACATTTGAGGTGTTTTCTGATCCCAAAGTAGAGAGCAATGCAACTGGTCGTTCGAGGTTTCGGTATCTTATAATGTAGTAGTTCTGCTAATGAAAATTCTTTAGCTGAGCATGGCCAGACCAGTATCTGTAACAATAATCTAATGGGTATACAATGAACACTAATGCAGTTCAAATTTTCACAAATTACTTATTGGTAAGACATCTTTATAAAAAAGTTATAATCTAGAAGTTTTCGATTTTGAAATTATTGTATTTTAGTACCATAAATTAGAAGCTTAAGACGTGATTACATGTTAATATTAAGACAAATAAAAAAATCAAATGTGCAGCTTGGATATCGCAAGGACAAAACAAATAATAAAAGCCACAGACTAAACAATTTACAAATAGTTCAAAATTTTATATATAGATGTAGTCAAAACAACGCTAACCTATTCATTTTAGTTACTTTCAGATTATTCTACTTAAACTGACTTCTCTGAAAATTTTTTAGTTAACTTGTAACTATTATATATTTTTTAATAGAATGATAATTTGTTTAAGCATGTAACGTCATAGACTGGACCATGGCGCAGCACACCATCCTTTAATGAGTTTTTTTGTAATAAAGGGACGACTTCTACGTGGTTCACTTTACTGCACTTAAAAGAAACAATCGCAAGTGGTTGTTAAATTTGACTTTCCTCGCTTTACCAACATTAAATTTTAACAAGAAGTTGAAGAAAACCATTTACTGTTGGTAAATCTGCATTACGTTACCCAGACAGAAAACCGTCCATGTTTTTAGCATTTCATAACATAGCAATAGCGAATAGTTTTCCAATACTAGATATCTTGAGGATGTTATTTATATATGGTGGCAAAATTGATCACAATCACAATATGGTACCCGGTGGGAATCTACATGTTTTAGCCAACTAACTGCTATATTTATTACACATCTCTAATATTACATTGTTCATTGTTAAGTAGATTTTCAACACCGCAACCTGGACTAAGCTCTTTGGTACCAAGGCTTTATAAAAGTAGAATAGAACGTTCTGTAGAAATGATGATTTTTCTGCTGCACGGCACTAATCTGTTTAGTGATGCATGTGCATCCCCAAATATTTTTGGTACTAGAGATGTCTGGTGTACCAGGTAGAGAAAGATTGATACAGTTCTGGTTAGATTCATGTCATCGGTAAACAACGTGTGATAGCTAAAACATTTTTCTTCCGGGCTTTTGATCGTGCTCTAAGTTCAGGATAATTTTTTTAGATAAACAGATGGATCTGGCTGGGCAGTTCCCCAAACTTTGCTAGTTAGCAACAATCAACCATCCAGAAAATAACTGTTTATCGAGAAACACCATTGCCTATTCTAATAGAGAGGCAATTATTCCCTCAGCCTGATGGGGCTCGCCGACATTAACATTTCAAACAATAGCACCGCATCAAATTGGACGTGTGAAAGTTCTCAGATACAGTTAACTATATTTTAACAACTGAAGATATCATCTTCGCACAACCTGTTAAGGCGTACAGTGAAAGGCGAACTGCGACCGTGAAGACCGAAGGGGTATGGTTGCGATTAACGCCTACGATAAAATAGCTTGCATACTGCAGGAGCTAATTTATCCCAAGTCAGGTTGAGGAATTTTGCCTGGTGCACGTGACCTGCTGTTGCGTAATCGCAGTACAAAAAAATTAACGTTTCGTCGTAGCCGTTATTATAGACGCCAGTTCCCACCGCAGCAAATTGCTGCTGGCCGTGGTGATTCAGTTCGAGTTGAATGTCAAGGAATGCCGTTTTTTAACAATTAAATGTAAAAGTAGTATGTAGTGATGGGCAGCTCTGAAAGGAAGTGTGCGCTTTGCTGTGTACGGCATAAGAGACCACAGTTTTAAATTTTTTAAGATCAAATCCCTTTATACTAAGAACTGGCCATATAACGTCCTATGCCTTCTTAGCTCGTTATCTTGACTGCATAATTCGTCAGTTATAGTCACAGAGTAGATATTGCTACTAACTTTCGTCTTGAATTCGTTGCTATCAAGATCTTTGCTACGTTCTTCATTTTCGCAAATATGTCCAAAATTTATGTTTGACGACTGAGGCCAGAATTTAAGAAAATGCTAACTGCTGTCCTTAATCTTTACCATTATTTCAAAAGATTATCATAATTTCGCAGTTTTTACAATAATATGTTAGATATTATCCTTGCCAGTTATGTGGATAAGAATTTCCCATAGAAAAGATAAACATCTATACTTTTTAGTCCAATCAAATAGGTCTGAAAAAGGGTTGTCCTAGACCATCTCGGAACTTCGATTCTCGACATCTCCACCGTGAGACAGTTACGTCAATGTGCTACCCTTAAGGGTTTTTTTTGTATGCTGACAATTTGTTCTACAACCTTCTCGAAATGTCGATTTTCGATTTTTCCATCGCGATACAGTTTCGGCAATGTGCCACACTTTGGGATTTTCTAGTCTTCATCAAATTTTCTAGAATGTTCTGTTGCTTCTGGAAACATCGATTTTTGAGTTCATCAACACGAAGCGGGTTTCGTCGAACTGCCACACTTCATTTTTCAAAAAAAAAGTGGCATTTAAGATAAGACTTTCAATGAAGTCTTTGTCAAATAAAACTTCTGTTATTACCACTTCCTGTGTTTGCTCAAAATAGCATTTGCAAATTTATTTGAATTATCTGAAATATAGTTTTTTTTTCCGTAGGACACAACTTCTATTACATGAGTATTACAGACAGCATCGGGTAATACTTCCAGAATTGGATATTTTACCCACTTTCTGTAATTTTTGACTCACATTGTTCTAGATTAATTTCTCTCTTTAGAGCTACTGTTTCTGGCACATATGTTGGTCCCAACAATCGTTCAACAAGCGAGCCTTCGAGAGTCTTGCTCTATGCTGCTTCATAAATGTTGGATGCCGTTACGCGTGCATATTTCAGTTCGTACCATAGATATGATTTTCGTTGCTCTGCATCTTTGGCAGCTTTTTCATAGTTTAAATTTATCATTGTCTTGCTGCAGTACTCTATAAAATTATCAGCATTTCTGTTGGATGGTACTTCATTTGAATAGTCCAAAAATAAATGATGCAGCGATAACTGCAGCCTGATACCCAGCTGATGAAAATGAAATACTAATTGTGCTTCGCTTTGTAAATCTAACTCTAAAAAATGTAGTACTGATAAAATGTCTATAGCTCGCATAAATTTTATTGTGGAGCCAACTTTTCCTCGCTTTTCCTCCGCAGCCAGTACAAAAACGCTATTATGTTATCTGTTCGCCCTTACAGTACAAATTTCAACTTCTTTTTTTACTTGCATTATTATTATTATTATTTATTATTATTATTATACAATCCTACTCGTACTATTTTTACAAACAACCTCATTTTTTGCTCCACGAAACTCCGCACTAAGAAAATTGATATTGTTGGCAAAGAATTCTTGAATCATAATGTAATTTACTTCAGGTATGTTGTCCGACGTGCCCTGAGCGAAGTTTACGAAGTGAAAATAGGGACTTTTGTCACAGCTGGTACGGAATGCCAACACAATAACTTGAAAGTTCAGCAAGCTGTCACGGTCTTTACCGTTCGAGGGTGACGTATCGCTTCAAGAATTTATTAATCTGAATATAATTCAATAATTTATTTTAACGAAGCACAAATAAATTATATCGCGCCAATCCTTATCATATGCAAAAAATATGGTAAATAAATAAATTTTATCGTTATGGATTATTTCAGCAGGTGCGAATGTCTTCTATTGTGGTGGTCTAATATTTTAGTCTTTGTAATTATAACGTTTTTATAGCATTATTCACAAACTATATTTAGTTATAAGCAAACAAGTTGTACATTGTAAGCGTTGAAGCACTCATGTATGGTTGCCAGTGGATCGTCTTTTGAATTTTCCTTTAAATTTATACAATGAAGTCATTCTTCATTTCTGAACCAGCAAGGGGAAAATCCCTCAGTTCATGCAACGCTTCAATAAACTAAATGTGGTTTATCTCAAAAATGGCTGCTTTTCGAGTATAAAATTTTTATTTACAATTGAATATATTTTAATAGAATTATCATAAACAAAACCTTAACTATGAGAACTAACGAATATTTAAAGAAATTAATTTAACATTATTGCTCTGTACAATAAAAAAGTCCATCGTCCGTTATGAACTCTGTTATCTCTTAGTTTACACAAACCTTGGGCTAAAAATACCGGCAGGGTTTACACATGCATAAGAATGACAAAGCTTCGTTTGTAATGCTATAAAATTCTGAGAAATGCTATTAAATATACTATATATTAAAAAATAATATTAAAGATACTCTAAAAAAAGGTCAAGTGTATTTTTTTCTACAATTGAAAATTAATGAATTTGTTTTATTATTAATTTTACATGAAAATGTCATTAATAAGAGTTATTGAGCATTTTATTTTCTACAGTTAGATGCTACTTGCCAAAAATTTTCGGCACCATGATATTTACGGGATATTGCACATTGCGAAAATGTAGGGTTGCGCTCCCGAAAAGTGAGTTATATATTCAGTACCCTTCAATAAAGTGAAAAAATAAAATCGCTGCCTACCCAAAATGCTTAGAAAAATTATCGTATGACTGGAATAGTAATTCGTAGGCTTTTACGCCACTCCTGAATGCTGGTTGCCTGAAGCATTGAAAAAAAATCGTCTGTGTTACAATATCGAAGACCTCCGCATAACAGTTCGGAAATTTTTATTTAGCTTTGGCAAGAGGACCTTTGGACCAAGGGCTCAGCGGGAAGTGCCCGGTAAGCCAGCACGCGCCTGTATGATATCAATTATATCAGTTTGAATAAATGTGCATTACATCATTTAAGATGACTCAATATATTTCAAATTTTTACTTAAACAGGGTAGTAAGTAGGTAGCAGGAAGTTTAGGATTCTGAAATTTAATCGTTAAACTGAAATAGAATCCCAGAAAGCAGTTTCTATTGTCAAACCCATAATTATACCCCTGCTATTAATTACAGTGGTTACATGTGAGCCGCTGCAATATAATATTTCATCACACTTGAAGTTCAATGCCCAGTACTTATATTCCTGGGAAAAATTAACAACGTATTCAAAATTGCTTTTAGGACTGTTGAAAAAGTGCAACAAATTAGAATAAATTCTTGGAAGAATTATATGGGTAACACACAGATACCTATTAGATATGTATTTTAAACCTTGCGACGCATTAAAAAAATTGCTGATGTCCATATTCAGTAGTGAAGGCATCAGATAAAATTGCTGAAAATCGCAAATAAACGTTTTGACAAAAAAATCTGTGAAGGAGAAGTATTTGTACCTAAAATTACTAAGCATAGGTATAGTGTACGATTCTCTAAACCTCCAACCTAATAAAAGAATTTATTCATACAAAAATTACCCACTGTAGTTACTTACGTATCTTGAAAAATCCTATAAACTAATCAGACATCGTTAGGTATTGACTTGATTCTGTGCGTGTGTTTTATGCTTAGTTTTCTGAGAAAATTAACCACATGGGAAGGTTTTTTTTGTGCAAGGATCCACATATCCAGGATTATTATTAAGTTTTAGTGGTAGACAAAATATACCGACTCAGCAATCAATAGTTTTTATTATAAATAAAGAAATTTAATATTTATTTTAAAGGGGGTCATTTGTGACACCTTTTCTAAACATGATCAAATTCAGCACATCGATCACTATTCCAAGCGTGCACAGTACACGAAAGCACTTTGCTTGTTAGTCAAGTATCCCATCATAACGGTTACGAAGCATCAGTTGAAGCATGCGTTATTTTGTTTGAACATAACGGGGTCATGTGAGGCACGGAACATCTTGAAGCTGACTTGAACGTCCTTCATCATTAAAATAAATTGGGGTTTGTGATTTTACGACACGTCTAACCATAGATAAATGTGACCGCATGAGGTCCAAGTCATGCTTTCGAATGTCCACAATGGGATCTGCACAGTTACTTTTTCACGGCCAGATGTACCGATGAACTTTAACGGTGTTTGTAATCTAACGAAGTGAATGGCAAGTGATATTTTTTTTCTGTTTGTGGGTCGCGACCTGCTAGATTAGGGCTACAGGTTGGAAAGGTTAGTGGTCGGTGATTGTTTTCCAAGAAAGTAACTGCAGGAGAATGGTGGCGAACAAAAAACTTTAGTAAACATGAACCACGAGAGAATGTCTGGTAATGTGATAAGAATCGTGACATATGCAGGTAATTGTTTCTTAATGATTTGATGGAATTGATTCGTATACTTCTTACAAATCCGAGACATGAAGTGGTTCTTGAAATATGGTCGTGATTTCGTCGACTGTCGTGCATGATATGTTACAAATAGTCTTCTTTTATCTCAAACAAGGTTACAGTGCTGTCATATAGATGTAGCTATATGCATGGAGTGCAGTAACGAATGGGTCGTTCGTTGGCAGTAGTTTCGTTGGGTCAATACAATCCAAAAGAAGCCAACTTACCTTACTGCAATTCCTTATCCTTATCAAGTTATAGTCCTTGAAAATTATTTTTCTTTATTTCATTATTTTCTGCAGCTCTTTTGTTTTAAAAATATATTATTTAAATTTGATACATTGATATATCTAATCAATCCAAATAAAGCAGTAAATTTCGAATTTGCATAACTTATAGACAGCACCCAGGACGCTCTTTTATTATTTGAGTTTTTCAATATCTTTTTGTAGAATAAATAATTATAAACCATTTTCTTACAAACTAGTGGATTTACTTTGAAAAAGGTACTTATTTTCATGTGTCGCTAAAATAAGGCGTTTCAGAGAAAAGACGATTTAAATTTATAACTTTACATTAAAGAAATCTAATGATTATAAAACACTTCTAATGTAGTAAGCATATTCAATTAATATGGCAGCCTAATTTATGTTAATTTAACAAAACCAATATTATTGTTATTATTATTAATAATAATAAGAAAAAACACCAATAAATAAATATATAAATAAATAGTAAATACCTATTCATCAATGTGGTTAATGTTATTGTTTGTTTGTTAATAGTTACTTAATAAGATTTTAGTTTTTTTATGTTGGATTTTATTTAATCAGCATGAATTATACTGTAAAATTAATGATATTAGCTTACTAGATAAGAAGTACATATCATTATATTACAATCATTATTAAATTTAAACCGATTTTTTTAAAATTCATAATTTGAGTAGCAGAAAATGTTTTTGTTTACTTTGTAAGCATATAACATTTGCTGATTGACTTCGTCCTGCATTTATTTACAGAGTCACCAGTACCAAATGGGCCTTACGTTAAAAGTAGCTTCCTTGGTCCAAACAAGCCGAAATAAACTAACTTACTAAACTAACCTAAGAGCAATCTTGTCTTATTACCAAGTTATAGCCCTTCGAGGTTATTTTTTTTACTTCTTTTCTTTCGACTGCTCTTGTGTTATTAAAAATATTTTATTCAAATTTAGTACAGATGTTTAGCTAGCAATTCCAATAAGACAGAATATTTACAATTTGAATAAATTATGGAGGGCTTTGTAGTATAAATAATTATAAAGCATTTTAGCATTTTTTTTACAAATTACATATATCATAAAGCGTACCTACACTTAGTAGAATGTGTTTTTCCAAGGAATTCAAATGTTCAGTTTTGTTGAAACTATATCTTGAGAAAAAAACTTTTAGCAAATAATATTGAGATTGAGATCTTCATTCAAAAGTTCAATATAGAGGAATTTATTTAATTTATAAAAGTAACATCTACTTCGCCATTATTTATTGTTTGTATTGTTACTTTATAAAATGCCATGAGAAGTCGGAAATACGGATTTGTCAGACCATAATAATGTAAGTAATTCTAATTGACTGGCTGGTAATTTAACATTGAAAATGATGAACTGGAAAGAAAAAGCTTTTAACTTAACTATGTTTAGTAATGGTACGTTTTTCCTTTTTTATAAGCTTTGTTTATTAATTATAATTATGTGGACCATATTCATTAACGATTTCTATCGATTGATGGGATTCAAAATAATACTTAAGTGTATGTATGTATGCTAGTAAGAATTGCACAGAGCCTTTGTTGGGAAGCTGTTGGAACATGCTGAATACATGCATAATGAACACGCGTGTTAGAGAGGTTGTCATTGGTTAATGATTTTTTCCAAAAACTTGATTTATTTTGCTTCTTGTTGTTTACTGGGAATACCGACACTAAGATTTAGTGGACTATAAACACATCACCATTAGCTTTTTTACACGACTTTTCACAAACTAACAATCTATGAATATTTAAACCAATAACTAGCAACCAGGTTTGTTTTTTCGAAAACCGTCTTCTTACTGTAAAACAGTAAAAACCTTTCCGCCTAATTTGAATCAACGAAAGCAATTTCTTGTGTTCCGATCAAACGCGGCGAAGCTTATTACGTTCGTTGATGACTCTGAAAAACCCAAAGCTTAATCTATTAGCAGTTCGTCTTCTCATCCTTATTAGTGGCGGCCGCTTCCTATACTAATGAATGCCCGATGATTAGTTACTTCATTTATTGCGCGACTAAAGCCATTTATCGAACCATTTATTTACGTGTACTACGTCATTTACTGTTAAGCTATATAAATTAGGATTAATATCGTCTGCCGTTTAAATGCAAGTTTGCCATTAACTGCATTGTTTGCATAGCTCCTATACCTAGAGGTATTTCAATCATTACGGTAATTGGCTGATTTCTCCACATTATTAGACATTTAACGGAATAAAAGCGACGACGTTATGTATTTAAACGGTAGGAGCTTATAATTCTGCGAATATCTGCAGTACTGTCTTTGCATCATAAATAGCAGCTTACGATGTCAAAGACGTATGGTTGCCATCTGGATTCTGAGCTGCCAGCTGTCCAGTTTTAACGCAAACATTTAATTGAACCTTAAAAAGTAAGGTTTGCATGGTATGCTTATATACCAATAAGATGAAGGCTACAAATTTGAATAGCCAAAATATACATCAAACATGGTGGAGTTCTACAGCCTGTTGCTGTATTATACATTAAGGCTATCCCATCAAACCACGGATTTTGTATAAGATGCTCGCGTATGGGTTTTGAATTGACCTGCAGGATTCCCTGACTTATCACCAGTAGAATATATATGAGTTAGCATCAGCAGAACTCTTCAGCGATTGCCACGGCCATTAAGAATTTTGTACCAATCGTGAATATGTGTTCAACAGGCCTGGAACCGCTTACCGCAAGAAAACATTTGAGTTGAATGCAACTGTACGTACCTCACCTATAGTAAGGCACAGTATGCGATTGTAGTGACACAAAAACTAAACACAAAATTATTATAAAAAGTTTTTCTTGCGGGTGTTGCATTCCTTTAGGCCGTATACATGGAGGCCCATAACTCGCTCCCCACCCCAAAACTTGTATATAGTGTGGCAATTCCAAATCTAAAATCCCTTTACAAAAATATTACTTTTTTGCGTTTGGGAGATAGGAACGTTTGAAAATGACCAGTCACTAAAGATGTCGCTCCAGAAAAGCAAAAATCAGTTCAGCGGACGATATATGTCCGTTTGACAGCCATCATTGTTAAATCGCTCCCTATGTCCGTAAAAGAGTAGTTTTCGGTTTTATTCCTCCCTACTGTACCATAAACGGTTAGTTTCAATTTCATTTTTGAATTTCACTATAGTTTCTTAATAACAATGACCCTAATCAAAATTTTTGTTTATAAAAAATTGCGCTTGAACTATTTTTCCTTTCTTAGTGACGCTTTTATTGTAAGCACTTTGAACAACCAACGTACTTTCTTACACATTTTTGGCGTTCCTATTGCCGGAACTACCACATTTTCGCTGGTGAGGCGGTTGTGGACCACTCAATATATTGCCTAACTTAAGATGCAGATCTTATAGGAATTTACATAAAAAGTGTCCTGAGTGGAAACCTTTTAATTCATTAGATGTAAACTACTTTGAATAATCTCGACGAGACTGTTCGAATTGAAAATTTATTATCATTTACTAAACTTGACAAATTCCAAACAGCCTTCATGTTCTTTATAATGACTAATGTTATTAATATTAGCATAATTGTCCACCAACTTTCTTCCGCCCGCTCTAAGAAAAGTAGGTAATTATGTTGACGAAAGGAAAAGTAAAGGACAAATTCTTTTACGTGAAAAAATTAGATTGAAGTTTACAAAAAAACACCTTTTTTATTTTCCATAATAATTATTTTTAATAAATGCTGCGGTTGAAGCCTTCACTGAAATAATGTACAAAACAAAATAATTGCAGTGGCACACATCTATAATATTTCGTTTGGTTTTGAGTTGTATTATTTAGAATTAATACAAAATGGATAACACCACCAAGCACAATTATTGTTCTCGAAGGCTGTGAAACAACGCGTATCTGCCATTTTTAACATTGTTATTAAAGCCATGGTGCGAGTTTATAGTAACAAAAGTTATGGGAAAACTAAAGAAAAAACGATTGTTCGTGGACGAATGCAGTTTGTCAAGTTTTTATAACAGTGGCATGTCCAAGGAGGCCTTCCAAAGAAAAAAAACTGGGTCAACCTCGAGTAATGACGCAAATTTTATAGCTTCTAACTTTTTTTCATACATCAGCCTGTGCCCTTTACATTCGTTTTACAATGTGTGTTTATTCCGTTTTGAAAATTTTAGGACGTATTATAATCTATATTAAGCTTGAAAATTCATTGTCAATAACGACACATATCCTAAAAGCAAGCTTAATTTCTAAAATAATTACATCAAATATGAAATATGTAATGTACGTTATATGTTTTAAGGCCGTATTCACTTTTTATTCGGGCTACTTTTAAACATTGTGCAAGTTAAATTAATTTTTTCGATAAATTGATTGTTATGGATGATGAGGAATATTTAATTTTATCCCATTCAGTAATGAAGGGATGGATTTTATACAGATGACATTGAAAATACACCAGACATTGTTAAGTTTAAGTGTCTTTAAATACAGTGTGGCGTGGCATTTCTAAAGCCGGATTTATGTCACCATTTACATTGGCCGTTACTGTTCAATGCAAACACTATATATTTCCCCCAAATTAAGCACAACTCTTAAGATAATTAAGATATTTAGTCGAAATTTATCGCACCTTACGTTACTTTTTGTCACTTATTTCTTGCAAAAAGAACGTTTTAAAGACTGAATTCGGGAATTTTATAGATCAATCTAGATCTATCTAGATCATTCTAGATTGGTCAATGTAAATAATCAGATAAAGGTTTTTTCTGCACGTGCAGCACCGTCTAGGCTAGGGCAAGCATACCTATCGGCGCACGGCGCCGCGACGCCGCGCACTAACCACCCCAACATATCGATCAACCCCCAAGACGATTCGGCGCAGTGGCGCCGCAAAATTGACCGTTTTGCGATTTTTCAATGAGTCACTCGAGCCCAGACGATTTTGGCAGAACCAACACACGCTGATTCAATAAGAGGATGTAACAGTGTCTTGTGCTTATTGGGACGCAGTTTCCTTTGCAAACAAGCCATGGATAATTACGGTGATTTGTTGATGAACGAGTGTCCTCCAGAACTAATAACGGTAAGAGTAATTAATGACAATCGGTCTTTGATTAATGGTTGTAATTACGTGTCGTGCAGATCTATAGAAATGGAGGTTTTTGTTACAAGCGCAGGTTACACGTTTATTTCTGAGATGTATGGCAGTGTTGGTCTGAAGAAATGAAGGTCACAATATGGCTTGCGTGGCTGAATCTCGTGACAGGCATGTAGCAGGGTTTAAAAAAATACTGCAGTAGCGGTTACAAAACACGAAAGTACCTATTTTGGCTTAAGCCCAGCATATTTAAACAACTTCCTTTACTGCCGATTTGAACTTATAATTATTACACAATAATGCAAATAAGAATTTGTTTATACTATTCCCTAACTGTCATTAGGCTTTGAAATGTTACTTTCACGTTGAAACAGGTTTGTGCAAAAACCGGAGTTCTAACGAGCGCGGCTTTTGTAAGAAGTACTCCAAACGCACACGCTTACACGTACGTGACGATTGTTCGCCTGAAAATATCCTCAGTTTGGTAAAAAGCCATTCAACTCCTTTTGAATTTATTCAGTCCTTATACGTGATGCACATGGATATCACGGTTTTAGTTCTTTTTAGTGCCAGTACTTTTGCAGCCTCATCAGACTTTTTAAGTTGATGGAAGCAAACAACAAATAGTTTCGATACAAATGGAAATGGTCGCAATTATTTAATGTTTAGATTAGCATTTAAAATAAATACCTCACGCAGTTAGTAGCCCAAATCAATAAAGGCTGGAAATGTGCCGCTCGAATTAAAGTGAATGGATATTTTTGGATTGCCAAATGTAATTGATGCGTTTCGAAATATATGTTGCGAAACAGATATTGTGTGTGACCTAGGTGCGTGAATTCGCCTATTTATTGAGCTTCGATTTATTCCACAGCGGTTTGTAATAATCCACCTGTGCGAAACCTGATTTTCGTTTATGTGTATCGAAGCGTTTATGAAATAATATTTGTTGAGATCACAGGTTTAGGCAGAAACAATTGTCTGTGTGAAACATGTGAATTAAAATTGATGAAACGGTAAAAATTTGCGGACTTTTTGAAGGCAATCTCTTCAATTAACCTTTCTGGATAGAAGCAAAAGCTAAATTAAGATTGTAAATATTGTGGGGATATCAAGCAAAACGCGAATAAATGAAACGGTTTATTAAATGAAAACAATAACGATGGATGTTAACTCAAAATAAATGTCCTTCAAACTGCAATGCTGCCCCTCGCGTCCTCCACAGCACTGGCACCGTCTTAACGTCTTTGAACAAAACTCACTTGTTTCAACGTCTTCACCTTATTATTACAACGTCTTCACTTTATTATTTATTACGTCTTCACTTAAGATCTTAACTGTACAACTGTACCCCTGTATGTACTCCCTGCGTCACTCGCGCCCGTGCAGGTTATATGCGTTCGCGCGAAGAGTCCCGAAGTTACCCGACGCTTCTACTCGCGCGCGCAGATTTAAATCGCGAGACGTAACGTTTCCCACAATTCGGCCGTCCTGCTGGTCGCCCGACTCGGGAGACAATGTTTCCTCTTCCTCCTTCCTTCCATGCTCTGCGAAATCTCCTTGGTCTTCTTTTCCTCGATCTTGTTGTAATGAGATCCACGACTTCATGAATTCGGCACAAGTGGAAGTTTTTTTCTGGTCCTTCGTGTAATCCTTGTTTTTGGACGTCATATGTATCATTTCCTTTTATTTTAGTGATACGGTAGGGCCCAAGGAATTTGGATTTTAACTTTAACCCTGGTCCGAACTGAGTCCTCTTTATAGCAACCAATTCTCCTAGTTTGTATTTACGTGCATCGCGTCTTCTAAGGTTGTAGGTTTTCCTGTTTTCTTCTTGAATCCTTGCAATATTTTCCTTCGCCTTCCTTCTTAAGTTTTCTCTCTCTTCTCCGAACTGGCGGCGGATTTCTTCTTCAATGAGGTCACTTATTCTGGGCAGTGACCCATTCTTCATCTTAACTCCTACCAGCAGCTCAAATGGTGTTGTGTCCACACTTCTTTGGTATGTGCTGTTCAGAGCTCTCTGAACTTCATCTACATGTCGGTACCATTTCGTCGGATCGTCAAGACATAATTTAGTAAGTACGGGAATTATGATGGAGTTGATTCTTTCTATCTGGCCATTTGCTCTTGGAAGTCCTGTTGTTACACAGCAATGACGAATCTTCTCTGCATCACAGTAGTCCTTAAATTCTTGCGACGTAAAAGCGGAGCCTCTGTCAGTAATTATGTTAGTTGGATTCCCAAATATTTTTCTTTGAAGTTCTAATTTCGATATAACCTCTTTTGTTGTCGTCGACTTAGTGGGATAGAGCCAAACAAACTTAGTAAAGGAATCTATTACAGCTAAGATGTGTTTGTAATTTTTATTCGTAGATTCAAGCGGTCCTAAGTGATCTAGATGGTAAGTATCGAGCGGTCGACATTCTTTTGTCAAAGGATGAAGGAATCCTTCTTGTTTTCCAGTTTTTCGATTGGCTAAAATACATGGAACACAATTACGAATGTATCGCTCAATCTTCTCTTTCATCTTGGGTATAAAATAGTCACGTCTAATTATTTCCTCAGTCTTCTTAACGGAAAAGTGTCCATTTTCATGAGCCATTCTGATGATTTCTTGCTCCATCATCTCGGGAATTAGCAATAGTTCATTTTCACCAATCATTTTATAAAGTAGTTCGTCTTTCAGTAAGTAGTCCTCGTATGGTTTTTCCTTCAGAACTTCTTTAATGGTTTTAATCCTTTCATCTTCATCTTGAGCCTGCTTAATTCTTTGGTGTAGTCCGTCAACAATCATCATCACGGGGTGTCTGCTTAAAGCATCCACGTGTCTCATCCTGCTTCCCGATCTGTGTTCTATAACATAGTCAAATTCTTCAAGAAGAAGTGCCCATCTTGCCACCCTTGTCGTGAGATCTTTCTTGGCCATGGTCTTTTGGAACGCTGAACAATCAGTGACGATCTTAAATCGATTACCCAGCAAATAAATCCTCAATCTCTTCAAAGCTTCCACGATCGCTAAAACTTCTAGCTCATAGCTTGAATATTTCATCTCGGCAGGAGTAGTTTTCTTACTCGCATAGTAAACTGGATGAAAACAATTGTCTTCATATGATTTTTGTAGCAGAATTGCGCCATAACCATCCTGGCTTGCGTCAGTATGAAGTTCTGTTTCAGCACCTAGCCTGTAAATGCTTAATACTGGTTTATCTGAAAGCGCCTTCTTAAGCGTAACGAAAGCATTACGTTCGACTTCTCCATATCGGAATTGCGTATCATTTTTGAGTAAATCGCTTAGTGGTTTTGCTATAATTGAGTAACATGGGATAAACTTCCTAAAATATCCAGTAAGACCCAAAAAACTTTGAATATGCTTAACAGTTGTTGGTTCCGGAAAGTTTAGTACTGCTTTCGTTTTCAAATCTGATGGATAGATCTTGCCTTCTTCTATACGATGTCCTAAAAAATCTACGGATCGCTTAACGAATTGGCATTTCTTCTTGTTTATCTTCAATCCATATTCTTTAGCAATTTGCAACACCACAGTCAATTTTTCAACAGCTTCTTCCTCATCTTTTGCTGGAATTATTAGGTCATCCATGTAGGGTAAAACAACATTTTTGGCTGTCAAATCCCGAAATATATGATTAATAAATCGTTGGAAAACCGCCGGCGAATTGCACAGGCCAAAGGGAACTTTAAGAAATTGGAACTGCCCTTGATGCGTCACAAAACTGGTGTATTTTCGGCTGTCCTTTTCTACGGCTACATGAAAGAAACCATTTTTTAAATCTATAGTGCTAAATACTTTAGCCTCTTGTAATCGGTCTAATTGATCTTCAATAAGTGGTAGTGGATACCTGTCTTTAACAACTTTCTTGTTGACCTTCCTGAAACCCACACACACTCGCGGTTGTCCATTCTTTTTCTTCACCACTACAACCTGGCTGCTATACTCAGAATTGCTTGGTTCCACTATCCCATTCTGTATCCACTCTTCTACCTGTCTATCAACTATTTCTCTTTCAACGAATGGTAAACGCCTTGGAGTGTGGTAAATTGGTTCGTCGTCCTTCATGATTATTCTCATTTCAATAGGTGCCGTCTTAATTTTTTCGGGTTTATATTCATTTATCATCGTCTTTATTTCTTCTTGCAATTCCTTCTTCACGTTTTTGCCTATGTCTATATCTTTGTCAGTTTCCACGTCAATCTTCATGATCTCTTCAGCATCTTCTAACGGATCCGGTGCTCCTTCGGTATCAACTTTGACTTTAGTAATTCTAACTCCGTCCAAATTAATCGTCACCTCTGCTGAATCTAGCAATTCGTTACCAATAATGGCATCCACGGACATAACATCATCTGGGACAACGTAAATTCTAGCATCAAAAACATGATCATCTATGAGAATGGTAGAATAGAAGTAGCCTAACACCTGTACCTCTGATTTACCAATACCATTTACAGAAATACTAGTTCTTGAGAGATTCGGAGAGCCCAATTTCTGGTATATCCGTAATTTTATCAAATTTATAGTGCTTCCAGTGTCAATTAGCGCTTCAATGTCGACACAATTAATTTTTACCATCTTAAGCATCTTGTTTCGCATAACAGTATTTAATTTATGGACAGTAGCACTGTCTTTTGAACCTGAGCTTTGCTGTTGCTGCTGCACGACTTCAGTTCTACACTCGGTCGATTTATGCCCAAATCTATTGCATTTGAAACACTTCATACCTAAGCTTCTTGACTTACATTCTTTGGATCGATGACCTTTGGATCCACAATTGAAACATCTAAAATCGGAAGCTGACTGCTTATTTTCTGATTTAGACTCAGATTTCTGTTGTCGTGAGGCAGTAGCATTTGTAGACATACGTGCAGAGTGCAAAATCGTTTTGGATTGAATGTTACTATAGATAACCAACTTTTCTTTAAAATCACGTAGAGTTTTGGCCCCGTAAAGAATAATTTTATTGCTCTGTTCGTCTGGAATACCGTCAATTATATACTGAATGAGAGCACTATCTTCGATGTCACCACGACAGGCCAGTTCCTTCATTACTAGAAAATATTCCAAAACATTTTCATTCCTCTTCAGTTTTCTTTCAGAAAGTAATTTATGCAACTGTGCACTGTTAATTTTTGAAGCAAATTCTTCAAGCAATGCCCGCTTTAATGACCTCCATGAATTTATGTTTTTCTCGCTTTGAATAAACAACTTTGCCAGACCACGCAATGATTTCTTAGCAAAAATAAATAACTGCAGATCATTCCAACCTAATAACGTAGACATGTCCTCTAATTCCTCTGCCCATTTTTCTATTGGATAAGAACTAGTACCATCAAATAAACGAATTGAATCCTCTATATCGCGAAAACTCATCGAAAAATTTGGAGATGGTAAAGAAAGTTGAGCCACAGAATTTCTTAAAGATTCTTGTTCGTCGTCGTCATCTTCTGTTTCTTCATCCGGTTCTTGTTCGCTACTTTCTTGTAAGTCTTTTAAGTTCATCAGCGCCATGCAAATATTGTTGATTAAATTCTTTCTGTCTAAATCGTAATCCATGCGTAAAACGTTTGCGAAAGAAACTAAATCGCTATCCGAAAACGAATCATCCGTGTATTTTAGTTTATTTTTGAATTTATCAGAGTTTGAGTCAAATTCAAATCCAGCGAATTCGCGCAACCTTTTTCTATTACCGCGATCACCTTCGTGTTCGAAAACCAACTTATGCAGTTTTTTAATGACATTAGCTGGAGCAGTCTTTATGTTATCCGCGATACCGGCAATTTGTCCCAACTTGACTTGCGAAGCCATCTGTTGACGGTTATCACAATTAGGCACGGAAATACAGTAGTTCAACTATCACGGTTAGATACTACCTACTACGGTATTAGTTCAACACGCGCACGAAGCGGCACGCCGTCGAAATTCTTAGAGCGTAGCGTCGTAACGTAACGTAAGCAAACAAAGAAAGGATCACCCACCTCGTTTCGATGCTAAGGGTTACCTTGCTACCTTCTCGTCCCCKCGTCTGCTAATGGTTCTCCCGTCCTTGGTGCTTGTCCGTCTTGCCACCTAGAGTACCTCCTTCGTCGTAGCGTTGCAGTAGTTGCGACGTAACCGATGTGCAACGTCTTGTTTACTCCGGCACTTCGTCCTTTGCCGTCTTCTTGGTTTGCCGTTTACAAATAAATGGCGATGAATATCCCCGACTGCAATCCCGGACGAGCCCCCAAAATTATGTGGGGATATCAAGCAAAACGCGAATAAATGAAACGGTTTATTAAATGAAAACAATAACGATGGATGTTAACTCAAAATAAATGTCCTTCAAACTGCAATGCTGCCCCTCGCGTCCTCCACAGCACTGGCACCGTCTTAACGTCTTTGAACAAAACTCACTTGTTTCAACGTCTTCACCTTATTATTACAACGTCTTCACTTTATTATTTATTACGTCTTCACTTAAGATCTTAACTGTACAACTGTACCCCTGTATGTACTCCCTGCGTCACTCGCGCCCGTGCAGGTTATATGCGTTCGCGCGAAGAGTCCCGAAGTTACCCGACGCTTCTACTCGCGCGCGCAGATTTAAATCGCGAGACGTAACGTTTCCCACAATTTTTGATTATTACCTAGGCTTCATCCAGAAGCTATTAAGACGAAAACGAAAAAAATGCTAATCTATTGTTAATGATATCTATAAAAATTGTGTTGCTATTTTCGTTTCTAGATAGGGCTAATTTCATAATCCTATCCTACGACACAAAGGGTTTAGTTCCATTACAGTGACAATATTAACTTTCCAATTAGCGTAGTACTTAAAGATTCGAACCCTAAACACTACCGCTGGAATTCAATAACAAACAACTACCAACAACGTGCAAACTATTTCATCTTACCAACTTACATTCTATGGCTACAACGTTCTTCACCATATCCTCGAATTTGGCTTTTACAAAAACATTTCTAACCTTATATCCAACACAACAATCCTTGCCATTCAGTACCAATGTTTTCCAAACGCAATTCACAAGAGACAAGTACAACCGAAAGAAAAAGCTGACAATCTTCTAGCCAAAATAATAGTTTTAATACAGGAAAAACATCACTAAAACAGATAAGTAATCTCAGAAGGCAAATCTGTAGCAAATAACATAAGAAAAATGTAGTAAATAAAGAGTTCCAGTACTGAAGAGACGAAAAGTCGAAGCATACAAAGTCTCGAAGTTATAAAAACTCCCAACAGAATACAAAACCACAATCATAAGCAACAGCTCAACTCTATAATGGAGGAAACTACAAAACTACCGCGGCATATATCTCCTATCATCAGTAGCTGACGTAACAAGGGCAGTTATCGCAGACGGACTGAAACAAAAATCACAACAACTCATTACTCTCCCTATTGAACAAAACGGGAGGAGTATCCTTCCACGAGCGTGGTGAAACTTGTATTTAAAAGCACTAAAGGACATCGTATCTCAGCTGACGTTTTAAACATGGTGAACGCCTTTGACGAAGTCTGCTACAAAAACCAAACGCAGATCTCCGACAAAAATTATTAAAAGCAAAAGCAAATCAAACGAAATAACCTAGATCTGATGAACGGACGTACCCCGAGGCTCCACTGTAACTAAAGCAGTTCAGCAAATTCTCTGCAGATCTGCCAAACTCAGCAGGAACAAATATATCTATGTAAGCTTCATCAGCCGACTAAAAGATTAACTTTGAACAAAAAAGAAAAGAAATTATACCCAAGAAGCAGCCAAGAAAATATGCAACAACAACAAATATTTATGTACCGTCATGAAGCGGTAGCCCTGAGATTCTAAAATAATGCGACCGATTACTTATATGTTAGAAAACATACAGCAATCATTCTCTTCTTAACTGATCGCGCATTTCGAACTTGCATCTACATGTTGTTTTTGGCCCTTGATGTAGTAGTAAAGCCAAGTCTTATCACCTGTTACGATGCTCACTACATCACGAGATTTCCGTATCGAAACCCCTTTAGCATTTCCCGGCCCATCTCACGCGATGTTCCTTTTGCTCAGGTTGCAGATTCTGAAACAACTATCGTACAATGAACAAAACCTTCTCGTGTTCATGTACAATTTTTATAAACTATACGTGCGCCAATCTTAAAAACCTCCGCTGTTCATCGGTATATATGATACGGTGATCTACTGTCAATATGGTTATATTTCTTGCAGGACATCTACAAAATTCGTCGTCCTGCCGGTTATTTTTCGTCTTGTAAATTGTCTGTACTACATATATAAATACTGTTATACAATGAGGACACTCGTCCTTAAACAGAACCTTTATTTCATCAAGATGTTCATCTATGGACAATCTTTTTTTCAAAATTGTAGCCAATTATCTCGCAAATTATTTAATTAATTTCATTAACTTTGAAATTAAATATTGCGAAAACTAACTATAATATTTATGCCAGTTAACTATTTTAGCGAACCTTATGGCAAAACTTTCATAGTACTCCATGTAATAAACCTACTTTAAATTATAGTTGTACTTTAATGTCCCTTTAAAATCTGTCATATACAAATTTTGTTATATTATTATCGTTACAGTTACTAGCCGTCTAATTATCAGAATATATTACCTGATTTTGACGAAATACAATATGCAGGGCGAAATATAAATTTTGACTCGCAAATTGTTTCTGGCGTAATCGATTACCAATACCTAAATGTCGGCAAACCTGGCAAGCGAGTAAATGGCACAAAAAGCTGTTTTTTGCAAGGTTAAGGTGACTGCTCCGCTAACTGCGGTGTATAAATCGATTATAGCAAGTTCCACTTATTTTTGCGGTGTTTCTTGGACAGAGGCAATTAATCGGAAATAGTCGCAACGTGCGTGTGATTAAAAAAATGTGTTACAGGCAAGAAATACGGATGTAGGTTGTTATATGAGGTAGCATAAGTGAAAACCGGCGACTATTTGTAACGAGTTGGACCGTCGACTATCATTATTTTTTTATTAATACACTAAAGCATTATATGTAAATCGTTACGTTAATAGCCCGGATTAGTTGTCATAGATACTTTTCCAGCGTGGGCTAAACTTAGCTGCTCCTTATCCTCGTTCGGTTGTTGTACCCAAATTAATCGGCCCTTACTCCATCTATTTTAGTTTTTGGCAGATACTTTTGCTTTATTATTAACGCGGGACTGTTTACTCTTGTGCGGTTTACCACTTGTGCGTGAACTACATAAGCCCATTATCTATACACTTACCTACTTATTCGGTAAGATAAGAGGCTGTAATTTAGTTTCGGTGACATAATGTGAACGGTGAAGAGCAAAACAAGCAGAATTTGCGGAAATCGTGATGGTATGTCTTCGTGTTTTGTTACGTTTCTAGAGTAAATGGAGTGTGCTTGATGAGCCAATCACGCTGTCTTCAGGCTTTGCGTACTATGTAATCGTGGGCGTCGTGAAGTGTTAGGTAACGGTTAACTCGTGAAGATCTACTTCTTCTGTTTCGAGCCTATAACTTTTTGAAAGCGTGTGCATCACAAATCCAATTTGGAATTTTTGTAAACTTGTTGAGCTGCAAAAGTAGAAACGTCAAAGTCCGTACAACAACAAACCAACTCATTTGTAAATATTTCCATAATGAAAATGTAAAATTATTTTATCTGAAATGGGAAAGAAAGTTTGCTTGTATATTTTGACACTTATATTGCTAATTGTATATTTATGGCAGTTGTTCAAGAGTTTTTCAATAAAACACGACTTTCAGAACCAAATGGAATGGATTTCTTCGTTGGAATTAGTTTGGTGTTTTGTACTAGCTCAACAGTTTATGATTTGATAAAACTATCAGAGCAATGCAAGGCTTTAGGCTTTTAACATAACCTCCTATTGGGTTTTTACATTCTTCTACCAGGGTTTGATAATCCAAATATTTTTGTGTTTTTAGAATCAGTGGAGTAAATTCATTAAAACAATGGCTATTTTAAACGCTCGGATAATTAATATTAATGTGCTGAGTTAAACTATGTTAAATTCGAATCTTGTCTCTTAAAAAGATTCCTAATGTCTAATGATTACATTATACTTCATCGTTATAAATAGTCATACGTATTTGCACACTGAAAGCTACATGCAACTTTTTGTTTGCATCGCTTTGATTGTTACAAACATATTAAAGCCAATGCTTTTTCACGATTGATTTTTTTGAGATGTCACTCAAAGAGCCTCATTTAAACTCACACAGTTCGAGTTTTCCCTAGCCGGAAAAAATTGCCTCCGTTACGCCAATTTTTAAAGAGGAATGCTACTGATCAATTAAATTAGGACTAGTGTCGTTACTAACTGTTTTCTCCAAAATTTATGTAGTCTGCAGGCCCAACTACGAATATTTTCAATCTAACAATTTATCTACCCGCATATTTATATAGTTTCGATTTATATTTAATAAATCTACGGCGGATGCTCTCTCATCCCTTGTAATTTATTTGAAAGTTATATTTTGAAATATCAGTTTTCCTCCTTATACTCTTTCATGACGTGCCTCAAGGGTCAATTCTGGGCATTCTGCTAGCAACATGTGATAGAAGTTTTAGAGCTGATGAAGTATATGTGCAGGAGTATTTTTATTGTAAGAAGCTTAGCTAATATACCCAGGTCCTCAATAAAAAGATATTATTTTGCCATAAGGATTATTGAAGGCACTAACGCTCAATGGCTGCTATTTTTTAAAGCAAAGGTCATAGAGGTCAGTTTAGTACACTGCAAACAATTCATTGATAATGTCACCGCCTTGAGCTTACGAGAGGAGAAAAATTTTATTCTTGATTTTGCACCAAACTGCAAGGAAAAACTTCTTTTGCTTATTCTTCAACCAGCAAATCTGTAATGGAAACTTCATTATTCTTGCTCAGAACTTAACTTTAAGGTTTTTATCATCTAGGTGGGCTTGCTTTGTTTTGACAATTCTGTGAGAGTTTGCTGTTGTAAATGTTTACTTAATGTAAAGAGAATTTAATTCATACAATATTATGGTACGTCTGAGAAAGGTTATGGTTCCGTTATTAAAAAATTCAGTGAGATATTTTCGAATATTTAATTTTTTCATATGAGGGTCCAAAAACTGATAAAAACAAGTACATATAAATACATAAATACCTATAAACATACATATTTCGGCAGTTATGTCTTTAGTATAGATTCTTTAGTATAGAATCTTTAGTATAGAATAAGCGACTTCTTGAAATGTTTGTCTTGATTTAACTGTAGGATATTCTCCTTACCAGATTTGTAGCGGAAGTGTATAAGGATAACCTGCTTAATAATGTTGATAATATGAAAAATCGAATAAAAGGTGCCGTCGCATCATTGTCCATCGAAGAAATTCAAAGAGGTTTCAAGGAGCTTCGTTTTAGAATAAAATTGTGTGAAATAATTGAATAGTGATGGTTTTTATTAACAATTACTTTGTATTTCTTTGTCTTAAGGCTGTTTTTTTGAGTGTTGATTTACTAAAATAATCATTTTCACATTTAACATTTAACTTACATAGACTCATTTGTCAAATAGACGTGTTTGTAGAAAAAAAACGCGAATGTGATGAGATTTAAAAAACAGATAAAGATTATTACTAGTTCAGAGACCTAGAATAATGAAGTTTTGATTACAGATTTTCTGATTTAAAAACATGTTAGCAGGTTTTTCGTTTCCAGTTTTATCGTAATAGCGTATAGATAAACATTTTTGCCTCTTGTTAACTCAATCCGGGGACATACTGTGTATTCATAGTTACAAGAGCAACTAGTTTCCTTTTTTTGCTCCAACGTATACTAGTCAGACTCTTCTTCTTTAACTATGGAGAAGAAAATTTCAACCCTTTACTAAGAACGTTGCTGGATAATTTTTGAATGTACTTTCTAAGAGAGTTAAGATTTTAGAAACAAATCATATTATTCATTTAAGAAAGGGAATTATTATTTATATAACTTGTTCATCTGATTTTGTTAATTTAAATGTTCAATTTTTTTAGGTTTGAAAGAATTCTGTGTTCATGTACGTATTGTTTAATACAGTTCGACCAAGCTGAAAAGTAGTAATTTACAGTTTTTATGTTGAGAACGCGGTTAGTATTCACGAATATGAGAAATAGCACTGGGAAAACATCCATTGTTAGCGTACACTTATGTAGGTCTKAAGTGCATGTTCTTCATAAATCATTTTTCAACATACACACTTCACAATGTAAACAAGACAATGCTATTCCTTGTTCTACATTCGCAGTTCCAACAATCAGCATGCGGATTAGATATATCAATCATATATGGTTTGTTTCCCTCATTAGCATTAAGATAAGCTCGGCCACGGCCATAATTTTAAAAACGCTCCTTAAATTTTAATCGCCGCGGGTGTTATTAGCTCGCTTGTCATTAAACCGACGGGTTTTTTATTGAAGGGAAATCGCGTAGCGGGTTAAAACTTGATTAATAAATTGTGTTTGCGTCCGACGCGTGGTCTTCTGAATCACTTTCTACGGCATGGTAAATGTTCTGTAAGAAAAACAGCTTAATGAAACCAAAATGAATCCTGATGTTGTTGTACATCACTTTCTAAAGTCGAACTGAGGCGGAGATTGCACCGACATAAAAAACGAGGTTGTCCACGGAGTTATCCCACTGAGAAAAGAGTGTGGATACAATGCAACTTTCCAAGTGCATCGAACGTCGGAAGGAAAGGGACTGAGATGCAAAAGATTTTGTTCAACTATTTCAAAATGTGCTTGATGGGAAAGTTCCACTTTTCGCGTTTTAAGAAATCAAATTATAAAGTTGTTATAAGAAGCGGTATACCCCTTTAATTGTAAGCTCAAAGGAATACCTTGTATTCGATCCTATACCTGATGAGGCCAGCCCTAAGGAAATGTACTTCTAAGTTCTTAAATATCAGTAGGCTGAGTGCCAATGCAAATATCCTCATTAACATGGAAAATGAATCAGTGATCAATATACGAAGAACTCCTGTTAGACGATTTTTTGAAGTTCTCTCCTTTGACGAAGATTACAGGTGGTTTCGAAATATCAGATTAATATTTTTTGTAGGTGCTTTATGACAGCGATCTTTCATTAAATATGTTATGTACCAATGTTGTTTCCGTTTCTTTTTAATATCTCATAACTGGGTTTTCTGTATTTAGAGCAATGGCTAGCTTCTGAAAAGAAGTACTGGGGATCACAAAACATTAATTACTGTCTAAATATATTGTCTATAACTGTTTACTATCCTAAGCAATTTATTAACAATACATGAGCAAAATTTAAATTTAAACAGCATAAAAATAATCCTAAATAGCGAGAAACAACGGGCGGAAAGGAACGGACAGGAAATACGTAAAATTAAAGCAGTTTGGCTACTAAACGGAACTCTCAAGAATGAAACACCACAGTATAAATATCCCTTCCTAAAGTAAAAGGTCTCTAAAATACACAAGATTATCGAAAAATGCTGCTATGTAGCTGGAGTACAAGTATACAGATCTTTCACTTTCAGAATTAGAAAAGTACATATACATATGAACAGGCTCAAAGAAAGATGAAAATGGTATCCAATTAATTGATTAATAGAATAACTCAGGCCTTCACGCATGAAAACACAACGATGCAGTGGTTTGGTTAAATATCGCTGTTAAACAAGAAAAATTAAAGAGTAACAGCCAAGAATATTCATTATCGCTATAAGTCACCATTATAATAAACAAACACGCGTTTAAGGAAATTAACAGATAGGGAAACAATTTAAAAAATGTAAGCTATAATGAGGAAGACTTCATTGACTATAAATTGCAACAAAACCACCATCATGATTCCAGACCCTTTCAGTGAAGAAATGGCAAAGTCAAAATGCAAAATACAAAATATGAAGTCGAAATATAGCAGTGACAGACAGAACTAAATTTCTGTAAAATCATATAACCAGCAAACTCAACCGCAAGGAAACAGTCAGAAAGAAAAAAAACGCTAATGGGGTGACGCAAACTATACAATCATTTGTAGAAGAACATAAACCGGGCTGGACTGTCAAAGCCAACAGAATAAGCTTCATAAACTTCAATTGCGTATTATAAAATATTGGTCAAAGCTGTGAGAAAAGACGGACAATATAACTTCTAGAGAAAGGGATTATCACAAAACTTAAATACTGGGGGCACATCTAAAGGAGAGAGGGACACCATCTACTACCAAAAGCTTACGAAAGCCACGCAAACAAGCTTAAAGTAGGAAGACTGTGTAGAATAGTTATGGAGAATCACAGCTAAACGTGAACACAATTTCAAACAGCACCTTACCCGCGGATGAAGAATAATGTAACCACCATCAAACACAAACACACCTAAGAAAAACATCCATTGGTTGGATGTACCTGAAAACTTCCCCATGTCAAGCCTCAGCTTCGCGTAACATGCCCATTAGCAACAAGCATGTTACCCCTCTAACCGAGGTAGACATAGCAGGTCCGGCGGTATATCCGGGAGTGGCAGAAATGCCTTTTATAGCAGAAAACTCCGATTTTCTAAGTACCACAAACACTAAATGAATTTGAGTTTCGTGGCTGTATTTACTCCAAAATATTTCATGTGCATTCCCTAAACAGCGCGAATAATGGGACTTTTTAAGTATGATCATTTTTTGCAAGCAAATACTGTACTCAAATAGATGTTCATCTTAACCAGCTCATACAAAGTTTCTGCAAAAAGTGTAGTAAGCGTTAGTATAATTACTCTAGGAAAATAAAGCGATTCTAAAATAACCTGAAGGTAGTCCAACACATATATGTAGTTACTATTCAAGCGAGTTAGGTTCACACTAACTTTATTACAAGTAGAAAGTGCCAGCTTAGTCGAGCAACAACGTACTTAAATTTATAATAAGCAATTTTTAGAACGACTAGCGTGCGCAATAAATTTGGTTGACATAATTTGTTGCTTAAAAACGCCTTTCTTGTTTGTATTACAAAGATATACTGCAATATCACCTTTGCCTGTCGTTGTACAGTAACCAGAAAGTAGTCATTGGTAATTTTGGATAAAAAGGTGTTATCCTTGGAATTAAGTAGGTAAACAGCTGCTCAAGAAGCTATTGAAAGATCCCATACTGTGTAATTTCATAGAGAGGTATGATCACGTCTTCCTCTAATTGAAAGGTCAGCGAGTTGACAAAGTAGGAAATGCACACTGACGAGTTTTACTTGTGCCACACTTCTTTTTTTTTGGTTATATTGACAGGGGCAGGTTTATAGAGCTGATGAAAAAGATGGAGTAAAATTTATAATTAGTTATTTTTTCATATCTAAGTTGCTATTGACAACAGCATTATAATAAAAGTTCCAAAAAAGAAGATTTAAAATTATCTTCTATAAAGATCGCATAATATTGCCCAAATATTTGGTCCGTCGCGTCAGGCAAAACACTGATTTATATCCTGAACTCATCAAGCACCATATAACCTACATAGAACCGATTTTAATTTTTATGACTGTAATAGAATGATCTTGCTTATAGGTGTGTCTTATATGACAGTTTCGTTATGTATGAAGGTTCGTAAATCAACAAAACGTTCATTTCTGGTACTAGAAATGTCAAAAATACGTTTTAAATATTTGTAGAAAGAGCTTCGTTTCAATCGGGGACTGCATTCCATTGCGGTACAACAATAACTTTTTCACTTTCGACAATAATGAACGATCCTTTGCATGAAAGCCTAAATGGAAATTTCGTACCCCACAGTCGACATTTTCAAGGTTCGTGGTTGATAAAACTTATCCGCCGCTATTGAACGTGGAAACTTATATAAGAGGTGATTGATTATTCGGAGAAAACTTCGAAGACGTTCGAGACCTGTATCAACGGGAAATATTTGGCAGACAAAAGTTCGTTATTCCTCAGCTTCTATACCTCCCG
This sequence comes from Rhyzopertha dominica, assembly GCA_025024175.1. Taxonomy (NCBI): domain Eukaryota; kingdom Metazoa; phylum Arthropoda; class Insecta; order Coleoptera; family Bostrichidae; genus Rhyzopertha; species Rhyzopertha dominica. The sequence continues at coordinate 70,267,252 of QCXZ01000137.1, forward strand.
TTTAATAAATGTGAACTGTCACATTGAAGCGCACATAAATAAAAGTGATTCGTTATTTAGACGGGATAATTGGACTATTTGCCGGCGTTTCGCTTTATTAAGGTTCAAGGCTTCTTCAGGGCTGTACAAATGTCGTTGTTTAAATAAACTGCATATTTTGTTTGTTATTTCTTACTTTGAATATGTTTGCTCTAAATTATAGATAAGTACATTTCTGATTCGCACTAATTTCAATTTACACAAGTTAACATATTAGCAAAATTTAAAGAAATCATATAATACTATCGTTATTATAAAAGATTTTATTAATTTTTTACGGAAAATTTATTGTAATGAAGCCAACTATTTTTTAAACTACATATCTTGGCTACAACGACTGACAATATAGTTTTCAAAAAGGAATATTTTTCAAAAAAAAAAATTTCAGTTGTACCTACGAAAAACATATCAATGCATACACTGTAACTAACAGAAATACTGAAATAACCAAATAAAAAAAATGCAATTATATATTTTTGTACTTATTATGGCATAAGGACCTAAACTTATTAAGGGATTCATCCAAGAAAGACGAACTTAAGAGCTACAAAAGAAAAACGGTCCTCATATCCACAAGTATAGTGCCGAGGAATATTGCACATATGAATATTATGTAGGTTAACGTTATGATGGTGTGTTCTCCGTGATAGAAGATCGCCGAGGTAGTTCGGCTTTTCTGAGGTTACAAACTTATAACACTTTTATTAAAAGTATATAATATACTAGGCTCGACCTTCAACTGATCTATCTGACTTATGTAGAAAGTGACATATTCGCCAAATGAAATTCTGCGAATCTCATGCATACATTACGTAGACGTTGCAGGCGCGACCCTTATCACGCTCATTTAAGCGAAAATAATACTTCCCACAGTAGTAGTTCGTATAAGGATAGTTTAAAGTTTTTTTAAAGTTTAAAGAATGATATATTCGAGCCAACGATAGAAAGAGAACAACCTATTTTTACAAAACAGCACCGCACTTAAAAACTACTGAATATTTAGAGATAAAGGTATTTCTCCCACCAATATACATAATATTTGTTTGCTAAAATAATGGATAATTGAGAGGTGTACCTTTCAGATTATTTCTAGCCTACACTTTTACGAATTTTGGTTATTGCGTCACTTAGTTTGCACATAAAATATAGCTTACGCGAAAATGTCGATCACGAGTTGATTTACCGTGTAACCACACATTGAAACAGTAATATATTTGTATATCGTCTGCATGCAAGTATATTGAGCATTTTTATGGCATTGATGAAAGTCAAACATATAAAGAGCGAATAGAATGGGTCCAAGGGCAGAACCCTGTGGAACGCCGTATTTGGTACGCCTGAAGGGCGACGTCCCTTTATTTTTGCCGATGACAAGCCTATCGTGAGCTGCCCTTAAGATAGTTTAGGAACCACCGCAATTCTGTTGCAGCAAAGCCCAGATATTGTAATTTTGCTAAGAGCATTTCAAAATTTACTAAATCGAAAGTGTTGGTAAATACCATTGTCCATTATTATATGTTTATTAACGTGCCAGTATTGAATACAGTATAACTTAAATATTCTATCAATATCTACTAATACGGCATTTGTGTAAAAAAATATTCTTCCAAAGCAGTAGATTTTGATGTAATATATTTATTTACTATTGAGGCTTCATTATTAGTGTTTTGAGAGGTTTTATCAAATATTTATATGAACTATACGTCAATGTTTTCATGGTAGCATAGTGGTCGACATAAGCAAAGCAACTTTCACTGTATATTTTGCGTTCAATGGAACCCTTGTTATTTTATGTACCCTACTGCTACCAAGTATTTCCATATCGTTAGAATCCCAATATTATTATTACATAATTGTTTCTTTCCAGAGTCCCGATGATGAAAAGGCCCCGATCGCAAAGAAATCCAACCTGCCCTGCACGAAAGGTGTGGCGATGTCTTTCGGCTTCAAGAAGCGTCCCGTTACATCCGCATCGATAGTGGGCAACGCGAGCGTCGGACGGCGTCTGGCTAGTCCAGAAATAATTGATAGAAACGGAAACTCGGATACCGATTGCCTAACCAGTAACGCCGTGCCGTCGGGCAGAACGACACCGCGCCTGGCGCCTCCCAGGAAGGAACCCAACGCGACGAGGGTCAGCCGCTTCGGCTTCCGCCAGCCGCCGTCCACCAGGTACCAGAACCGGGTGGCAGACGTGAACGCGCCGCCGCCGAGACACGCGGAATACGGCAACAACAACCTGGACAACGTGCGGGCGAACATCYCCCKCTTGCAGGCGAAGCTGAGGCCACCAACCGACAGCAACAGAAATAAACCAGTCAGAGTGAACAGCTTCACCCAACCGCAGATAACCAGGTTCACGTTGCAGACGACTCAGCTTCCAAAACCGCAGCTTCCGGAGAGGGTCATTGAGACGAAGACTGCAAAAACGCTGGTCAACAACACGAGGAAGATATACAGCAGGTACCAGTCGGACACCGAAAGTTCTTCGAAGGAGGGTTCGATGACGGAGGATTCCGGGGTCGGAAGTCACACGAGCGGGGAAAAGTGCGAGGTACCAACCATAGAAGCCTTGGATAGCTCACCGACTTTTCGGAGGTACGTCAAACCGAGGAATCTTCACGTGGTCGTTTCCGGAAACCGATTCGATGTTCGTGATTTGGACGAAAACACCGAGACGAAGGTTTCGTTACCTCCGTTACCGATGGGATTCCACAACGATCAACAAAACTATGGTTTGGTGCGTGAAAGGCAAATGGAATACAAGAGGAGCGTCGAGAAAAGCAACAGGAAAACTTCAGTTACGTCATCGGAAGGGTTCAGTGAGGATGAGAGGTTTAATAACGAAAAGAACACCAAGCAGTTCTTGAAGGCGAGGCCGTCTCCTCGGTTGCTTGGCTCGGACGATCATGAATGGGCAGCAGGAGAAGCGATGGCCGATGATACGAGTTGCTGTTTCAGTTCCAGTGATGAAAGCCGCGGTAGAGAATCGGTGAGTATAGCTTCTGAATCAGTTTTTCTACTTACAGTGATTGGAATCCCAGAAAATTTCTTCAACTCTTCATAGTTTTTCTGGAAAAAATGGTTAAAATTGAATGAAGTTTGAGGAAGTTAACGTCTGCAAAACTTACCGGAAATGTATGAATAACTGATAAATGTTATGTGTGGTTTATGTATGCATCTTGTTAGGAAGCTTAATACTTGTTAAGTAAACTAAATTATTTATTTACTCAATTTGCCAAACTGCAACTGACAAATAAATTGACAAATAAAGACGTGCTCCTACTTCGTTACTTAAAGCTATGGTACTTTTGTTTAGACTGCACGAAAACCTTCATCCAAATGAATAATCTTAAATTACATTTGAACCATATTATGCTTCATGCTGAAAACAAACACGATAATATCTACTCATGCGGTAAGATATTATTGTCTGAATGGAGGCGTAAAACATTTTCTTAAAATACACTTGGGCACTTATTTTAAGCAGCTATTTATCTTCGTAGGGATATGAAGCGTTCCTCTAAAAATCGGTCTAATTTAAGATGCATTCCAGGAATTTGCTTTCACAACTAATTCATTTCAATTAAACGCATTTGTTCCATTTTTTATGTTGTTGACTTGGTATTTGTGTCACAAAAATACAATACCACAAAACTTATTTTAAAGATTAGGAATAATAATTTACGCAACCTTCGTAAATGTATTTTTTAATAGCATTAATTTATAAAAGTAGTTAATCTCATGCAGTCTAAGATCAGAAGGAAACTTCACCTCTAGTTGACATAATAATCAGTTCCTTGGTTGTGTATTTAGTTAAAAATAATTTGAACAATTGACAAATGCCAAATCTTTCTCATAAGCATAGAATCCTCATATGTCAATGAGCAGGAAATAGCTAAATATATTGATGTTTTAAAAATTACATAGCTTTCGAAATTCTTAAAGTAAATGTGCTTCTACAACTAAAACAAGCCACACAAGCCAGATTGGAAACCCTTGCTATTTTGTCATTCATCGTATACAGCAAGAGATTGTAAAAGCCAAGAAATTTTGTTGTCTTATTTATTATATACCCATCCTCATCAAAAAAAAAACAGTTGCCTTGTTAATTTTTAGCATTTAGATTCAGGTTTTCGGGTGCACAAGTTTATCTTACCTTTTGTTTTATCTAATGATAACACAATGTAAAGCATTCATTGAACAATAAAATGAAATTAAAATTACTCTCATGTCACCCATGAACCATAAACCATACTAACGTCAAACGGGGCTGCCATGTTCAACATTCTCTAATCAAAATCATAAGATACACCCTTTGTTTGTGCCTATATTTTCTAAATTTATTTTCTTGAGTATTACATTGGTTTTTTTCTTTTTTAGAACATGATTCGTTAAATACGAGTACAATTTATAGGAAATAAATAATTTACAGACGTCCATCGTTAAGTAACCTTGCTTTTTAATTAAATGTTTGCATTTCATTTTAATAAGAACTGCACAACAGCCCCAGAATTCAAGAACATTTAGAAGATGGAACCATTTAGAAATAAAAATTAAAAACTAAATGGTTTATTCAAACCTTCCAGGTTCATGCTCTTTAATATTGTTATTCTTATTTCCTAATTATTGTGGAAAACAAGATAAATGATTTGCGCAAAAACTCTTCTCTCTTAAGTTTAACCACTTGGCTTCTAAGTTACTATCAAATAAAATACAGGCCATTGGTAAATATATCAAAAATAATTTAAAAAAAAGTATGTCGTCCGGTTCAGTTATTCTTCACAACTCAACTTCTAATTTTGTGTCTTGTATGAGCTATTTTAGCAATATCTTCAAAACGAGAAAAGCTATCAACCCCAGGGTTTTACCGTAGTTTTGCCATAATTCTTAAATACTAGCCTATAACAGTAAAACAGTAAAAGTTTTTCAGCTTTTCTTCAGAATTCAAGAAGATTCCTTTATTTTATTTTGTATCTTGTGTGTACTATTTTTGAGATAACTTCAAAACGAAAAATGGCACTCGCCTCGGGTTTTCAACACTCTCTTTTTTTTAAATAATAGCCTACATAACGAAGTGGGAAAAAATATACCGTTCTATTTAATTTTTTTAGAAGTCGAGGAATGTTTAAAGAAATCATGTTTGGAACAGTTTACAATAAATCCTAATCTAGTTGAAAATTCTTGTAAGTCGTAGTTCGTTGAATTTGTTCGAGGCGTTTATAAATACAGTATCTCTTTTGAGGCTATTTTGCTTTGTAGTGTTGTTACCATAGCAACCAGAGATAAAAATGTGAAAACGAAACTTTTAGATAATTACCTACATTTTATTGGCAAATTTTGAATTTTTGTGCTTTTATTTGTAATCTTAGGAACTTCAAAATACTTTTAATTAACTTCTCTAGTACGTTTTTATCTGAAATTTTTTTCTTCCCTATTTCATTTGCCACCAACTATTTAACGCAGCGATGCTCCTTTGCTAACTTGGCGATTTTGTTCACAGACGACTATGAAATTAACAACAGCAAGCGTCGCATTGCAAAACTTGAAGAACTCCCCTATCACCAACCCCCTGGCACACAAAAAGGATGCTAATACCGCCGTCCTAACCAACGAGGATCCAAAATTCGCGGCTGTGGCCGAAGCTTCCAACACCAGCGCTCTTCTAGAGGACGAAACATCGCCGACGGAGAGCCTGCTATGCAGCTACTCCGAGGTCGAAGAGATGAAGAACAGAATGAACAAGTCCTCTTCGAATTCCAAGGATATCAACGAAAAGCTCACCCCTAGCCCCCCTAGCCCGGGGACTCCCACGAACGTGTCCCTCTCCCTGTCTGACGGAAAAGATTTCTTTGTTGATGACGAAATAGCCGACCAACCGGCTTTGATATTTGATGACACCCTAACTAACGACAATGCGTTTAGTGCCGCTCAACCCCCGTCGGAGACATCGACGTTAATCGATTCCACCCCAAAATCAAAAAGGAAGTCGTATAGTTCGGTTAAGGAGAGCCCGCTGCCGGCGAGGACGCGGAAATTTTTGCCTAAGAGGAGTGGATCGCTCGACACCCTGTCGCCTTGTGAAAGCATCGCTTCCGATGATCTCATGATGGACTTTGAGTACAGTCAGAGTAGCGGTTTGGACGATATCGTTGATAGGTAAGTTGGAAGTTTTTTTTGTCGTTTGTGCGCAAATGAAAGATCTTTCAGACTGGAGTATCAGTGTAATGGGTTGGGCTCGTACGAGGATGACAAGAGACTGGAAAGTGAAGGTAAAAGGAATGATTCGCTGAAGGATTGGCCGTCGATGCTGTCAACCGCGTCGCCGAAGCATTCACCTAAAAGGTAATAAAACTATATTTCTGCTAATTAACGCTGCGATAAATCCCCCATGAACCAGTAGGTTCCTTTTCCGTTTCATGTTTTTTTACTTGTTTTATACAGCCCAAGTAGTATGCTTAGGAACAATGCAATGGATCAAGAACAACTTAGATAATATAACAATAACGTGTAACTGGTATCTGTGATACTATGGTTGTTTCATCTTACTGTCACTTTTTTTGTGAGCGTTGAATCAAAAAACAAAACTACTATGTGTTCAGCAAGCTAAATTAACCAAAATATGTAACCAACGCTTGGACAGGCTTTACATTGAACGACATGAGTTGTGTAACCAAAGATGTAAAGCGTGTTGTGATTAACTATTATTGAAAGTGAGCTAAAACAAGCGTTTCAACCCCCACAATTTTCTAAAAGATACCTAAATGTTAATAAATAAACGTTCTTCTAAAAATGTGCATTAATGCTGGTGATAAAAGAAACACGGCAGTTCTAGCTGATTCACAAGCCTGAATTTAATAAATAAAAAATATTCTCTACTTTTAAGCTTCATTTTGCTTAGAAGCATACATTTCATATAATAACATTGTTAACGAACCAGCATTAAATCCACGAGTTTTATAATATAATCCAGAGGGATACTCGACAACTCTACCTCCAAAGTTATAGCCAACTCGTCAGGACTAAATGTTTTAGATTTTGTAAAGCAATGCAACAGAATAGTGCTTTGACTCACAGTCCACTATTTAACGAGATGATGCATGTGTTTTGGGTAATCCTCGTGCTAGAAGAACCAGTTCGGAGTCACTTAATTTCATAAAGCTATGTCTCTTAATCCTCCCAAAGATACACATTTTGTCAATACTGCTTTCTTCTTGTCTATACCTATATACTAAAAAGTTACATCTGGCGGAAAAAAATACTTTATTTACTCAACCTATAAAAATCAGTTTTAAGGAAATTGCTGTTGGTCAGGATGAATGAATTCAATTTTATCACGTTATATTACATCAAATAGAACTTTTGGCATTAAACACACCCTTGAGTGAATTTTTTTTATTTGTCAAACAGCCAATACTTTCTTGATGCACTGTAAAGGCGATTATTCTGTTTGAGCTTAATTAGGTCGTTTTTCTTTGGTTTTCAGAGTTTTTACTTTCTAGTGCATTAATTCTGGGCCCACTAATAGTAAACGTCTTCAGAGCGTCTCTCCAGAAGCACCATTGACTTCAAAATTATTAATTCTTAAGAAAGACCTGAAGCATTTTAAAACAAAAATCTCAAACGTCATTGTAGTAACTTTTTTCTGTTTTATACACTCACAGCAAATTGGTCGTGTTCAGCGTAATACTCTAAATATCTTTGACGAGATACTCGTATAAACTAAAACACATATGGGTACAGGGTACAGGAAGGTTTTGTCTTCACTACAGCACTTTTACATTCAGCTACTATGAATATGAAAAGCGGTCTAATAGGCATATATCAAAAATATAAAAACGGGTTTTCCTAAATATCTCCGAAGATACTTAATATATTCAAAAAGTAAAAATACCATCAAATAGGAAATAAAATTTCTCATATTTTCGAAATATTTCCAAAAAAACTGGATTTTGGACCCTATCCACAAGATTTTTTTTAATTTTCCTGTTATATAGATAATCGAATTTCTGATCGAAAATCACTTCTGTAATTTTTTATTAAGTTAATAATTTTCAAGTTATTTACAAAAAAAAAACGATTGTAATAATTTATAGATTTTTGCTAATATTAAGAAGACCCTTTGTTGTTTCAAAAAATGTGTGGTGACAAAAAATGCTCAAAAGCTCATTATTTATCGTATAGTGTAAGAAATAAAACCGTAAATGTCATTTTGACAATTGGATGTGGAAGTATTGCTTCAATTTGCAGCGGTATTTTTTACGGTTTACAAAACTAAAAGATAGAATTGATTATTGCTGAAGGTATTGAAATACCGCTCGTTCAGCAAAAAAAAATGAATTACACAACTTTTTGCTAAACTATTTAATTCACTGTCAGTTCTTGAGACAGCAGAAACGGTCACTGAACAGGTATAAAGAATTTTTAAATGAAGATTTATTGTTTTCTTAACGGGTATTTTGGGTGGTTGAACCTAAACAATGCTGCTGTTCCAACCAAAACGTCTTTGTCTCCAACTGAATGTCGGCAACAGACAATACAACTGACGGTGCGTAAGGTGTTGCCTACCAACAGTGGCGAATTTCAGCAGTTTACTTTTGTATATAAACATTCCCGCATCTTTCGTTCGTGTTTTTAACTGTTTCTTATGGTTTAGTTTTCATAAGATTATCACAAATTTTTGGAACATTTCTTTTTTTGTCTTTATTCTGTTACACGCGTTCATCTCAGTCACTTTTCTATACCACAGCAAATTTTCTGATGCATTGAACTCATTTATTTTTAAAGAATGTTCTGTTATATAGCTAAATATAGTACAAATGACACAGATCAATGGCAATGGGCTACACTTTTATTGCCCCTTTGTACTCCGCTGAAGATCCTTTCTACCAATATTTGCTCATTTGATACTTTTTCCTTTTTTGCGTACTCACGTAGTACTTATTACGCGAGTACCTAAATATGAGAATTCGATAGTCTTGTTAGAACCGTGATTTTTTTACCAAGATGCTTTTTCTGTACATCTACAAATGTAGTTTCTTTTTAATTAATTTGGTTGTTCATTTGCAAAATTTCCTTAAATTCTTGTAAATTTATTAAAACGGCAAAATTAACAAGCAATATCTACTTTGCTTGAAGCAAAATAGCTCTTTAAGCGTATTTTTGATATAATGGTCGCAAAAATATGGATACAGTTAAATATTATAAAAACTATTCATCAAAACTTTTTGAAATTTAGTATATGCTTAAAAGTAGTTACCTAAATGCCATCGTCTCGGATGTTTGTCAAATTTCTCCATATTTGTTCTGGGGATATAAGGCTAACTTGATTCTTTTAATTGCAAAAAGGGTTAATTGTAATATTTTGAAGAAGAGCTTTTTTGAGTTCTGTGATGTAACACACGCATACCTTATTTTAATCGAAAATCTAGAAGTAATAAAAGTTTGAAAAATGTAAAATTTTGTTAGCCTCGGAAATGTCTTTATCTATCGGCAATCCTTGCCGTCAAAATTTTAATCWAATAATAAATAAAACTTCACAATAATTMTTAAAATAACACTTAACTGAAAAAGAACACATTTAAAAACAAAWTAKATAATTTTTATGRTACAATAGATGTTCAAAATAATTGGCAATAATTTTGCAAAGAATCATTAAAAATATTTGGAGAATTATTGGTTCGATTTGTAATGWWCGGTTGACATACAGTCGWTTTTTCACATGACCCCACAAGAAAAAAAAATCAAGTAGAGTTAAATCACGATACCTAGTTGGTCATTCAGTAGCCCTCCTTCGCCATATCTATCTACTGGGAAATGTTTTATCCAAATATTCGTGCAGTTGATGATCAAAATGTGGCGGTGCTATGTCTTGTTTCTGGTGGTATATTTCGATTGCCATGGTTTGGAAATATTTCTTTAAATCATGGAACAATATGTTCTTGTTAAAGTTACAAATATCTTTCAGATAGTAAAGAAACAGCTTATACGATAGTTCGACCAGTGATGCCACAACAAACACTAATTTTCTGCCCCATCAAATATGGATCGAAGTCAGACCAATATCGACAATTAAGGCGGTTAACATGTCCATGTGGACAAAAAGTTGAGCCGTTGACCATTCTGTGTTGTACGGTCTTTAACACTACCAGTTTCTTGAAATGTTTGTAAGGTTTTTGAAACCGTCGACCTGGACATGGGTTCCCGGTTTAGATGAATATCATTAAAAAGAATCACTACTTGAACACAATTTCGCTTAATTGAAGAATTTCTATACGCTCAGTTTCACTTAAATGTACCATTGTTAAATTGATTACTTTTTGCTTACACATTTAATTTTTTACTAATGCGCAAGTGACAGATCGCTAATAAGAGCATTTTCAAAGCTTAGCTGTACTCTTCTATAATTAAATTTTTGAATTTTTATTTTTTACCTTTTCATAAAAATAAAAGTGGTCATATGTAACATCACTGAATTCAGAAAAAAATGCTCTTTTAAGAATGATTAAATTTGATCCTTCGTGCCATTTACAAAATTCAAATTAGCCTTTTATTTTCAAAATCAATGGTAGAAAATTGAAAAACGTCTCAGATGATCTGTTACCCAAATTTCAATGTGCCCTGCTAAACACTTCTGAAAATATTTTGCTGCATCCATACTTTTTACCGACCRTGTATAACTAAGAGCTTTTGGATAAGAAGAAAAGAAAAACTACGGAAAATGGTAAAGAGATGACTACGAAGACAAGGGTATTATTCAAACAGTTCCATCTACTAACGACCAATGACATTTTTTATGTTTTATCGTAGTTTGTCCTCGTGTCTAGATATAAAAATAGCAACAACCCACAAACCGACTTAATATGCGATAAAAAAGCATTTCTAGTTGACGTGCAGCGATTTACTATAAATTATTATTATAATCGAAAAATAATCGGGCACGCTACAGCATGAAATGTAAAACTGGCCGAGCCACCCAGGCAAACTGTCACGGTGTGGTACGTTGGCCAATCCACTGGCTCGCGAGTCGTTTTTGTTCGTTTTCTAGTACACAGCCCACGGTAAAATGACAGGTGTACCAGTCAGTTTTACTCCGTCCGTCGAAATAGTAATGCTGTAGTCATTAAATGCGCGGCCGCCGCGATTGCGCTTGTTAGATAATTACTACTGGCAAAATGCTGGACGCATTTCAATAGATAACACTCGGTGATAACTAACGGAAGCAGTCTCTTGCTCTGGCAAGGTTCGCGTGCATTCTTCGTGATGTACCGTTGCGACTATTAGGAAGTACCAGTGATGAATGAAACTACACGCAAAATGAAAGATAAGCCGCTCATTGACGTCAAGGGCATTAATAGCAGTGGACATATACCTGTGCCAAGTTCAAATTCCATTAGGTATTGCCGTAGTGAGTAATAATTGTCTTATTGAAGGTTGTGGGCCAAGTACGTGGCCTAAATTAGACTAACTCTGTTTTATAATTACAAAATGTTGTTTGTGTTTGTTGCTATTCTTAATAAAATGTTTTATGGTAATACATATGGTGCAAATTATCTATTTCTAATCAGCTTATCTTTACACTGATAACTTGGTATATAATATCATTACCACATACTTGATTAAATTAACTATCATACAGTTTCGCGATTCCTTGCTTTTTGTTCTATATTCTACTGAATAGTGTAGTATCTCAGCAACTCGCTAGTAGAAAGCGTACCATCTCACAAATTAGTACCTACAACAGACGATTTTATTGCTTATGAATTCCTTCTTGCTAAATTATTTTTACAAAATACAAATCAGTTGGCAAGGCGCTTTCAATTGTTCATAAACCATTTCAATAATAGTAAACAAGAAAATACTAACGACACAACTCCAATTGACAGTGTTAAAAATAAATCAGCTAGATACCGAAATAGTAAGATATGTAGAAAGTACCTTTATAAAATATGAAATAACTATAAACATACGCCTTTAAATCAAATTACAAGTTTATATATACCAGCTTTAAATAATCCCCTTGTACTAGCTTACAAAGTCAGTTTTTATTAGTTTTTATTTTGTAAAGACAATGGTTATGCTATTATCGTCTGAATCTGCTTTGCTAATTGATTTGTACCTCTTTTGCAACAAAGTGTTTCTCCACATAAAACAAGTACCAACTGAAGCCTGTAAAATACGTGGAAATCAATATAGTAAGCTGATAACTGTTCTAAATCCACTGCGTGTTCTGCTCCACGTGACATCATTAGTTTTATGGTATCTAATTGTAGTCTCAACGACAATTTTCTCTGAAATTACCATGGAATGTATCGTAAATGACTTGCTATATAATCTGTATTGCCCCAATAAGTGACACAAAAATACACACTCTACTTTGATTACGACAGTATCGACAGAATATTCTTGTAGAAAAGATACCTCTTAAAACGACGAGTAACAAAATGAGACAGTTTAACGTTAAGAACAATACAACATTATAGAATGAATCATAAAATAGATGTACTCTAAATATTATTCCATCATTAGTGTAAATAATTAACCGTTATCGTCACTTACACACTGATTAGTGGTTGGAAATGGCTTCAGTCCATCGTTCAATGATTTAAATATATAGTGCCATCATTGCACTAAATTTAGTACAGTCAGTTACGTGTTGATTACACGACATCAGAGATTTATTTGGACAAGGTTACGACAATATCATCAATATACGTATGTGGCCAAAATTTTGATTTTGATTTTCTCCTCGGCCTCTACAAGTACTGGTAATTATAAGAAACTTTAAAAATAGTTACTACAAAGGTTCTTAAAGATACGGTGTGATGATCTTTAGAAATACTTTAACAAACTTCTGAGTGTATTTGACTGCCCAAAAATACATTACTGCGGCTGGCTTAGAATATTTTCATACATATGCAGATATCTCCATTTACAAATTTTTAAAAATGTTTTTAGATAAAAATTCAGCTCGGGACAAAAGCGACCTGGCGACCTATCTATTAATTATATTATATACTTATCGTATAAAGTTAGATAGTGTAAGACACTACTTTACACATAGATTTATTAAGTAACATATAATTTTATATAAAAATTTTAGAATAAAGTTTGAAATCATCAGCTAAAAACAAAAAATGTTCGATGAAAACTAATAAAGCGGAATTATCATTTATAAAAATAGAGATAAGGAATAAATGGCCTACAGATTTGAAATCGGATCATAAAACACACAGGTATGAGGCAAACAGCCTAATCAATGCCTCAGAAAACCATAAACTTTCCAATTACAATAAAAATATATTATTATGATCAATTTGGTTGAAAGCTTTTTGGACGACTTGACTTCGATTATCTAAGCTTCAGAAGCATTTTATGTAAAAATTTAACAGACTATCACGTCAGATTGCTGTAATGTATAGGTATGTTTTAATGCGAACATTTCGTAGCAACCTACTTCGACGAACGCCTCTGCGGTCCATTTATGCTTTCTGCAATTGCAGATTGCTCTGGAGATTACCGAGAAGTTCATTCCACCGAGCGTGGGCTCGCGCGCACCGTTGTACAGATTCAAACCGTGAAATCTGGAAAAACGAACATAAAACCCACTCTTTTGTTATAAAATAACCTGTGCATGTTACACTTTCGCTGTTACAACACAATTACGAAGCATGAGTCACCGCTGCTTTTTAGACGGCAGCCAATAATCGGTTCTCTCCAAGTGTTCAGTGTTCACAAATTAAAATTATATTTAGCTATTATCTTTTATTGTTACGTTTACTTAATCATATTGCTTATTAAGGATAATATGTTTTTACCGACAAAACTTCACTTAACCACAATATCGCTCATCTTCGATAAGAGTTCTTTTTTTTAAGACCTCATCTGATGATCAACTTTTAAACACTACGCGACTTCCGCAAGCTTTATGTACGAAATAATAACTGATTGTTCAAAACCCTTGTTTTTATCAAATGTGTAATAATGAATTTAATTTATTATTGTCAATTATCGTGAGCCTATCAAGAATTCTTTTCTCTAGGCGCTGTTTCAATTGGGTCGGTTGCTGTACTCTTTAACTTAAATTTGACAGCTAATATCAATCCGGTAGATATAAGTTGATTTTCGCTGAAAATAGAGAACGGCCGTAGACTACAAAAATGTAATCTGTTTATTTTCATTTTTACAAAACACAGTCGTAGCAGATATTGTAACATACCAATATTAGAACTTTTACACAAAATACAACTATTTTCAATATATCTTTCACCACATAATATTCTTAAGTGAATATAAAAATCTTTAAAAATTCAACTCGCTATCTCATGATTTTTTTATCTTTTAAGCTCCTTCTTTTTAATATCTGTTGTTATTTTTTTTTACATATTATGTGTTAAACAAAATGCTTAGAACAAGAATAGCCCATTCGTTATGCTGATGTCTTCTTAGATCTCTGGATTTAAACCCTATCAACAAGTTTAGGCTATAATCGAAAGGAGTGCCTAGACGCATAAATGAAAGTTAATAATTCTCTTTACAGATAGTCGTGTTGTAAAAATACCAAACTAGAAAAATAGAAAGATAACCACGCCGTATCTATTTTAAAGACCTTTGTAAAAACATGCTGAAACATTCAAAGTTATTTCTGCACCCTTTTACCACCCAAAGTGGTTACCCCTTCAAAAAATTTAAATGGCATGTGGGGTTGAGTGACATCATTTGGAATGTGCTTTCGTTTTCATTTTTTTCATATTTGGACGATGTTTGCGCCGCATAACGTCACGTTGGAGGTCGTAATTTCCTTCGAAATATAGATTTCCTGCACACTACTCTACAGTGAAAAAGAGGGAGATAGAAAAAGAAGTTTGCATAAATTTTGGATTGTTTCAAGACTGTTTAGCAGATTCAAACGTAAATGATCTTAAATACGATACGATGTTACCCAACTTTTAAATGTATTTCCGCAACCGTTCTGTACTTCCAAATCTTTTATATTTTCTTATCGAATCTTCATTCGTACGAGAGTACTTTGTTTATTATTAATTTTCTTTTGCAATATAGTTAAACTAGGCGATTTTATCAAAAAAATGGTTGCGTAGACAAGGAAAGCAGTTTCAAAATGATGTCTCACTACTCGTATCAAAATTTTTTGATGGGGTTGCTCTGGTCGCTAGAGCGATGCACAACTAACTTTGAAACCAAGATAATGTTAGGTCCTTCTTCAAGTTAAAGTGACCTGTTCCCGAACTTGGGATAAAATGGGAGATGTTCATAACAATGCAGGACTAAAACATGTTTTATGTTACCCTTTGTGATTCGTTCCATTCATTAAATTATCGTTCCAACTTGCCAGCAGCTTCGGTCAGAATCAGGACAGTCCACCTTCCGACAAACCTAGCACAACTCTTTTATTAGAGAACGTCGGTTCCGTCTGCTTTCTCGCCACTCGAAAATAAAATTAGAAACCAACGCAAACAGTTAACTTGTAGTGTTACGTTTCTAAGTGATACAAAAACCGTTTCCGCCATTAAGTCGATGTACTTTTGTTTTCAGCGGCGGGTTTTCGCGGTGAGTCATTAATCAACGAACTAAGTGCAACACCATTGTGCTCTTTGCCTAACTAGTCTTCCGCCCGTATTAACCAATTAAGTGTTGGGAAATATTGGTACACTGCCTCGCGGTAATTAATATATCAGAGGGATGTTGTGACATAATTAGGAAACAAACGGTTTTAAGGTTTATAATATTTATGCTAAAAATGCAAGGATTTCTTTTGGTTATTTCAAAGCAATGAAGAATAATAAAATACTACATTTGAATTTCTACACACAGTAAACTGTTTTCGGGTGTTTTCGTTGCTAGATAATAGATACCATCCCTAAGCATGACCATATAACAATGGTAGTTTTATTTCATAGCATATTAGAATGTTTGTATATTCTTTGTACCGTATTCTTTCTTCTAGTTTTAAAATATGCGTAAGGGTTTTGAATGATAATCTTCCATATAAATGTGGAAGTGTACCTTTTTTATAATTTTTGGGAACCCCACTCAGTACAAAAGATAAACCCTGAGGTATGTAATACAGGTATCAAGTTTAAACTTAAGAGATTTAAAAATTGAGTTGGAGTTTGTGGTAAATATTGAATGATTCCTTCAGATAATTTTGCATAACCTCCTAATCTAGTGAAATAACTAAAATTAATAGCATTCCTAAGATATTATGGTTATATACAGATAATGCTCAATCACAACATGCTGACATTTTGAGTGTCAACCCATCTAATTTTCAAATGTTTTTAAAACTGTGAAACTATACTTCGCTGAGCTTCCTTTTAGATTATAAGAAAAGTTTTGCTTTATCAGATTGTAACATCCTTATAAGTAAACTTAATTGGAATACCTCCAACCAAAGTAAGTTTACATCAGATGTATAAAAAGTTTGCTGGATGTAGTTAAAAACTTGGATGATAGGCTGCTAGAGAAGCTAAACGTTATCTATGCATCTGCACGCCATTCCAGTAAACTTTTAAACGGATGTAGCTTGCAAATAATGCGCTTAACATTTCTGATCTTATTTCTCAATGTTTGCGCTTTTTTACATGTGTTGCAATTCGTAAGCCTTTCTTTAAATATGTGGGGCATGTAAGTATTGTCATTGTACTTACATCACTAAATCTCTATTCATCCATATGAGGATACAAATGCATTATTGGTGTCCGTCTTTTACTGTTACTGTTATGAGCGAATTTGTTCAGGCTTCTAAACTTTCATAATCATAAAATTTAAAGACTGAATAATAAAAATTTTTTTGTTGTGACATAAAGCGCCATATTATATATATTATAGTAGAATGAATCTACACCTGAAAATTTCTAAAAAAACACTTATGGAACGGTACAATTTAAAATTTATTGAGAAAGTTATTTTACAAGTTTTTTAATCCCGTATATCGACTATATGAAATATAATTTATCTGCCCTCTCGAACCTCCCCCATCCAAATCTTTTGAAATATTTTGGATAGGTCTTGGCCTAACTAAGATCAATATTTACTTTTTGCTTTCTATAAGAAATGTACGTTCTGAATTCAAAATGAAATTAAATACATCCCAACGATACAACGAAAAGCGAAAGGGTTATGTTAATCTTGTTTCTTTCTTTATATCTTATCCCTTCAAAAACCTACAGTAATGGCCGATCGTGGCTGAACCTCATCATCATTTCCATTGTCCTTATATCTTGATAGAATTGTTCACCCTGTCGATAGCCGATCGTAACTAACAGCTTAAGAAGCTCTCGAATTTTAGTTTCAAAAATATTGTATGACTTTTACCAAAATTCGTCTGCCATATTGGATCTGCCATTTTGAGTTTTGAAAATCTGATTTAAGTATCGTAATCAGCGACGTAGAAAATGTAAGTTTAGTAAAAATTATGGAATTCCAGTAACACCTTCACCTTTTGGCAAGCTTTTCCGATTTTTTCGATTACTGTATGTCGCCACTAATTTATCGAAGTTTCCTATATCGGAACAATACGGTATTTGGCAGAATCAGTCAATTCAAAATAAGGGATGATTAAATAAGGAACAAGTTTAGTATTATATACAATCCATTTCAAGTTACGTTTGTTTTAAAATTCACTCCATTCAGATGTACCGTCGTAAAATTTACTACTTGCCAATATAAAAGGGTCAATTGAGACCACTAAAGAAATAGACGTATTAGGGCTTTATGATTATTTTTCTATTATTAGAAAGGTATTGGCGCAGTAAATACAATGGGCTGAACTGTGTTACAAAAATCTTGTCTGCATTATTTCATACGGTGGTTTGCGTTTTAACTTTTAATGTAGCAAAAATCCTTTCGGTACACCTTTCCTGTAAAACTACTCAACATATTTAATTAGAATACACAAATCAAAACCTCTGACTGACTAAAATTTTCATTTTTAATGAAGCAGTACTTAAATAAACTAATAAGATGTATACTAGATGTTAATGGTGAATAGGTATATCTAATTATAATAATTGAACGCTGTTTCGTAACTGGATTGCTGACAGTATTCTGCGTTTTATGCCAATTCCCAAGGGAAAATAATAATCATTGCGTCGCTATTACTCAGTCAAATGAGTGAGATTGTTTGGTTTTGCAATCTGGTTAGCCTAGAGCCATCAACGCCAGTACATTAACACATGTGGTGAGAAATACCGTACAACAGCAATTACTTTTTTTGACAGACAAATAATGTAGTACGTTCCTAGCTTAGTCAGCCAAACACTCACTTCATTTTAATGAAATAAGTCCAAAATCTTCCTCTTTGCCTATTATTTAGGTCAGAATCTATTTGAACAAGGCAGAAATCGATTTTATTATTGCTGAATTGTTGATAAATCAGCAATATGATGATGGATTGTATATTTAGTACTGATACTACTCATCCTTCTATTAAAATTAATCTGAATTATGAATACTGTTACTCGCCCATAATAAAGAAAATTAAATAAAATTTAAAATTATTTTCGAACATGGAAAATGTTTTGTTCTGATGGAAATAGAAAGCTGCAGTCTAGACTTATGTGTTGGAAGTAACACTAGAATCGTATATACCCTGAAGGAACAAGTCTTTCATGTAAGAAGTTCTGCTTTGCAAATCCCCGGAAATTTAATTGTAACTAGGCCGTTCATTTCATGTAGATTGATATTTTAATTTTTATGTTTCATTGTATGCATTTTAAATACAAATCGGCATATATATGAATACAAATAATTTTCAGAAACTGTTAAGAAGTGGTATACTGCAAAACAAACACTTATTTTTATTTCGCTGGTCGTAATTAGCATATGTATATTGCCGTTACCAAGAGGTACATTTATGTCGCAAACCAGAGCATGAGAGCGCTCTAGGATGTATTTACAACCACAGGATTTGCATTTTGTCTACACATATTTACAGAGCTGTAACATAGTTCTTGCTACCCAGTATAACTGCTATTTACCTACTACCTGCATATTTTATAAGATCCACTGTATTTCTCCATCGAAACAGTTTCAGCATCACTGAACAGATAGCACATTAGATGATTTTTTGAAAGGCATCAGTTCGAATCGGCAAAAAAGTTAATTAAAGAGACGCTTTCAACACAACGCTAAGCAAAAATACTTACAAACGCTCTCTCGTAAATTAAGATTATGGCTGTCGACGACGGTCGAGTTTCCTGTTGCAGATGCCAAAATTCGCATTTGGAATAATAGAGTAGTGTATAAATAACCAACATCTTCATTACCGTATTTTCTTCGTGGTTATGCCTGAGGTACTAATTTCCATCTTTGGAATTTCAGTGATGATGTTCTAAATATTTACAGTAGGTATATGATTTTCGAAAAAAAGACCATTAATATTTAGTCATTAATAAGGATTTACTTCTTCTGGCGTAAGCATAACAACGAAAAATAAACAAAGTGTGTAATCTCATATGGTTAAACTAAAAAATTTGCCATGACATGATAGATTGCCTAAATTATAAAAGCCTTTTTCTCCAACGACATCAGATAGAGACGTAATAAAGTGTCCCAGGATCAAAAGGTAGATATAAATATGTTACGCAATAAAAGAATATATTCTGCAAAACAGAAACGCTCTTAGCTTATAATACCATAAAAAATATGCCAATGCACTTATCTTTATTGACAACCTGTATATTAGTACTAAACCATTTACCGATCACCCTACGAATCCTTGCTACATGATTATTTGTTATAATTATAACACACTCTCAGGGATTAAAGAATATCGGTTGTGAATATAGGCAAGGATTTCTGTTTTGCAAAGATAAAGAAGACAATTTAACTGGCGACGAGAAATGCAATAGCACGGTGGAACGAGTATTTTGAATGTGGCTTAAATTGATATAACTCTGAGGAAAACGAAAGTGGGGAATAATACAAGCAAGAGAAGAATAAAAGTCCTGGTGGAAATGAAATTGCTGCCGAATTAATAAAGCTTTGGGGAGAACAATTAGTAGCAGATTCTTACGAATACGAAGATATGACAACAAGAAGAATTCCCAGAAACATAGAAGGAAGGTATAATAATTAGACTTCAGAAAAAGGGCGTTGAAACGATAGCAGTAATTATAGGATTCGCGTTATTGGACGCAATTTATTCATAAAATGTTAGCGACGCTTATTCGAAATAAACAACAGTTATATGTAGAAAGCGAAATAAGATAGTATCAGTATCATTTCGTAAAAACTATTTAGTAATAGACCAAATTTTTGTGCTCAACGAAATACAATATCTTACGAATATAGCGTAGGATTAATTTTTACTTTTATTGACTTTAAACGAGCCTAAGATTCCACAAGGACTAGGGAAAAAATTGGCATACCTACGAAACAAGTCGATATCTAATATTAATAATAGCGTTAAAATTAATTAATTACTGTGCTTCAGCACCTTTCACAACCCTTATCAACAACTAATTTAATATAGCAGTGGAGCAAGTAACCAGAAAAAATTGGAATAAATAAAGAATAGAAGAAATGCAATTGCAGATGATGTGACAATCCAACAAGATCGAAGAAAGAGTTGCAAAGAGTAATGAAAAAATTGGAAGCCAAAGCAAGAAACATGAATTAATAAATAAAATAAACGCAGAAGACCGGCAAAAACAACAGTAATAGATTTAGAGGAGAGTAGCGTTATGAAGTGAATAGATTCACATATTTGGAAATATTAATAGCAGATAGTGTCTCGGAGTAAATAGGAGGAATGATAGTAAAATATATAAAATAATACTACGACCTACGGATGATAAAACCTGGGTATTGAATGTTGCGGATACATCCATATAAATTGAAAGTCTGATAACGAAAAATACTTATGAAAATATCTGGAGGAAGAAAAGAAAGGGAAATATGGGAAAGCAGGAACAACCTTGAAGTACAGAATATGTATGTAGGGTTAATAAAAACGCAACGAATACTGTGGTTAGGGCTAGGGCATGTAGAAACAATGGCGGAGGAATAAGAAATTGTTGTGTTTGGGAACAGTGGCAAGAAGAACACAAGGGCGACCAAAGGCATGGTGGTTAAGGGAAACTCAAGGTTAGAAATAAACAACTATGATGACAAATTGTCAAGCTATGGGCACGAAAGGTGTCAGCGCTATATATGTTACTAGTACAATATTACTAATATTCATCAGATTACGAGAGCTATCGTTCAGGAAAGTAGAGATAATAGTTCTTTCAGTGCTAGGGGCAAACATTTTTCGAATCAGATCATCTAATTTACAGTTGTTGAGTAACATTAATTCTAAGAGTCCCGAGTGAATCGCCAACTGATCTGTTTTTCCCGAAAATCAAGTTAAAAACAGAGAGTCAGTTACCCTACTTAACTGAATGGCTAATTTTTAGCGAATCTTGGAGGTAATGGATGGAAGCATTATATGAGGTAGCTGTAAAAAATTATTCATGTCTTTCTTCAATCTTTGAATCAGTTATTTAATAATTAGGTATTTGGAGTGACCATCATATTCTTAACAATTTAAACTACAATTCATGCAACAACGGGAGTATTTTCAGACAAATCAACGAACCATACATGTCGCCTGCTTAAAAAAAAAGCTACAGAAATATTATTCTTTCCCTTTCCCGTTTTTACCCTTTTTCATAGCATAACCGGCCTTGGGCGTTACGGTTTTTCACACACCACTTGTTTTATTGATCGGACAGTATATCTATCGAGGGATTGTTCTTATCGAACTTGTACAAGCTTTTGAAACTCCTATGGGATCATTTAAAGCAAGAGCAGATGGCAGTGCGCCTTTAACTTTATCGAATTCCGTTTTGGTATTCAGAGCCGAGCTTGCGCGTACCAATCAGAGTTCGTACCGGCAACTCCGGCTCCAGCTCAATAGTTAAAGGGCAGCCCCAAAAGAATGGGCATCCCGGATGAAGTGCAAATGCAAAACTTTAAACAATGTGCCTGATATTTTTGTCCATCCAGACATTGTATAATCACAGTACCAGAGAAATGCATTATTTTTATGACTGTTTTAACCGCTTAGTTTATAACAAATCATTATCAGTGCCTTTTTCCAATTAAAACTACAGTGAAGCAGGTATGCCGGTGTTTCACAAATGGAATCTTGCTTCATCTCTGGCTTGTCTTGCGAACGATTGTGTACTGATCACTTCTTGTTGAAAAGATGTTACTTTCCAAAACATTGCACCTGTTGTCTTGCACATAGTTGCCTACACTGATTACACTGTATGCCATTGAGAACGCTATCTACTGTGTACTGTAATCATCGGCAGTAATTTGTAGCTAATTATGATTATTTCTTTTGAAACAGTGTTCACACTTCTATTTTTGTGTCTATGAGTATATATTTTAAATCTTCTAAGTGTGATCCCTTAAGTTAAATAGGAAAAGAGTTCATATAGACATAATATGTCTGGAAATGCTTGCTACGGAAGCTGGAAAAGTCCTCTGAAAATAGTGTCTGAATGGTCTTTTTTCGCTTATATTTAATTGCACCGAGTTGGTGCTGTCAAAAATTGTGTATCTTAATAGGAGGAGATGAGGAAAAACTGCAGTGGACAGTCTATTTAGGTAGTAATGTTTTTGTTAAAAATTCTGTAGATTCAAATTTCTTGACCGATTTCTCGTGTGATTTTGTACGTCATGATGTGCCGTTTTTTTTAAAGGAAAATGGAGTTTTCCTGAACCGCGAACCAAGCTGAAAAAATGTGTAAGCTTTTGAAACACGAGCATAATGATGTTTTCTTCCCTAATTAAGGCACAGAGTTTTTGACAGCGCCAGTAGATTTAGTTTTAAAAATTATATCGGGTTCAAATTTTAATAAATTCATCTCAACCTATTACTGAAGTAAGTATAACTCCGTCTACGCTAGATAACAAAAAAAAAAGCATTAAACTAGCAGGTTTGGACTATTTAAGATTTTAAACATATCACATTTACCACTTGCTATTATATCCGAAATGGCCTAAGAATTTTCTTTGGTACCTTCAGCACAAAAAGTTATTAGTCTGACGTTTTGACAAA
The DNA here is from genome assembly GCA_025024175.1 of Rhyzopertha dominica. Taxonomy (NCBI): domain Eukaryota; kingdom Metazoa; phylum Arthropoda; class Insecta; order Coleoptera; family Bostrichidae; genus Rhyzopertha; species Rhyzopertha dominica. Next base: position 70,290,365 of record QCXZ01000137.1, read on the forward strand.
ATTTTGTTTGAATTTGTGTCGGACGCATTTTGAGGTTCTTTGTCTATGATAAAGATTACAGGTGTAATCAAAACGTCAGACTAATAACTTTTTGTTAGTGTTTTAAATCGACAGCGACCCGAGAAAATATTATCTTATATTATGGACGCTGAAAGCATTCACCCTCGTACAACATAACTTGTTTAAATGTCAATAAATAAAACGCAGTATGAAAGATTGTCGTTTATTGAATTTTATGTATTGACAACTACTTGTATTAAGAATATAGGGTTTTGGGCAGCGCTGTATATATGTACCTACTTAAAGTGAATATTTGGTAGCTGCTGGCATATACAATTTAAAAAAATGCACAAGGAGGTAATTTTTTGTTTACGTGTTGGGGGAAGGAAAGGGCAACTTTGAGATAGCTGACTAGACATCCCTTCAAAAATTTTAAATAGAGCTATCCATCTTGTTATACATCACTTAAAAGCTTAGTTTTACCATTTTCAATCTTTACCGGGTGGTAGATCAATGAATATATACAATGAAGCAAGTATTTATTTAAATTGAATATTTAGACTTTTTCTAACACAATACTAACTACAATAAAAATTGTTTCTACTATAACTTAAAAAAATACATGTCAAAAAAAAGTTACACCTAAGTATGACGATTAAATACTGCAACTGTACTTGCGACTATAGAATTTTTACTAAATTGACTGGTTGTCTGTTTTGTGTTTTCATTTTTGCGTTTTAGACGGCTTTTTCCTCGTGACCAAATTTATGTCCAAAACACAGGGAGATTTACAGCAAAAAGTTATTAACTAGTGCTGGTGGATTCTGGTGAAACATTCCAAAAGGTATGTCAAAAGGTCGAAAACTGGCTGTACTATACTGTATGGAAAGAGGTGGTGCACATTTTGAGAATCTGTTGTAATACTCGTAGTAAATAATAACAATTTTCTAATGTCGAAAAAGGGCTAATTTTGTTCAAAAGAGTCTAAAACATTCAATTTAATAAGCAGCTTCCTCCACAGTATTGACTGATTTAGTACCGCCTTAAATGACCGAAAAACAGTAAAGCTAATGAGATTGTGAAGTAAGCTCTCAGAGAAGCTTTCAGACGATGTATATTTAAGATGGGTCATACCGTCTACACCGCTAAGAATTTAAACGCTTCCATTAAAAACTGTCAAAAGTTGTCCCTTTTTAATTGTTTCTTTATTTAAACAATTCAGTCTATACTATTTTCAAAATATCATGCTGTATAGGTGTACTATCCAATGCAATGTGCAAGAGAAGAATTTATTTTGCCATAAAGAAGACGACATGCCTACTTCAGGTATGATAGGAAGTGCAATATATTCAATAACAAAATTTTTATTATTACATTAAATGTCTGAGTGTTTTCAGGGCATATTATTGTCTCAGCTGGTATCTCTTTATGAAGTATTCGAGGATTATTAGTATCATTTTAGCTCAATTACGAAAATAACGTTGGTTTGTCATTGGCAATTCCTGAAAGTAAGATCGTTTGAGTAACCTAGTGGGATTTCCCCTCAATGCTAGACACTCAAACAAAACGTTTAACTTTCATTGCCAGATCTACAAGATTTAATGTTATTACTTATAAACCTACACCTTATGATAAATGAAGCTGTAACAAATCGTACGCGTCTCACAATTAGTTCCTTGATGAATGATCAGTGAACATGCAATACAAGCCTAAAGAAAGTAATATTGTATACTTGTTTGATTATTATTTAATAACATTCAATAAACTCTACTACACTATACGAAGAAAGCAAGTTATTCCCGAAACACTAGGCATGCCTAAAGATGGGCTATCGAAACCGAAGGCTTCGCCATCGAGTTCGCCCAGAAAGCGTCAACCGGCAAGCGTCGCCTTCGGTTCCCACATTCCGACACCGGAAAAAAGGTGACCGTCATTTGAGACAATGAGAAAATTTATCGCCTTGAATCGGATCTAAGAAGTCGATGAAATTTTATATCCGTTCACGCTCCCATAACCGCGCAACAGAGTTGGGCGTTCGGCCGCTAAATTCAAATAGAGCGTGGCAGTCTCGTGACAGCTCGCTCCGAAGGAGGCGTAGTATATTGCTGATTGACGATATGGTTGTCGAATCTCAGGGTTTTTCATGGGATTGTAAATGTTATTATAGGAATTGTATTGTATGCGGACCACCTACACATTCTACTGCAACACTCTCAGTAGATTTGCGGATGTAGTTTGCCTTGGCCCTAAAAAGCAGCGTTAAGCTGATGAGATTAATAAGTACATTACGTCTGTCTAATTTCATACAACAAATATGAGGTATCTTGAACTTTTAATATCGGATTTATTCTAATATCAAACCCATAAGGGAGCGGAGAATAAGATTATCCACAGCTTACCTCTTTTGGAAGCAAGTGAGAGTATATATTGGTATTAGAGAAGAAATTATACAATGGATGTATATTTTACCACACGAACATTTCGGCTTGGTATCTCCTATAGTTTTTGCTATAAAATGTGGAGTAATATCATTATTTTAGAAAAAAGCACTTGTGAAATGTCAATGGTCAATGTTCATTTGTTCTTCATCGACTATTTATTTTAAATGAAACCTACCACTTCTTAAAGATACCTGCTACTTCTTAAAGATACCTGCAGGGTGTGACGCTTAAATTCGGAAACGTACACATACACATTTTATTCCTTTATCTTTGCAAAAAAGAAAATGAAAATAATTTATTTTTTATCACATTTTACCTATAAAATACATGTATAGGCAGTATATTTTTCTAGTAACACCAAAACGTTTTTGGTATATAGGTAAAACCAGTTCTATGCAATGCTTTCTGCATTAGACCTAAACTACACTGATGAGCTATAATGATAGCGAAATAGATCTATCTGTAGTTGGTCGCGGTGCAGACAGCATAGCAAAGACATGTATTTTAATATAAACAACAAAATTTATTTCTAGAACAGTTTAACACTAGAAATTAATTTATTACGTATTAAAAATTGCCACGGTTTTCTTGTAGAGAACACGTAAAGCGATTGTACGTTTCCCTTCCTACATTTCGCAGTATTTAAGGATTTATTGCATGTTGGATTTTGTGCTTCAGATTTCCCAAATCGTACGAATGTTCTTTAAATTTCTAGTAACCGAAGACGAAAGTCTCGGGAGGTGTTACATCCGAAGACCTTGCTGGGCCATCGGTTAGCCCTTTTCGCTCTATCCAGATCTTCGGAAATAAATACCTCTTTCAAGTAATTTCTTACACAAGTTGTGTAGTGTGGAGATACATACGTCATCCTACTGAAACCATAGGATGGGGGTCCATTATAGCAGGATCTTTTGATTAGGGTATAAAATACCTAACTTTTGCAGATAAATTTCACGCTCAAATTTTCCCCGGCAAAGATGAGGATCCAGAATCCTGTCACCCACTATATTGTCTCACAAGTCTATTTTTTGTGGCATCAATCATGCGCTTCCCCTCCCCAGCGTGGATTTGTTTCTGACCAGTACCGGCAATTTTCTCTATTGAGTATGGAAAAAAAACAAAGGCTTGCACATTATTAGCATTTACTCGTAGAACTGCATTTTCCTAGGTGAATCATCCTCACTCAGTTTGTGAATGAACTGAATCTTAAACGATTGATATCTTCGACGTCTGAAAATGTTTAAATGAACCGGTGAGCCATATCGTGTTGTTGCCCGAGTGCACGAGAGGATACACGGTGATTTTCTAGATACTTAACACGTTTACGGTATTGTCTTCATTTAGCATCTAAACGCATCTAAAAATACTAAAAGCCAGCCGCTCAATGGATTTAATTCGACACATACATGTGTTTGTGATATAATCATTTTATTTTTTTTTCAGATACTTTTAGGAATAAAGTACTGTACCTTTATACATACTTCTGAATTTAGCAAGTTGCGCTCTGCAATAATACTTCAAAATGTTGGCAGATTTCGTTTAAAAAAATACCAACTGACGTTATTACGCGAGATCTTCTGTTTGGAAAAACCTGTTTAAGCAGTCCACCTGTAATTTCTTTTTATTGTTGTTATTATTTACAATATTTCCTGTGTTAAACAAAATGCCTGACATGACCTAAAGACTTTTGAATGTTAGAAAACGTTTCTCTACCAATCGCCAAATTGGAGACCAGCTTTTTAATTTGATTCATCAACATTGTCTGCTAGTTCTAATGTTGCATATTATATTTTTCAAAAAAGAATTTCCAAACATTTTTTTGAATATAGGTATGAATTCAAAGTTTCGTTAGTTTGAGGATTTTATAATTTTTTGCATTTGCTAACAATTATTATAACTAGAGGATGCATACATAGGCATTCCTTCAGTGATCCTACTTTTATTAATTAGGTAGCTTGGAAACAAGCTGATTGAACGTATGTGCTTTGTCTCACTTGATTTATCAGGTAACTCTGACGATCGTTTCGACCTAGAACGGTCATTGTCAAAGAGATAACAGCGTTATACTAAACTCAGATGTGCAGAATTTTGTTTGCATCCCTTTTTTACAGGGGTTGTAAAATACAGTTATAAAATCTCTCGCCTGGGTTTGAAGGTCGACTTTATAATTTCGGCGATATCAAAGGCGTACTGGACGTGGGAATTTCTATTTGTGTATTTGCCAAATGTTTTTTCTGATGCTGAGCTTTTTTAATTTCCAAAAGTTCTAAAAGGTTCAGTTTTTTACCTTTCCTTTCGTAATGCAAAATTTTGACGTCGTTTTCAAGTGATGGTTATTTCTTATGCAATGGTCAGCAAAACCTGTTGTGCTTTTGTTTGAATTTATATTCTTTATTTCTGTTTTTAATAGCTCTACCTGATGGTCCTATGTATATCATGTCACATTGCATGCATTTTATTTGGTAAATGCCGTTTTTGTTCAATTTATTGGATTTTGGCTTATTGTTAACTAGAAGACCTCCCAAATTGCACTTATTAACCTCTATTGCTTTTATTCCGAGTCTATTCAGCGTATCTTTAACACGAACACTAACTCCTTTGACATAATTTACTGCGGCAAAAATATGTTCTTTTTCATTGATGTTAGCATTGTACAGCATTCTTTGTATTCTAATTTTAGATTGCTTTTTAAGTATTTGGTCCACAATTTTTGTGTCGTATCCATTGTTAAAGGCTATTTGTTTAATTGTCGTCAATTATTTTTCGAAGCTTTCTTTTCTAAGTGGTATATTTATTAGTCTGTTTAGAGTTATCTGATAAATCAAGTGAGACAAAGCCCATACGTTCAATCAGCTTGTTTCCAAGCTACCTAATTGATTCAGGATGTTTCACAATGAATGCACCTTTGAATCCATTCAACATATTCCTATTTTTATTGTTGAAAACACTAAAATTGTGCATTTGTGGTTGCAATAATCTGGTAACATAACTCTACAAAACTATAGGGAATAAAAAGCACTCTTCTTTAGGTGTCTGTCGATCGCCCATTTTGATATTTCTATCACTGGACAACTATGGATAAGAACTTTATAACTGCACAGTCAGATTTGCCAAAATGTAGTAATACCTTAGGCGTACAAAAGTTTAAACTATTATTGATACATATAGGTTTTAATAAAATGAATTTGGTGTCGATATTCGATGAGTGTTTAACCCAATGCCCAGACCATATGCTAATATTTATGTTATCAGTACTTTCATCTGACAGTCATTTGAAATATAGGTTGCTCTAACCAAGATAAGTTTGGTAGAAACAAATTTCACATCCAGTGGGGCATATTTCTAGTATAAATGTATTTAGTTGGCAAGAATGTTTTAAAAATTGCATCATGTCCACAGTTGTGGCTTACTATACTGTAAATGGGTATGGCGCCAATCTGATGTGTTTGCTAATTACATTTTCACTTCGATCAGTTCTAGAAAGTGTATAAAACTTACGTAATGGCTAGTTTATTATCAATCGAAATGATCAATGAAGCTGAGCATATTATATGCTCTATAATGCACTTTATCGAATGAGGGAAAAAGCTTTTCTCTTCCTAACAAAAGCTCTGAGATGCAGATAGGTAGTTAATAGAACTGAAACTTATCAACTCAAATATGATGAAATCGCGCACATGCATAACAAAAATGCTTTTTTCAACGCAACATGTCCTCACATCGACAACTTCTTATGTTGTTTTGATAACAATTATATGCTCCTAAAATGTGCTTTTGGTTTGCCTCAAAATGTGTCAAAACAAGCGCCCTTCGCCTTTTCGTCGCAAAATATCTAAACTAATTTTTTGTTTCAGTATGATGCGAACGCAACGCCTACTGAGGTCGCGAAATAGTACACCAAGCTCAGTGCCGGACTCTCCACGGTCACTGGATAGTCGACTGAATGTGCGACCTCGACCTTCATTGACGAACAGCCCGCTTAGGCCACCAAGAGGTTCAGCTGTCTCTTCGGCCGGTTACGAATCCGATGACTCAATTAAGTTCGAAAGGTCTAACCACTTGGCGATGGCGCAAGATGTTATGAGTATCAAGACCATGTTGCTCAAGCTGAAACGAGTTTTACATGAGGTAGGTGTTTTTTTTTGCTTATTAATGTCGCTTTTTTGTGTTACTACATGTCGTGTCTAATTTTTTTGATGCTAAGTTCTGTATTTTTGGAAAATCATTTAATTAATTACCTTCACTTGAAGATGAAGTTAAGGGGTGTATAAAATTTCCTAAAGATAAAACTCGTGCACTAGATAAAATTGGAGGTGGTTATTTTGAGTATTCTAGACGACATACTAACTAAACCTAAGTAAAATCATATGACGATCAGGACATAGGAACGATATGCAAAGCTATAGACCAATCTAACTTATTTGAAATATAACAAAAAATTGAGAAGATTCATTCTCTAATAAGATAATATTTTCTCGGAAAGATCGCTGTCGCTTTAAAACACTGACAAAAAATTATTACCCTGACGTTTCGATTACACCTGTAATCTTTGGCAAAGACGAAGAACCTCAAAATTCGTCTGATAAAGATTACAGGTGTATTCGAAACATCAGACTAATAATTTTTTGTCAGTGTTTTAAAGCAACAGCGATCCTTCCGAGAAAATATTATCTTATATAACGGACGCTAAAAGCATTCATTCAATAATATTGATCAACTGCTTATGCCATAAAAATTAAGAAGGGATTTAAGAAGAGAGCTTTGTCGAAATACTTGAGGCAATTGGTATTTGAGCAATAAGTACCTAGCATAAAATGTAAGTGAAATGAGGAATACCTCATAGCAGTGCTGGGTCCAGTACCCTTTACTATTATATTAATGTACCAGAAACATCATATGTACAACATATTTAAATTGTCTAGTCTGACAGCAAACCGTTTAGTTTGTCTACTGGTATAAACAACATACACCGTTAGTCATTGAGTTTGCTACATTTTAGTTATATACTGCTGCAAATGTCGTCAGAACATATAACAAGTTAGCAAGCATACCATGTTTTGAGTATGTAATTGTCCATGCACGTCGCAACTGAGATCAGTGAATGCCTACATATTTTCGACGTTATCTTTTTTACGTTATAAAACGTCGTAGGTAATTAACATGTAGCAAATTAACACTATATTTACGGTTAATCAATATCGCTTTTTGAGCCTCACGTGATTCTTCACGTCGGAACAAAACAAAAAGACGCCGCCAAACTGATAGCCATTAACACCTTATTGAGGCAGTTAAATACTTGTTAACTACGTTATATCGCTTTATTGTACAAACAAATTTTTGAAATAAACTTTCTAAAACTAATACACTTCAATAACTAGATTATCCCTGAGAGATATGGAAAACAGAAAAACACCAATACAACAGCCCCGTTCAATTCAAATTAACCAATATAGCTGCCTTTCGCTCTATGATACATAAAGCCGACATCATAATCCTATCAGATCTATATCAGGTAGAGTTACAAGAAAACTACCATAATTGCCTTATAGGAAAGTTTTCTAAATAACCTAATACAAAAACTTGTAGCTGGAAGTCTTATCCACCTACCCATTAACGATTTAGGTATAAAAAAGTTTGTTACGTTAAAATACTTGGGAAAAAAGAATAGAAAAGTTATTACCGTATTTGAATAACAAAAATCATCATATCAAAATTGCCTTTAAAATCTCAAACTACATTTTCAGGAATTCTTTTTAACGTAAAAATTATCTACATCATTATAGAGCGTTCAGACAGAATCAGTCATACAATGACATAGCAAAACGTTATTTAGAAACCGGACATAAGTTACCAGAAGTATAAAATGAAAGTATTACACATTTGCGATAAAGGTATGTACCAATGTGGATTTGCTACAATCACTAGAAATAGTGAATTGCTCTAATAGACCAATTACTAAGGTAGGTACTTAATGAACATACTGAATATCGAGTAAACTTCGTGCAGTTTTTATACAGAGCCATTAGTTTGTAAAACCCTTGGTTTTTATGACGAGCATATGTAGGTAGTAGTTTGAACTTACAAATACACTGCTACTAGTTTTTTTTCATTCTTCTAAAATAGAACAGTTTCATCATATAAAGGACTTTATTTAGGGTTTATTAATGTCAGTTTTTGAGCCCAAGATATGTAACTCCTCATCAGTTTTTGTAATCACTGACATGACGCTACTAACTGGCGTCATTGACGTGAATCATACTAGAAATACATGTTTTGATGTCCTGCGTATTGTACTAGATATATATGTATATAAGGTATCTTTTGTACTATATTAAGCAAGCGTTTCAGAAACACAGAACTTAGCAGCTGTTTATATTTCATCCCTTACGCATCAGTGTTGCTTCAGTTATTTTTATTTTGCATGTTTTCGCCCCATCATCCAACAGACAAATGAAGAAACATTGTTGAGGGTAAGTACTCATTACGTTATCATTATTCTCAAACGCACACCCTACATTTCTCTTCTTTTGTTCCAAGCATTTAAAAACATGAAATTAAGTCACCTCTTTAATAAACAAATTCGCGCCAGCTTCATTATTCCGAGTGCTTCTAATATCGCCGCAAAAAGTTAGGTAATAAAAGCGTGTCAAGCGTCAAGAAAGGTAAAATTTACCTGACATATTTTACAAACACACCCGACTCTCAGCTTATACATTTATAACAGCCACTTTTTTCTATATTTAGTCAGAAACTCACAGCCCATTCGACAACCAGCACAGTCTGAAGAATGGGTTCTTCAACGGTCTCAGCTCGGAAGCAACGTCAACGGACGACGAAAGCACCAACACGAGAATGGAGCTGGCTGAGTTGAAGAGGCAGGTTCTGTTCCTGCGAGGACAACTCGAGGACAAGGAGAAGTCCTTGCAGGCCATGCAAGAGCAGATGGCAAGGCTAGTGAATGATCACGAAACTGCACACTCAGCGCCAGCTTCCACGGTAGCGGATCCGGTCACATGCAATGCTGCCACGCAAACGGAAAGGGTGAGTTTTTCTAGTTCTATTTGAAGTTAAATTATTAGAATCCTGCTCTTCCGCCCGTCCCCGAGATATATAAGAGAAGTAAATATTTATGTAAAAAATTGAAGGGGTAACAATAGAGGGTACGGAAGACGCAAGGGACAACACAATGGTAAAAGAAATATCATGCAACAAATAAGACAGCGAAGAAGTGAAAAGAGAGAAGAAAACAGAAAATAAGAATAAAAAAAAACAGCGGACAGGGGTAATGCAACAAGCGATCCAACGAGGAACAGATTTGTCGCCGGCAGCACCAGAAAAACAAAGCTATGCGTACTCATGTTCGCTCCGGTTACACCTTTTTAAGCAAAAATTCACGCAACTTCTTCTTTATGTTAATTGGTGACATAGATTATTATAAAATTTGAGAACGTTGTAAGAAAAGCTTCGTTGGAAAAAAGCGCTTTTGTACTAAGGGCGGTAATAATACTTTTCCTCCTGATGTTGACATGATGCACGTACGTTCTAAAAGTTATTAATTTGTATAGGTACTGAGGCATTTTGTATAAAACTATATTATGGTATAAGACTACTGAATGAAAGTATCGACGACGTTCCATGTTCAACCAACGAGCTTCCTTCAGTTTTTACGTATTTCTAGAATTTCGCCGAATGCCAAACACAAATCTAAGGCACGAGTTCTGCACGCGCTGTATTTTTTTGCAGAAAACTTGATCCAGATACTGACCGTAAACAGAATCACAAAAATTAAAATGAGGAAGCACCAGTGCATCACACAACAATAACCTTAGCGTCTAACATGTGACGATTCGAATACAGTATTTTCAAGTTCCCAAAAGCTTTACTAAACCATTTATTTTCTTATCCCTGGAAGTCAATTTCGGCCTTCCCGGTGGTGCTACTTCTTTGCTTGTGCGAGGAAGCTTGAAGTCCACAACCAACGGTACGGTAGGCATTTTTGCCGCTCCCGGATATACCGGCGGGTCTACGCTGGGTTGGAGGGGTGACACGGTTGTTGCTAGTGGGCTCGCACGTAGCGCATGTTACACGAGTTTGGGGACTGAAATGAGGGTTTTCAGGGCATCCAACTAGCGGATACTTTTTATTACCCTCCGTGTTGGATGGTAGCTTAGTTCGGCCGCATTGTTCTTGTTCTTCATCGGACGTGCTGCTGTCTGAGATTTTATACAACCAACGATTTTATGGTTGAAAATAAATTCCAATTCTAAATTCTGTTGTGGAATCTAACATGGTTTTGATTTCCTTCTTACACCTTTGAGATGAAAATATTTTATGACCACCATTTGTCGTTACATAGAAAACCTTGTAGTCAAAGCTAGATAACATATCATCATGATGACGTCGCCCATAGGTGGATAGGTGCCCACATACAATTTTCACGAACACGAACATTCATAAATTATATAAAGATTTATGGCCTGAAGAAGAAACAATATAGTTTCGAAATGTTGCCGTCAAAATTCATTGTGTTATTGTGTCCCACACCCTGAACAGCAATTTTTAACGGTTGGTATTATTGTTATTGGTCTGTAGTTGCTTATATTCATCTCAGAACTTTAGTATTACTGGGAATTTTCTTAGCTTAAAACAATTATTTATAATAAGTGTGAGTGTCAGTCCTTCTTTTAGCAATTTTAATAGTTTATTATTAATACCTAAAATATCCTTAGATGTGCTATCTGACATATTTTTATAATTGTGCTAACTTCATTTTCGTCAACCGGTAAGAAGAAATATGCTGTGTGAAGTATTAAATTTATCACTTGCAGGTTTAATTGTGTTGATATTATTTGGGGGTAGTCTCTTCTAGGTTTGCTGCTGTTATAATATAATGATTGAAAACATCTGGTTGAAATGGAGCTTCTATCCTTGTTGCTTGTGTTTTTTCTTTTTTAATTATGTCCCAAACATTTTTCTGTATGTTATTTGTGTTTAATATTTGCTTTTCATGGTGTTTTTCTTGATGAGTTTTTGTCTTGTAAGTATATTACAATTATTTTATTTCTTTTGAGAGGTAAATTTTTGCAGATTTTTCAAATTTTATCATAAAAGCCAAGGTGTAACATCAGTACAAAAACATTACATAATGTCTTTACTGAAGTTTAAATTTTGTATTTCAGGTTCGCCCCATATCGGCCGGCCCTTCACTCTATCAAGGTTCCTCGTTAGAAGAAGGTGTAGGATCTCTAGTCAGGTAATTATAAATTAAATTCATTCCTTCAAATAAGAACTATGATAGCTAACCCCTTGTCCGGMGTAATCATACAACTGTGATAAAGCAGAGTGGTGTTTGTTGCATAATTTTACATGTGCCGAAAACAATATTTTGGTCAAATTGTAGGGTTTGATTGTAGTTCTTAGATACATTTCGGGCGCAATAAAAAAATAAGAACCGCTGCTTTATATCGTCGACATATCCTTCCTAAGTACAGATGCAGGACTCAGGACGTATTTATATAGCAACCTTATTTACACTAGCCGTTTTTACATCAAATGTGAGCTGAAATAATCCCAGCATAATAAATGTTTAACCTCCTCAATACAGGGTGATTTTTTGAAAACTTCACACCTTAAATAACTTTAAATAGAGGAAAAATTTAAAATTTTGCAAAAACAGGTAAACTTTTGTTTGCAGGGGGGCAACTTTTGAGATAAGTTTTTAATGGATAGCGCTTACCCTCTTAGCGGGGTAGATACCCCTTCAAAAATTTTAAATGAAACTACCCATCTTACGATACATCATTTAAAAGCTTATTACACAAGGAGTCTTGCCATGTAATTAGTTTTTACTATTTTTTACCCATTGACGGGGTAGTGGGTCAAAAAGTGCATTGTAGCAAGTAGCTTATAATATGGAATATTTTGGACTTTTTTTTAACAAAATTTATTGTCTTGCAGTTACAATAAAAATTGTCCTTACTTAAGCCTAAAAAAACTTGTTAAAAAATAATTGTTACACCTAAGCAAAATACCAAAAATACTTAAAATTTTCTTTCGACATTACTTGATATTGCAACTCGACAGTTTATACTGAATTGGCTAAATAATTATCTACTTTGTGTTTCCAATTTGTTTGTTTCAACTTTTTGGCTACTTCTTTGGCACGACCATCTTTTTGTTCACATTCCTTTTTATAAATCGCGTGAAATTTTAAAGTGAGAGTCCAAGTGATAATGGTTTATTCAACTGCCGAAAGGGTAGAAATAATTTTTATTTACGGTGCTGAGCATAGCTGTGCTCGTGCGTCAGCAAGGGTGTTTAACGAACGGCACCCCGATCAAAATGTTGACGCTAGGTACATTCTCGATCTCGTGCAGAAATTTCAAGACACTGGATCTGTAGTAAACAAAAAAAGGGCAGGGAATAGAGTCGTTGATGAAATGGCCCAACTTGAAGTACTTGGTCATTTTGCAATGGATCCAACTAGCTCTTTGCGTAACATTTCTACAGCCACTGGACTTTCTTATTCATCTGTAAAGAAAGTTACAAAACTGCACAAATTCCATCCCTATAAGATGAAAACTCTCCAGGAACTCGGCGAAGATGACTTCGATAGAAGACTGCAATTTTGCGAAATTATGACAGAAAAGATTATAGTAAATCCAAATCTAATAAAAAATATCTGCTTCAGTGATGAATGCACATTTTTTTGAACGTCTCTGTAAATAAACATAACGTCAGGTACTGGAGTGACGAAAATCCTTATATTTTTCGAGAAGGTCATACACAAGTTCCTCAGAAGCTGAACGTCTGGGCTGGAATACTTGGCAACGCAATTGTAGGTCCAATTTTCATTGATGGGACGCTAAATGGGGGAATGTATTTAGAATTACTTGATAACGTTATTGATCCTTTAATCACAGAGCAATTAGAAAACCAACGTGACCCTGAAGGGAATCCAATGTTGAATGAATACGAATTGTTTTACCAACATGATGAAGCCCCACCGCATTACGCCATTAATGTGCGAAATTGGTTAAATCATAGATTTCCTCTTCACTGGATTGGTAGGCATGGAACAATTGAATGGCCGCCACGATCACCCGATTTGACTGCTTTAGATTTCTTTCTAAGGGGTCATTTAAAATCTGTGGTTTACAAAACACAACCTACTAGCCTGTACGATCTGCGAGAAAGAATTATTAACGAGTGCAGGAGGATTCCACCTGAAACTTTCCGAAAAGTGCAGCAGGAGTTCGAGAACCGTCTGTATTATTGTATGGAAAGAGGTGGTGCACATTTTGAGAATCTATTGTAAGGTTTGAATTTCTATGGTTTTGTTCACACTGTTTTTGGAGTTACAAATAAATAATTTTTCTTTTTCGTGTACATGGACTTTCTAAAAAATTACATGATAAATACTTTAATGTTAATAATAATGTTAAAAGAAAATTTTCAGTATTCTGGGAGTTTTTTTAAGTGTCATATTTTTTACAAGTTGTTTGTTTAAATTTTGGGTTCTCGTAAGGACAAATTTTATTTCCGCTCTAAAATAAAATACATTTTGTTGAAAAGAGTCCAAAATATTCAATTTAATAAGCAACCTGTTTCGTAGGCACTATTAATCTATTACCCCGTCAATAAGTTAAACGTGGTAAAACTAATTACATGGCCAGACTCTTTGTGAAATAAGCTTTCAAATGATGTATCACAAGATGGATAGCTCCATTTAAAATTTTAAAGGGGTGTCTACCCTGCTCAGAGAGTAAGCGCTATCCATTAAAAACTTATCTCAAAAGTTGTCCCCCTGCAAACAAAAGTTTACCTGTTTTTGCAAATTTTTAAATTTTTGCTATATTTAAAGTTATTTAAAGTGTGAAGTTTTCAATAGATCACCCTGTAGATTGTTTTTAACTGTAGAACCAACACCATTCTACTCACACCGGACAAAATTAATGGTGGTTACTATAAATATAGCGATTAAGTGAAATTTAAATTATTCTGTTCCCTTTTAACGCTGCTCTTATACAAACAAATCGAACTGGAAGTAGCTTCAGGATTGGGAAGGTAGTGTTAGCTGATCTATTGCTTGGTATATGTGTATTGTGTGCCGTTAACGTCCTATGCCTCTTGAACCTCCTGTATTCATGTACGACATGCGTTATCAGTGAAAACCTTTAGACAGCATCATCAAACGTCAGTAGTCATGTAGAAATGGCACTAGTTTTATTCGACAATAATTTTCTCTGTACTTAACTGTTTTTTTGTGAAAGTGCAATTATCGATTATTGAGATATCAGTTTTGTGATTACGAGCTGTGCCTTGTAGCCGACTCACTAGATAATGTTCTTCTAGGATAGACTATTTAGATTAATGGTTTTAAAACCAGTACTTGTAATAGTACTTTTATGTTTCACGCTGCCTCAATAGCAATTTCGGGTAAGGATAATTTAGTTTGGGTATCTAAATGTGAGTAGCACTAAAGTATACCTTAGTGTGGCGCAATAGTCTTGCAAGCTTAGCTTATTTACACTTGCAAATAAATTGTATTTATGGCATAGGAAATCAAAAATCCTTTCTCATACTGAAATGAATTTATAAATCCAATCCTACAAACGATTAATTATAGAAATGAAACCGTTTTCATCAAAATTTTTAAAAAGGGGTAGAGCATGGCCACATGACTTTTTATTGCTGCTAGAATTTAGTTTAAGCTGTGATACTTAAAATCGTAATAAATTATTCTAAGAAGATTTGAATGAAGCATATGCACTACTAAAACGTGTTCGTAGCATAACAGATATCAATCTATGTATAATACTTTAGCATGCTGAATTTTTAAGCTTTTCTGCAAGATATTTATACAGGGTCATTCGAGAGGAAGTGGCATTGTAGAGCACTTTATACAGCATGTTAAAACTTGTACTAGTAGATCAATCGAACTGCACTTTATAAAAATGAAACACAAATAAGTAACAGTAACTGGCGCGATTGTACTTTTAAAAACATTTACTCGTCGAAGGGACTAATGAAGTAAAAATATGAATAGCTGAAGAAAGCAAACTATATGTGGTAGTGCAGCTCGCTGTTTTTGTTTTATGATTTCTTAGGTATTACAGGTGGAGCAAAAATGCATTTTGTATACCTATATTTACTAATTTTACTTTGTCATGTTTTATTTTATATGCGAAGCTCTAAGCGCTAAAACAATTAAAAAGTATTTGTTATCCTCGCTGATTTACAAAAAGATGTTTGGATAGAATACTACCATAAGAAATCAGTTTTGGAGCCTATTAGAATATTTTATTGGCAGGAACAGATGTGAATTGCACAGCTCTTCTCAAAGATAAAAGACATTTTTTTGTTAACATCAACTTCGAACTATAAAATTGACCAAAAAGTACTAACCTGAAATTAAAGGTTGTCCAATTCATTTAAGACAGCTGTTCATTGTCGGCGTCATAGTTACAAACGCACACGAATTTATTCACGAGATGAAGTTTGCGTATATCCGTGCCAATATTTTTGGTGCAATTTATCAAAAACCTGTCGTATTCGCAGTTCCATGGCTGCAGGAATATAGTCAGTGGTCCGTGATACAAAATCGCTAAATCTAAAATCACTCATTTCTGGAATCGTCCATCTAACAATCCTAAAATGAGTAGCAGCCTAGCAGCACTATCTAATAACTTGTTTCCATATTATATTAGTAGTATATTTTTCAATAATTCTTTTAAATATTGTTTGCAAAGCTAAGAAATTTGTCTCATCAACGCGCCGTTAAAAGTGTGGTGTAACAATTTCCACCTTAGACTTTAATAATAGACCACCTATTACAAGTAATCCAAATTGGTAATCATGGCCACTAATAAATCCATTGCTATAAAATCTGAATTCATTTGCCAGAAATTAAAACGGCAAAAGTCAGATTCTGCCCTAAATTTATTTTTCAAGTCAGCAGCAGCTTATCTACACCTCACAATCGTTCCTGATGTAGCTTGACTTTGTAGAGATGGATGTGTTTTTTTTTCATCGAACTAATCGAGTACCAATGCCCAACCTACAACTCGATAGATACTCAATAATCTGGGAATTCTAAGCAGCAGCTGTTTATACAAAAAGTTAAATTTTTTCACTCTCTATAGTCTTATTTTTGTAGGACCAGAGTCCTTCGCATTTCCCTTTGAACAAATCTTTTTAATGGAGGTCGAAAACTACTTTCTTGTGGAGTTATCTTTCTTCGTAAATTCTCGAAGCCAGTAAACGATTTAAAATTCATATGGAACACGCCAAGAATGAAAATCATATCTACAATATCTTTCCGTAAATAAACTCATTTTAAGACAGTTCGTTCAAAAATTTCGGTTTGACAGATACTCAGAAAACAGTTTTGATTTGTTTTTTAAAAAAGACTTTTGGGGGTCTCATTTGAAAAGGGCAATTACATACGTTTATATATTTTGCAATTTAACTATTTACTCATCTCTTTTTAGGGAAGACATCTAAACTAGACAATCCGAACTGCACTTGTGTGAATTTATTCTGTCCAGTTATAATTATATTTACAGCTGTATGCTGCCCATTTCCTTGTGGTTTGCAGAACTCCATGTGATAAAACGCAAAACGCACTTTCTAGAGTGACTGCTGTGATACATTTTTTATAACTTTAATAATTTACTAGGTAAGAGCTGCATTTCCTGCAGCTCCAGAAACCCTGCAGTTTAGGTCACATGCACAATTAGTCAATAGCAAGGGCAGGTTCTGGAAATCACTCACTCTGCAAGTGTTCTATTCAATTTGTTTTAACTTAGGAGTAATGGCAGACAAATGTGCGCGGTATCACGAATGTAACGTATATTCCTTTAAAAAATTCATGAAGTCGCTTATGACTTTGCATAACATTTTAACATATTCACTTCACAAAAATATTAGGTAGTACATGCAAGCGCCCGCTAAAAATGTTTGTTCAAAAGTACGGCAATGATCGAAACCGGCCACTGAGCGAATACGCGCACCGATTGTGAGAAAAGGCGCATTCTATCGAAATAAAAAAAGTAGCCTTACACTAGATTATATGCGGGACAAAAGCATTTTTTCCGTGATATACTTCACTTTAAAAGACGTGCGATGGCTCGCTGGAGGTTTTCTACGAGAGAAAAAGAACTGTGAGGAACAAAATTTGTCTTCGACAGTTTATTTACATGTAAGTTCGAACTGTCAAATCGAATTTCGGTAAATGACATTGACAGATTATTATAGCAGGAATTAATAAATCATCTCCCCTTATCGCACCTTCTTCGACCATCAACAAATCATAAGCGACGTGATGACTCTTTTATTTGAACACCTGTTACAATCTACTGTTATAATAGGGCTAATCAAAATTTATTAAGTGTTGGTTTTAATAGCTTATTACGGTAGAAAATATGCCTATTAAGTACATAGTTCGTTCTAATAAGAGGGGCTAGTAAACAATACCTTGTGATGAGGCTATTGTGTAACCTAAGCCTCTGCTTTGCATGCAAACATTATAACAGAAATTTTTCTGTTCGTTTACCCCATTGTGTTTCTACATAAAAATGAGTACATCTTACACAAAAAGAAATATGAACAGGTCCAGTTCAAGAACGTGTGTGACACTTAATTGCAGGAAAACATGATGTGTAGGTACAGTAACTATATGAAACCCTCATTTTGTATAATACTAGTAAATGCTCACATTTTTAATAAATTTTAAATCGGTACCACCAGCAGTGCAACATTTCTGCCACCTCCCATGAATGACCCTGTGCATACTTGCTGCTCATCCATAACGTTTAATATTTAACTTGCAGTGCGAGTGAAACTCCTAGGAAGTCTCGTACATCTTGCCAAAATGAAGCATATTCGTCTCCATCGCCTAGTTCCAAAACTAAAACAACTTCGAGGCTGTGGAGGCGACCTGGTGAACCGCCCTCTCCACAGAGGTATGGGCCCTCAGGATCGTCGATACCCCGTCGAGCCAACAGCCGGACGAGGGCACCTTCCACGCCGTCGTGATAATCCGTATAATTTGTTACTTTTATGTAGCAGAGTGATAAGAAGGAAACTGGTCCTTGATTCTTGCGGTGATATAGGTTTTACGGAAAATTAATTTATAGAAATTAATAAAACGCTGCATATACATTATAAGTGCAAGTTTTCAAAGTTCACTTTCAGGTCCTTAAGCATATTATATTACTACTTCAGCCCATTAGTATGAATCTGTTAATACACCAAGGATTGTTTCCTGAAGGTCACTCTATTTTCCTGATTTGTAAATATATGTATTTTAGCAAGATCATCCAACTAGTGAAGTATTTCAAGGTGTGCAATATAAAGAAGTAACATCGTCTTAAATCATAAAATTATAAATGTTCTAACATTTTTGCAGTTTAAAGCATATCACCCTGTTACATCACTAGTTTGAATAGGTAATTTGACTGTGATTTTAGTTATGTGTTGTTACTGGACTTTTGGTTTTAAACTGATATATAATATACAATTCACAGCGATCGTGACTGAACAGTATTAAACTTTACTGATAATAGTGCTGTTATAGCTGTGTAATGAGTAATTTCAATATATTAGTGCAATATGTGAGCAAGCTATATTATTTTTTTTTCAGTTAAAAACTGTTATCCATAAGTAACACCCAAGTCCACTAATGAAATGAAAAGAAATGTACTAAATGTAAGCCAGACAATTAAGTGTCTTTTTGCTTAAAATTTAGCAGTTGTAGACAAATATATGATTTATTGAGATACCTATTTGTTACATGTACCTTCTTCCACAGTTATTTTAAATAAAAACTTACTATACTAACTGCTGAAAATACGAATTTTATTTTAATATGTTAGGGAAAGGTTGCATTCTGTTCTTTCCTCGAATGGGTACAATATATGTAGTTAGATATTGCACTAACAGCTACATCGACAAGCAAGTCGAGTCTAGTGGTGGTTGGTTAGATGAGGCAAGTTAACCTTGGAATCGAGGTAAGTTCAGCACTAAAAATTTTAATTAATAAACTGCTAGACACGGGATAATAATTTGTATTTGTGTAGATTTAAGAGTTTTAAAGGTGGCATTTTTAAGATAGAGGACAACATTTTTGCACCATTTTGTAAATGTTTTCAATGCTAGCTCAAGGATTATTGGACTTGCGTTATAGGATGGCCGCTAAGTTGTATAAGTGAKTAATGAGGCTCATTTATGTGAACAAATATCGACTTGCTTGAAAATTTAAAATATTTCAGTTTAAATTTTTGAAGGTATTAATTTTATTTTTGCGTAGTCACAATGATTTTAGTCTAGATAAACGTAACCTTCAGTAAAAATTTCAGTTAATTTGATCTACCGATTGTGATATTTTCAACATTATTTTTAATACTACCATCAATTTTCCCTACAAAGCATGCGTAGTTTGATGTAGAATCACAGGCAAGGGAAAAATAATTTCACGGTTTTCTAGCTCAAAGGTGAAGCCTTTGTAACAATTTTTTTTGTGGTGGAAGCACGAAATAGGTATTTTGAGCATTAAAGTGATTATCATTTGTGGAAATTGAAAGTTTCGCGTAGTATAAATTTCTATTAACGCGATGGCTAGTGCAGGGCAGKAATGAGCAAGCTTAGTACAGGGCTACAGCAGAAATTTGGATAAAGTTCTTAGAGTAAAATTTGAATGCCAGCTATCAATTTCCAAATAAAATACTGAAGGCTAAAGACTCGCCTTAAGTATTGTGTAACATCTCGTGTATTTTTCTTTATTATAATGTTTTCGATGTTATAAATAGTTAGCATAACATAACACCTTATGTTGTAACATGTTAGTTACCTAAAATGCATGTCTATGCTGTGCTGTCTACACCTCAACCAACTGCAGATAGTACTATTTCGCTGTTATTACAGCTCATCAGTGCAGTTTAGGTCTAGTGTAGACAACACGGCATAGAACTGGTTTTGGCTTTATACCAAAGCAATGGTATGATTGTTTACTGCTGTTTGCGTACAGTATACTGCATATGTAATGTATTGAGTAGTGGTTTGTTTATTGCTAATCTGGTTAGCTTTACTGTAAACTGCCATAATAGAAACAAAAACAGATCTGCGACTCTCCTGAGAGATGGATTATTTAATTCTGTGCAATGCATCTAGCGCCGTACAGCTAGCCAATGCAATATATTAATAAAAGTTTTTCAATAACATTCCAATTAAGAAAGAACAATCTACTTCCTACTTCGTTAGTTACAAGCACAGAAACATAATCAGTACTTAGGTAATTGTATCGGCTAGTAATTCGCGGTTGCCAAAAACTAAATTTGAGATGAAAAGCATGAGAATATCCAAACATGTGGACCTTATTTTTAGTTAAAAAACTGCTAAACCTAAGAACTGATTAATTTTTTTTTGTACACTAACAAAACAAACAAGATTAATAAGCCTTTTCGGCGAAAGAGACTTTAGCGCATTTTCCGTATATCATGGAGATATTTAATTTCATTTAAGTAAAAAAATAAATGTTCATCGTTAAGTCAAGACCTATCCAATGAGCCACCAACGAAGTTAATCTATTGAGTCATTCTTGAGCTACGAGTGTGATAGGCCGATAGGCGGTAGATGGATAAAGTGCAGACAATAGKGCCTTTGCAAAATGCGCTAAAAATATGGGCTTCTGGTTTTCCAGATATATTTTGCTTGATTAAGGAGCTATCAAGAACAGTAAAAATCGAGACCATTTAATTTTTCCTTTTTTGTTTCTATTGATAGAAAAATTGAAAATTTGGTAAAACGGAAAGTGTTTTTTTCTTAGGATTTTTGTATGAACTCGCGGCTGTTTTATTCGTTATGGCCCTGGGAAAGTTTACAGCAAAAGAAGATTGAGATTCGTGTTCGGTAAAATGAAAAAGATTTTAGAATGCATTCCAGCCCAAAATTAAAATATATAACATTTATTTTTACTTTTGTATCGATTAGCGTTCGTGTCCAGCAAATATCTTTATTTCATTTCGATTCCAATAAATATCGCTGCGTGCGCAAATGTGTTGCCTTCCTTTTGATTCGGATAATACATTCCACAATTTTATCCATTTATAATTGGTTTAAAGTTAATTTCAGAATGTGAGTTTTATATATTTCATAAAGTGGATAAAGGTTACATGGCTGTCTCATTATCATCGTTGAACGAACGAAATATGGTGTGTTCTATAAAGTGCCAGTCAGTTACATACTGATAATACTGACAAAAGAGTGATTCATCGTTCATTTTAGTTGAATTGTGATTCTGTTGCAAGTTCATCGCAATTGTTTCATGTAATGAACGAAATGGTGATATTCAATAAGCAAACAAATAAAACAAACAAATGCTTTGTTTCGATTGGTTTGCCAGGCATTTCGTTCATTGCAATTGAAATCGAAGCGTAAATAATACAATTTGAGATTCCTTGTGCTTTCTAATTTAATAAAAAAAACATAAATCATTTGATTGTTGGATTATGACTTAAATTTTGGAAAAATATCGCATGGTTCTAAGTCGATCACATTCTATGCGCATCGCACGTTTCCACCATTTTCAAACAATTGAATATGCCTGGTAATGATGATTAATACCATAGCCGTACTAAAGATACATTTCCGATAGCTTTTCAGGAATTCAAACAGAAGATCTTATTCAAATTTGGACAGGACACGTCTGTCTGATCAGCTGGTTAGAATAATAACAAATAGGTACTCATTGAAACATTTACTATGAAATAAACGTTACTGCTATAATATAGGTTCATCTACAAAACATACATTCATTGAGTAAATGAGCGGCAATAAGAGCAAAACAGCTTTAAAAACATATTTGCTTTACGCATATTGACGCCGTGGTGCCGAAATTTTTGTGATATTTACTAGTTCGGCTTTCTGGAACCAATATAGACATCACAACGCACTTGATATAAGCACTAATATGTTCACTAAGATGGATTCTATGAAACTAACTCAAGCAATCATTCTGTACACGCTGGAAATTATTTTTTTGCTTTTCATTTAAGGAACAGTGGTACATTCGAACACAGTAGTCAATTTAAGTGTAAATCAAAAGCTTTATTGGTCTATAGCTCAATCTTCTGTCAGTGTTCCCATAATATAGTAAGCTTGCCTGTTAAAAATACATATAAACGACACTGACAGAAGATGAGTAGGTGCTGTACGAATTTTGATGCTTGTTAATCTTGTTAATAGTTCAAAGGGAAATATCTCCGAAACTAACTTCCATTTCAACTTATAACCGCCAACTATACGAACATCATATACACTGCAGCAGATACTTATCAGACTCAATGCGAGTTGGCATTGCACAGTGTCTGACCGCTGTTCACATTAGGTCCGAAACTCCAAACTTCTTAACACTTAAGTGGTAAAGCAAATGAACCGTGTTCCTCCTAGTTTTGTAACTAGTGCAGTGAAGTTTAATTACCACTTCATCTTCCAACAAGGGACCCCCAATAAAGACTTCCTAGTAGCGAACTTTCGGTATAACAGGGTTACTGCATTTTATCAGGTAGGTAATTTTGTTTGCACTTTAAAGGGTTAAATAGGACCCAAACAGACGAAAGTTTTGGAAAACGTGGTGCAGAATATCTCGGTAACCGTAAGATATAGAAGACATGTTCAGGCCCAAATAATTTAGCACAATTCATAAGTCAAATCAGATTTCCTGCATGATGTTTCATTTCTGATTTAGAGACCAAAAGCCACAATTTTAAAATTTAAAAAAAGGCTCATGATTTCACTATTCGGAGAGATGCATATAAGTGTGAAGGCATTTTTTTATACGGAATTTTACATCGAATTTGACAAATTAGATAAACAAATAAGAAGTTCATTTGTGTTTAAGCCTAATTAGAGCATTTTATTTTGTTTTAAAAACGATAGAGGACGCGATTAAAAAAGACAAAACTCGCTCGCTCGCAGACAAGTTTTCGACATTTGCGCATTTTTGAGGGCAACAAATTCTTTCTCCCGCTATATTCCCAATTAATTATTAATTTTTGGGGACGCTGAAAAGGATGAGTACCTTACCTATATATTTTTTTATTACAATTTATTTCTGTGATATGAAACCTTGTTATGCTTTTTGTTTTTATTTGATGTAGGTGGCTTGACATATTCTGATTTGCTATGTTTTAAGCTTTTAGAATATGTACAGTTTGCTTATAAAATTATGAGGAACTGCTTAGAAAGTCAGAATTTTCCGTTTTTCAAATTATCTGGATAGCCATAATTAACAAGAAACAATGTAAACACTCTAACATCTTGTCGTGACAGCTAAATATCTCATTACATATTTACATATAGCAGAAGTCCAGTTTAGAAGAATGTCATTTTAAATTTAAGAGAGGCATGACATGTTTCCGAGTTTGGCTTTGAATATTGTTTTGGCATTAGCTTAAAAAAATGCCAAATCACTGCAATCCATTTTCTGGTGACGCATTCTCCAAATCTATCGAAATGCATGTTTCTTGTATCATCCAGATTTTACTGTTTTCAATATATATCGCGAGCATGTTATACTTCTCTCGTATGCTACATGTTATCTATCTAAACTAAATTTTTGCTGAATGTAAGTAATCAGGTGTTTAACAAGCACTGTCGTTAGCTGTCACGATGTTGCTGTTACAACAAGAGTGTCTACATTATTTCTGGCCAATAATGGCTAACTAGATAGTTTGAAAAACGTAAAACTTAATTTTTCAGCCGTTTCTCATAATTTAATGAGCAAATTGTATATGTTCTGAAAGGTTAAAAAACAGCAAATCAGAAACGTGTCAATCACATATGACTCCTATTTAAAAAAACATAGCTTTGTATCACATCCCAGAAACAAGTGAACTCCTTATTTGTTTATCTAGTTTGTAAAATTCAGTGTAGAATTATGTACAAGGAATGCGTTTACACTTTTTTTGTATCTTTCCTAATAGTGAAGTTACTCCAAAATTTTGAGTTTTGACGTTCAGCGCCGAAATGAAACATCATGCAGGAAATCTGATTTGACCATGAACTGTATTCAAAAATTCGACCCGGAACATGACAATTACTTGTTTCCATTCCCTTATCGTTACCGACATACTCAAGAAAATACACGAATTCTGAACACACTGTACATACGGACGTTGAAATTGGAATTGGAATAGCCCACGTCAAAATTTTCCTGAAAAAATAGCCCAATATAAAAACCTCAGAAAATATTTTGTACTGTTGGCTCGTTATGATGGGAATATAAAGAAGATTATTAATAAAATACTAACATAAATTAGACACTGTATACAGATTTTCGTTTTTTTACATTAGAGTTGTATCATCTACAAAGTGCATACTTTTATTTTCCATATGTATAAAAAAATCATTTATACAAATAATAAAAAGAAGTGGCCCAAGTACGGAGCCTTGAGGCACTCCTAATTCAGCTCTATTTTGACCTGAATGAATTCCTTTGTGTCTTACAAGCTGTGATAMATTGCTTAAAAATGATGATATCATTTTACAGCTATTAGGTAGCAAGTTATAAAAATATAATTTTTGTAGTATAATTTGGTGATAAAGACAGTCAAAAGTCTTGGAGAGGTCAAGAAAGGTTCCTATACATAGATTCCTTCTTCCAAACAATATGTCATATATTTTATACATTCGATAACTGCACTAATTGTGTTTCGGCCCTGTCTAAATCCATACTGACTGTCTGTGAATAGATTATTGACTTCAAAATAATAAACTAGTTGCGAGTATAACACTTTTTCAAGTATTTTGGAAAAACTGGGAGTAAAGATATTGGTAAAGGTATTTCTGACTAACTTCCTTTTATTGAAACACGTGTTTCAAATACAAGCAATTTGAACACTACTAATCCATTAATCACTATATTGCACACACTTGTACTAAAAACAACTACTTCACTAACCCTCTCGCTCGCTGGATAACCAGTATTCGAATTCAGAACTGCCCGCGCTTTCTCTATCGCGCTATCGAAACTGCACGAAGATTCCATTAGTAGAATTCTCTGAAGAGTATCGACATTCTCCGTCATCTGTCTGTCGCTAGAGTCACTGTTTGCAGTGTACTACACCGCATGCAACTTCGGTCCTCAGATGGCGCTGATTCCACAACAACATTCTGGTACAACATCGACACTGGAGTGTAGATGAAACGTTAAGGTAGCGTCGGAGTTGTTTTATTAAATATTTATCATTCATGCCATCGTAAATAGCACAGCATTGCCAATGGGGCATTGCCATCTACAGGACAAGTTAGAGGAGAGTTACAGCAAAATTTTCCAAAATTATTGGTCTTAGAAGAAATGTTGCAGCCGCTGGCTATAGATTTTGAAAAGTTATACAAAATGCAGTGATATTTATGGAAAAACATACAAAAAGCGCACTTTGTTACTGCATATCGCACCAACGAGGAATGATAATGTTGCTCTCGTTAGAAGATATCACGGGAGGCCTGTGTTAATGCGCTAATGTGTCAAGTATCATAAATAATTTGGAATATAACAAAAAAATAAAATAAAACTTGTTAGTACTGTGCTTGAATAGCAGGAAGTTTTCAGACGCGCAGAGATTAACAAACTGCAGCATTTAGTCCGGAACGAACTGGAGGCGTTGCATCTAATTCCACTTGAAGCCGCGTTAAAGTTGAGATAGTTTCATTAAGCAAACACACACAGGTAGGCACCTATCTAAGTAATTTGTATGCGCTTCTTAATGGATTGCAGTGCTTTGCTGCGCCGATTCGACGTTACTTCCTTAACTGAATTAATTATTGCTTAAGTGCGAAACAACATCTTCCTGTACGCTGTAGAATACTGCATTGATATACGAGTACATAGACATATGCAAGTCTGTTTATGATTTAATTAATTCACTAGGAAGCGAAATTATCGCTTAATCCAGTATACCGAAGCTGATATCGACGTTCCTATTAGTGTTACTCGATCTTGTCCACATATCCTCCAGTATTAATACGCGCGGTGAATATTAATTCGGTGCTGAGCCAGGTAATGAATCTTTGACTAATAATGTGGTCTTTGTAAGTTACTATGACTATTGGATATTGTCTTTGTTTTAGTAATTTGATTTCAGTGATGCTAAAGTAAGCGCAAACAAAATTAGAATGAAAAATTAACATGTTTGACTCAGTAATTTGTACGACTTGAAAGCAATATTTAATTATTGTGTTTGGTCCACTACTTTATTGCAATTACCTGAAAACCTTAATGGAAAATGAATAGAACTGAATAGCGGCTTCATTTACAAGAATACAGTTATTGCAAAGTTTCTTGAAGATCTAAGTATGTAAAATGAGCTTGAGCACTGGAAAATGTCCAAAGTCTTAAAATACGAATAAATATTTTGTGAAAGACATGACCGCAACTGTATTGTTAACAAAAAAGGCGTCGCCAGGTCGCAAGCCGGGGAGGGGGGGTAAGCAAAAAAAACAACGAAGAGGTAAAACCCGCTTTTGAGATTGTGAAAATGAAAACATGATAATGCACGATTTTTATATATAAGTATATTAATCGATACATGATACATTTCATGAAAACGTCAATATAAATAGATCATAAATATTTAACAAAATGTATGTACATACTTTTTGTAGCGATATATTACTGCCGATATATTATTTTGGCATGTTTAGTTCTTATTTTAGTTTTTTGAGTTATTTTATTTCAAATTAATATACAATTTTGTAATATTTTAATAAATTGTGAGAGTACAGTTTATTACTCAAGATTCCAAAATCAAGCGGTTGGTTTTTATTTTCGAATTTTATTGCATGGAAGAGTTTCGTTCGTTAGTGGATCAGCCCAATTTTATTTAAAAAAATTTTAAGTACCTAAACAAAGACATACTGAAATGAGTTTTAATAGACTGAAAGTATATAAATAACGCTTGTTATATGTATTTATTGCGTACGTGTTTTTGATTTAATAATGAATGCTTTTGTTCCTGAATAAAAATGTAAATGCAAAACTGAAGAGTAAACCTTATAAATCTGTAGCTCTGGTCGGCATCCTGCTGGTGAGCTAAAATTCTCAAGAGTGTTATAACATGTATGTATTTCGAAAAGTAAACGGATTTGCGGTTGTGCCCAGCTGGCCTATTGTAAATAACCACAAAATTTGTTGAGATTATTTGGTGATGAGTTTGCGAATGCTCTTGCACTGATTGGTGCAATATGTAGTAATAAATAAATTAAAGTACTAAATCAGTATAAAAATTATAGCCAACACAGCACAAAGCTCTGTTTGCTTCGCCACTAAAAGTAAGTTTTTATTTTGACTTTTTCTTTTTTGTCTACTTTCCAGGGGCGACGTCCATGGTTAACCATACTTTCAAAACATATATCTAACAAAGCTTTATCCTTGAAAATGCTAAAACAGACACTAGAAATGATAGTCGCAAATTCACCAAAAAGCAGAGCAACTCACTTTAATAATCAAAACGTACGTAAAGGGACGTTCTATAGAAAAACACTTTTCACAAAATTTGAAGCCCGAAATCAACGAAGAAAAAACTAAATACAAAGATTAACCCGTTGTATACTTTAGCGCGTCTACAACTCAGTATTAATGAAATCCCTTAAAATGCTGATGTGATAGTTGATCGATCGACATTCCGTCTTTCTACCATGGCAGGTTATTTTGCGATGGTTATATTAAATTAGTTTTTTTTAATAAAACATCCTTAATTTTACTAATGACTGAAGAACTTAATTGTCGAATAGGAATAATTTAATAGAAATTGTTTTGTTGAGCGCAGGCATTCCTTTACTTTGTTTTTATCCAAATGGACATTTGACTGTAACTACATAACCTGATTTTAAAAATTTAAAATTCACTTAATTATTTCAGATTCTCATTCCCTTTTAGAACACATAGTGTATAGTATATTCTACGTGTAGTCATTTTCATGACTTTTTTACATTATCACAGAATAAGAAAGATTGAGTGTAAGTAACCCAAACATAATTTCATAACCCAGAATTTCAGTTCGCATTGTAAAATGTTTTATATGTAGATAGCTTTAATACCGTGGGTACCACGTATGTATATTTTCACAATACAAGCTTTATGCCTTATAGAAAGTAATAATTTCGCTGTTTTAAGTGGAATATTCTCAATTCCGCACCACCGTTTGCAGCAGCAATAGCAACAACATCAACAATAATAACACAAACAAGGACAAACTTAAAACAAACCTAAAATTTAATTAGAGGTTTATAAATTCCTAGGCGACAAAAGCTTCATCATTATCCAATAATTAAAAAAGTCTTTTTACGTTACAACACTTGCCTTCCATCTTCAGATCCCGTTAAACGTCTATTTCATTTGGGTACATCTTCAATAGCCTACAAGCAAAAATTTTGAAAACCTGGTTATTTTAATTTAAGCAAATAAAATAAATCACTAAATACGTTGTCTTTTATTCCTCAATACTAAATGCTTATTATATAAATTAGGTTAAATCGATGAATTTAGGTAAAAAATTGAAGTAAACGTTACTAAAGATTAACTAATTTTTAATTTTAAGCAAAATCGACATTTTAAGAAAAATGTCTAGAAAAATAGGAAAATGATACTTTAAGGGTGCGCAATATGCATCAGGAGGTGTGTGAATAAAAATTTTACCTTAATAAAATGTTCACAATACAGTGATCTCCTTCTTTTTTGTTTCTTTTGTATCAAATTGGCCAATATCTGTACTTATACAGGGTTTTTATAAATGATTCATGCAACGCAGGCGGCGTTAGTTTCTAGATTATTTGTGCCGCCTTTTTGTAACTGCTGCCAATCTACAATTAACACAATATACTGTCAACTGTCATATACTGTACTGAAGGTTGCGGATAAAGTTTTTGTTACGCAATAAATATTTTTCAACAATTTACGGTTCTATTTTCCTTTCAGAGGTAAGTAATAACAACTTGCTAATACGAGACTACACAACATAACATAATATATACACAACTACGTCCGTCAATTTACATACAGCAAATTTGAAAGTCTACGGAGTCAATCCAGCCCTTTTCCCTATTTTATTGTTTGTACTTCGTTTGCAACTAGCATTGTACCATCACATTTGAAATGTTTATTATTTCTAGGTTAGGAAACTTCCCCGTAAAATACCTGGTAGTGCAGCTAACATCACTAATTTCTGAGTTTTATCATTGCAGCAGGTTAAAAACACCTTTTAGTTCCTCACCGTTAAATTTAACAGGTTAACTGTAGTCATAACCTATACGAAACCGTATCACCCCACAACTCCAAAATCTGAGCTTTCTCCGACTTTATAAAGTTAATTAACTCTACAGCATTGGTTAAAAATACACCCTCCCACGCGCTTTTTCATTTTAATTCGGCAATCGACAGATGAGAAATATCTGTCAAAGCAATAGTTGCGTTCACTTTCCTGAGAGGCGGCAAATTGATTTAGTCAATAATTTCCACAAGCGGCTGGATGCATGAATCATTTATAGAAACCCTGTACTTAGTTTAGACAGCAGACACTAGGTTTACGACAGAAAAAGATCCATAGCTTACCTGACCCGTTTTCATGAATGTCGTTATTATCGACACCAATACAGAATTGTTAAATTTCGTAAAAGCCATGTAACGGGTAGGTATATCAGCGGTAACAAAAGAATGAGAAGATTTAAACTAGTCGATTAGAGGTAAAGGCCAGAATGTTCAGGCCTGGGGTAAATCGTGAGCCAATATAATAAAACAGGTCCAATTAGCTTTGCAAAAAGGAAACAAAACACTTATTTGTGGTAGTTAATGCTCTTATAAGTAGTATTTATTTATCACAATATCCCTAGATGAAAAGATCTTTCAGATACAAATGGTCGCTTCTTTTAATTGAACTCATAGTATAGATATATTCTAAGACTAGTATCACGATTACGCAAATGGCTGCACATGCACTCGTATAATTGCCTAGAATGTGCTACTGCAAGCTACTATGTACATGATGTGCCAGACGAAAGGACCTATTACCTATTATTCTCTGTGTTACTACTCTATAACCTATTTACCGGCTGTCAAATTCCATAAATGCCTCAAGCATGAATATGTACTACTAACGTCATAATGCAATTACAGCTGATTCAATTTCCGACAAAGCGATTCAGCTGGGAACACATTATAAGTTTATTGCAACACGTCAGGTTTCCATATAGATTATGAAGGAGGTCCAAAAGCATATTGGAAACGAGCAAGATCTGTTTAACATAGATATTTTAATATGTGGTTACCGAGGATACCATAAAGAAAACTTAAAGGCGTCTAAGATAATATGTTTTCGGAAAGATTGCTGTCGCTTAAAAACACTGACAAAAAGTTATTAGTCTGACGTTTCGATTACGCCTGTAATCTTTGTCAAAGACGAGAACTTCAAAATTCGTCTGGCACAAGTTGAAATAAAATTTTGAAAGTAAATAAACAAATCACCAAGGAAGCGAGACGTCATAGAAACAACGTGCCAACCTGATAAAATACAAAGCTAACCGCAAAAAAGGAACTACCTACCTGCTAGATAAAAGAGAACTACATAATAGCTTTTCAAATACAAGACTACTTGATAAAAGAGAACTACATAATAGCCTTTCAAATATAAGATAATATTTTGTCGGATAGATCGCTGTCTTTTGAAAACACTGACAAAAAACTAAAAGTCTGACGTTTCGATTACGCCTGTAATCTTTGTCAAAGACGAAGAACCTCAAAATTTGCCTGACACAAGTTCAAACAAAATTTTGAAAGTAAATAAACAAATCACCAAGGATGCGAGACGTCATAGAAACAACGTGCCAACCTGATAAAAAAGGAACCTAACGATGAAAAAGGAACTACCTACCTACTAGATATACACGAACTACTTGATTAAAGATAACTACAAAATAGCCTTCCAAATGTCACCTAACTCATAATTTCCACAATCCCTATTAAAATTATTAGTATTCCTACAAATTTCTATAGCTTCTTTTATTAGACGTTTAGTCAAATATGAGTGTTCAGCTACGGAAGATTTATCTATCTGTTGCAACCTAGTAGCACGTAAGTGTTCTTTCAAACGCGTACCTACTTTTCTTTTAGTTTGACCTATGTAACACTTTCCGCAAGAACAAGTAATTTTTTTGTAGGAATACTAATAATTTTAATAGGGATTGTGGAAATTATGAGTTAGGTGACATTTGGAAGGCTATTTTGTAGTTATCTTTTATCAAGTAGTTCATGTATATCTAATAGGTAGGTAGTTCCTTTTTTATCATTAGGTTCCTTTTCTATCAGGTTGGCACGTTGTTTCTATGATGTCCCGCATCCTTGGTGATTTGTTTATTTACTTTCAAAATTTTGTTTGAACTTGTGTCAGGCAAATTTTGAGGTTCTTCGTCTTTGACAAAGATTACAGGTATAATCGAAACGTCAGACTATTAAATTTTTGTCAGTGTTTTCAAGGGACAGCGATCTATTTGACAAAATATTATCTTATATTTATGGACGCTGAAAGCATTCACCCTCGTAGCCATTCAAATGTCACCTAACTCATAATTTCCACAATCCCTATTAAAATTTATTAGTATTCCTACAAATTTTTATAGCCATTAGAGGTTTGCGATAATATTTTTCTCTATGTAAAGTTTTTGTTCTATTAAAGTCAATCATGTGTTTAGTCAAATATGAGTGTTCAGTTACGAAGATTTATCTATCTGTTGCACCCTAGTACCGGGTATGTGTTCTTTCACACGCGTACCCAATTTTCTTTTAGATTGTTCTATGTAACACTTGCCGCAAGAACAAGTAATTTTGCAAACTCCTTCACTCTGTTAATGTACTTTGTCTTTAACAGAACTTAAAATTTGATCTAAATTATTATACATACTATCAACAACTAAAATATCATGTTTTCTAAGCATCCTCTTTAATTTTCCCGAAAGGCCTTGTACATAAGGCAAACTCAGCTTCAATTTACTTTGTCCTGGCTGAGAATTTACCTACTTGATTTGAATGAGCACTTTTATGAAAAACTGAACAAATATTCTCATTGCTATAACTATTTCTCACTAGCGCCGATTTAAGATGATATATTTCTTTTTGCAAAGAACTTTCGTCTGAGAAACTTTGTGTTCCAAGAAATAACATTTTTATAAGGCTATCCTTTTGAGTGGGAGGATGGTGAGATGTGGCATGTAAATATCTGTCAGTGTGTGTTGGTTTTGTGTAAACCATGTGTCCTAACTGTCTAGTGTTTATTCTGTAAATTTAGACATCCAAGAAAGGTAAACTACCATTGCTTTCTAACTCTATAGTGAATTTTATGTCAGGATTTTGACTGTTCAAATCATTTCGATACCTACCTAATTCTTCTATACCGTGGGGCCAAATAAAAAATGTATCATCTACAAACATACGTAACTTTTTGTCGGTGTTTTTTACGCGACAGCGATCTTTCCGAAAACATATTATTTTACATTATGGACGCTGAAAGCATTCACCTTCGTTTACACGTGCCTGTCCAAAAATTTATAGTTTTCAACGTCTTATTATTTTCCTCTGTTAATTTGCTAGGCACGTTTAAAATAGGTTGCACTTAGCATTATATTGATGGAGTTTTATTGGGTATTTCGTTTTGAATAATGTTTCATTCTATATCTATTGTTTCACTTATGCGTCTACAATAAAACGTTGTATTCGATTGTTTACATCAAACGTGCGTCTGTTAATTAAACAAAACCAAAATTTAAGAAGAGATAGCCAGAATGCTTTATTCTAGATTCGCCACTTTTCAAAAATGAAGATTTTAATTGTTTCAAACAAATATTCAGAGCATTCTGAAACAAGTGTGACAAGCAGACCTAAATGACTATAATGGCAGTGGTATCATTGACAAAGCGAGCGAGTAGGAAAACTAGTTTGTTGGGTCTCTCTGAACTTGTCAGTGATATCGTTAACAAGTTGCTAAAAATCTAATTTCAACAAAGAAACCCATTTTAGGTATAGCAAATTGGCTTGAAATTAAATCGGGTATTTCAGTGATCCTTACTCCGCTAACGAAACATTTTCAGCAGCAACCCCCGTAATAGCCATGTATCTAGATCAAAAAAGGTATATAGCAATTAAAAGCATAAACAAAGTAAACTTCGTCCGTAGTTTAAAGGGCTTCTGGCCCTGAAATATAAGACGAGGCCCCCGGGCGAGATCTTGCAAAAATATCACGTCCAACTTTGACTTCTGACATATTTACGAACGTCTGTTCAAGTCGTTGCCGCCCACAAACGGGGCTTTAACACTTTAACAAAGTAGCTCCAACAAAGGGCGTTAAGAAAATAAAATACAAAGATAAAATATCGCGCAGCGAAGTTTCAAATGAGGCCCTCGCTCATTTGTATTCCGCGGCGACACGTCTAGTAGACGTCGCGCTTTGTAAAGTACTGAAAAGTTCGGGCTTCAAGCAGTTATAACGTGGCACATTTTTCTTTGTGCATACCTACGGAATGGAGGCGAGTAAGTAGCAACGAGGATTGATGTATTTATCACGCGTCCTGCCACTCTCATGCGACCCTGCCTGAAAATTCAATAAAAGAGGTGCAGCCAAAGATGGGTGCATCTGGGGAAGAGAAATGGGAAGCAGCCGGTTCACCTGCTGCTTTGTCCCGGCAGCTCGAGCAGATGTCAACATATTTTACGTGGAGAGGCTGGTTATGAGAATATGCGATACGGATATAAAGTTCAGTTTGTTTCAGGAACAAATATGTCGTTACGCTCCATTTCCTTGGTTGTACCCGTAAAGTTTGTTATTTGGAACGCACCAAAGTAACCACTTTATTGCCGATAGGTATATGGCAGGTCAGGTATACACCCCATCGCTAGCATCACAAGTTTTCAGCAAATCACCTTATTCAGCGTTTGTTTGTTTAGTCAAGGTTATCTTTTCGCTGGTACGCATATGTGCTTTAAAAATGTCTGTAAAAATTTCACCTTACGCTCAGTTCTTGTTTGACAGTCGTTTATGTAAATCATTCTTAGGGTCTGTGTAAAAATTAAAAATCATTACAGCAATCAGCCACAAACTTATATACAGCAAAAAGGTTAATGTAATTGAAACAACTTTATTCTAAAAAAATGACATTAAGTATCGTAGAGTACGTCTAAAAAGTCCTGACTAGAACAACAGGAAAACAATACATGACTCAAAAATGTATAAGGGGTGTAATATTAAACAAACCAAATATAATAAAAATTTACAACTTTTGAATGGTATTATTACCAACAAAAATAAGTTCACTACAAAGTATGTAATAAAAAATAAACGAAATTATTATCGAAAAATAAAATTGCGACCAGTGGCAGCTCGTAACAATTTTGACTAGGGAGGCAATAGCTAGTGAACTTTTTTTTTGTTTTTTTTTTTTCGTGGAGGAGGGGAAACATACATAGGCACCCTGCTGCCGACCAGCAGAGGGTAGTGTCGGATTCTTACCGGCTAAAACCCCACCCTCTTCGTGGTTCTAAAAATAAAAATTAAATATTCAAATTTACAATTTGTGTCCATGCGCCTACTCTTTTGAGCCGCGAAATGGTCAATTACGAGTTCATTAAAATTTGGATTTGACTGTATTAGTTCCTTTTCAATAGAACACATTGCCAATGCATTGAGTCAGTCCTGACGCATAGTATTGCGCGAAAACGTTTAATTCTCTTGAAAAACACCGCACGCTCTCGACCGTCATCATTGGAATAGTACAAATAATTTTTAAAAGGTTAATAGTTTCCGGAAACACGCTGCCTAAATGATTTTGCATCAAAAACTAATAAACATGAACGGCTCCATTTGCATTTCGAAAATCTTCTCGGTGATAAATTGTCATAAACACGAGTTAAACACAGTGTATTCGCGTTTAAATCATATTTGTCGGGAAATGTTTTGCTGTATTCTTGGAAGCAATGAGATTCAAGAAGGATGCCTCTAAAAAATCGCTCAAAAAGAATCTATTACATACATTCGTAATTATTACTTCGCAAACTTTTTTAGCCATCTGTTTGTTACCATCAATAAAAGACTGTCGCTTTGAAGGCACGGTTGCTTCAGGAATGTTAACGTCCAACTCTTCCAATAAATTTCTTTACTGTTCGAAATGAAAACACTGCAACACATGTGACGGTGAAGCAGGAATAACGAATAATATAGCATATAGCGCATGCATTGTGTATGCAAACTGCGAGAGGCGAGACCTGCGATTGGCTCGAACATTTCAGCGTATACCCTCTCGGCGCCACTTGTAGCTGTATTTTTGAAACTAATAACCCCTACCATATACTTATGCGTTTTGATCTCTCGATCCAGGGAATTCTGATACGATTTGGCAACGCGAGGGAGGGCATGCATAAGCCTTGTCCGAGAATTTCCCTGCCGACCGCGTTGCCGAACACAGAATAAACATAGATATTACAAAMGCGAATCGGTGTGCGACGGTAAAATAAAATACCACAGAGATTCGTCAAAATAATTAAATAAACTATCTTAAATTCAAATTTCCCTTTTTCTTATTTTTCTGTTGGTGGGGCATTGCCCGTTTGCCCTCCCGCACCAGCCGCTACTGATTGCGACAAAGACCCCGATTTCATTTCTGGTTACAAGGGGTGGCGCAGTGCAAGTTTTGCCGCGTTCTTATGGAAAGACGCCATAAGTACGAAAATGGAACTCGAAATCGTCGTGCATCGTCACTCAGCGCTGCCACGGAAACGATGCAAATGGAGATAGCGAGTTCCATTTTCGTACTTTTGGCGTCTTTGCATAAGAACACACTACGCCACTGCTTGCAACAAAAAATGAAATCGGAGCCTAAGACTACACTGCACGTCAAGAATTAATAAAACATTAGTCCTATTGAGTTATTTACTTACTCCTGGGTTAACAATAATAAGGCAAGTAAGTTACTCGAACACTCGAAGACAAAACTTACTGAACTGAACCACCGCCCGCACAGCACGAAAGCATACGAGGGTTACAAAATATTGAAGTAATATTTTATACTCCTTGCCTCTCCTTATTTCAATACGTATAATATTAATGCAATATGTTGATATTTCGGGGGCGGGGGGGGGTCAAACCCCCCAACCCCCCCCTGGCTACGCCCGTTAACTAATGGAACCTCTGAATATGACAACACTTGCTTCAAATGAGCATTATTGCCTCAGTAATAACTGCTAAAAATATCTGAAACACAATATTGATCAAAAGACAAACAAGAAATTATCCATGATTTCATAAATGATAACCTGCATGTATTTAGAAAATATACTGTCATTCAAGCTACAGTAACGGGTTTGGCTAATAAAATAAGAGATGAGTATGGTTTGATTTTAATTAAACGATGTATGGAAAACAGTAACTACAATAAGTTGAAAAATCTAAATTCTTACATTTTACGGCGACTAAAGTGCTATCTGCAGTAGAAGTAAGTACAGGGTATTCATAGATAATTCATGCAACGCGGGCGGCGTTGATTTGGGAATTCTTTATGCCGCCTTTTTGTAACTGCTGCCAAGCTACAAAAAGCACGATAATTACTCAACATTAATGTGCACGATAGTACTAAAGGTTACTGATCAAGTTACAGTCGCGAAATTTATAGCTTTATAGAGCTTCCAACAATTTACGGTGCTGTTTTTCTTTCAAAGGTAAGAATTAACAATAATTATTGGAATAGAAGACTTGTGGTAATGTAAACCTCTACAGTCTATAACCTTGCACTGTTGTACTGTGCAAGCTTTGTGTAGTGCAGCTAACGTTAATGCTACTTAGTTTGTGAATTTTACCACTGCGGCAGGCCAAAAACATTCTTCAGTCCATCATAGTACAATTATTTAACAGGATTACTGTCACCACAACCTCACAAATACAATACATAACCTACAAGTTATGCGAAACCGTGTCACTCCATACAGCTCCAAAATGTGGGCTTTTTGAAACCTTAAGGCGGATTATCCCACAAAACAGTACATTCATTAACGCTGAAAATACGCACTCCCACGCTTTTTCTCATAATAAAATATATCAAATAATGCAACAATCGACAGATGAGAAGTGTACGTCAAAGCAATAGTTGTGTTCACCTTCTTGAGAGGCGGCAAACTGCTTTAATCGATAATTTCCATAAATACCCGCGATGCATTAATCATTTATAGAAAGCCTGTATAAAGTAAGCGACTTCTTACGACTGTAAGCTTGAAAGAAGTAATTTTCCATTCTATATAAAAATAGACAGAATGGGAATTGGAGGAATCTCATACTACTTGTTGATACAAAATTAGCGTAAGTTACAATAACTTTATAGCTACTAAACTGTTTCAGATAATATTTCCCTGAATTGCTTACCACTAAGTGCCACCGATAGTACCACACAAGGTACAAAAATCATTAATATTAGCTTATATTAAAAGTAGTTATGCTCGGAGTTTCTTCATTATCCTTTGGTCTGCACCTTTTTCTGGCAATCTTTTCTGATAAATAAAAAATATTAGAAACGCAAAAGTGAAAAATAAAAGGGGCCATCAACAAAATTTGGGAATAGACTTACATTTTGCGGAATGTAACCCTGCAAGATTGAAAGTTGGTTGGTTGGTTCAAGTTGGAAGTTTCAGAAATTGGGCATTTAAATAAGCAATAAATAATATAGATGCTAGATGAAGAATGTTGGAAGCTGTTGTACATATGAGGAGAGAGAGCTCAACAACCCCTACTATAAATAAATAAAATTTGAGAATATGGTTTGCAATACAAATTCTTCTTATTCTTTCTAGAAAGTTGGCGTAAAGGCAGCAATTCACAGAAAAAAGGACCACTTATCAATGCATCAAGAAGGTAGTCATTCCTTGAGCGATAGTAAATCTATAATAATATACAGATAGTAAATCTCAACACGCAATTACTTGGCATGTTTATAAAAGTAAGCTTTCTAAAAGTGCTATTGTTTAAGATAACATTAAATAATAATAAGCGCACCGTATAAAAATAACCGCTTAAGGACAGACCACGTTTCTTGCCGTAGACACCGCTTGATACAAGTATTTAATTAGACGTCAATGAGGTGAAACTTGGTAACTAGATAATGGAAAGTTTAAAACTACTTATCATCGAGCACCTTCAAGCGCGGTAGCGAAGTTTCACAATTAATATAATGCTTTCGAAAAAACAAAGTAGACACTCTCGAATCGATTCTTTAACAAAATAAGAAAATGTCTGAGTCGGTTTTATTTGATATTTATAATAGTAGTGTTTTCTTTAATAGACAAAGAAGTAAAAAAGTTTCACTGATATTTTGACTAGTGAAGATTTCCTTTTACTTCAAAACAGGTTTGTGGTTTTATGAATGGGGTTGAATCTGATTGGTCGCAGAAGTGTTACGAATTGTCATACCAAAATAAAACAGTCTGTAAATTTCCTACTTCTAATTAGTATACGTTGTTTACATTTAATACGAAAAGCCTATTCAACCGAATAAAGCAGAGACGAGTGTATTTCATTCCAGACGACACTAATGTAGTTTATAATAGTAAGATAATATAAATATTGCACAAGTGGAGCTACACGAAAATTTTATAGAAGAAACGGCGCAACAAAGAGAACAGATAACTTAGCAACCACATTCGAGGTTATCACCTTAAAATAAAACACATTGGATTTTTCTAAGAGCTCTTTAATGTTATAAATAGCTTCAAAACTGTTTGTCTTGGGTCCTAGTTAATACTTCATAGTCTGATTTTAGAATTAATCCAAGAAACCAAAAATGCATGACAAGCTTGTTATGTCTGAGAAAATGATTAATTTGATTCTTTTGTAAACTTTGCAATAAGCATTTTTGTAATGAGAGTTGTTGTCGCTTATTTATATTGGGTGTTCATTTAAGTCATCAAGTCGCTGATTGCTTGACCGGAGCGGAAAAGGGACGCTTCAAATTTATATCTACCGTCAATTAGAATTCACTTCTTGTATTTATGTTAATGCAAAAATTCAATTTGGCCAAATATAAACCACCTGAAAACCAATGCAGAAACAGTAAAAACTGACGACGACTTTCCACCTGTTTCCCACAGTTTTTTCGATTTCTAGCGCTTTCTCCTTGTACATCAAGTGTTTATTTCAGCATTCAGTAAGTTAATTCTTACTATAACTGTCTTGTTAAAATATTTTTGTGAAGCGTCATACGTGAAAATTTWACGTCAGTCATCAGCAACCTGATGACCTTTTTAAATAAACCCTCGTTATATCCWCTTATTAATATTAACTGCGCTAAGTCCAAATTAAACCTTTAGAAGCCAATAATAATCCACTATTAGCAATATATCACTTTTTTCTCTGTCTCTGCGTTCCTGTGCAGTAAAATGCCAAGAGATAAAAGGTCCTTGTGTTCAAACAACAATGGTACCCAAGCCTCTAGATTTATGACCCGTAGTAAGCGAAATGTCACAGCGCGCACCTTTGTGCTCTTCCGGACACTTTTTAATACAAAGTCTAATTCACGTCGCACAATCAGCCGCAATTTCGTCCCCTTCGAAGGCTCACCTCCACTTTTCACAGTGTCACGACACTCCAGAGACGTTTATKCGGCATCCGAAGCTTCACTTGGCGGGATACCCTTAATCTACAAATATTTTAGCGTCGCTTCTACCCTATTTCCCCTGAAAGGTGGTAGACTCTCAAAAGATAAAATCTGGTACAAAATGTCTTCGGGATTTACGAGCGCGCTCTTATTAGAACGTTCGGTTTAGAATTTTTACGTCGCACTGCTGGCGAACAAGTATAGGCACAAGCATACCATAAGTTTTATTTTACTGGACTGTAAATTGCCATTTGTTAAACATAGCATCCGGCAGTTACATCACAGTTGTGACTAGAAGCTCACACCAACAGGTAAAAATAGAAATGCAAAACCTTTAACGATTTTCTGCTGCGATGAAGAACCATTCTGCCTTAAATACCACTGCTCTGTCTCGTCTTAATCCAATCTTTTAATTTTTTTATCACATCTAAATGATTATACGTCTCACATTTCCTAATATTTGTTCCAGTGCTTATTTCTCTTTCAATTTTATTAATTACTAGCTGCTACTAGCGACTTTGCGCGCACAAAACAGCGTATAAACCAAATAATATCATACCTAAATATTTTGAAAATATGCTAGAAATCAAATAGGGGTGTAATTTCTGAACAAATGTTTTTATTTTAGTTTTTAACTTAAAGCCTAAATGGTCAAATATTACCTCGAAAACAATGAAATGCCTCCTTCGGGAGAGGTATAGTAAAAGAGTACATATGTGTTTCTTGGTGTTATGTCTGTTGTCGTGGATGTTTTATTCTCTTTACTAGGTATGCTGATCTATGTGGAAGGTTTTAGCCGATGTTCAAAGAAACGAAAAGTTTATTTCGACGTTTCGACCTTGTTTTTGAGTCTTCATCAGATTTATTTTCCGATATTTACGTAAGGTTCAACACAAACTATACTATGAGAATAATCTGTATTTTTTGATGAATTTTGTACATGCATAAAACACGTTAAATTATCTTTGTGATATGTATAACATCAAAGGAATGACAATAAATTATATTTTTGTACCCGAATTTTTTTTTAATGCACGTAGTTTAATTGTTGTTGTAATAAAATTTCGGTTCGTCGTATAATTGAATATGTTTTTGTTGCACTTAACACGTAATGATAACAAATTTCGCATTCTGTCGTTGGAAAATATTTTGACACCGGAATTTTGGCCTTGCTTTTCAATTTCTAAAATGACAGGACACAGATAGAAACTGTCATCCCCTATTTTACACCCCAAAAAGATGGAGTTAAAAAAACGCTGGCACACATTTGTTTACTTCTAATCAAAAGTCTAACATAAACCTTCATGCTTCTAGCTTCTAAAATGATGGACTTCATCCCCTATTTAACCCACTTGGGGCTAAATTTTCCAAATATCCTAAACGGGAAAACTACACAATAAATTGATCACATGCACCATCATAAGCAGCAGTGGTTAACCAGTCGGTATTACCAAATGCAAAACAAATTAGCTCCGTTAAAATTAAACGTTGTAGAATTGATTTCGTTTTCGAATTTGGAAGTTGCGTTATTGCTGTTATATAACATTATACATAAGCAGGGGTAAGGACCATGACTGGCAGCTAAAAGGT
Organism: Rhyzopertha dominica; assembly: GCA_025024175.1. Classification (NCBI taxonomy): domain Eukaryota; kingdom Metazoa; phylum Arthropoda; class Insecta; order Coleoptera; family Bostrichidae; genus Rhyzopertha; species Rhyzopertha dominica. Next base: position 70,332,064 of record QCXZ01000137.1, read on the forward strand.
TTTCATTCAACAAGTAACCAGTATCAGCCAAAATCAAGTCTAATATTCCTTTATTAATATCCATAACATGCGCAAAATTTATTAATGATGTGAAATTAGAATACAAGCGGTATCAGCTTCGCATTCCACAAGCTCTGGAATGTTAAAATTACAACATATCTTAACATGTTCTGCAAATCAATGGCTAGTTCCCGGAAATCAAATATTTCTGCATACCGGTTGTTTCAATTAAAAAAGCGAGCAACCCTTAATAATTCATATGGGAAGTAACTTCAATTGATTATTAAAACAGCTACAKATAAACAGAACACTTAACAACCCCCACAAATATATCTGTAACGATCAAGTGGAATTCCCTAGTTTGTTAATCAACGCTGCCATAAATGTCACCCGCTCGTAGGTATAGAGGCTCGTGGGATCTGCATCTAACTTTAAGCAACAGTTTCGTTTTGTAAACTCTTTGAGAAAGGCCTAATAAGCCGAAACATGTAAGAGGTTAAACTCAGTAAAAACTGAAACATTACCAAGTGTTATAATTATTATATTAAAATGCATGTCTATGCTGTGCTGTCTACACCTCAACCAACTGGAGATAGTACTATTTCGCTGTCATTACAGCTCATCAGTGCAGTTTAGGTCTAGTGTAGACAACACGGCATAGAACTGGTTTTGCTTATATACCAAAMCAATGGTATGATGAAAGGAAGAAATTAGGATGGCAATGCCATCTGTCAGCATTACACTCACATGATGACAAAGCCACCTAGCTGCCTTAACGGGTACTACTTCCTAAAGGAAGTGACCTGTAGCCTGACAAATTGGCATGCAACTGCATACTTCAATTTGACAGCAGGCCCCCACGGCACTTTTTGCTGACGGGCAAGAACCAACATACACTAAAATGCATATCTATGCTGTGCTGTCTACACCTCAACCAACTGCAGATAGTACTATTTCGCTGTCATTAATTATTATATTACCTATGGGAAGTTTTCAGACTAGCCTTCTACCCCTAGCAGCCCTTTTTGTAATGCATACGAAAACAAGTTTAAAAACCATTGTCATCGAAAGAGACTTTAGCGCATTTTCTTTGTATCGCTGAGATGTATTTATTTTCTTTTTAAATAAAAAAGCTACACGTTGATCGTCGTTAGGCCAAAACCTAGCCAACGACGCATCAACGAGTCTGATCCGTTGAGCCATTGAGATATGTGTGATATACATTAGACAGACAGACAAAGTGCGGACAATAGCACATTTTTTTTTGATAAAATAAAAATGTGCTCTAAAAGAACCATTTTTTTGCAAATTCAAACACGGAAATATTCAGTTTCAATTTATTGCATTAAAAACTGAAACAAATTAACTGATCTTAAATTATTTTTCTTTTTCCTGAATTTTTTACACTGTATAAATTTAATTGTCTTCTGCAGTCTCAAATGGTGTTTGCCATATGCAAAAATAATGGCTGTGCTTCAGTAAGTTGCATTGTTCTTCACAAATACTTCTCGAAATTTATTGAATAAAAAAGACTGGAATGTTTCCGACGATACCGATGTTGTAGTTTTGGTTTGTGTTGCTCTCAAGGAAAATACACAAGCTATTCGAAAGTTACTACAAAATTCACTTGATGCACAAGTTAACTGTAAACGATTTTGATAAACGACTGGTACTTTGTGGAAATCTGACGTAACGTATCAACAATAATCCACGTTTTATTTACAATACTTGCTCGTCAGACGAGAGTACCTTTTCCTAAATGGTCATGTTCATCGGTATAACTGCACATACTCGAGCGATATTTATCTTCACTGGATACATGAAGTATGCATTCAAAGACCAAAAACGCTTTGTGTGTGGGCTAGGTTTATCTAGAGATACTTATCTATTCATTTATTATTGACACCATGGAACTACACTTGAGAGCAAAACCATCGACTTACTAGCAGCACGCTCATTTTCATCTTTTGTTGTAACCTGATGAAAATGAAAATAAAAAAATCAGACATGCAAGGGTATCTTTTTATTTAACCATAAAAACCGTTAGTGCACTGCATTGGAGTAATATTGGAGTGGACGCACATTCTCTCAAGCTTGAATTCGTTGCTGAGTCGATTATTTTGCTACCAAGTATACTTGAAGAAATGAATGAAAATGAAATAGATTTACAGCAGAATGAGGCACCTCCTAATTATGTTGCTCCTATCATGCAACTCATTGATGACAATTTCCAGAGACATTAGATTGGACAGACGTGACCTATCAAATGACCAGCAATGTTTCTAGCTCTTAACCCCTTGATTTTTTTTGGGGAACACAAGTCAGAAGTTCTTGAAACGCAACCATAATCCTTAGAGGAATTACGCAAAGGAATTATTTTGGGTACCAGTAGTTGACTCCAGAGGTGTCAGGCATGCATTTGAATCGCGACTCAACGTTTGTGTGGAGTTTGACGTTAAAAAACTACTTCATTACGTTTCTAAGTATTTTCAAAATTTATTTTTTATAGAAATTGTTTATTGAGGGTAGCTAGCTTTCATTTAAACACTTGGTATGAATTCGTATTCAAAATTCCTGGAATGACCAAATCAACCAAATCAATCGGAGAGTTCAGATGTATCTGCAGAACAATGAAATTGCTTTGAATCGGAGCCAGTGAACTACCCCCACACTAAACTTCACTGTCCTTTTTTAAATTCGTTAACATAATGAGGAAACAGTTCACCATAAGCAACATACTTACTTAATGTACTTCTGAAACCTGATATGAAACAGGTATTAAATTCATAACATTATAAAATTATGATAGAATAGACCTATATTTGTACTTAATTTACTTACTGTCTGACCCAAATCAGTTCTAAAATTGTTGCTCAAATTACAAGAGATACTATCACTTCCATACTTTTTTTAAGAATAAATAAACCATCGCTATTCACTCAATTTTAGGTATGGAATTAATATTAACAATACAACGTGCGCTGCCAAGTGGCTCTGTACAAAGATTGTGTGGAGCGACTCCCGCTATGCTCGATCTCTCTCTAACGCGAGAGGCTAAGGAATGGGCCCGCCCGTTCCATACCTCATTGTGTGTATACCATTCTATCTACTACCGAGGCTGTAGGTTTGGAAAATTCAGTTTGGAAAATCGTTGCAGGACTGCATTCCGGAATATTGTGCACTCCAGAGGTGTTACGTTGGAACTGGATCTGTTACAGTGGAATAGGTACGAGCTGGCAGTTCCGCGTACCTGTTCCGGACAAGCCGATGTACCTATTACGAGTCCACAGTCTCGCATCGGGCGTTTTCGATTGGAATAAGTGCGTAACTAGAGCTATTACTGTTGCGTTGGAACTGGACCTTTTACACTGGAACAGGTAAGACCTGCCAGTTTCGTTTAGCTATTCTCATCGATGCGATATACTTGTTATTGAACATATACCTTTGGAATTTCAGAAGAGTAGAAATGCACGCATAAAGCAATATAGTTATTCTAATTTCCAGTAACGTTACGATTACTTATTTGACAGTATTTTGCTATTTTGTAGCAAGTAAAAAGAGCAGCTTTTGCTATATCAACATTTATTTTTGATAAATATTCCAGTTAGAATTTTTAGCTGTTCATACTTTACTAATATGTATAAAGGTAATAATAATAGTTGCTCATTTTATGAGTAATGTACAGAAATGTGAATCAAAACAAAATGAAACCACACTTTTGACAAAAGTATAATACAATATTTTTTGTACAACCTCCCTATATTGATAAAACGATGATATATTAAATTCATCTTAAGTTTGCTATTTGCTACAAATAGAAAACTTTAATTGAAAATGACTTTTCATGTATTGTTGATTACCTATTTAAAATGCTGGTCCATAACAAAATTATGAACAGAATGCACTGATTTTAAAAGTTGCCTTGTCGACAATCGATATAGTTTACCGCAGAGGTGTTGCGTCGGAACAGGACCTATTGCACTGGAATAGGTAGGAACTGCCAGTTCCGCGCACCTGTTTCCGAAACGACGGAGTATCATCATGAACAAGACCGGAACACCTTGGAACTGGAACAGGTATTTGGAATAGGTACGTAACTGGAACTGGAACAGGTCGTACTAGGTACATAAAAAAACTATTCCGTAACACCTCTAGTGCACTCCTATCTAACCGAGAATTACAGTGTGGATGACACCATGCCTAGAGGTGTTACGTTGGAACTGGACCTGTTACAGTGGAATAGGTACGAGCTGGCAGTTCCGCGTACCTGTTCCGGACAAGCTGATGTACCTATTACGAGTCCACAGTCTCGCATCGGGCGTTTTCGATTGGAATAAGTGCGTAACTGGAGCTATTACTGTTGCGTTGGAACTGGACCTTTTACACTGGAACAGGTACGACCTGCCAGTTTCGTTTAGCTATTCTCATCGATGCGATATACTTGTTGTTATTGAACATATACCTTTGAAATCTCAGAAGAGTAGAAATGCACGCATAAAGCAATATAGTTATTCTAATTTCCAGTAACCTTACGATTACTTATTTGACAGTATTTTTCTATTTTGTAGCAAGTACAAAGAGCAGCTTTTGCTATATCAACGTTTATTTTTGATAAATATTCCAGTTAGAATATTTAGCCATTCATACTTTATTAATAAAGGTAATAATAATAGTTGCTCATTTTATGAGTAATGTATAGAAATGTGAATCAAAACAAAATGAAACCACTTTTGACAAAAGTATAATACAATATTTTTTGTACAACCTCCCTATTTTGATAAAACGATGATACATTAAATTCATCTTAAGTTTGCTATTTGCTACAAATAGAAAACTTTAATTGAAAATGACTTTTCATGTATTGTTGATTACCTATTTAAAATGCTGGTCCATAACAAAATTATGAACAGAATGCCCCGATTCTAAAAGTTGCCTTATCGACACTCGATATAGTTTACCGCAGAGGTGTTGCGTCGGAACAGGACCTATTACACTGGAATAGGTAGGAACTGCCAGTTCCACGCACCTGTTTCCGAGGCGATGGAGTATCATCATGAACAAGACCGGAACACCTCGGAACTGGAACAGGTATTTGGAATAGGTACGTAACTAGAACTGGAACAGGTCGTACTAGGTACATAGAAAAGCTATTCCGTAACACCTCTAACCATGCCATCTAGTGGCAATACGGCATCATCCAACATCCACTCGTCTCTGTGGAAAACTAATCTGAACGGCAGCCCACTGTGTTGTGGGCGTTTGAAAGCCGGCAGAATTTCTCCAACGACGATTTCTGCAACGAATGCAGTTCTAAAGCATAATAATTACGTCTATGCCATATTACCTGCTTCAAAACAATCTGTGGACAGCTGTTTCGGCTTATAAAGCCTCCTCAGCACAGCTATAGTCCCAACACAGACAACACGTCATAGATCTGGCTTCCCTTATATACGCCAAGGTAGGCGATGTGTATGCGAGAATTACAGCGTGGATGACACTATGCCATCTAGTGGCAATACGGCATCATCCACTCGTCTTTGTGGAGAAGTAATCTGAACGGCAGCCACGGAATTATATTGAAACTGGAAGGACAATTAAAAGTGAGGCAAATTGAAACTGCGTGGAGGATTGACGCGCATGCGCTTTATGACTATTACTCGTAAACCAGCTGGAAATATTGACAGATTCAAGATTGACACAAACGTACGAATACTTTTATTGAAATGTAGTTGCATCTGGCATTTGAAGTTATGTGCATATGTCAAATTATTATCCTAGGTTGCTAAAACTCTCAAAGCGCAGGCGTCCCAATCCTTAGGCTAGCGAATTTCGACCTTTTTGATCGGAGCATATATGCACTGAAATTTTCCGCGCATGTACACCTCATTGTCCTTCCTTTTTCAATATAATTCCGTGACGGCAGCCCACTTTGTTGTGGGCGTTTAAAAGGCGGCTGACGTTCTCCAACGACGATTTCAGCAACGAATGCAGTTCTCAAGCATAAAAATTACGTCTATGCCATGTTGCCTGCGTCAAAACAATCTGTGGTCACCTGTTTCGGCTTATAAAGCCTCCTCAGCACAGCTATAGTCCCAACGCGTAATTATTACTTCTATCTAAGTTCCATCCCTTGATTTTGGAGTAATCAGCGCACCATAATATGTCCTCCGATCTCGTTAACATGTTGTGATCTTCAGCGATAAGTAGGTATAATGAGGAGTTTTTAAAAATCAAACATCACGCTGCTTTTCCGGCAGATCCAGCAACATTTATATGGCCTCGGTAGGCATTGTACTCATCGTCCCTTTAATTTCCCAGAATGCAAGTCTTTGTACTTTGCTTTTTGCACTTTTGTTGGTGATTTTATTCTTTCTGACGGTGGACTGACTAATTGGTTCTGTGTTAGGATATTAGTTAGTTATTAGATATACCAAAACTTTTAATTGCGTAATTCTCTTGTAAAATGGGGGTCAGATTATACTGATAGAGCCTAGCGTATTAGCTTTGACCTACCGCAAAAGGCCACATGAGCTTGCTTTCATCTAACTAAAACAAGTTCTGTATCATATTCATCCGTTTCCATTTATCTCTAATTACCATGCATCCACATATAAAGGCAATGGAGTGAACACGGTAAAGTGGGAAGCTTAGGTCGCGTTTTAAATGCAACTGATGTTTCACCACCCGGAAAATTGTTGCAGCCGCCTGCACTCGCAGGGGCATTGTGTTCCTTTTAGCTTCGACAGATCCAATTTGTGAATGCTAATGACTGGAGAGCCGGCAAAATAATTGCTACATCTGGATCAGGGCTGTATCGTGGATACACTTTTTGTCCCCGAACCCCGAATATTTATTGTCGTGATAGATACCATCGGATTTTGTTTAGTGCACCGGGATAAATTGTATTTGATTACGCTCGCGTCTAATTTACATTTAATAAACGGTTCAGGAAGAAACGTTGAAGGCCTCGGTAGATTTTAACAAGCGGAAGCGGAATTTCGTACCGGCGGTATTGATTGATCTGCTTTTAATCTGGGTTGTTTAATACGCCGAAACGTAAGGCACTCACTCACTGACAAGCCATATTTCATCGAAATCAATTAATTATGTGTATAATTTTGGGTAGCGAAACATATATTCAGGTTAATTAATGGACCACTATTAGTTACGTAGAAATAACTTAGTAATGCTGCACTTTTATTTGGGGCTAGAAAATTCTGAACAATATAGGGGAGACTACTATGAAGGCAGTATGTTTAAATTCAGAAAGTTATTAGTGACTAGACTTGTTTTACAAATGCGATTCTGTGGTTATTTGTTAATTAATATTATGTTATATTTAACAAGTTTACTATGATATATTAAGCTAGATACAGTGTGTGCCGTTAAATTCGGACAAGCTGAACTTTTTCATTTAAAGGAAATTTATTGTAAAATAATTGAAATAAAAAATATTTTGCATAGTTTTGTGACCTGTCCAGAGTGGAATTACTCGATTTAACCTGATTCAGTCCCAATGACTGCCTCCATCCTTGGCCTGAAGCAGAAATCATAGCTCACCTCATAGCTACAACTTTTCTGCAAAATAAAAATGCATATTCTGTTAAAAAAGAATTGGAAGCAGCAAAAACATAAACCGTAAATTTTCAGTCTTTCCAGGGCATTTTTTTCCTATTTGTCGATATATATGGGGGAATAAAAAACAGATCAATTCTCTGCACTGACAGAACCATTGTTATAGTTCGGCATCACACAATGCTTTACCATTTCAATTACTTTGGAAACTAAACACAAACATTGCACCGAACGTATGGTTATGCATGCCCCTTTCGGGCTCTTTGTCACTCCATATTTCATCCCTTACTGTACCTTTCTCTCCCATACTGACCACGAATGTGGATCGCACGACCGCAGTTGTATACGTTTGCCGCTAGAGATGCGCGTTCCAGTTCATTTTGGTGAATAGTTCATACTGAATTAGTTCAATTACATGAATAGTTCAATTTCATCGTTATAGATAAATAGAAGAAGACTACAATCGATGAAATTCCTAAAGCGTTGCACCATGATCTGATGATTATACCATACCTTTTTACAACTACAAAAGTCCATTATAATAGATATATGCGGTATAGAGCGAATATTATATTATTATTATATGTATTGGTCGCCTGAAATCTACAATGATCATGGAAACTCATTCAGTTTCCACTGAGCATGTTAATATTTGCTCTGGCATTGTAAGTAACCATATCTTGTGTCCATTATTCTTTGTAGGTGTACTGACAAGCAAAAGACACCAGATCCGGATCTGTCCAACTAGCCCAATAACAGCATATGATACCAACAAGACGGTATGCCAGGTGTTAGGTTATGTGTAGACATCTGCTTTTTTTAGAATCGGTTTGCTGTAGATGCTCACGAAAAACAAAGTTGATAACCAATGTGATATTGAAGAGTTTTAAGAAGAATCCACAAATCTAGGGTGAATATAGAACTGTGGATTAAAAGTACTAAAATGAAATTGCTTGTTTAGTTTTAATTGTTGTTTGTTGTATGCTGATATAGCTGCATTGGTAGGTGGAGGTAGGGGAGAGTGCAACAAGTGTATCTTGAGAATAATCATTATAATAGGGTTTAAATTAGTAACACTTGCTGCAGAAACGTCTAATAAAAGAAGCTTTAGAAATTTGTAGAAATATTAATAACTTTGGAAATTATGACTTGGATGATATTTGATACACTATTTTGAAGTTTTCTTTTATCAGGTGTATATTTAGTAGGTAATTAGTTTCTACTCGATCGATTTAGATTTTATCAGTTTGGCACATCGTTTCAATGACTACTCTTTTCCGTGATGATTTGTTTATTTACTCTCTTCTTTGACAAAGGTTACAGGTGTAATCGAAACGTCAGCTCAATAATTCATTGCTAGTGTTTTATAGTAATCGTGTATTTAACTCGTATTTTTAGTAATGTTAATGTGTCATATATTGTTGACATTTCCTGCGAAATACTCCGCACTTTACAATTTCAAACAGAACACCATTTTTGCTACGTTTTATTAACACCAAAAAGTCGCTATTTATGTACTTTATCCTTTCTTGCCTAAACATTTATTCCTTACTGTATGATTTTGTGTACTATTTGTAGTACTATCCAAGTCATGCCAAACGACGTGTTTATAACAGCAATGCACAATGTGTCAATAATACTTTTGAGCACAATTCTTGGATGTTATACCTAGTCACAGCTCCCACGCTATTAAGAAAAAAGTGTTCAATCGTATTATCTTCCCTCCATAGTATATTCTCAAAATTGGAATATACACTGAAACTGCCAATTCTATTATAAAGAAGTTACCTAATTTAGGCTAAGTGATGGCCATTAGGACCACAAATGCGTGCTCCATGGCAAGTCAGGAAATGCGTCGCGCATAAAACTTGGGTCATTAAGCTCTAATTAAGAACATGAACGTATTTCAACATTTAATAACGATTAAGGTTGCACGATTAAGGGACGACCATTTTTAACGCCCGCTCCTGATTTTATAATGTATGTTGATTAAGGGAAACAAGCTGAAGCTTATGGCGTGATCCAAGAGGTCCGCAGAAGATGGCCACTGTAGGAGTATAGAACAATAGAATCTTCCTGGTAATTATAATCGAAAGATCTATTTCTCTGGATCCACAGAGAGAAAGAGGTTAAGGCATTAAAAATATCGTCGTTTGTTGGCAGAACTAATATTAATTTATAGTATTATCGAATTTAAAATCAATCTTTCGATTATTTGAAAGCGCGAGTCAAGATTTAGTCATTTTGGTTACAACTAAAAGCGTAGTAGACTCTTAATTATCAGTGCGAAGATAATACTGACTAAACGAATTGCAACAGGCAAGCAATGAATTGCCGCAAGAATTGAACCTTGGGGCATTGCACTGGCTAGGATTACAATAGTTAATTTCCATTTTAGTTCAAAATAACTCAATACTCCAAAAGTAAAGTTATGTAAAGCATGTCAGAAGCTTTAGAGATATCCAAAAGTACAAGTGAAATAACTTCACCTTTATCCATAGCTGTCACGATATCGTCTTTAGTGTGAGCTGAACTGTGCGCATTTTGAAAAAAAAATGCATATATTGATCTATGCATAAATTCACATTGTTAGTGAAATCACTGTTTTCCTCATTGCAGTAATACAAACAAACTACGTGTAACTCGAGTACCGTATTAAAATATAAAACGTTAGGTTTATTTAAAATCAATTTACATTTACAATCGAATGTTTTATGCGATAATTTCTAAAATAGTTCTCGCTTTTCGTCTGCAAAATAGCAACGAAGGCCAGTAAGTTTATTATCCTGGATGTGTTCTAAAATTACTAGGATAAACAAAAAAAGGTAATTTTCAGCGGTAATGGTTACAAAATACTTCATAAGTTGAAAATGATTCCCCAAGGTTTTAAACACACAAAAAATATAACAGTGCACTTAACTGAACTAGCATTAGCAACTTATACGATAATGAATTATACAATTTCCTTCAGTTTTAGACACTGTGACAAGAATTGATTTCAGACTTTCAATATTCTCAACTGATATTTAGTAGGGTTCGTATGTACGCATTTCTGATTTTTTACTAGATAGCAGTTTCACGAAAGTAGCATATGAAAGTTTCTAAAATTGTTAACTTACTCAGTTATTAACTATACATAGTGGACGCAACGTGAAAACCAACAGTCATTGCCAGGCCTTTCTCGTTAGATACACAGTACACTAAACGAGAACGAGAACGTCTACTAATTGACTCGCCATTTTCAAATGGATTAATGAATGAATGGAAGAATAAATGTCATTCAGCATTCACCTGACGTTAAGTGTCAAAATGCATGATTCAGAAATTAAAAAAGAACATGGATTACTTTTAAGTACCCCTAATATAAATCCTTCATTCAAAGTGCTTCTTCGTGTAGGCGGCGTATTGAATTTGTGTACGGTTTCTTTCACACTTCCCTGATTTCTAATTCCTTCCGCCAAACCTTAAACAGCCTTCCTAAGCCTATTTCCGCTTATCATAGCACTTTAATATTTCGTTACGAGGGACTGCCGCGGGTCCTGGCTGAAGTAAAAAAATGATGATTAGGATTCTTAACAGTATCGATCATATTGCAGCTAACGCAGCTGACAGTTTTATTTAAAAACGACGTGCATCTGCAACAAAAACTGATATCGTTCTCTCGAAAAAGCCGTTTCCTCGATTTAATCAAGCTGGATGGCTTTTGCTCCTAACAGACACTATGTTCCCGATAATAATTCCAGTCGAGTCTGGAAGCTCACGTGCCTCCCCTTTCGTGACTTACGTAGCAAACAATTTCATGGATAATTCGTCGTCCTAATTGCAATGCAATGAGGCGTTGTTCGACGTTATACACCCCGTTGTACATGGTCTCGCATACAAACAGCTTGTGCAACCGTGCGACTGAGTGTCGCTTCATAACGTTTCCAAATGTATTCCGAATTATCATATCGTCGACATTCCCTAATAGTACATACAAATGGAGCGTTCTTGATTATCGTCTATCATCACTGTGAATGTCTTTCTAATTTATTGGTGTAGTAATACATCACTGTAGGAAGCTATTAACCCTATAAACAAATGACAAAAATAGAAGCTTGGAATCAAGCTAATTGATTTTTGTCACATTGATTGTTTCGATTTTCGACTTTGACAATTTTGTCCATTATTTTAAGCGGGGTTGAAAAATTTCGATGTACAAATCTCTTGCCTGTATTTTAAGCTCGAATGTATAATTTTGGTAATACCAAAAGCGTACTGGACGTTGGAGTATAGTTTTTCCTATTTGTCGGATGATGACCGAGGTTGTGCTTTTTTAATATCTGAATATTCCTAAAAGTTTGGTATTTTCCCTTAGACAAAGAAAAAAGATGGACATTGCTTGTAATAAGTCAGATTATTAACAAATGTCATCGATAGGCAGTGGCGTAATAGCATGTATATTTACGGAATCCAGCTAGCAAAAATTAGGAAACTTGACCTAGCGCCACTAAAATTATGAATTCGGTAGGTTTCGCGCACAGAGAAAAACATTAGTAGTACTAAATAACGCACTTCTAGTTCTATCTCCCGCAATGATTTTTCAATTCATAATATCCTCCTATCAAACTAAACAGTTCTCATCAATTATAACAAAGCGCAGCAAGAAATTTACTATATTGCGTTTAAACAAGCCGAAACACTCTTCTGAATCCCCATCGCGCAGATAACTTTATCTTCCCCAAAATGTATACGCCATCTCCATCAACTTTAATCGCCTGTCATTCAACACAAGTTTTTGAACGTTTTCAACAATTTCTGTCGTAGTGACTGCTTTTTGCGTTCCTGAACGAGGCGCCGACGCGTCTTCTGTTATGATCATAGAGTACGTAGGAGAAAATTCACGTGTCATGTCATGTAGCTCAGAGTTATTCCTTTCGTGGATACTTTAATATGAAAATATTAATATGTATACAATATAACTACAAGAATTTCAACTGACTCCGATGCTGCAATTTGCAAAACTATAGCAACTTTCACAGCCTGTCAAAAATCCAATTGTGCGAGTTCAGCATAGTTTGATGCTGTTTGATAATGATCCTTAAGAAAATTATAATCAAGTAAATGCACCTTCAAAAACCTTAAACATAAAAATAACGCAAAAAGTTCAACCGATAGCAACATTTACATAGTGTAGTTTGTATCTCCAGCCATTTTTGTGTATCTCTTGTAATAGTAAATCTATGTCAACCTTCTCAGTTAGGCACTATGTTACTCTATTTTTTTTAATCTCAAAAGTGTTATAAGTCCATTGCTTTCTGAAAAGTGTAAGGTTAGCGTCTGACAATAAACTCACAAAAAACTAATAAATGAAGTATTCAACCAACCTTTCAACGATGATAAACGTAGGTTATAAATCTATACTGGGAAATCCATCGAACAAGTTATAAAACAAAGAAAAAGCAAGGCAGGATGTGTGTGTGGTTATACCTAAACGACATATTACTGGTTCTAAAAGACGACAGCTAATTGTAACACTCTGAACTATCCGAAAGAAGAACAATATAGGTAGAACTGTATTAAGCAGTACACGAAGATATGGTATTTAAAGACATAAAAATTAACAAAAGAATGGTCAAACTGTGAAGGCTAGTAGAAAGATATTTACCTAAATGGCAACCATTATTTTTTGTTAAATATAAACGAACAACGTAATAGCGGCAGAGCATTCTTCTGAAAACAACCCCCTTGCTAAACTAAACAATTATATACCTTGTATAAGATACATGTGCAAGGTTCCATTCAGAGAGCACATCACTCCATATTTAATTCGTTTAAATGAACCAAAAATGAATCTCAGAATGGAATACTTATATACCATACTATTGTATAAGATTTATACTAATAGAATACCTTCTTATCTAACAGATATTCTTGTGAGACGCTCTCAAATTCATGATGTCAATGTTAGATATAATTCTTTTACCGTGCCTCAACATCGCACATCAAAATTTGAGGGTAGTTATGGTTACATAGCTCCTACACTATTGAATAAAATTCTTGATACTGTAGAGCTATCACTGGCGGCATTCAGTCGTTGTCTTAGGCATAGTTTTTTCAGTAATTTGCAATTGAATTGATTTGTATGTTAGTTTTTTATATAACGTGTTTCATGTATAATTGTTTGTAAACGGGGGAGTGGTAGAATGACTGACACCAAATCTCCTACATTTTGTGTACATAATTTTGCACAATAAATAACTTTATTATTATTATTTATAATTATTATTTCTACAATTTAACAAACTTCATCATCTGAGTTCTTGTATAGCAGCAGGACTTACCTACTTATATTTATTTAAAATCTTTAAAACTTTAGTTTGAGCTTTTACAGTCGGCGTTCAAATGATGATATCAAGCTTCCGGACTGGATGGCCGTGTTGAATGTGAATCGAGACAATACAGATCAACAAAACTTGGATTCCTGTACTTGGGAACACCCCCACTGAAAAATACCTAACCAGGACACAGCAACGCACCACAAGCTCGCCACTGAAGATGCCTGCCAGAGTAGTAGGCGAAACGTCTAGAGAACCTAGAATCGGCTTCTCCTACATTTCCTACATCGCCCATTCCTTTCACTTCATTTCGTAACTTTTGATACGTGGTCTAATTTTAGTAACAGAAACGTTCGTGCGCAAATTCTTGGCAGTATCTAAAATATTTGAGTTTTTCTAAATATGAAAAAAGTTTAAGAAAAACCTCCTAGGGAACTCTCGTTTGGAATACGTTCTTCTCTAATGCGGAAAGCAGCAATTAGATTTTCTTGAAAATGTTGACGTCCAATAAGGACACAAGCTTTCAGTGGAGTTTTTTATTCACCAACTTTCCCTGTGTAAAATTCCAAATAGTAAACTTTCCGTATAATCCAATACCGACGACATACAATTACATTTTTATCTCATCTAAAATATTATCGAAACAAATAAACCTGTGTGGCACAAACAACGGTATGTTTGAATACCTGTATGCTGACCAGGTTGTTTACACGCTCATTAATTGCAGTGGACGTTATAAAGCGCTGCTTCCATAAATACTACAACAACGGCTTTTTTATGTATGCAATTACAGTGTCAATCAATGTAGGCGGCTTTGTCAAACTAGTTATCGATTCTGTTCCTCTGGGATAAACACAAATTACAAATAGGAAAGCTTTACCGACAACAACTCTTTTGGCATTAGGCCGTTTCGAAATAGAACAGCATTATAAAAATTGGATGTTTCCGTCTACATTTTACAATTCCAATTATCGGTAAGCTCTATTGTACCCTACAAATGAAACGACAGACTAAATCGGTACTGTCGTCCTTTAATCCAATACTAAACATAAGCCCTAAGTTGTTGTTCTTAAAGTGACCACAACTTCACCTTGCAAAATCAGGTAATCCTAAGTAAATTTTGATACAATTTATGGGTCCAGTCCCATATTTTAATAACTCTCAAAAATTGTGTATTCAACATTTATGTGCAAGTAAGTTCATTAGTCTATTTCGGTTATGGTAGCACCAACTTTGTTTTATATACGAGGGTGGATCCTTATGCTCCACCTCTGGCCCCCTTACTGTAAAACTACAGTGGCATGAAGGAGAAGAGAAAAAGTTCTCTTTGTTCGCTTGGTACCTTTCCAAAAGGCACTCACCCGATTTCTTTTTTAATCATTGGTTAACATTCGGGGCACCCATCTTGCAGTCTTGCACTCGTTTTTTTCATATCTAATTCCTTAGCCAGTAAGTGGTACACCACATGATTTTTATGAAAAATCACACACAGTTCAAGAATTAGCAAAGGAGAACAACGCTTGGTGATGTCAGTTAACTAACTGCCAAAAACATTAATTAAGCAACCACTTAGAAATAGGTCAGATACGAAGCATAGGGATCACATTTATATCATGTTTAATGTGTAGTTTTGATCCTAAGAATTTTATTATCTTATGATCAAAGGCTATAAACAGCATCTTTTCGTAGGAATTTAATTGCAATTCCATTGTAAATAGGAAGGTTCGATCTTCGTATTTTGCATAAATCTGTCGTATGTATAAGAAATGAGGATGGATGTCGAAACAGCAACAAGTAACACAGACGAAGCACCCTCGTTTACTTACTCATAAATATTTAATGTAAAAAGTGAGAGCGAATGGAGCTGACAGTAGTTCATTTTGCAGTATCTACGTCTCAGGCGAGATAATCATAAAATTTTATATCTCCTGCTAAAAAAAAGAAAACGCAAGAACTCTATTTAGGAGCAGTTGCCTGTAAATCACATATTTTACAATGATTTAAACCACAATAGCCTAATTTATATAATTGAACTTTCTGATTTATTAGCACAAAGGATTTGAAAAAATCAAATCGGATCAATACATTGACCGATTTGTTGTTCTATCTACTGGCAGTGGTGTCCATAAGATTCTAGACCTGTGGTCCTGCTATTGTGTTTTTTTGGAACCCGACTGTTTTCAAGTAATAATATTATTTGGCACAAAACAACTGTACAGTTATATATAGATAATATTCTCAAAATATTTGGTAATATAGGTAGCTTACTAAACGGGCGAAGGTCATTAAAAGCTTTCGATGTCTTATGTTTAGGAAGTGGCTATATCAACCAAATTTGCGTTAATAGTATGTTATGATGTATCGAAGCAACCAAGTTTCAGCCGAAAATATAAGTTCGTTAATTCATAAACGAAACTTGAATTGTGTATAAAATTAGGTTAAGTGTAAAGCAAAATTTCTCTATAAGTAGTAGGTAAATGTTCTGTCTCGTGTTTGAAGCTAGCAAAATAAATATTTATGCTTCAGGCATTTACTAAAGGCAAACGACTCAAAAGCCAAGTGCTTTCTGAAATTGGTATCCCTCTAAATAAAAAAGGCACCTATAAAAGGTTTGGATTCCATTTCGGAAACATCTCCAACAGTAAAGGCAACCTTTATATCCAAAGCAAACCAATTCCCTGTTTTATGAAATCCTCATTTAAAACACAGAGCCCCTAATTTTCCGCGTATTTACATACAGAAACTATCCCGCACATGAAACACTCGGCTAGCTTTCGAGCCATCGCTTTGTGGAGCCCATCTCGMAGGAATAATTCGGGTGGGGCCCGAAGTGAGAATCAATTTGCAGCTAATTTGCACTTCCTGATATACTTTCCTGCTTTTCAGCCGCAGACGATTTTTAAAACGATTCGAACGCCTTCGAATCCGAAGAAAGTTTTCTAGTTTCCTTTTAGAGAGTTTGGTGTTATGTAAATGTCTTCCACTCGACGTTAATAAAGTTAAGCACATTTAAAGTGAATCGGCAGAAAAGTCCAAAGTTAAATGTAAGGGTTAGGGGGGTTCTGGTTTACCTAGCTGTTCGAATTCTTTAAGACAGCATAATCTGATGTAAAAGCTTCCATAAACTAAGCTAGAAGTGGTGTTTGGCGGCTCTTGTACATTTGAGAATAAATTATAATGGGAAAAAAATTGATCAGTACATTTTTACAGATTCAGTTAAAGGAGTTTGCAAAGAAGGATTTTCATCGGGATAATTATAAGTAAATGGAGTAAAGACGTTAAATCCTTACCGGGATCTAGCTGTACCGGTAATTACATCAGAATTTTAAGAGATGTTAAGGAAGAAATGCAATTCGTACTGAAGAGGAAGTATAAAGTGTAGTTGACAAGATAACGAACGATTATACTGAAAAGGGAAACTTTGGGTAAGATATTGTACTGTTCCTAAAGTGACCCTTTTGAAGGCTAGAGACATTTTGAATTTATCAAGAAAGCAATTTACCAACAATGAAAATACAAATGCCCTTATATAAAAACTCAAGTTGTGGGTAACAAATATCTGTGGAACTCTAAATGTACGTCTATGCTATGCTGCCTGCACCGCAACCAGAGACAGACTATTTCGCTCTTGTTACACCTGGCCAGTGTGGATTAGATTTAGTGCAGACCGCATGGCACAGAACTAGTTTTGCCTCTATACCAAATACTTGGTATGATGTTAATAGAAAATAAGACCCCTATACCATCTGTCAGCTACAAACTGCCATGATGACAAAGCCACCTGCTGTCATAATATATACTACTTCCTGAAGGAAGTGTCTTGACATAGATGACTTGAAAAGTAATAGCAATAAATGTATTCTGAGTTTTCCTATTTTATGTGTGTTGAAGAAGCCTGCTCACTGTCCTACTTTAAGGTAGGTGGTTAAAATAAACGTTCATAAATAATCTTCATTTTGCTAAGCTTCAAATGCCTGATTAAGGGCACTTCACGTGAAGTGGAAACTCCTAAAGGTTTTGGTTTTTAAATTCGTTTTTATTTTGACTTGTACTTACGTCTGCAAAATCTAAGTGGGAAAAACACAACAAATTTTTCGCGTAAAGCGAACTTGCTTAGCAAAGAGCTCTTGAAGATTTGGAGGGAAGAAGAGTATTGTGTAGTTCGAACGCAACTGTTTGCATTAAAGATTCATAAAAACTAAATTTGTAGTCAATCTTATTTATTATTTATTGGCATTTCTAAACAATCACTCAAATTTTAAGTTTATTTTATCCTTTAAAGAAGAAACTCGCAAATGAGACTTTAATCTTCAGGATTAGCATGGTAAGGCGTTCTCGATATACCGATATACGAGAGAAGAAGCCGCGAGCTCTGATTTGGATGATATTTAGACAAGTCCCTATCAACCGTTGTGCTGTACACAAACAATCATTAAGGTTTGTCCAGCCAATTCCAAACAACTACCGCAGTACATATTAATTTTCATAGATATAGGCGTTGGGTGACTGAAATTATTAGACATATTGAAAGCTAAACGTTTATTTATTTGTTTTGTCGTGCGTAGTGTGGTAAAATAATTTAGAAGGTACCCGAAGGTGTTTGAATAATTCTCAATAACGGAAAAATCTTAGGTTCGTGTAGTAAAAAATACTTGCAAAAGAAAGGGTTTTCGTTAAAAGAAATTTATGGAAAGATGGTGGGTATCCTCAGGTGAGAGTACTCATTCTTATCAAAAAATATGTCACGATAATTTAAATTGGGAAGACATGTAGAGGGTACCAATCACTACTCAG
This sequence comes from Rhyzopertha dominica, assembly GCA_025024175.1. Classification (NCBI taxonomy): domain Eukaryota; kingdom Metazoa; phylum Arthropoda; class Insecta; order Coleoptera; family Bostrichidae; genus Rhyzopertha; species Rhyzopertha dominica. The sequence continues at coordinate 70,350,750 of QCXZ01000137.1, forward strand.
GAAAATGTTAATCGTGTAGATGGTATCGTAATGGCAGATATGTAGATAGTATTTGATCCAGAGTCCAAACAAGTATGAAGTGGCATCGCAAAGGTTATACTGCACCACACAAACTGGATTGTTCTGTTTGCTGGTAAAATTACGGTCACAATTTTTTGGGATGCCTAAGGAATTTTAATAGTTGATTCTTTGCATCAAAGAACGGAGACTTGAAAAATTGAGTAAAGCAGTGTTGTTCCATCAGGAGAGCGCTACCGTACACAAACGCCGTATTGCAATGAGTGCTATTTAGGAAGGAGGATTTGAATTACATGAATACCCTGCGTATGCACCAGACCTAGGTCCCAACGATTACTTCTTATTCCTGAAATTGACAGAATATCTTCAAGTGATGACAGCAGTGAACGACTGGTTAGAGGACCAACCACAAGAATTATTTTCTAGAGGAATCAAAGCATTGGGACATCGTTGGGCACAATGCAAGGGGACTGGGTCCAAAATTAAACATATGGGTATAACTATCTTCATGTTTTGTGTTTTTCTATGTCAAGGATGTACAGAGTATTACAGTTGAAAGTTATTATATACGGCAAGAAAACATTTACTCACGTCTAACTGAGGCTTCATATAGAAGGGACAATTTATATTTTTTCGTGCTTGCAATAAAACATTGAGCTATTGTTTATTGTGGATGTTTATGTATTAGGTAATTTTATATATGGATGGTATGGCATGTCCTGTAATTAATTTAATTTAAGTTTTGTCTTCTACAAACGAAAACACAAAATTTTTTTGCTACTGTTTTTTTTCCGGAGGTTACCTAATAACCGCCAATACCTATGGCGAAAGAAACCGTGCAAATACTAGCTAATACCAAACACATAATACACAAATCGTCATCATATTATACTTTACCTAAATATAAATAAATCGAAATTTTAAAAGCAGTATCGGCTCGTTAAGCACGTAGCATCAACGAACAATTATAGACGCCATTTAATGACAACTAGTAAGCATTCCAACCCCTTAAGACAACATGATACTGATATTTAGTACAATCTTCTGGTATTAGTAACGAAAGCATTAATTGTTAATATTTGTACTTGATATTTACATAATTGATTTTGTTTAGTTGGAAATATCTTCCCAAACTAATTTACAGTTATTTTAAGTTGCTCCGGAAATCTTTAATGAGCGTTTGCGAACAGCAGAACGACTGATAAAATGTTGAGTGCATGTTTTGTCAAGGTGGCTTGGCACTGTTTTATCATTTAGCTCCTAAGCCTTCGTGATTTAAACATTTAATACTTGTGATTTATCTAATACAAATAGCTCTGTTAAACTAATATAAATCACCCTTCATATTATCACTCAAATTGCGATATGCTCGTTTGGTAATATGTTAATAACGGTATACAATTCTGAAATTCAGAATTTATTTACTCTTTTTTATATGAAGATAAATTGAAACCAAAGTTCAAAACAAAAGCTGCACTCTATTTACGATTTATCTTCAGTCAGCTGAAAGGGATTCCTGAATATACGAGAATGTGTATAGTAAACACAGTCTACGCTAAACTATAACTATTTTGTAACCAGAGCTAAAGAGTAGACCACAAATAACTGCAAAAAACAACTGAATCAGCTCAACAGAAAAGCACGAACGAACCACTTCAACCGGTGCAAAGTTTATCCGCGCGGAAAGCGGGAAATGTAAAAGGCCAGAGAATATATAGAGGACAGTAAATAAATACTTGTGGCTGCAGCTTCCTGTCTAACGAAGCACCGGGAACACTCCAAAAGCGTATTGAATTGCCCGGTGGGGAAACCGGGTATTTCTCCGGAGAGTACTATCCGGAGACCGCAGGGCAGGTCGAGGTAGCAGGAGTACGTACGTGGACAAATTTTCTACGTATGGGTAAATACCGCACACATCGGTATCTTGCCAAGAAGTAAAATAACATGGAGAAAGTGTCGAGGTTGTGGATGCAACTCGCGTAGCATACAGTGCAGTTTCTTCAGTTCGCAGGAACAATGGATGCTGTACTAAACAGGTTACATAATATTGAATACACTTATTTTAGCAAGAACTGTCATGAAATCAATAAGTATTTAATAGTTTATACGAGCGAATTGCTTCAATGCATCTTCACACACGTACCGAAGGCAAAGCATGTTATACAGCGCACGGACCGAAGACAACGCAGGTTTATCCAATTCATGTATAATCATATAATGCACATGGTTCAACATAGATTAATGGTTTCCATCCTTACAAATTTAACTATATTTTAATTTTATGGGCAGTACCTTTTTCCAGTATTATATTTAAACATTCAATCCTACAATGAAATGATGTAAAGTACACCAAACGAAAACTCGATTTTATTGCCATACCCTCGCAATCAGTGATGGGAGCGTAGAATACGCCATGTAGATTACGCTATTATCTATGCGGTAAACTATTTAATATTCTACTTCGGGAAAGTCTACTGTAGAAAATAGCATTTCAGATAAAACACAAATGTACAAATATTTAGTTTTTTAATGGTGTCAATGTCAATATTATTTTATACATCTTTATTTTATTGCTTGTTAACTATGAGAAATACTACCTTGTTGCAATTAAATTAATTGGAAAAATGTCTCAACAAAAATAACTTGTTTAGACATAGTTAATTAGGGACAAAAGACAAACATGATAAACGTGCTGTCAAAAGCACTTTGAGGTCCTGAATCCATCAAATATAATACGCTAACCTTGTTCTTTTATCGCAACCCTTTTAATCACTAATCACCAAGTCAATTTTATTGTGCTACATTAACAGGGTATAACAAACAGTTCTAATTGCTGAACTATGCACATTGATGTAAAGCAGCAAAAAGCAAGTAATAATTAGTTGTAGTAAATAGCTTTCTTTGGAGGAAATCAACTTGTATGTGAAGTAAGCGGTTCCGAATTTGATGGCATGCAAAAATAGAGGTATACCTAATATAAGTCATGAAAGGGAATACTTTTACAAGCATCTATTATGTATGGAAAACAAAACAAGTGTTGTTTTGTATATGGTCATAAAAGTAGTTCAGTCAGTACAGCTAACAAAATTTTTGTAACCGTTCCACGAGATTATCAACGTATGAAAAAGTTGTTTAAGGCCCCTAGATGTGAAATGCCGAAATCGCAAAGTATGTTTTTCTGTTGTGAAGATCATCTTAATTCTTACTGTAAGTTTTATTATTATTTTTGGGGTTATAAGTGTTTACCATTCAGTTTCTTTTTTATTATAGCTTGAAGAGGATATGAAAAATTATATGCGTTTTAAGTTGATAGAGGGAAATGTTATAATAAAGAACGACGTTATTCCCCATATATTCGACTGAGCCCCGAAAATAAATTGCAATTTATATTTATTCTGACCTCTAAAATAAATGTCAAGTTTAGGATACATTTCTGATTCTTACATTTTTATGTTTACAAATAGTATGTTTCCAACAACCCACTGTGATCAAATTATCAATGCTACGTTAATTTGATAAAAAGTTTGATGAAAGTTCACAAATTCCATAACAATGAACAAGKCTTCAGAAGWCATCACTTATATTTCATTTTTCTTGGCGTATTTTAATTCGCTTGTCACAAAATGAACGCAAACAACAAACTGATAAATTGACGGACTGAGGCTGACGCGTGACGCGCTGACCCCAGATGTAAACAAGCGGCCATTTACAAGACATTTGACGTCACGGCCAATATGTTCGCGTTTTGGCGGTCCTTTTAAATATTCACATTTTTAATATTAAAAATACACCTTACTATCCATTTTTTCGAATTTATAAGCTGTCACAGCTATTTTGTGGATTAGATGCTACCTATTAATATGCAATTTAATAAAATATAAATACATGGCAAATACCCAATAGTCCACCGGTGAGTTCAAGAACAATAAGTAAGCAGCGACGCAAACAACTAAAGGAAGAAGATAAAGATGTCCATCTAGTAAGAATGTAAAAAAGAACGAAAAAACCTTGTAACTACTATAGCCAGCTTATATTGCTCAATAATTAATGACTAGGATCTTAATTTCAACTGTGCGGATGAAATACTAAGCATTTTTTTTTATAGAAAATAGACATTTTTATGGGAAACGCCTAACAAGAGGCAAGTGATAATGGAATCTTCAAGAATAAGGAAATATCAGTATAAATATTTAATTGAAATACAACGACTTCGTGAGGAAAACAAAACAATTTACTGCATCGATGTAATGTGTTTTACACACATGATGTTGTAAAAAAGGGTTGGGCAGACCAATCCAGCAAATGCTTCTTGAATGTTTTATGTATACGGAACAGAAGAATTATAATTTTAAACGCCGGATCACCAATTGGTTGGGGTCCAGGCACTTTATTATTATCTGTCAAAGAATTAAAGGATTGTAAACTGGATCACCACGAAGAAATGAATTATTCCTACCTAACATTGTTATTTTTTTAGATAATACCAGTTATCACTCGGTATTGAGTAATAAAGTACCCAACACCGCTTCAAAAAGGAGTTCAAGGAGTTCTTCTTATGTACGATATTTTTGTCGAAGAGTCTTACGCAGCAAAAGAACTCTTAGAAATTGTGAGAACATTTAGTTTTGAAAATAACTATGCAATCGATAATATGGCAAAGAAAATCGGACGAACAACCTTAATATTTCCTCCATACCATTGCGTCTTTAATCCGATGGAAAAGGTCTGGGGAACACTAAAACGCAACCGCAACACAAATCCGAAATTTTCCGAAAAAACTACTGAGATTATAATAGTTGAAACAGGAAAGATTAGAGCAGAATTGTAGATAAAATGTGTGCAACATGTGATTCTTATCGCAAAAATATTGCTCCAGGTGACGATGCAGATTAAAATTATTTTTTAGCTATTTACTTTATTGTTGACAATATTTTTTTGACTTTATGTGTATTTAATAATAACCGATTTCTGTTAAATTTAATCAATGATCTCTCATTTTTAACCCTACTCCTGTATAGAGCATCTGTAATATAAGCATGCTCACCCTCAATCCAGCAAGTACGACCCCGAACGACTTACAAATCAGGCGGAACGTCCCATTGTACTTAAAAAGTTAAATACGGTAAGGGTAGGCTAAGTGTAATAAAATCTAGTTTTTGTTTGATGTACTGTATCTGCCTTCACCTTTTTGGGTCATTAAGTCTTCTTCCCCGCAGGGTAACGAGCTGTAAAAATGTTTCACTTGGCGTCTGCTTCGCCAACTTGGACAACGCTGTTACAATCGCTGCACAACAATACACTTATTGAATATTTGACACTTTTCTTCTGTACAACTTGAATAAATTAAATAAAGATAATAACAAATTATTCTAAGTTTACTCTCAAGCTCTACAAGACAAATTTGAGCTTAGCGGAATCCATCAAATATGTTGAAATAGGGTGAAAAAGATGACAGAAAATATGTGCAGTACAATGAATACTGTGCTACCATACATTACATAATAGAAGTATGGATGAATGAATAATGTTAGCCGCCTCTGACGGTAATCATGTAATTTACCCAAAGGTTTATTACAACTGCATTCCGTAACCTGCACACAACACTGCAAAATTTATGTGCAGTAGTTATCCAGGCATGAACTTGTATCATGTGTAAATGGTAGATGGGTCTTCCAGTCGTTCTTAATTAACTAAAGCTAGAATGCAATTAGTCAAACGTCACTACGCCAGCGCAGCTACTTATATGATGCTTTTAATTAGCTCTCACGTTGCTGTCACTTCTTTACTACATTAAAGTTAAATAGAGATGACTACCCGGGGTCTCGTACATTTCAACCTCTCATAATCGGATAAACGATATAAGTACTTATATCCTTGCTGTCGGATGTATATTAGGTTTGTCTGTTGGCAGCGTTTTAGTTAATTTCTCTTAAGGTTGGTAAATAATGAATCTGCACTCTAGTTGACATTTTTGACAAACGTGGTAGCAGTAGCCAGTTTATTATAAGAGACCGAACTGTATAAAAACTTGTAGCAGGGAATAGAAAAATTTAATTAATTTAATATTGATAAAATAAGTAAAGTAGAAAAGTAAAAATTTAAAAATGTTGTTAGCAACTTAATTGAAAATTGTGAGCTGTGTAGATGGAAGTAGCCGCAGAAACGAGGGAAATAGGCGAAAAGTTAATATAGCCAAATTGCTACTCTACATCGGCGAGGAAGGTATTTCAGTTTATAATACGTTCATATTCACCATTAAAGGAGATGAGAACGAGCTTAAACCAATACTAACACCATTTGGGAACTATTTCTTGTCCAAGCAAAACTTATGAAATAGGCTAATTTGTAACTGACTTGAAAACTGCCTAATGAGGGGTAACTTTGCCTGTGGATTTTAAAACTTAGGGATTGAGGGAATGTTGATTACAAGATAAAACATATCTGAATCTAGAGTTGTTTATGCATCAGTAGAAAAACCTAAATAAGTTAGACATGAAAGCACAAACAGTATCTACATCATCATAACACGTACCTAGTTTCTCCGTGGTTAAGGCAGACAGGAAAGTTTTGATTCAATCATTTTACTTGCCGCCGTCCCAGGCACAAGGAATCCACCTCTGGTTACATGAACGGTGACGCTTAACATAGATAACCGCCGTTGCCGGGGCATTTTTTCATGAATGACTATGTTGAACCGTTAGTTTTCCCCATCATTTGTATAATATGCATAGATTTTTCCAATAATGGACGTCATCGAAGCGATCAAGTAGGTGTCAAATTGGGTTTAGAACTATTGATGGAAGGAAATACTTATGCTTATTCTTTACATGAGCAAGCGATTTTTAGGAAAATATTTAGAGGTTTAAATTGTATTTTTGAGAAGTTCATGGCACGCTGCCGAATTTTAAGGTCCCTTTTTTGAAGAATATATTTACGTTTTATTTAATTTTCGTGCAAGTACCCCATTTGTTATTATTAGGCATATAAAGCAAATTAAAAAGTAATAGCTTCAAGCACTACAGTTTCTATTACTGTTGTCACCTTGGGAACATGACAATCGCGTATTGCAACAAATGTTAGAATCTTAGAAATAGAAATGATATTGTTTCTAATGTCGAACAAGAACTATACATTAATTTAGGAACGACAAAGCTTTTTGACTTCCTTTGACAATAATAAATATTAATGAATGAAATACATAAATAATTTTAACTTGTGTTGGTGTGTGACGTAGATTTACCTACCTCCACTTAATGCGTACGGCAGCTGATTTATTGATGTACAATATGGGGTGGGTTCACACAATTAAGAGGTAGAATAAATCAGCAATTAATATTATCTAATAAAATTTGGCGCCAGCTAATTTGTTGAAACGTAACTTAAGTGTCCAAAATAGCAAAACACATAAGCAACAAAAAAAATCAAAAACAAAATGCTTTAGTACTAACTAGATTATTTAATAATTAACCAAATGTTTGAAAAAGGGTAAAACATGTAATTTCTTTAGCAATATGAGTATTTCAAAAAGTATATCTGTAGGCGTTTAAAGTCAGTACCGGATTTAAGAGATACACGTGTATGACCTTTACATATCTCTTACGAATAATTATATAAGTTGTGAAGACACACTAATCTTAAAATTTGACGGTAATAGTTATGTGTTTTCACATATAAAATAACCGCTGCAAATTGAATCAATACTTCCACATCCAATTGTCAAAGCGACATTTACGTATTTATTACTCATACTATACGATTAGTAATCAGGTTTTGAGCATTTTTTCTCTCTATACATTTTTTCTAAGACAAACGGTCCTCGTGATATTAGCAAAAATACATAAATTTTTAAAATCTGTTTTTTCCAAATAACTCGAAAAGTATTAACTTAACAAAAAAAATACAAGAGTGCTTTCCGATCAGAAATTTGATTTCCTATATAATACCAAAATTAAAAAAAGATCGTACAAACAGGGACCAATTGGGGAGTTACCCCCCAATTTGGCCCCCTTCCCGATACCCTGCTTACCCCAAAAACAATAGGTTGCTTTGGGTAGTTGAGATCTATACGTTTGCCAAATTTTAAGTTCATATATTAAGTCTTTCAAAAGTTACCGTGTCCTCAAACACAACTACAGACACACAGATACAGACAAGAATCTTTTTTGCTCAAATTTTGTTTTTTTACGCTTTCGACCATTTTAATGCGAATGAGCAAATAAAATTTTTTGAAATTTTTTTTCGCGATGCAATATTTTCCCGCCGTTGAATGTGGAAATAGAAAGAATCAGATGTGATAGCAACGTAGGTATGAATGATCAACAATTCAAAAATAGCGACAAAAAGGCGTTAAGTTCTATGGATAGATTTAAAGTCTGCCTTAAGGCTTGTCGTCAGTACCCTGCAGAAGTAAAGATGATGGTTTCTTTTCTGCCAAAAAATTATCTCTGCCGGCTATCCCAGAATACTTCTACATAGGTCTTCCCGTGAATGATGCTTGGAGTTTTTCTATACTGCAAAGCAAACGACGAAGATCATTGGCTACGAAGACCGGAGTCAACAAAAAAAAGCGTCGATGCTACAGAAAATAGGAAGAAATATGCAGGCCTAAAATTCACGACGAAAAATTAGTAAACGAATAGAACAACGAAATCTATTATACCTTACATGTTTAGCCTTATTTGTAGATGAGTGTAAATTAGCGAATTCTCTAATTGCAGTAACTGAGGTGCTGCTTGTCGGAGGTGAACAACCCAAGTCATACGATTTCTACTTTAGTGTGAACTACTACTTACTACGGATGATAATGTACTCATTGTTGCCAGATGGAAATGGAACTGAAGCGCAGAAAATTACTTGTTACAGGTGGTTGCTGCTAAAATGTGAAACAAAATACATTAGACACTTTAGGGTAAAAGAAGGAGAACAGTTTATTACATCTAAAAACAGTAGACCTTCTGTCGCTATCTTTAACGCTTTAAATAATAATAATAATAATAATAATAATAATAATAATAATAATAATAATGTGTATGTATATTCAGTAAACGGGAATTCGGGGATTTTACGAACAGTGTGTGGTACTAAATCTTCTTAAAATGACACGAATGAAAGCAATGTGCTGTCGGTATTTCTAGGATGACTAAAACGTTTTGTAGAGTGGGCACTGTACTTACCCCTCTTAGCTACAACCATGAGCATAGAGCATCACTAAGCAGATTCGTTTCTCGAGAGATACTACTTTATACGCAATTCTAAATCCCTTATTTACGTTTCTGATGCCTACAACTGCTAACGCTTAAGCGTGTAAAGCGAATATATACAGAATTTAATATGAGACGTACCTGTAGTAACGTGAATTTATGCAATATATTCTAATTGTTACAAGTAGGTACTTATTAATGTTGGTCCATACGGTGAATGTGTTTTATTCATCCTTATATTGCTTTTCAATCGATACTTTGTACTGAATAAAATAGTTAAAAAATAGTTATTATAGAAGGCCTAAAGGTTATATTTTGTTGAACAAATAAGATTAATAATAATTTACAAAGAAACTTCCATTCTTTTTCATTTCACAGCTAATAATGTTGCTTGCAGTAAAACTAATAAGTAAACAAAACTCACTATGCCACGGATCCGATTTCTTCAAACAATAAGTGAATACATTTTCAAGGATTTTATTCCAGTTTAGACAAGGAAGTGAAACTCCACAATCCATGTTTAGATTCCCAAATCTTCCATCCTTAAATTCTTGTTCGTACATAAACAACAATGGCGATCGTATGCAAATAGAACAGAACAGAAACTGGGCATAAATTGAACATCTCGCGCGACTATAACAACGTACAATTCCTACGTTACAAAAGCCTTTGTAACCGTTTGCTAAATTTCACATCGTATCTTGGCTTGTTACGTATGTATTCTGCTCACCAGCTAGGAACGGTTATTATGGCAGGTCATGTTTTGTTATTTCCATGCTGGTGCAGGAACGCTCCTACGCTATTTGTGCGAGTTTACGTGCTCGAAGTAACGTTGCATTAAATGAAATCGTATTTCGAAGTTAACACAAAAGCAAGATAGAGCAAATGCAATTGTAACAGTATATGTACATTTGTAGAAATAATGTTTAGAAGCAAACTTAGTACGCAAATTGTCAAATCTGAACAAATGAATTTATAGTAATATACCTTTATAACTACAAGGTGTGCTACTGAGAACTCCATCAATGGATATGCAAAACATAGTTAAGAAAAAAAAGGTACTAATGCCGCACATCAGGCTAAAATATTTTCAAGAATCCGGCACACTACTTACTTAAAATAGTACACCTCGTATATTATACCATTACTAGATTCTAAGCGAAATTCCATACTTAAGTTCATAACCAGTAACCATTTTTGACGTATTTTAAAGTTATCTCGAAATTTACGCTTGCAGACCGGAAAATAATGTATAACATGCTTTGTTTATATTTGAACTTGGGGTCGTGTCTCTCTCGAAAAAAAAAACACTCTGGCAGACTCAAAAATAAAAAAAAATTGAAGAAACTTTTAATAGTCAATTGACTCATATGGAAACTCTTATTTTAATAAAAGTAATTTTATTCGACATTAAAAATAAGGAAAACTTTGTATAAGGTTGTCCATTTCGAAATGTTTTAGTTTTCTAAAAACACGCAATTTAGCATTTTTCTATTGCAAGAATGTGGCTTTTAAGTTCAATTATATTATCTAAGTGAAAGCCAAGGCTCTCAACGCCGTCTAGACGGAACACTGCAAACTAGGTGGGTTCAAACTAAGGCAACCATTTACGACCTAGTGCAGATATCCTAGCGATGGCATCGACGAAGTGTATGCGCGAACGATGGCGCTGAGAGCCCTGGCTCTCACATTTATACCGCACGCTGCGGTTAAGGCGGCACTCTACTGTGGTCAATGTACTTAATATCCCTGCCTGGAGAGCTTATACAAGAGCAAAACTAGTCGTGCAGATGTTTATTAATTTTCAGTAATATTTAGGTGACCAGCACGACGTTATGAAACAAACGTGTTTTAAGACAATGTCACACTTAAAAATACGTAAGTGTAACTTACTGTTTTAAAACTAAATATCGTAAACAATCGGAAATACCTTGGCCATATAAAAAAATATATATACCACGTATGCGTAGTATTTGCATCACGTGAATTTGAGGGATACCATGTTTTAACGCAATAACGCAAAAACTTCCTAATATTTTGGAAGGAGCGAAACGGTTTCTGCAGTCAACTCAGAAATAAAATCGGTAGCTATTCTAGTAGCCCTTCTTTCATGTGCAAATATATAGTGAGTAGGTACTGACTAAGGTCGTCTATTATAGTTGCAAGCAACAATCTATGATATTTGATTTTTTCCGTACACATAAATCAATGAGCATTATTTAGTATTATTATTTGAACTACAAATATTTCTCATCTAATAGCATTTAATGCATGGCTAAATKGTATTCTTTCCTAATTTAATAAGTAGTGTCTATTTTTATAACCATGAATGGTAAACATTCCAATTTTGATGCGGTAGCCCATACATTTTTGACCGTGGTGTGTAATCGTCCACTGCCCTGCGTCTTCACAGGTTAAAATTTTATTTTAATCCTGAGGGTCATAATCGTAGTTTCTACCTGTATATATTTTTGGAAATAAGAAGAAATCTACTCCTACCATAAACGGCATTGAAAGTATATGTGTTTACTTATATTTTAAAGTTTTACAGCATATAAGCGTATCAAGTGCAATATTTTTTACTTATTTAGTCATATCTATATATATGCTTACATTTAGCCACTTATTTAGAAGCGTTTGTGACAAATACATTTCGTAGGGCAACTGGTCAGAAAGATTATTGCTGATTTTAAACCATGGGGCAACTGATTACTCCGAAACAATTAAATATGTTCATTCTTATCACTAGGAACTGTCGCGGCACCTGAGTGCTTAATCGACTGCTCCGACCATACCCTGCAAAAGTATGTTAAAACATACTATATATATAAGTAATGCTTGATGGAAAGCCAGGTAATAAGAAAGTGGAGATACGACTATTTAAAATCTGTAAAAATGTATAGGCAGGAAAACCGTCCGATATTTTTCCTCGACGAAACAATGTACGATACCCATGATACAATAGAAAAAGGATGGGTCAATATACCGGCGTCAAAAGGAAAAAGAATATTGCTTCTACACGCAGGAGGTGAAAATGGTTTCGTTCCTGCCCAACTAGCAACTTACAGCTCTAGAATAGTCAGGTAAACGTTTATAAAACAATTTTTATAAAGCAGTGGCACTCTTGTAAACATTGTCACAACGCTTATAGAATGCTTAAAGATGCAAAAAGGCGCATCTTTATAAAATATTTTAGTTATATACAGTATCCCATAATAGTTTTGGTAGGTGTTATAGAACAGTTTTGTAGATAGTTACAGAGCTGGTATAAAAATTACTATAWATCAGTTACAAAAGGGTTTTATAGCAATTCATTATAAAACAGTGTTATAAATGTTACGGTATTATCTATTATGACACAATTCTGTCGCATTCAGCATCTTCAAAGCAATCTTTCTGTGTTTTAATTGATTTGGCGGAGAATAATTTATTTCTTAACGATTGGGTAAAGTTGCAATCCATATTCCTCTTCTGTAAAATAAAACATGTCCTCAGACCGAGATATATACTGTACCAGATGACCTAAATTATGCGCGGTATTGAATTGTAGTCAATGAAACTACTACCAAACAAAATTTTCTGTGTAACATATGCACATATGTGTACAAAATTTTTAAGCGCTTCAAAAATAACAAGTATTTCATCAATTTAAAAGAAATATTTAGAAAATACAAGAAATATTTTTATTCATGTGGCATCTTAAACCTATCTGCACTGTTTATAAAACGCATTTTATAATCATTGTTGTTAGAAACATTACTTTTGTACATTACTATTTTCTAAAACAAATAATTTTTAGTGGGCTTTACCCAATGGCGGCCATATATGTGTTTATAATCATGATAATAATATGGCTTCTTCCTTATAAAACACGATTATCACAGAAGAAATTGCTATATAACAAATTGTTTTTTACTTGTGTCAAATCAAGACTTAATATAATAGTTTTATAGGTGTTCACAAGATGACGATTCAGTGTTGAATAACACATATTTAAATCCTTTATAAAATAATTTGTCTCCACTGGGAAAATGTTCTGTAAGAAGTTGTGTAAACCTTTATACAATGGGTATAAAACGGTGCTTAACTCTGTTTTATAATTTTGCTGCGAAAACGTTCCTAACACTAAACTATATAACATTTAGTGTACTGAAGCTGAATACTCGTAAGGGAGTACCTTATAAAATAAAATAGACATCGAGGAACAATAATAAAACAACAATAAAGCAAATATGCCTGGCTGTTTGGAAATTATAAAATAATTTTGCTTGTTGGGTGGAGCCCTGTATCTTGGATGTAAAAACTTAAAAGAAGCAAGCGCCGATTATCATTCTGAAGTGTTTTAAAATTGGTTCAAAAACATTTTATTGCCGAAATTGCCACCAAACAGCGTCATAGCAATGGACAACGCTAGTTACCATTCGGAGCAACTGGATAAAATTCTAAATAAAACAACTAATAAGCCAACCATTCAAGAAAAGGAGATTTATATTTCGAAGAAGATGACACAAAAAACAAAGTGCTTGGCACAAAAAAATTTTCGAAGAAATTTAACATTGACATTCTCGCTTCTGAATGTGGACACACCATTCTACGATTACTCCCATATCATTGCATTTTCAACCCCATTAAAACGATATGGGGGCAGTTGAAACAAAGAATTCATTGAGGGAACACCGGTGGAAAATTTAACAATGAAATGCTGCTAAAAATTAGACACGAAGCTGAAATAACAAGTGTCGAGTATGTTTTTATATTAAATTTGTATAAATTCGGTATGACATGCAAAGGCTTTTATTTCATACATCGGAAATTCTAACCCAATAAAGTATCACATAATAATAGATCATGGGTCGCACTAGATAGCATCAGTTCTGCATTAAATAAAATTTGTTATAAAAGCTTCTATGTTTTATTGATTGCTAAATTATCACAAATAACAAATTTCAAAAATGTACAGTGGAAAAGGTAAAATTTTAGCCAACAAGATTTTTTTAAATACGGTCCATTAAGGAACTTTGAAGCGTGCCACTAATCCCAATAGTTTAGGACAGCCAACCATAAGGTTGTAAAAACCCTCATTTACAATACAATAGTTTACGATGGCCGGCCATCAAGCTGTAAAGCCCTGTGCATAAGTCAGTCTCATAGATCGTTGCTTGATACTTTACTTTAGTCCATTGCCAAATATCAAACATTCACACAGCATTTTGTGTATGAGCAGAAATTATTGCTAAAATTTCGGATAAATACATATTCTGCTTTTGCACATAACGAGGCGGTGAAATAAATAAATCCCGTGATTTGTAAAACGGAGTAAAATACATTTCTTTGAATATTTGCTTTTAATATCAGCATGTTGAGATACATATCTACAGGTCAAGTAGTAGCAGAACATTGGAAAGCTATGTGGAATGTACGTATAGTTAACCAGTTGAACATACTCTTTAATTTCCATACAAAAGCATAGCCACATGCATATGCAACTGAAACTTCATTATACAACGCGACAAATCGGAGCTGCGCGCTTCTAAAAGCATTTCGCTCACCCACAATACTTGTTTCCATATATCACAGAGAAGTGGCGACTATTCTTTCCATCTTACTTCCGCCCTTTTTCAACTGCAGTATGAATGTGTCGTTCTGATGTAAGCTGAATCGCACTTCTGCCAGCTATTTGCCAGATAAGTGTCCAACATATGTCGCGACGCGTTTAGACGAAACATTTTGTAGACCCGGGATTTATCGTAACTGGGCAGATTGAAATGTGTATAAACTTTCTTGAACAAACATTCATAAAACTTTATCTTGTACTATTTTCTACAGAAAAACTTAAGCAGTGACATTTTACGTTGCTGCTAATAGTAGCGAGATCGATGTACCATGCTTATTGATTTTTTTTTGTGAAGTACGTTTTGACTGAACTTGTAAAGCATTATTTAAATACTACGAGTATATCGTGCAATGCAACCGTGAGAAATAACACACTGTATATTTTAAATACTGCACATTTTATAAGTCTTTATTATTTTTATCTTCTGCATTATCGTGGGAATGGCCGTTATGTTTCGGACCACTTTGATTATTTTCATTATCTTTCTACGCTCAGTGGATTAACAGGAACTGGAATGAGTACCTACTAAAAAGATAGTGTTATCTTTATAGTATGTGTGTAGAAGTTATTAAGCTACATACTCTTAGTATTTAGAAGTAAATGCGCAACACACGTAAGGTTATATAAGAGAATAAAAATGTATTTGTAATTAATAACAATAAAAATAAAAGCTACTCATTGCTTGGAAGAATTCTCGTCAACCTAATTCTAAACTTTCCCTCTTACAGTCAATAAACAGATACTGCAAAATTAATTCCGAGTTTATTTTTAAGCCTTAAAAGTGCTACATTTACGCAGTTAATATCGTGGATCATTAAAAACTCTTGTCAAAAGTGCTACAATCAAACTAATAGTAAACAATTTAATTATACACCTAGTGATTGGTACAACTGTCATTCTTTTATCAGAAGGTCAATCATAAGTTTGACAGGTAATCGTGGTAGTATGTTTTTGTTTGTTTCTCATTTTATATAAATTAAACAGCTGATACATTAATTTCTATTGTGGTTTATTCAACTTAACTTTTGCTACAATCTATTTTAACTGAAAAACTGAATGTTACTATATATTTCTGTTTGTTTTTCCAGGACTACTAAAACTCTAAAACTCTACTAAACTATTTTAGCCAACTATATAATAATTCTACTGCAACATCTTCCTTTCTATACACAACACATAATAAAGAGCAAAACCTAATTCTACTACATAATGTTCTCTTTAAATCGAGATGATGGTTTTACAGTCTCTAAGCTTTCTCTATCAACTAACCAAACTAACTAACAAAAGTTTTACAAGATTTATAGTCACTAAGTGACTGTCTGATATGAAAGCTATTACGCATGAATTCTACTCCCACTCTATCTTTTACCACATAAGACCTTGAAGTTTGTTCTCTTTTTACTATTTGTGTGCCACCTACTCTTATTTCCTTTCTTAAAAGTCAGAATTTCCCTCTCCTGAATTCTGCTTTTCCAAAAGTTTTTCATGTGTTTCGTCTGTTTTATTTAATCTCCACTATTAACTGGAAGTTTTGTTTTTAGATGTCTATTCATGAGCAAATGAGTTGCGACAATCCCACTCCTGCATTTGGAAGAGGAAAGTAACAGTAATAATAGCTCGACATAACTCATCAGTTTTTAGCAGGTCCAATTTATTAACAGTAATTAATTTTTCCTAAAACGCTTTATCGCCAATGCCTAATACTACTCTGTCTCTTAATCATGTTTTCTTTTTCTGACCCAAATTTACGTTTTAGCAATTCTTTTTACATCTGTTAGGAAATAATTAAAAGGTTCAGACTCCTCCTGTTTCGGAAGTGAAATATAAATATTATTCTTTGGGTTTAAATAGTCTTGAATTCATCTATAACTGATGTTAGTTCTTATTCTTTCTTACACATGTTCTAACTTTTTAGCCTCTACTCACTAACTCTCGTCCTCTGACTGCGTCTTGTTCTGTTTGGTCCTAATTTTATATAAATTAAACAGCTGGTACATAAATTTATATTGTGGTTCATTTAGCTTAACTTTTGCTACAATCTATTTTAACTGACAGTTGCTATATGTCCTGTTTGTTTTTCCAGGACTAGTAGAACCGTAAACTTAACTCATTTAGCCAACTATATAATAAATCTACTGCAACAGTTTTGTGGGGTTTTAGGCAGAAAGTCGTATTCCACTTAGTAACTGGGGTCCTCAAAAGTATTCTTTTGAATTTAGAGAATTAAGATTAAATGGTCTTAAGCATTGTACTTGGTCTATGCGCTGTATAAGATGTATATCACCATCAAAATAGACTAGAAATTTTAAGAAATGTAGTTGAACCGATGCAGTTAAATTAATCTAAACGCTATAAGTATACTGGAAGCCAAATGAACGTTCCATATTCTATACTTTGTGATTGTACTAATTCWGTAGGTCAGGTCTGGTAACCACTAGAGTCAAAGGAAGGCGAACAGTCAATCCATGTCGCATTGTTGGACACATATAGGTACTGCTTTTTGCCTGATACAAATCTCATTTGCCGAGTTAAAAAAATTCATGCCTGCGTAGTTTGATTATCCAAGGGGTCTTGAAGAAATATTATATATGCAGTGAGAGAATACAAAACTGTACCTAACAGGATGCTTTACGAATGATAATGACCTTTACGAAATTAACAATGCAACCCAAAATACATTTGCAGAGGTAACATTGATAATTGCTCATCGTCTTAAAAAATATAAAACGTAGAGCTGTATAAATTCGTAAATTTTGATATAAACTTCAACCGTTTGCTTTAAGTAAATTAGGTATTGTAAAACAAATTTTGTTTTTGAAAAATGTTTATTCAATAACATTAATGTAATAAATGCTCAAAATGTCACCCTCCGCTGTTTTCACAAGCTTGAATTCCTGTCCAAAACAATCTTTTAACATGCATTAACATTTCTGGAGTGATGGATCTACATGCATCACGTATTTTATTTTTTAAATGTTCTACACTTTCAATTGGTGTTTGGCATACTTGCTCTATTACCATTCCCACAGAAAAAAATCCTATCTATCGGTTAGGCAAAACCAAATCAAGATGAATTCGCACTATTCTATGATAATGCGCAGGTGCCCCATCTTGTTGTAACAATAGATCTTGTCTTACATGTAAATTTACGTTTTGGAGAAGTACCGGTAAAATGTTTCTTAAAAAATTTAGATAAGTATTGCCGTTTAAACTATCGCGAAAAAAATAAGGTCCAACAAATTGATTCCCCAATGTTCCGCACCAGACATTCGTCAAGTAGATAATTTGAAAATGTCCTTCTCGAATCCAACGTGGATTTTCTTGCGCATAATAATGCATGCTATGTTTGTTAACTCCACCATTATTAAAAAATCTTGCTTCATCTGAGAAGCAAATGTTTTCATAAAATCTCACATTCAAATTTTTGTGTTCCCGAAAAAAGTTACAAAAAGCCAGTCCTTTAGGATAATCTGTCTCCTTTAAGGCCTGAACCAATTGCACGTGATACGGATGAAATTGATTGCCTTTAATTATTCGGTGTACTGAAGACTAATATCGGTTGCTCTTGAGACTACCCTTTGACTTATATGAGGATTTTCGTCAATCATTTCCAATACTCTAATTTCATTGTCAGGGCCTGTTGCTGTTCTTTCTCTTGACTTATTCATTAAAGTTAATTCAAGTCTCTTGAAAATTGTATCGGCAGGAGCTCTTTTATTTGGAAAACGTTGTCTGTATAAACGGGCATTCACCATAAATCAAAATCATATCTGTTTTTTCATCATTTGAATAATTTTTAACTTTTAATAAATGCAGTGGCAGGAACCATAGCGCATAACCGCCATGCATGAATTACCAATTTATTTTTAAAATAATACCATTATGTAAAATAACCACATTGGCTATGAGAATGTATTTTGGGTTGCATTTTTAATTTCGTCAGAGTCATCATCATTCGTGAAACATCGTGTATAATGAATGAATTATGTGCATTTCAGCATGAACCGCTATTTGAATTAATGTGCACTTTGTAAGGTGCCGCGTTTACGAGCTCTTGCTTGTTTTATACCAGTGTAGTAATTAACTCCAATTAGCCTCCTTCCCCAGCAGAACTTTTCGAATCCACATCCGTCGCTCGAGGAAGTTGTACAAGCTCCACATATTTCATACCCGCATTCCCCCATCCCACCCCGACCATTTCGCCTCGGCGGGACGGCGAAGAACTTTATCAAACAAAAGAAAACAGGCGGAACGCCCGCGGATTGTTCGGACAACTCCCTGTGTGACAGGTAACATCTTTATAATTTGCAGCCTTCAGGAACCACGACGCAATCGCAGCATCCCTCTCCCCTTACTTTCAGACACCGTCCGCGCGAAGCCTCGCACAGAATTGGCAAAGCATGCGGGATTTTCAGCGCTTCACGTTTCAGCGGGCGCACGAACTTTGCGGTCCGCAGTTCGAATATCGCCGAAAGAAACTAATTTAATTTGGCCATTGTATTTGAGCGCGCCGCGCGAATGGAGGAATTTGATTAGAGTGCCGGTCGAAAACACCCTTATCAATGTTTCCCAGTTGGAAATCCGGTGATGCTAACGATTATGTGGGTTCAAGTGCCAGGGGGTTAATGAACAGTGCCAACTCGGGTAATGCCGTCATCAGGGAGACACCTGAGCACTGCGTCTTCAGGTACCTTGTGCCCTTCACGAGGTTCTGGGGAGTTTTCACTGCTATCGGTGAGTGATTTTGTTCTAAGTGTGTTTGGTGATTCACATTCAACACAAAATATCTAAACAAAACCCAACTGTACCTCAATAGTTACGTAAAAACCATTCTCATTTATGATTTAATGTTGAGAATGCAGTATTTCGAGGATACTTTAAATTAATAAAAATTCTACATAAGCGCGTTTTTACTGGTATTTAGAGAGGTGTGGTAGCAACACTATTTGTGTTAGTTTCAAAATTTTAACTTTAGCTTTCGAGATGCTTTATTTCTTTATCAGAACTATTGACGCCAAGGAAACATGAAGTTTAACTTTGGGTTTATATAATAATAATCTAAATATCACCTTTGTGTATTCTATACGCAAATCTGTGGTGCTATATGCCATTAGTTATATTTAGAATTAAACCTGAGATTTTATTTTGGTAAATTTTCCCAAGAATAATTATAGAAACTTATATACACTGAAAAATGAAGCAGTACAAATTAATGGTTAAATAACATCCGTTAATCAAGTACATATATGGAATCTAAGCTGTATTCATTTACCGCGAAATTATACTACTCATCATAGAAGAGACGTTTGCCTTTGTTATTCTGAGGTGTCATAAGAAATTATATCGTTATTGTTGCTTATTAACGTAAAAAATCAAATTGCGTTACTTAGAAAAAAAGTAATAAACAAACAATCAGTACTATTTGTATTGGTCCACACTAATAAGAATATAGGTAGATCAATGATTTTGAAAATAATGAAATAGAGGAAAGAAAGTGATACTGACTGTCAGGTTTATGCATCCAACGACACAGTAAGAAGGTATAAAATTGTGTAAACGAAAACTATGGCTTGTACATAACAATGGATATCGGCTCAAAATTTACAAATCTATTACAGACCAAGCGCATATTAGAGACCAGCGAATGCTTCTCAGCAATTTAGATTCCCCAACGAACACTCGCCAGTCTACAAATTATTATTAATAATTATTATAAATAGTAACTGACACTGTCATGTCAAGCAAGTAGATCATAGTGATACGTGCCCATAAGAAGGTAAAAGCTATTCTGTTTTGTTGTTTTAAAGCTTATTACTATGAAACATCTTCTGCGTAGATTTTTAGTAAATTATTAGTAAAATCAATAATAAACAAGCATAATGCGTAGAAAATTAAGATATATAAATAAGATGTAGGTTACAAATAAAGGAGACAGCAACCAGTACAGTCGATAAATTTAAATATCTTTAAGATACTATAAAAAGAGATGGAAGCCACCACACTAAGATTACGAACAAAATAACAGCAGAACGATATTAGTTCAGTAAACAAAACATTTAAAAACTAAAAAAAATTACAAGAAAGAAAAGATATCAGTCTTTAAATCAGCACTTATACCCGTTCTTCTTTATGGTAGGAATGATCTAAACAAGCTACAGAAATGAAAAAAAATATTAGGATAATTATAATACTCGCCGTAGTATAAGAGTATGAAATGAACGGTATTTGTATAGAATGGGCAAGCAACAGATCAAAAGAATTTAATATTCCAAGTAGGGGAAGACTGAGACTAAGAGAAATGTGAGATAGCACATATCCAGTGATGGAAAACGCTGATGATTCATCCTCTATACCAATCATTACGCGTCATAAAACCATCATTTGTTTGATGTTTACTTCTACAATAAATCTCCCCGAAGTCTATCAAATCCACTATATTTAATAAATAGGCAAAGCGCTTTCAGCTATAATTAGCCCATCAGTGCCTCATAATGTAAAAAAGGAACACAAAAGAATTTATAAAACTGACATTGTCAAAATCGAAATAAGCAATCTTGACTTCAAACAAAAAAGTAGCCTGCATGCCAAATGCACAAACATGAAATCAAATAAAGAATTTAGAATAGAACAACTAAAATTACAAAAATCATTCAAAATTGTAAAATCACCGTTGTCTATAATTTTGTATATTTCAAGGATTTCTAGAAAATTTAATTTTGAGGATTTATTACAAACATGTAAAGAATGTAAATTATTTAAAGAGGCAGTGTGTTTAAATGACAATAAATGATTTGCTAACGAAGAATTTGTATTTTTATATTTTTTATATTGTTTCAAGTGTTCATTGCCTCTAATTGAAAAAGATCTTCCCGTTTGATCAATATAAACAGAATTACAATCGTTACAAGAAAAACTATAAACTTCCGAATAATTTAAAGCTGGAATTTTGTCTTTATTGCGAACGGGAAAACACACTGCCTACCGTAGAAAAACCAACACTTATTCCATGAGAGGAAACCAATTTCGATAAACTAAGTGAGACTGGACCAAGAAACCTAAGGGGATGCCAAATTTTGGCTTCCTCAACATAAATGGTGTTAAATTTTGTTATATATTTAAAGTATAATTTTTGTAATACATGATTAGGAAAGTTATTATTAAAAGCAATTTGAAGAATTACACCTAGTTCCTATTCAAAAGCGTTTAAAGAAAGAGGTAATTTAAAAAGTCTGTTAAAAAGAGAATGAAATACGGACATTTTGTGTGTATAAGGGTGAAAAGAAAAGTAATTAATAATGTTATCGGTGCATGTGGGTTTTCTGAAAATGTCGAAAGATATGTAAGGAGAAGACTGATTTCGTATAACTAATAAATCTAAAGATGGAATTTAATTATCAATTTCTATTTCATAACCAAAATTTATAGAATCATGAAGAGAATTAATATATGTAAGAAAATTATTTAAGTCATTGTAATTTTCTTACATATATTAATTCTCTTCATGATTCACAATGACGAGCAACAATAGATTTATAATAAAATGCAAAGTTTTTATAATATTAACTAGATATTTACATAAACAGGCTTTACTTAAAATTTTCGGGTATATATAATTTTTTCATGTAACCATTATCAACCCACTTTTCATAATGTGAGGCTGAATCAAGAAAGAGTTTTCATATAAATCACGAATTAAAAAAATGTTCTTAAAGCATTCCTGCAAAACCGCATGCGTCTCATTCAAGAGACAAGTGCGACGCTTTTTAAAAAAAGACTAAAAGCTAAAGCTTTGAAGAAAAACTGGCCCATAATAAACATAATAAATCAAATTTTACGTGGATAAAGCAAGAACGAAGGTTGTTGAAGAACTTTAAAAAAAAGCTCAGATGTCAAGTTTCATGTTGTACAATTGGACACAATTTATAACCGAGTAAATGAAATAGCTAGAATAGGAAAACCATGAACAGACGGTGAGTGTTTTATAAAGGCATCTTAAGATCTGTTTAGTGATTTTAAAAACAAAACCGAAATTGTAAAAACCAAAGATATTTCTCTGTTTGCTAAATGAGTACACAAGATCGAATTGCTAAAATGGCCTTAGATGTGACCCAACTAACTTCGGCAATACAAACTGTTACACAGGAGTCCTACGACATGAAAGACAAAGGACATATGTAAAATTTATGTCACCTCAAGAAGAATTGTCAGGATTGCTGTCACTACTCTTCAAAAGTCGCAAGATGTACTATTGTAATAAAGCGATAATGTCATCGATGTTAATAAGATTGTTTCCATTGCAACTTATGGAACAAAAAGAATGATTAGGATAATCAAAGAATTCATTTCAATATTAAAAAGTAAAATTGATCACCAAATTCTTGTCTTGTCTTATGCACAATTCTTTTAAAACGCAATAGTTGACGTGATGAACTTAGTTATTAAGATTATCAAAGGCATTTTAACTAATACCTTCTATTATCGTCAATTTAAAGTATTATTAAATGAAATGGACAGGTAGTACTCAAACTTACCTATGCACAGTAAGTGCGATGGTTTTCACAAGGCAATGTTTGAAAGCGTTTTTTTCGTATCTGCATGAAATTAATACGTTCTTAAATAGTAAGGGCAATCATCATCCTGCAATGAAATAATGTAGCTGAATGACCTAAACCTTAAGCTTTAAGGAAAAGGATAGACTGCATTTTCCTTACTAGAAGAACTAGTTTGTTTTSAAAATAAATTGCYTGTTTTGGCTGAAATTATGGAKATGGCTACTCCCGTATTTTCAAACCTTAAGAATTATCGGGAATGAAGCGGTTCTTCTATTGGCAGCACAAGAACGATCAAAACAATGAAACAAGGCTTTGTCGAATGGAATAATATAATCAAACAAAAACAGCTTTTGGTATGCTAACAATCTTTGGATGGACAACATATTTTTCTCTTCCACGAACTTAATAAAAAACAATCTAAAAAACCAAATCAAAGTTTACATTCGAGTAAGGTTGTCGGATTGATTTCTGAATATAGTTTTTATTTCGGCTGGCTCTACCGGTTGAAAGGTTTGCCGATTACTACCTTAAAGTGAAACGGCTTTTTGTCTATCCATAAATAATAGGCTTCATCGCCCCTACTTCCTAACTTACCAGGCAGGCAATCTCCTTAAGTACTTAACCTCAGCCCGCGCTTGATCAACATCGGAAGATTCTGTGAAAGATTAAAAACGCAATCTACTTTTGGAACGGCACTGTAAAATCCGCATTTAATTCTTTAATGGCCACACAATGAATCGAGGACTAGAGTCATTACATGGAGCTTCAAAAGTTCGTTTAATCATTCCTGACGTTATCGATCCCAAAACTCATTATCTCGCATATCTCGCGGAAGTGCAGGCAGTCTTGATTTTATCCGGTTATGAAAACGGGAACCAAGTGCACCGAAGGGCTTCTAGAAAACGAAMTTGACCTTTATGGTTTAACGTTTAGCCCATGTGRTKGCTGTTCTTATTATTAAGCGGCATGTCATTTACTATTTTATGGTACCCGTTATTTTTTTCATTGTACGGTGGATTAAAATCATAAAATACCAAGCCGCCGACAAGACTTCTAACAAATAGTTGTTCGTTTTAGGACTCGAATTGTTTCTACCACTTGAAGTACATTGTTAGCAACTGTATACTGTTAGTATATCATTATTTATATAACATTTACAGCTATCGCCCTATAGCTTTAATTTCAAACTTCGCCTTGTCGGCTAGTAACTTATCAGTCACATATCTAGTCAACTTCTGGACAGCCAACATTGATTCATTCACTGTAAGTCGACTTCGACTAATCTTTGCTAGTTTGTACAATTTGTTTTAAGTGCCGTCGACAAATTTAAGTAATATATACCGACCTTTCCAAAGCCTTGGAAGTTGTGAATCATTTTCTTTTACTAAAAAATTAAAGGCTTTTGGTTTGTGTGATAAGGTAGTGAATTTGTTTAAATCCTTGCTTGTCAATCTCACATAGTTCATTGATTACAGTGGGTTTAGGTCCAGAATATAATTTACGCTGAGTAGAGTTACACAAGGTTCCAACCTCGAGCCATTATTATTTGTAATGT
Source organism: Rhyzopertha dominica (assembly GCA_025024175.1). Classification (NCBI taxonomy): domain Eukaryota; kingdom Metazoa; phylum Arthropoda; class Insecta; order Coleoptera; family Bostrichidae; genus Rhyzopertha; species Rhyzopertha dominica. Next base: position 70,375,689 of record QCXZ01000137.1, read on the forward strand.
ATTCAACGGGGGACTTGAACGGTTTACTTGCCCTCTCTATGTATATGATGACGATTTAAAATTGGCTAAGTGTATAACGTCGGTAGACGACTCCCTCAGATTACAAGAAGACTTAAATAACTTTAACATCTGCTGCATTAACAATAAACTGAAAATTAACTTAAGCAAATGTAAAGTAATTACTGCTACAAAGAAACTTAATCCCATTATTTTTCAGTACTCTTTGAATGAACGTATTATCGCTAATGTTAAGGCAGTTAAAGACTTGGATCTTATTATTTTGTTCCTCATATATATCATATCATATTTCCCTTTTACTTAATAACTCCCTGTTTAGTGAGTGATACACCTTTATTGCACTAGTAATTCTTTCACTTATTTCTTCATCCATACTTCCATTGCTTTGTATTGTAACTCCTAGGTACTTAAAACTCTTAACCTGTCCTATTTGTTTCCCATTTATTGCTATGTCTATCTTTTTGTCCTTTTTTCCTATGACCATTGTTTTAGTCTTGCTCGTATTTATTAACATTTTACGTTTTGTTAGTTCATTCTCCCACAACTCTACATTTTGTTGTAACTTCTCTTCATTTTCTGCACAGATCATCAGGTCATCTGCAAATGCGCATTCTGCTAGCTTTATCACCTTTAATTTTCTATACCCTAATTTGACTTTGTTAGCCTTGTTGTGTAGTTCCCACAATATATCGTCCATTACCATGATAAACAGTGCTGGACTTAACACCCCCCCTTGCCTTAATCCATCCACTACTTGAAAATCCTGTGATTCCGTGTTGCTTGTTCTGACATAATTTTTTGTGTCGCTGTATAAACTCTATGCTTTTTGTGAGCTTATTATTTATACCTCTTTTCTTCATACTTTCCCAGACCAATTTTGCTAGGGATGTTCAAATCAAATGCTTTCTCTAAGTACAGGAATGCTAAACAGATTCCTTCTTCTTTGTCTATCTTTTCCGCCATTTGCTTAATCGTAAATATATGGTCCTGGGTTCTTCGCCCTCTTCTAAACCCGCTTTGTGCTTCGTGTAATTGTGGTTCCAACTTTTCTCTTAATCTTGCTTCAATCAGTCTTTCATAAACCTTTGCTACTACACTTAACAATGTCATTCCTCTATAGTTCCCACATTCTTTTGTGTCTCCCTTTTTATGTATTGGTACAATTATCCCCATTTTCCAGTCATCTGGTACTGCTCCTTTATTCCATGCCATGTTAAATATTTTTGTCAGCACTTTCCTCCGTTTTGGTCCCATACTTTTCAACATTTCTGGTGCAATTTGATCATGCCCCGCCGCCTTTCCTCCTTTTATATTATCAATGACCTTTTTTGCTTCTTCCTCTTCTATAACGTTCTGTTGTTTCTCTTCAACTCTGACTTCTGTGCAATTGGTTTCGGTTTCTGGGTTGAGTAACTCTTCAAAATATTCTTTCCTTTCATTATTTCACTGCCTTCTGTCAGTATTTTCCCTTGCTTGTTTTTTATCTGACCTGCAATGTATTTTTTATCATTTTTGGCATTCTTTAGTATTTTATAAAATAGTTTCTGGTTTGCTTTGCTGTTTTCTTCCATTTTCATCCCAAATTCTTCCCAAGCCTCTCTTTTGGCTTCTTTTACCAATTCTTTGACTTTTATTCTCTGCTCTTTGTATCTTGTGTAATTTTCTATTGTTCGCTTTGCAATATATTGTTTCCATATTTCTTTTTTCTTTGCTACATGGCTTTTTATCTCCCCCTTCCACCAATGAGTCTGTTTTTTCCTTTTGTCTACTAAGATTTTTCCACACACTTCCCTCGCTGTGCTCACTAATATATCCTTAAATTTCATCCAGACTAGTTCTATATCATCTTCATTTCTTATGCTATTTATTATTTCAAATTTTTTCTTCACGAGTCTTTGTACTTGTTTGCGGTTTCATTTTCGACTAGTTTAAACACTCTAATTGCTTCCTTTGTTCTTACTTCTGTCTTTATATGTTTGCTGCGTTTCTTTCTAGGTTATTATTTTTATTTTTCCTAAAAATACTTAATAATGGCAAAAAACATCAAGGCAATTTTTGCATCAATATACTTCATATGGCAAAAATAAAGACAGAAAATGATGCCCCGCAATCGCGTCATATTTATATCTTGACATTTATTTGTTGCAGTTTGCGTTTTCTGTAAATAAAACTAAGGAAGTTGTTTAGAATAAGATTGTCAGTGTTTTGTATCTAAAAACAAACGATACGTTGGCATCAAATCATTCTAAAATAACAGATTATGCGAAAAACCAGCAATGCTTCTGCAGGAGCAAGTTCATCAAATATCCAATTTATATTTACGTGCCGACGTTCACAAATCTACCGAGTATAATTTCCACAAGATCTAAACTACCCAACCCCGAAGTTCTATCCGCAACGAGCCCGTAAGCCGCAATGACGATATACAAGATAAACCAAACTATCAAGTTTGCTTACCTAAATTTGGCCCTAAGTAATATCCCACTTTGAAAAGCTACGCCGGCTATCAGTTGACAAACTTCTGCATCAAGCTAACTCCGAAGTCGGTTTTCAAAATTACAGCTACATCGAGAGAGTTTCCACGTAATGTAAAACATTTATATAGTTACCTTGATCCCTGTGGCACTAATTAAACTGGTTTGATTAAAACTTAAAGTGGCGAACTTAATTAAAATTATGTAAACTTTCGTAAGATTGAATAAACGGTTTTAAACTTGCTAAGTTTAACCATAAATTATTAAGACTTCCGTATTCCATAACAACTGTAGGTATATGAAACTACAAAGGTGTTTTTAACTTACAATAGTTTGCAAAAGTTTTGTATCCCTTTTTCATTCAATACTCGACTAAAGAGAACCTATTTAAACGGTATCATTAAATGAGAGATAAGCTCTATTAAAAATGTATATGAAATGAAAATAAGAGAAATGCAATAAGACTTTGTTAGGTGTAGTGCTAGTTCTGTAAGAAAGAATCAGTAAAATGCGAGATTAAAAAGAATTTATGTTGGAACAATCTTGAATATAATATAATACCCAGTATGTGTTTAGCTCAAAACAAAAAACAAGGCCAGACAAACTTAATATTTATGTCTGGAAAGAGAAAAACCGGTATCTGGCAAATTTTCTCATTATAAGCTAGAGTACAACATATTATATTAGCTTCCATGTTTATATTGGTATAAATAGTAAAATCTACAGCTGTAAACTATTAATACCTTAAATGACATTCTAATATATTTGGATCACCCAACAGGCGGAGTAATAAACACGCGTGGTCTTCACGTGATTTTCAAACGCAGCTTTCCTATTGGTTCTCCGCAACCGAGGGAGATCTGCTTCAACTCCGTTTCACACTAGCCAACCTTACCGATCGACTGAAATTAAACTAAAATTGCAAAACCATGTTCTTGGGCAATTTAATTGTAAGATATTGCTATACGGCATCTTTGAGTTAACTTTTCTGTTGCAAATTCTAAACCTGAACGTTCGCTAAGTTCAGAAAAAGAGAGGTTATGTTGCCTCAAAAAAATAAATGTTAAAATTTGTTGTGCGGTTTAAGTTGCGCTTTTCGGAAGGACTGTGCTATATCTTATTTGCTGAAACAGTGACAACTACTTTTAATGACCAGTAATTACCATTAAAATGCATGTCTATGCTGTGCTGTCTGCCATGCAATTAACTACAAATAGCTCTATTTCTCAATAATTATAGCTCATCAGTGTAGTTTAGGTCTAGTGCTGACAGCACGGCATAGAACTGGTTTTGAATATATACCAAGAGCTTGGTATGATGTAAGTGAGAATTTAGATGGCAATGCCATCTGTCAGCATTACACTGACATGATGACAAAGCTACCTAGCTGCCTTAACGGGCACTACTTCCTAAATGAAGTGACCTGTAGCCTGACAAATTGGCATGCAACTGCATACTTCAATATATCAGTATTGTTACATTTTTCACATTGTTTGAAATGTTCATTGCCTCTAATTGAAAAAGATCTTCCCATTTGATCAATATAAACAAAATTACATTCGTCACAAGAAAAACTATACTCCCGAATAATTCAAAACTGGAATTTTGCCGTTATTGCAAACAAAACGAGAAAACACACTGCCCGTCGTAGAAAATCCTATACTTATCCCATGAGAGGAAAACAATTTAGATAGACCAACAAACCTAAGAGGACGCCAAATTTTAGCTTCTTTAACATGAATGGTGTGAAAGTACAATTTTTGTAATAAATGATTTGGGAAGTTATTATTAAAAGCAATTTGAAGAATTACCCCAGTTCTTTTTCAAAAGCGTTAAAAATCTGTTAAAAAAGAATGAAACGGATATTTTGTGTGTATAAGGGTGCAAGCAAAAATTATTAATAATGTTGTTGGTACATGTTGGTTTTGTAAAAATTTCGAAAGATAGGTAAGAAGAAGGCTGATTTCGTATAATTAATAAACCTAAAAGTGGAATTTGCCTTTTAATTGAAATCCAGCATTTGATAAATTTAACAGTCTACTATGAAAATTAAACGGTTGAAAATTCACAAATGGTTTTTTTTAATCAGAGTGAATGTAAATAGTGGTTTTTGAATATAGATAAACAAATTTTTATGAAACAAATTTGGTACGTAGGACCTGAATTTCTGAACTTTAAATTATGGTTAAAACAAATAGTATTAGAATTATGTTTCTGGCGAAAACTTAACTTACCCCTTAGGTTGAAATGAAGATTGCTTGATCAATATAAAATAATAATATCTCTCAACTTATAATCTAAACAAGAGAATTCAATATAACTAAGTACAGAAGATTTCAAATAAATGTTAACTTAATTAAGATCCTTATAGTGGGTCTTCACTTCTGTCTTCAATGATGAGGGCTTAATATAAGCTGAAAGTGGTTTGCCAATTTGGTTATAAATAAAGTAGATATATTGAATTTAGTCAAGAATTTTCTATTAAAAAAATCAAGCAAAGGGCTAACTTGTACGAGATTAATCGTAAATTTGCAGTCTTTCCAGGGTATTTTTCTTTCCTATTTGTCGATTTATGTGGGGGAATAAAAAATAGATCATTTCATTGCTATAGTGCGCCACTACGTTATGCTTTACCATTTTAATTATTTTGCAAAACTTCACACAAATATTACACCGAACGTATAGTAGTTATACATGCCACTGGCGTTCTATGTATCCCACTATATTTCCAGCTCTGACTATACCTCTCCCTCCCACACTGACTACGAATCTGGACCGTAACACTGTATACAGTTATCACGCGGCCGTGCGAATATCTTCCATCTATTATCGTGTACAGAGCAGTAGTGTTGGATTGCATTTTTTTCTGAAACCCGACTGGCTCTTGACATGATGAGCCCACTAAAGGAAGCATCTAAAATTTCATCCTGTGTGATCCTAATGAAGAAATAAGACCACAGTTTTCTAAGATTAGCTTGTTGTGACATTGTCACTTTATATTTTAATATCATCGAATTTGATTTGATGCTACAACGAGTATAAAGGTTTCAGAATGTAAGAATAGCTTTCTAAATCTTCTCTTTTAAGTAATTTAAAACGGCACTAATGGGGCTTCAAACTCTAAATTGAACCGCGCAATTAGCCAAGTTTGTTTTAGTCGTGGAATAATGCGCCAACAATGTTAATTCTAATCAGAATTGCAATGCAAAAGCGGCTTTTCCATTAATTTACAGTACAAAATCATTTTTGTGCTGCCGCTCGCGTCGATAAACGTATAAATTGAGGCAAAATCATCGGGAATTCAAATGAGTTACACACAGGGTATGCAAATGATCCCAGGTTCGTCAAATACGTGATCATATTTCGCACAACGCCAGTTCAGCTGTGGCTACATACCGCTGTACTAAAGCACCTGAATATACACACCATAATATCAACGGATTGTACAATCGCATGAATTGTTGCAATTAGCTGCATTTGCAAGATGTGAGTTTTGCAACGTTAACAATACTGGTGATTTGAATGCGATAAATAGAGGAGGTTTTCCGAATACGGATACGAAGCAAAAGCATCTGTGCGTTTATAAGTCAAAGGTCAAATGTAGCTGTAGGTGTTGGTTGCGCTCGGTTTAATTTTTAACTCTGCTTTTCAGTTCGGGTAACGAAATTCCATCTACGCAATTTCAACAGAGTTCATAATCATTTTTGTGAAATGGAAATTGCGGTTTGTAAATGGTTAGAAAATAACCTTTTAGGCCCTTTTACTATTAATTTCTCGAATTAGCAAAAATACATTATTAATATTAATGTTCTACAAAGAGCCTAGCGGAATAAGCATATGAAATCTGCCCCACGTGTATCAGCACTAAATTTATATAATTGATTTACATCTATGAAAAACTAACTTTTACAAATTTTTAGTCCCCTAATCGCTACCATAGAGGAGTTATTAGGACGGGAAGGAAAACCGAAAATTTTTTTTCTTCAGACCTATATTCGTGATAAGAAAGTTATTAGGGTTTTCTAAAAGCAATTCTATATTTCTGAAAAAAAGTTTGTCAATTTTTTTAATTTTCCGAAACATTTTTTAGGTTTATGATCTATTGGAAAGCTGGTTTCTTCATTGGAGTGTCCTAAACAGCATAATATTTTCAGCCACATCGCAAATGTACCCCACGGTGAAAAGAATAATAGAAGTATGCAGGCCATTAACCATGCGGGGTGTCCAGAATTAGCATAATTACTTTATAGCCCAACTGAAGTTGTAGATAATGGACTTTTGAAATTCCGGCTGAATTTTATGGTCGCTTCCATAACAGTACATGTCTAAAAGGCATCGTTTTGAGATTTATTCATATTATTTCTTAAATCTGTCGTTTACAACATTTGGGAAAAAGATCAATATTTCTGGAAAGAAAGGAGATCGTTTTGCTATATTTTTTCTTTGCAAAATTGGTTGTTACTAAAACTTGAAATGTGGAATTTTCGTACATAGAAAACTTGACCTTATTTTAAACAGAATGCTATCATATTGTTACATAAAGTAACACATTAACAGCAAGGATAAATAAAAAGTTTCAACATACACAGTAATCCATAGTAACGGAGCAACACAATTACGATTTTTGCGACAAATATTGTAATTTATTTAAATGATGCTATAGAAAAAAAATGATGTGTCATACAAGACGATAAAGACTGTTTATATACTCGTTAAATAAGTACATTCGTGATTTTGTCACTCGTAGATACAATTTTTTTTCTTTCAGTCTAAAATTTTTCTTTAATGCTGCTTAGAACTTTTCATTTTAAATAACTGGCGATATCAATATTTCCATTTTACTTCTTCGAAATTATTAAACGTATTTTGGTAATATTTCTAACTGTTAAGACATTAGCAACCTTTATTATGTGTTTAATGCATTGACTTCCGACAGTCAATAATATAAATCGAATATAGTCGATTTATATTATATAATTATATATATAAATCTCTCTTTTCGACAACTAAATCATTGCATTACTACATTTTAGCAAAACATGATTAGAACATCTAGTATTGTCACTTCCCTGAAAGCTGAAATTACTCGTTCTTGCATGTTTACACTGTAGTTCGTGGAGTGCCATAAACTTTACTTTTGACATGTTCCTATAGACAAAGGATCTAGTGAACCAATTAACTTCCCCTCCTCTTCCAATTCACCGGTTGTATTACCGCCAAAGGAACATCATTTAGTAATCCTATAAGTTCATTTTGTAAAATGTCTACCTATTTTCTTTTCGTTACAGAGCCATCAAAGCAGAATGATCTTATGATATGCTTCTACAGAATCCCCCCCCCCCCTCCGCCAAACGTTTACTCTGAGTTAAAGTTTCTGGTGTGACAATATTTTAGTGTATTTACTATAATAATGACAAACTGAGCTTCTTAGCAAACCCGTTTTTGTGAAACGTTGGCTCGTCGCAGGACAGAATATACTTCAAAAAGTATTCATCTTCGTTCAATCTGTTTAGAGCCCATTGGCAAAATTCCAGTCTTACTGGTAACTTGGTAAAACTCTTGCTGGTACTGTACATACATAGTATGGATGGTATTTGTTTTTTTTCAGTGCCGCAGGGACTGAGGAATTCTTATTCTTTCTTAAGAATTGATTTTGAATAGTGGCATCGCCAGGAATATGTATTAATTATTCCCTGCTTAACAACATATTTGTTAATTATGTACCACCGAACGCAATCAGAAACAGACACTATAAACGAAAATTAACCGAAATTATATTTACTAAAAATAACAATAAATATTGGTTCATATTTTCCATGGCTAAATTGAGAAACTAAAAATAAATGATCATAAAGCAGTCTCGAAAACGGTCGTGTTGGCCTGGAGTTGGGCTTAAGTTAAACCCAGTTTATTGAGTTATTTGTGTCGTTTGATACGAGTAAAACGACTCCATGTAGCTGTTTTCTCTACAACCCTTATTTTAGTGTTGTCCATAAGTTGTTACGTTAAAAGGACCTATTACCCATCACCCTTAAGCATGTTTATAAATTCACCATTATACAATTTTAGCGCCGTAGAAGTGAATTAACAAAGAAGTTGCAATAACTTGGTCAAATAATATTCACTCCATGCAGAAATTTCATCGCCAGTTGGATTTGAAAACTCTCCCGCAATGCGCTCTTTAAAGCTAGAATTTGCGATGATGCATGATAGTGAAGTAGACGGTTGCTCTCCAATATTCAGAATGGGGTGCCATTTAAATAAACGTTTCAAGCATAACGAAATTTATTACCATATCGAAATTGTGAGGTAGCTAAGGTGTTAGGATCTGCATTTAAATCGATTCAGTGTCATATACCTATATTTGAAATAAATGTTGATTAATTTTGCTGTACAAAAGTTTCTTATTGAACTGGCTTCTTTAGTGCCAGGAATACAACTTCCAACAAAAAGATGCTCAGCGTATTTCCAGCCGTTTCACAATGCCTTCCTAATTATCTGATAATCTAGGTACATTTATTTTGTGGGACACTCCGAACAAACACGAAGTATCCTCAAAAAACGACATATCGAAACTAGACCTAAACAAATTTATATACATTGCAAGAAAGCGGTAAACAACTTATTCTTGATTTATTCTTTAATAGAACTTTATAAATAGGAATCTTGACTTCCTTGGTAACTACTGTAAACTAAATTTATTAATAATTAGTAATTAATTAATAAAACAACATACATATATACATTCCTTCCAATTAATGTGCGGTTATGTAGCAAATAAATATATACTTTTAAGCATACCTATCGTCTTATTAAAAAAATCCTAGACTTTTCCAGCTCATAGTACAGTCGTTTATTTTCCCAATGATGTGAAATGGAAAACTATACTTGTTAAGACTAATAGAAAAGAAGTATTGTTTAAATAGCTTTAGATAATGTTTGTAAGTCTAAGAACGAAGTTTACAATAGTAAGTTTAGATCTGATAATGTTTACATCGGTTTCGATCATTTTATAGTACGCTATTAAATTAAAATGATGAAAACAGATAAAAATAGATAACAACCAGAAATATGCCATGTCAAACGTAGCCATGAAAGGCTGAAATGTAGGGCGAAGGAGTTAAAAAAACATACCAGAAGAGCAGAAGAAAGCCAAAACAAGTTTTAGGATATTCAAAAAGAAAGCCTATGGAAGAAGAGATAGAGATAGAGCGCCAGTACAAATGAGGTGGTATAATGTTTTCTGTTGGAAAAGATGCCATGGATACGGGCAAATGTCATACCACTGCCTATATATGAAACAGGAGAAAAAAAATTATTGCGAAAATAACAAATGAGCTTTACTACTGATTACAACATATTAAATGTTGACGGAGGACACTATTGGGCATACCAGTGTGGTTTTAATGATCTGCATTGAAAAAAAAACTTGCATCGTGAAAATAATATAAATATTTGCTCATTTTTATTCAAAGAGGCAACGCTCCGGCTAAGAAGAGAAACATAAAGTATTAACAGAATGGAACGTGTCAACGAAACTTGTAACTTAATAAGAGCAATATGCAACGAATACTAAATGTCGTGTTGGTGGGTTTTTGTCAAGCAGTATGGCAAGCGGATTAAAAGGCAAAGTGACGAACTGTTAACAAAGGCGTTCCCATGGGGAGGGGAAGGTTCTTGGGTTCTAGATAAAAACCAAGATCCAAAAAAACCAAGATAAKAAKTTGTAGTCCCCTCCCGTGGGCGTGTAGTTGTCAACCCCCCTCCCCCCCCAACCATAATTTCTCGTCATCCCACTTTGTGGAAAACATAATATTGAAAATCGGCGCTCTTGGACAAAATGTGCATATTACTCCGCTTGGGCACATCGACAATATAGGTTTTCCGCAGCACTCCAACAAGTGTAGCCAGGAATTTGTCCATGGGAAAAGAGATTCAGTTCCGATGAAGTGTGAGCCTCTTCAAGAACGCCATCATCCACACGACCCCTCAAAGCCATTTTCAACAAGAAATCGTACTTATTCTCTGAAATTCCTTCGATATTTAACTGACAAACTGTCAAATTTTGATTAAACCCCAAAAACTTCAACACATCTTCGCAAACCGACAAAACTAAATGATGACCGGGAGGCTCTTAAAGATCAGATTCGGTCGTGACGGTGATTTCTGGGTAAAAAAAACTACCCATAACAGGCCAAAATCTGAAAGATTTGGCTACCGACATCCGTGGAAGTTTTGGAAAGTAACAATCGACATAAGTTGTAGAAGTTAAAAATTAAATATAAAGTACGAGTACAAAGCTTTGTTATTTTGGGAGTAAAGGTAACAAAAAACTGTGACGAAGGTGAAAGGGAATAGAAACATGATTGACAAAAAGATATGTGCATAATAGWTCGAGAAAAAGATATTAAAAAACTAGTTTCATAAGACGTCATTTTGTCGCACGCATCCAGCGACAAAAAGCCTTATGGAACAAGTTTTTTAAACATTATTTTCTATTTTGCGCGATTTTCATCTTCTACACAAGGAAATGTGACAAATTTAATAGAAATCAAAAATTTATGGAAATTTCCTTGGAGTTTTTTGGTGATACCAACTCTGGAATATAAAAAAAATCCTTTTCGAAATAGCTCTATTACGAAACGCAATTTGCGTTTCGTAATGGCTTCATTAAGAACTAAAAGTAGAAAAAAACTTTTAATCGAGAAGAACAAAGTACTTGGGTCGGTAAACAGACCAATAGTTACAAGTGACACATGAGCCATGAAAACAAAAACAAAGGGCTCCAGTATAGGAAAGGAAATTCTCGAGGGTAATAACAAATGGGGTCTCGAAACGAATGCCAAACGAATAAATAATGAATTTGTGTGGAGTAGTTAAAATAACGGGTTTTGTAATGGCTAAATGATGAGGGGGATTGAGTACGTGGAAAGAGTAGGAGAATTAAGAATAATGAATCGTTTACTAACAACAAGAATAAATGGTACAAGAGTATTGTGAAGACAAGGAAAGCTGCAGATCAAAAGCTATATATCACAGCCGTTTCACTCAAAATTTTTACTTTCAAAACAACTGTTGGTCTATAACAAAGTTGGTCGTCTACAAATCTAAGAACGATAGGTCGTAATTGCGACGATCGTAAGTGCAAAAAACCATACCCTGTCTACTGTTTGCGCACTTTTTCTCTCCACAATATCCGACACGCAATATTTCTCCACGGCATCATGTCTGGCTTCAAATGAAGCAGTAAAGGCGTTCCACATTCGCCTCGGGCACTGGAATTTAAAAGCTGCAACGCGTGTAACCAAGAGGAGGACAAAGCTCTCTCAGTCGAGCGCTTAAGCGTTCCACTGGCTTTGCTCATTTGTATGAGCGTTTAACCCTTATGTTGTACTTCAGCTACTAGGAGAATTTATGTTCCCACGGAGAATTGCGCCACTTCGTCTAAATGTTTGCTAATACGAAAGCAGTAAATTGGACGTTTTATTGCGCGTGAAATATACAGGGTGGAGCAAGTCAAGATGGTAACATTCAAGAAAATTACAAAGGAAAAACCAGCAGTTAAAATTGTGGGTGACTTTAACACTTAATTGAGAAGACCAACAGACTGACATGACTAAATTTATACGACTATTATAGTTTAGATAGTACAATTAAGTGTTCTGTTTATTATACTTAAAGAAAAATAACAATAACTATAAATAGATTTAACTTATTAGAGATATAGTATCCAGTATAAATATTGAGCGCTGTTCTCTACAGTTCACTTCATTTTTTTTCCTATCTTAATATCTGCCTTCTATTTACTTGATTACACTACCCAATTGCTGTCCAACTATTATCCAACTGAAGTTTTTGTTGTTATAAATCATCACGAGCCGTGAGATAATCAACCTTTCCTAGAGCTAGACCAAGGTTAGAGCCACACTGTTAATAAATTTTTTTGCATGTTATGCATGACTTAAACATTGGAACTATAATAAAGTGACCAAGCGTATTCAAATCAATTTAAAAAAAATGATAACTATAAGTAGGTTAACATTTTTTTCCAATTTTTGACCTGGTGAATATGTAACATAAGTTTCTTATGTACAATCACGCCCACAGGTACTTAGATATTTTAGTTCCCTCTACTATTTTGTCTCTTACTTATACTTCCAAACGACACCCTTTCCAAAACTATCACAGCCTTCTACTTACATGGCCAGACCATCTGACTGCTGTCAAACTGTTATTCAAACTAAAGTTTTTATTATTTTAAATTTTATTCCTTTGTCATATACCCTAGCTAGCCATCTTCAGTACCAGGTATAACTGATGCTTTGTTTTTATTTCTTGCTCATCAATTAAGTTGCATATTTGTTAACAGCACCATAATACTCTTGAATATCCTATTCAATTTCTGTCCGTCTTCTGTTGCGTCCAAGTCATTAAAAATTTTCTATTACTTCAAACCTAAACTCCTCTGTTATTTTCTTCTTGGGTTTTTATCTTTTTCCACTTCTATCTTCATGTATTGTGTCTTCTGGTTCTGTCCTCTTAGCCGCAGATTCTGTTTTGTGTTCTGTTTTTATTTTATTATCTGTTTTCAGCCATCTGATTTACATGATTTTATGCATCTGTAGTGAATCCACTGTAACAAATTGTTGTTGTTGGTAGGTCCGGCGACTGATTGTAGAAAAACAGACTACAGTTGGAGGACAAGTTGTACATTTCTTAATTACGATTACAGACAACTTCTTTACTTTTTCTGAGCTAAAATATAATACAATTAGCATATACACAAAGATTACAATAAATAAACCTGACACCAGGCCAAAAACGCCAAAACACGGTGATAACTTTTTTAATATTTAACCTGGACAATGAACATGGTACGCCACCCACGGTTAAAGTTGTGAAGTTCTGTTAATTTTATCAACAGTTTCCATTTTCTCCTATAATTTTGGTACACCACCTGTCCTAAGTTCGTATCTATTTCTCTTTATGTGCCTTTATCCTTTACATCATTATACTTGTAAATGCTTATTATCGAATATTAAGCAACTTAATCGCTGCAGAATTGTTACCGAGTTTAGAGTTTCGTTTCTTTGAGATAGATATTAACAATCAAGTTTTCCACTTACCAGGTGTTTCCTTATTTTATCAGATTTTCATTAACAATTAATATATTTTCCACCTCCGTGTGTGCCTTCCTTTATTACTTGCAACACCCTTTTATTTCCTTTCAGCTCATAGGGTATAGTGTAGAATATTTGCTTTATGGTAAAAAATATGCCGTTGCTTTTTTACACCAACGACGTTTTTCACACTTAGTATAAAGTATTAATATCAAAGCAAAAGAAACAGCCAGTAATAAAAACACAGAATCATAAGTACCGTGTTTGCATGATGGAAGCTTAATAAATTTTAAAGTTCAGAATTGATACAACTACGTTTGAGTTAACAGAAATTCATTAACTGCAGTAAACCATTTTACACCGTGAATGATCTAAAATGCATGTGCAGCAATCGGGATGTGTGGTAATATAATAAAAACAAGCCTGTCGAGCAGGTACATGTAGTAAATATTCATCCAGCACTACAAAAAATCAAATACATACAGTAAATCTTCTCTTTTACAATAGTAGCCAGTATGTTACCTTAATTATTTAATTTATTTTCTTCTAGTATTCAACGGTATCCACAACTACAATAGGATGATGGATGACCGAGTAGCACTAGTGTCCTGAATAAACTAGTGAAGAGAAAAGCAAGGATACTTAACTTAGGTTCTTGTACTCCGCCCACCATGGTTTCAGCACTGGGTACTAAAAGCCACATGCTGTTGAAGATCTTTAATAGCGCCAACTCTTAATAATTTGCGTAGCTACCATACATATTAAAACTGTATAACCTAACCCACAGTGAAAAATTTTATGGTATATAGCCAAAAATTAAGTGGTTAGCTTTTTCTGTGTTAATTTTCATACCAAAACTGGTGAAAGCTTGTGCAATTAACCAAACTGTTACTCGTAACTTTACCCCGTGCTGAATGAGTAAATATTTTACACGAATAAAACGTAGAATTACCCCCATCTTATTATTGTTTTACTTTTTATTAACTTTGGTGTAAATTTACCAAAAACCGTGAAAAGTTTACACGCAGCCGTGTTATTTTGTACGTGCAGTGCAAACTCACACGCTTGTGAGTTCTTGTAGGCAATAAAAGACATGCCGGTTGCTGTTTGCAAAATTTGTTCATCTCTTTGCGGGTTACCAGGTTAGTCGATCTATAGTTTATGTTCACGCATCATTATGTGAAAACCATAGTGCCAATAAAATTCACAACAAATGATATCACAAAATGGATTTTAATGTACACCACTTGCAGTTATATAGACTACATAAGCAAAGGTAAGTAAGAACTCGTGGATCATATTTATGCGGCCTTCGATTACACCATAAAAGTGTTGCGCCATCTTTCTCGTTCGTGCTAGGGCCATTTGAATTTGCACTGTTTATTTAAATATAGTTAGGACATAATCACAATGTGTGAGTATTAATTGTTAGTTACCTTTCTGATGTACGTAAATAATATATAGTAGCTTGTATGGTAAACCATAAAAAATAAACTTGTTTAACAAATTATATTCACGTTTTATTGTATTCCATTTCTTACTTGGATCATATTAGAAAAACATCGCCAGTTCACGAAAATCGAAATGCAATTTTCATAGCAGTGACTATATATGAAATACGGTATGCTAAATGAATAAAACTTTTGTGTGCTCTTTTATAACTAATTTATAGCTTTTAATAGAAAAAAATATGTTTTATTTGTTTAGCGTGCTGTAATTATGATAGTTATTGCTAGGAATACTTATTTATTTACTAAGCGTTTTTTAAATATTAAATTTGACACAGTACCGTGAAAAATTTAACCAGTCTTGGGGTAGAAGTTTACACCTAGCCCATTCGTAAAAAAGTACACCTTGCAGTGTAAAAATATGTACACCATAACTGTGTAACAAATTTACACTCACATTTCGTGAGAATCACCAAATTGCCAACCGACACATCTACACTATCTAGGTAACATTCCTTGTCAATCAACCGTCAGGAAGGCAAGAGGCTTAATAAGATTTGGAACATTAAATGTAATACTGAGAAGACTTTTTCTGGGGCCAGTTGCTTCCTTTCGAAAATAAATACGTGTGCCACAATGATTATAAACAATGTTCCACCTGTGGAAAAGGTTGTTTGAAAAACAATTCAAAAACTACTTTTCACAATACCAGCAGACATTATAGTGATGCCTTAAGAGAATGAAATCTGCAACAACCATGAGCCTCAATCTAAATTCGTTGATGAAGTTACCTATTCTGCTTACGATTTAAGCTATTTAAGTATGCAAATGAGCTAAATTAATAAGCAAACCGCTCCAAAGAGAAAATCACTTAGCTGAAATGTGTGAAGCGGTAGAAACTTCAAGATCGATAACCACGGCAGATACCCAAAAGCAGTGAGATGTGAAAACGCCGAAGGCGTAGAAATGTTTTAAACTACCAGAAAGTGGCGTAGTTTCTCCGTCCTCTAAATGAGCTACCACGAAAACGCAAATACGGTTTAATGACACGTCAAGGGTGATGTACGACCTGGAGGTGCCAGTAAAAATGGAAAGTTACCTTTTTAGCAATTCGGAGGCACATTCTGAATTTTTGCGGAATGAACGCAGCCGTATTATTCTAAACAATGAAAAGTTCATTCCCCATGGAAAGCAGCCCGCGGCATAACAAGGAACCTGGAGTATGCGTTAAATTTCGTTAATAAAACAAAAAGAGAGAAATGAGCTTTCAGTCGTATAATCAATAACGGGGGATTGAGTGTAGGCAGAGTAAATTAAAAAAAGTGAAGGCGGGAAAATTAAGAAGTGAATTTTTAATAGGTCGCCAGCAGATATTAATGCAAGATGATTTAATATAGAATATTTTAAATGATCTTAATCAATAACATTCACCATAGTCACATTTGTAATAAAATTTCCGTTCAAAAATATGTTGAATGTCAATGTTTGACAAACTTTCAGTACTTTTATGAAACATAGAAGGATATATACACCAAAAGGCTTTTGTCCAAATTTAGAAGAAATTTTAACAAAAAAGAAGGTCAAACAGTTATTTTGGTGCATACATCTACCTCCAGAGCTAACCCTTAAAAATTATATAGCAAGAAAGGTCGAACGACAACATTTTATAGCTGCTTTCATTATCTGTTTAACCATGCTGTCACATTTTCAAATTTAAATGATTCCTGTTTTGCAAATTACGTGATTGTTAAAGGCTCCTTGAAGTTTTCACAACACTCATTCAAACTGTAATTAGGTTATTTGTGGTATGGATGGACTAAGAAATGTTCTATATTATCTGCAATTCTGCCGAATGTTAATTATCATTTTTATACAGTTTTATAATTCACTCCTTTAATTATTGTTGTTCTTGGTCTTTTTTTAATAGATAATATGCAATCTATGAGAAAAATTGCTCAAGAATGTAGCTTCCCAAATAATAGAGTTCATCGAATGGTAAAGAGTCACACGTAAAACTATAGATAACCTGGATTGACGTAATGCCAAGGTTTTTGCTTTGCATTTGCTTCTCCGGTGAAAGTGCGCTTATTTTGAACATTGAAGTGAATAGGTATAATATTTGCTTAGTAGTGGTACTAGCTCACACATTTTCAGTGAGTCGAACCAAAACATCTCAAAAATTGAACGTTTGGGCGGGCACTCTCGGCCTCCACATTTTTTAAAGCACTTTAATTGGTGATTGGAAACTTATTAATCACCCAAGCACTGCAAGAAGACGGAAAAATCCAAAAAAATTTTTCTATCAACAGACTGGAGCGCCTTCCCATTATCGTGTACTAGTACAAAGTATCCTAGATATTCGTTTTCCAGTACAATTTCTTTTCGTGTAGCTCTTTAAATTCTAAGCTTTATGCTACACCATATGAATCTCTTCAAGTGATAAAAAGAACTGTCTCAGAGTGCAGTTTCATCATACTGGACGTTGCAAAATTTACATCTAGTGTTATTTTATTTTTTGCTTATAAGAGAATTCCACTGCATTCGTTGTTGATAACACTTTATTCTTCTCGCTCTCCAATTTACTGAAAGAGATTCATGAAAGTAACAAAAGCTTTAATAAACGTTATAGAAAATTAAAGTTCATAGTGTAAGTTTTGCAACAAATTTTGAATACAAATATGGGGCAATATGTCATATACAATAAATAAGTAAAAAAACGAAAGTATGCTTGTATATTCATGTGCATGGTGACTCTCTTGGATCGACTCATAGTTTCGTGTTTACAGCATTTTTAGTTTACCCTAGGACCATTTTCAAAGAATATGCATAGCTGTACTAAAGCAAGATGTACAAATTTTTCAGTATTTCTTCAATAGAACAGTCCCTAGTTATACAGACGTCTATCAAAGACAAGATTCTCAATTACGTATCTGAAATTTATTAATACCTAGAAGTAAATTCAGTACACGAACGCTGTTTGCGCAAAACAGCACATCACGAAAGTAATTTTCCATCCCACATGKCAGTGCGTGATCCGATTAATTCCACAGCATAGTTCTCTGTAGTGATTTGTAAAAATTTGCATGTGATTAAAAGCGAACCCGGTATCACCCCTCACTGTTTACACAATATAACAGAGCGAGGTTAGAATATGTAAATGATACATTGATTTTCCTCCTGGAAAGTCAACGCTTTTGTTTATGTTGTGGTAATGGTTTGTCAGATTACTAGGGCGAATAGAAAATTTCGTGGCTTCTCTCGAAGGAGCATGGATCTTGCTAGGGAAGTATGGATTACATAACTGCTGCAAAGAAGTTAGCAAACCCAAGACTAGCTTAGCTAAATAAGTGCAAGGTTTACAGTAAATAATTTCAAAACACATTTACACAGTAGGAAAATTGTTATCATGGAAATTTTGTGAACTGCAAAAAAACATAATAGATGAGTACGGTGTGAACGATTAAAGAGAATAGTAATTTTCTGTCCTCTGTATTCAGTTTAAGTCTGCATAATAACTTAATAATAACAAAGTACTAATGGGTTTTGTGGAACAAAGGGATATGTTTGCTGGGAAGTGACAACGTTAATGAAAGAGAGAAATACAACGATTCTTACAAGACAAGCAGACATACATGTTTATGGCGCAACTATAATCATATGCCGACAGAAAGTATAGGACGTCATGTTCACATAAAACCTTGTAACCTACAAAAACCACGACAAAAACCGAACAATTCTCAGTGTAAAAGTTATTATATGAATCCACACAGTTTTCTTGGCTTTACTAATACGTTTATAGTAGAAAAACAACCGGATTATTCGCCAATAGTAAATTAACTCTTTTTGCATTTGAAATTCATAATGCAATCAATTAAGGTAAAAAATTACTAAAGAAGAATCTATTCTACCTAATAAATTTGTTAAAAGTTAATCTGAGGCATGCTATATACAACTACTTGAATTTATGTCAACACACATCACCAAAAAACAACTAGCAGATTCAAAACTTACTGTCATTTAATATATTATTCATAGAATAAATATAAAACAAAAACGAAAAGTTATACAGCACAAACTGAAGTTGTGGTAACGGATGCCCTACCCTTACTTGGGTTTCCACAGGGCTCTCATCTAGGTCATATTTTTTTATGTTTTTGATTGATATAAACAGTGCAATTAAACATAATGAAATATTACTGTTTGTCAATGACGGGGAAAGTACTCATGTCACTGAATTATTAAAACGAGACCTATTTAGAAACAATTCTCTTTACATTTCTATGATTTAAATTTTAAGTTAGTTTGGTTTACTTTACTGCCTCTGCACATGTTAGTTGCCCACCACATTTGAGATTGTTCGAACACCACAAACGTAAACGGTGTGTGTTAACTTTGATGTTTAATAACTGTGATTTTGTAGGCTTTTGCTAAACATTATTTTTGTTATGTCATTAGATTTTATGTTTGATCTTAAAAGATTTACTAGCAACAAAAACAATTCGAAATTAGTAGATTTGTACATCTTTTTAAATTTTATCTCGATTCAGGTTAGACCTAGACCAAAAATCCTATATGATAATTTGCAGCGTATTATATGTTTGAGTTAAACTTGTTACTAATAATAATTGTGAAGATTAGTAAAAAATATATAAAAAGAAAAACTTACTTCCCACACTGCTAAGACAAGCCATTATTGTAAACAAGAAATTTCATTTTTTTAATTTTTACTAATCCAAATGCATAAATAACCTTTTATATTAAATGGAACAAAAAGAAAATTGAAAATAAGAT
Organism: Rhyzopertha dominica; assembly: GCA_025024175.1. Taxonomy (NCBI): domain Eukaryota; kingdom Metazoa; phylum Arthropoda; class Insecta; order Coleoptera; family Bostrichidae; genus Rhyzopertha; species Rhyzopertha dominica. The sequence continues at coordinate 70,395,540 of QCXZ01000137.1, forward strand.
TAAATTTAAAAAAATCAACAGAGAACAAAACAAGTAAATGTTCAAAATGTTGATAAAATTTAGAAACTACCTTCCGAATCACCATACAGCTGCAACGAAAATAACCGCTGCAAATTGAATCAATACTTCCACATCCAGTTGTCAAAATGACATTTACGTTTTTATTTCTTGTACTATACGATTAGTAATCAAGTTTTGTGCATTTTTTCTCTGCACATTTTTTTCTAAGACAAACGGTCCTTGTGATATTAGCACAAATACATACATTTTTAAAATCTGTTTTCCAAATAACTCGAAAAGTATTAACTTAACAAAAAAATTACAAGAGTACTTTACGACCAGAAATTTGATTTCCTATATAATGCCAAAATTTTAAAAAAATCATATGAATAGGGACCAAAATAGGTTTTTTGAAAATATTTCGAAAAAGTCAAAATTTTGGATAAATTTTCTAAGACACTTTTTGTGAAAAATTTTATTTCCTATCTGATGGTATTTTTATTTTTTGAATATATTAAATATATTCGAAAATATTTAGGAAAAACCGTTTTCTTTAAGTGACGCTTTTTTTGTTAATATCTTCTAAACAGTTTGCTGCACCGAAAATTTATAAGAACGAATAATACTCGCAGTTATACTACTAATCACATACTAAAATGAAAAAAATAAAAATTTGCAAAAAGGATAGGTACCCCCAATTTCGCCCCCTTCCGATACCCTTCGCTTTGGGTAGTTGAGACCTATACGTTTGCCAAATTTCAAGTTCATATATTAAGTCTTTCGAAAGTTATCGTGTCCACAAACAAAACCACACACAAGACACACAGATTTTTTTGCTCAAATTTTGTTTTTTTACATTTTCGATTATTTTAAAGCGAATGAGCAAATAAAAATTTATGAAAATTTTTTTTCGCGATACAATACAATAATAATTTAAGTCGGCTGTTTTTGGTATAAACTTTGAAAGTTCATTATTTAATTAATTTGTTTATTTAATATAAATGTTATTTGATTTTATGTATGTAATTGAAGAAATTATTTTCGTAAAGCTAGAAATGTAACCTGTATTTAGATATAAAAAAAATTTCTTAATTTTACAACAATAGCTTGTCTTAGCGTATGGGAAGTAAATTTTTCTTTTTTTATATTTTTTAATGATCTTTATAATTATTAAAACGGTTTAAAAAATGTGGAAACAATCTTTTTATAAAAACAAAACTTCTTGCCTCTCAAATTACCGCCACTGTTTAGGTATGGAGGTAATACTTATGTCTGATCATTTGACATGATAGAGTTCAATATAATTCCGAAAATTGTTGCCCTATAAACGTTAATTTATTTGGAAAAGTTAATTTTTGGTCGATTTGCGCCAACCTGTGGGAAATCAGATCTTTTTCCATTTTCTAGAAAACGGTTCGTTCTAGCAAAATGCAATACGAGGTCCTTTTTTGTACTTTATTTGTTTGTCTTTCTGAAAATAGAGACGACACACAACTTTATGGATTATTAATCGTGATCTGTTTTACGTCAGATTACGCAATAGAAATTATGACATCGAATCCAGAGACACGCTGTATAATAAATAAGTAAATTACAATATTAATTCACCTGAATTATTTATTTTTGGAAGAGGTAGGTTAATGTAACAAGAAACTTCATCTAACTGAACATATAAGGTTATTGTTATTGATGGTGGTACAATATAAGCAATGTAGAACCTTTCCTTCGACCTTTAGGTTTCGGTTGTAAGAAAAAAATAGGAGTACTATACTCTGATCACCGAACAGATGGAGTGATCATGATACGTGATCGTCATGTAATTTTTAAACCATAATCATTTCATACTGATCGGGGTATAGTAATAAGTACGGTAAATAAACCAAAAAATCATATATATGTATCGAAAGAATATCTCTGGTAACTAACTATCTTATACATTTTATGTTATTCAACATTTAAGCGTCTGAAAATATATTTAACGTGCTCACACAAAAAAAGAAAAATCTTTCTTAACAATTAAGAATAAACATACCGTTCATTCAATTAACGTTACCTATATGTAATTTTATTTACCGTTGCAGTAAGTGGTCGCTTACGTAAACCTCCAGCTCATTAAACACATGTAAATACAACGCAACTTTGAAGTCAGCATGTGTTTAACATAGCGATACATCAAGAGGAATTTTTTGCATCGCTTGCAAGCTTAAAGTTCTATTTTTTCCCAAGGGTTATCCCTGCAAAAGCCAGGTTTTCACAGAGCTAATTCCCAGCGAGCAGAATCATTCATTATCGGATTTAATGGAGTATTGTTTAACGAAGAGATCTCTTCCGATTCCGTCGAAGGGGACCCTCGCTCAAAAAAATAAATAAATAAATCTGAGCATCGCTCTACAGTTAATTTATCGCTACACCTGCGGTCCAATTACATCCGTAATTTACGATACAGCCTGCAAAACTCAATTAATGCTTTCGGAGTACGGTGCTTAATGACGAATTTGAGAGACAATGCCCCGTGAATTGGGATGCAAACTGGAGGCAATCCCGTGATTTCTGATAAAACTATGCATGGAAGTTTAAGCGGTTAGGTACTATATCTTTATAATAAATTAAGGTATAGAACAGACGTTCATAATATTCATGTACGGAAAAAAGATAAATTAACAATACCTCGTCATAATTCTGAATTGTTTAAAAGAGGATACTCGTACAACATTAGCAACATATATAATTCTATACCTTACTACATAAAAAAATTGCCTTACTCTAGCTTCAAGTTTACTATCCGTAAAGCGCTACTTCGACATACCATAGATGCTAATGCATTTCGTATTTAGCTCGTTAGATCTTGCACTTTGATTTGATTAATTACCTTTATTCTGCGGCTAAGTGGAGGAACAGTAATCCACCGGGGCGCCCTGGTGGATTCTGAACTTCGCCGTTTGACCGTCACTGCAGTGCACCCAGTAGTCTGAGTTGTATATTTTTTTTGTTAACTTATACGCTTATATATTATGTTTTATACTCATACTCTACTGCAGCATACACCGAGTCAATAAAGTCGTATTATTATTATCAATAATATTGAAAGCATAATTACTTAAATTATTTACTTAATACATTAAAATGGCCGTTGAAGTAAACGTACAAAATAATTATTTTAACATTGTGATGATTTTTCCGTAATCTGCAGCAAATATAAAGTTTTCTATCTGTTAATATATAACGGTCTATTTCGTGCCGGAAGTAATTTGTCTTCATATAAAGTTGCGAGGTTATTACATGCACCCCCTTTAATTTCAACGTAATTTTGTGTGAAAGATTTAAAATTTAATAAGCTTTATGCGTGTGAGCGCAGCGGGAGAAGGCTAAGGACATTAAATCCTAGTCGAGGTCACTTTTTATAAAAAGAAAATTTCAGTATATAGTGACAGTGGTTTTTGCGTGATGGAATATTGAACAGCAAAACCAAGTGTCATACGCAATACTACAATTTTGCTTTAACCCGTGCGCTTCGCGCAGTTCAGTTATGCTGTCATATCAATATAAAGAAAGCACCACTGGATTCAAAATAAAAATATCTATAAAAAACGTCTTGTATCTACATATCCAATCGAGCTATAGTTATCGAGATACCGTACAATTACTATGAAAATGGGATACTCGATAAACAAATTTATGTGTTCGCCTTCTAACATGATTCGAAGCAATGTACTCCTACATCAAGCAAATTGTAACTCGTCTGTTTTATAATAGACGGTTGCGATTTTAAAGCAAAAAGTACAAATTTATAACACTTTCGCTCACCAGATCCCCAAAATTACAAAATCCGTATATCATCGAACACGTCTGTACCTCGATCCATCCACATGTTTAGAGGAGACGATAGCCAGATCGTTAAGTGAAAAACGTTCCCGCCTTTTTTATCTTGTTTATGTCGATGTACGCGGAAATTTATTCTAGTCGCAAGTTCTGCAGGCCGCGCAGAATTTCAGAGTGCTAATATAAGTTTTTACGTGGCAAAGTTCGCGTTGTAACAAAACACCATTAGCCCCAGGGCGAACAACCCCTGACGACGAATGAAGTTTACCAGCTGGGAGGATGCCACCCGCCATACCACCTACTGTTTCACTGTTAACCGCACTGCAGTTCCTGGTTGCAAAGGATTTCTAGAATTCCTTCTTGTATTATTCATGCGGTTTTGGGGTCCGCCCGTGTGCGAAGTTTGCATACCTATTTCGGTGGGCTACATTTGCCGAGAAGAGGGAAGTTCAACCACCGTAAAATATACTTAACGGATTGTGTCGGCGATTTCGTTCACGCTTCGGGAAGATTGAAGTGGCATGTTTAATTCCGGACCCAAAAAAATTAATCCCACTTTAATCATTCTCTGTGCAAAGCCACAAAATATGAACTGACAACATGCAAATGAATGGTTTGTTTCCTTTGATTACAGTTAAACAGAAAACTGTAATGACATCTCATTAAATTGTTTGGTCCAGGTCTCTAGTTGACAATTTTTCATTCTTTTGTACAGGCGTTGATTTCCAAATTTTTTGTGCTGCTTTTTGTAACTACTGCCAAGCTACAACACACTGTTAGCTATCATATACCGTCCTCATGGGCGTACCGAAGAGGGGGCAAGGGGGGCAGCTGCCCCCGCCCCTTGACCGGAACTGTCAACTCTGGGCTATTCCTACCTTGCATACATTTAGCTGATTAATTAAGTATGTATTTACGAAATTGTTAATGAAGTAAAATTTATAGACAAGCGTATTTCACTATTTTCATCCAGAACTCATGTTTAACCTATGCAAATGACATTCAATAAGTCGTTGTCAAACGGTTTCCAAGCTTATTTTAGTCAAGAGTCATAATACGATTTCTACTTTGTTCAGCTCTTCTAATATGTTTTCTTATAGGGATTGTTCAACTATGTATGGTTCCGTTATGTGGAATACACAGAATCGGTCACACATTTGTATTTGGCGGTAACTCCAATCTTCTTAGTTCCAAATTTCAAAATTAATACCGAGGAACAAAAACATTCAAATATCAGTTATTTCGAGCAAAAATCCATCCGAGCTAAGAGTTATGAAAGTCTATTTAACGTAAGTATTAGGAATCCAGTAGTATTATAAGCACGAATTAAAACCCGGTGTGCTGTTAAAATGCCAGTATACAAAAGGCTATTTGAAAAAAATATATATCTGTTTATTTAAATGAGGCTTAATTTGGTTAAAATATTAAGTGCTGGGTTAATTTTTGGAAGCAGTGCACTGGCAGACTACGGAGGTTGGCTTAACATAAAAAATAATAGCTAAGTCAAAAATGTTATAATCAAATAAACCCAAAGGCTCAGTCTAAATAAAAGAGGGTATATTCTGTACCGTGTTCATAACAAAGCATGCCTTGTATAATTTTATGCAACTATCTATTTCTGATTTTACACAGTACCTACTCATAATGTGTACAAAATCGTCGTCGAACATTGAAATGTAATATGCTATCATTTTACTGATGTGTTGCGGTGTTATTATCTAGCATTTATAAAATCGACTCAAAAGCACTATTTTCGATTTATGTCTTGGTCATTATTGTAGCCAAATAAGAAAAAGAAGTACTAACATTGGATCTATTTAAAATATCAGATCAATGCGATCACGGTTTTTAATCCAAAATTTGCTAATATWCAAGTTAGTGCAGTATCATCGCAGTGCTCATTAGGCGCTTTAAGCCCATAAACTATACATAAATGATTAAAATTAAAAACATACWTTACTTTTATGTCACATAAAAATTGCCGCAGAAGTAAAAATCGAAGTGTAACTTACATTGCCATAATACATACATTTGTAATAATTTATACTGTGCGTTTAATTGCTAAACTCTGCAGATCAAGTAAATTCCATAAAAAAAACTTAACATACATAAAATGAATATAATACATGAAAGGATTTTTGCAGCTTGAGAACAATAACAAATGGTAGTTTTAAAACTATGCAGAAATTTGAGTAAAATTAGATGTATAAGTAAAAATTGTTAGAGATAAAACGACTACCAATTTAATGCTGATTGGAAAATGTTATGCCAAGTAACAAGTACTTAATATCTAGCATTTGAAAACGATTTGTGTGCAAATTATTGCATTTAGAAATATCAACTAAATTGTTTGAAATCAATATCAACAAATAACGACTACAAGAAATGGAAAAAAATAAATTTTTGTACAAATAATGAATAATTACAACATATAAGTACACAAGCTCGTTGAGGTAATTAAATGTACTGCTTATTTTTCTTGGCAATATCCTGACCGCCACGGAAACTCCTGAAGAACCTTATTAAGTGGACCATCTGGGATTCCCCGCATTTGATTACAAATTTGGTCTTTCGAACTTTGCTTTTTAAGTATTAATGTGGTAAGATCAGGAGATCTGGGAATGCCTTCGATAGTTCATCCTATGAGCAATCCTTCGGTTAGCTTAAATATTTACGAAAAATCCTCACTTTTCTAACAAAAACGTTAACTCTTTGTGTAAACCAACTCAGTCCCATTTTCCACTACTATATTTCAGGAGACCAATATCTACAGTTTTGACGGATTACTCTGCCATCGATGTAAAAGTTAGTCTCGTGGAAAATACATTATTGCTTATGAATTCTTCATCCTTTTAGTTCTGGGATCAAAAGCACTTTATATCGGCAACAACCAATTTCAAATATTTCATACGGAACTTTGATAATTTAGTTGCCAACTGTCACTTGGTGGATGGGTAAATGGAGAATTTCTTGATTCTTAGGCTGGTGAACTACCCATTCTAGTACAAGCTCTCACATGGCGCACTTCTAAATATACCCGTTCTTGTTAACGGTGGATTGTGTAACTGATTTTAGCTTAGGGTATTTGCTATTAAATACTTCACTTTGTGTACGAACTCTGTATCAGTCCCCATCAACATCGAAATAGCTATTATTTTCCTTTCACTGAAACGACAGACCATTTTGATACAAATGTGAAAAAAAATTAATTCGGAACAATATTAACAATGGTTAATCAGCAAAACACAAAATAAGTTTTTGAGGGGCAAGCACAACAGTACTACTAAATTTACATATTGTTATAACTTAGATATTGATAAAAAGATATTGGTCAAACACAATATCCATCTAATATATCCTTCAATCCAGTATTTTCGAATTTTAACTTTCATCTTAAAATTCAGGTGTATGAAGCGACATTTTAGACAATACATGAATCATAGCAAGCATTATATATATATATAAAACATATCAGCCTGTAACTGTGAGTAATGAAACTATTTATTTCAAGAAAATGTCATGAAAACCTTTCAAATAGGTAATACACTAACACGAAGAGAACAAAAGTTTCATATTTCAGTAGTTTAGAACAGGAATTCAGAAAGGGATTGTATCGTGTTATCATAGTTCAAAGAAAGTTTGCCTACAATTTATTCTGGTGCATATAAAATAAGTAAATCGCGATTTAACTAAGCCTGCAGTTATTTAGTAGAGACCAATGAAAGCAAATAAGTTGCATTAACACATCTGACAAGGGAATGGAAAAAAGCAAAAGATGTTTGCGACTTATAATTTTATATGGGCTGTGAATCAGAAGCCTGAATTCGGCAGACTTATTTCAAAAGACCGCCATCTAATTCTCTAAAGTACATCAGCACCGTGATTTCCCCAGGCACGTTGTTACCCTACGATTTCTCTGTGGTATATGAGTTCATTTTGTGATTGGTTTATGCGAAAAACTGCAGCTCGGCTTTTTCACGTTAAAAAACACGGTATGCTGTGCGGTTAGATTGATGGAAAGGAAATAATCTGCATATTATTGCAGCAGTAACGAACTTCCTGGACAAGTTTTAAACTCCGGAATGTTTTTGAGCTGTTGTAATTAGTTAAAAGTAAATTCAACAAAAGCAAAAAAAAGTAGAATAGCGTTCCAAACTGATGCGTATATTTTTGGAAATTTTAAGCACTTATTCGAATACAATAACTGAGTAACATTTAGGCAAAACTGGATTATACGAAGGCTGTTATAAAAATAAGACCCACGTATACATCAAATTTTATGTATGTTATTATTAAAAATTGTGCAAAGTCTTACTTATTATTCTGCAAAATCGCTTGTAAATGCCCTCTTCAAGGAATTGTGCCGCCAACTCAGTCAAGTACATTTTCTGGAGCGTTTCGTTGGTGGCAAAGCGTTATCTGCTTAACCGTGAAGCAGAGGGCAACGATAACAAAGGAGGTTTTTATAAGTAGAATAAATGCATTTTTGGGCGGACAAGGCTTCTTCGTCAATGTGGAGGGCTGTCAAAATGTACTTGACCGAGTTAACGGCACAGTTTCTTGAAGAGGGTATTTAAAAGCATGTGTTATGATATGAAAAAGGCTTGAATTGTTTTTGATGATTTTTTAAATGATTACTTTATTCAACTTTTAATAATAAATTATTTTTTATGTAAAGAGATCATAATCTTATAACACATCGGAGATTGAAAGAAAAGCCACCCTCGTATTTTACGTTTCCGTTTTGTGGTATTCTGATCAATCTGATCATTCACCAATTTTATTAGAAGTCTACTGACATTTGTCGAAACATTTGCCATCCACCCTATCACTGTTTGCTAAGTTGCGGAAATGGAAATGAATTTAAATGGTAGTGACTTTTTTGTTTGCAGATCCTAATGAAACATGGCGAAATATCATTTATTTTTATAGCTAATAAACGTTAAAAGTCAAATTGTGTAAATTTACTAATTGCTTTCCGACGTTCTCAATAATCCTGTTTTTTTTATTGTACACGGCCAAAATAATTAAAATAAATACCATTAGTTACCTAAGCATGAAACATATTTTACAAAATTAAAATATTGCACAATTTTTCTCCATTTTAACACTCACGGTGAATTAATAGATCCGGAATTTCCTTCTTATTAGACAGAATACTGGTTATCGAAACCAAAGTACACATCGCTAATTTCTGAGTTGATTCGTGTGCCGTAGGTGTCTTTTCTTTGTTCTAAACGCTTTAAATCATGTCGCTCTCTTGCTCAGAAACAGATCCACGTGCGCTTCGTAAAATGGCGGGAGCAGTAAATTTAACGCTCGATTTCCACGCAAGCCCCTATTTATGTTGTGGAGCATGTTTTTGTTTTTAATTTGGATGGCCCCCTTCTAGCGTCTGGACCAATTCCTGGGTTTCCTTTTCATTACCATCTCTAATTGGAAGTCATGAATCTAGTTGAGGATTGTGGTTTGATTCTAATTAAATAATATATAGAGAAACTCTTACAGCAATAATTTAGAAAGTCTAAATGAATTTCAACTATTTAGCTGCCATCTTCAGTAGAGGTTAAAGTAAGCGGCATCTTGAAATTTTTGGCTGGATATAACTGAAAGATATTCTCCTGACCACTGGAAAACTTGGAGTGCATGCATTTGATAACTGACGCATGAACATGCACCCCACATTTTATCATTTAAATCTTACAAGTATTTTTTGCAGCTATTAAAAATAACTCATAATCGCAATATATTAGGACGATTTTAAAATTGTGGTAAATTAAAAATATTTTTTGTTTAAGTAATTCTACAAGGTGTTGCAAATTAGTAGGTCATCCCGTTAACCCTAGATTCTTGAGGCCAAAATATGATGATTTTGCTATTAGTAAATTTCTGAAAAATGTTTCATTTAAAAAATACGGGGTGTCAAAGTTGAAATTTAAAAATCGTTTTTTTTTTTACTATATAATTGGAGGTATCGAGTTGAAATTTGGTATGAATTTGTAGTATTTACATCTAAGTGGACCCCTAAATTATTATTGTTAGCATTACTATAAAAGCAAATTAATATCGGGGGTTTGTAAATTTCTAACCCGCCCAACTTTTTTGACGTACGCCCATGGGACCAGCAAATTTTTTTTCTAGTACAAAACTTCCTCATCAGTTTTTTGGTCTCCTGTAATTTTTAAACAAAATGCTTAGATTTAGATATAAAAGCTGTTTTATGAAACTTTCCACCTTGTCTATTAGTACTAATGATTTTCCTCTCGTTGTGAATGATTAATATTATTGATATGGTATTTTCCACCGTAGTATGTAAAGCCAAATCACTGTCATGTTGGAGCTCAAATTATGTAAAACTCGTACCAAATTTCAACTCGATACCTTCAAAACTGTGGATTATACCGTAAAAAAAAACGATTTTTAAATTTCAACTTTGACATCCAGCATTTTTTAAATGAAGCGTTTTTTTTTCAGAAATTTACCAATAACAAAATCGTCATATTTTGGCCTCAGGAATCTAGGTTAACGGGATGACCTACTAATTTGCAACACCCTGTATAATAAAACTCTATCAGGAAACGTGTTCAAAATCATTTCAGTACTTGAGCTGCCATTTTTACTTCGAGTAGTTATTTTTGTGTTGCTAAAATACTTACTATAGTAGCATCGGTTAATACAGTTCGACATTTTTTTTTCTTAGTCGTTACCCTTCTAAAAGCTATAATCACCAAGTTTTGTTAGAAAGTTTAAGATCTCGTCATTCGATGATGAACTTGCTTTTAAATAGTCCGTCAATAATTGCACAAATGCTTTTATTTAGGTCACAGGTTAATCTTTTGTACCGATAGGTACTTTTAAGTGTATTTCTAACTCCTGCGATGTACGTCTGAATTCAGGTACATTTGTTTATTATTACTGTGAAATGAGACTTAATGGTTTCCTATTATTAAATGCTTACTTATAGGAAATAAACGTTGTAGTTATTATCATAAATAAAAAGAGTTTGACGTAATAGTTATATACAGGCAGTTAAAGCAGAGAGTAAAATATTTCAAGTATGGTCCAAAATAAACAAAAAAGTCTTCATAAATATGAGTGTGCAAAGTAACGGTTTCGGAGATATAATAGGTTTCTTTTTTGAAACATCTATTTGTAGTTATTTATTCATTCTTATTGTGTAAAAACAAAGAAACAAAGAAAAGTAGCTTAGGATAAAAACAAAAACTAAAGTTCAAAGTTCCATTTGTTGGCATTTACAATATTTACAGTAGCGCCATAGACTAATGGAAAAAAATATAGAGGGTTGAAATCAAGCAATTTGCAGGGCATAATACTGATCCCTCTCTATCCATTACAAGAAAAAGTTTGGTGTAGATCCTCTCCAACCGCTGCAGCACCATCATGCTTGAACCACATTTGTTGCCTTTGTTGTGGGGTTAGCAATCTGTGTGGGGCTATAGGAAGTATTTTTTAGTCCAGTTAAAAAAAAGTGGTAAATAAAATCATTTATATGATTATAAATTAATTCTAAATCATTTCAGTACTCTTATACCTATATTCAACTGCATTTTTTTATTTCCAGTAGTTATTTTGTAGTTATTAAGTTACCTAAATGTTCTATGTACTCCCAGTTAATACACTTGGTCATGAATAGCTGCTGCTTTAAAATAAAACGTCCGCTGGCGAAAAAGGATATTAAAATTTTGAGCCACATAACTCTCTCCATTAATCTGTATGTACGTAACATTAATGTTGTCTTTATTCCCCGGGGAACACTTTGTTGCCCGTGCAGAAACCGTGTTTTAAGGGATAATCGGGATTTAGGTGCTTTTCGACCCTTGCGGATTGTTTTGGTAGTTAAGGTTTACGGCAACGCCGGCTGCATACGGCTMGTTGATTTACATTGCTAAGATGAAGCGGCTGACGTGAGCCGTTATCCACCTCGGTGGTTTATAACCTCGTTATAAAAGGACTTAGCGTGTACATTCGGCTTTATATGGAGACTAATGCTACGAAATGTTATCAAACAGTAGGTACGAACGCAACATCACTGCGGAGGAAACGTAAAAATTCACGACGTGTTTCTCGTATGCGACCTCATATAGGGGTAACGATAGAGGGATTCTCAAGAGCATAGAATTACTAACATAATTGCTTCGGCAATGTGCAACTCGGAAAGTCAATTTCAGTTTGAGGGTCTGGACGAAGTAATGGGTTTGGAACGGAAATGGAATTGCAATTTCCTATTTGCAGCTTTGTGAGATTAAAAACTTGAATTCAAAAAGGAAATATTAAAATAATAGCCATCTGTATTTAAGTACCGTAAAATGGGGTGACTTTGGAGACGTCAGTTCGGATTTCTAATAGTCAAAACAATGGGGAGAAAAACGCCACCGATACGTCAATAACTGCTATAATGTTCTCAATAATCCAGCACGACAAATGGAGGGGTGAGTACAGTATTCTGGTTGTTGAGTACATGGTCGGAAAATTATCGGTATGGGGATTAAATTTAGCTTGTTGCACTGTTATATCTTCTGCCTAAAATGCAGCTTCTAAGGATGACACATTTAGTTTATTTTTTTTTAATCTTTAGGATACTAGATATTCGATACTTTTTTATGGAAATAATCCAACTGAATGTTTTCTGTAAAAAGAATAGTTTGAAAAAAACGCCCTTTTGTCTAAATTAAAATGAAATTACATTCTTTACATATATGTATGCGCAGATGTCGTTTGATAGTTGATCCATTTGCGCGGTTTTTGTTTTGTGATCATTCAAGGTTAATTCGACATTTAGTGTTAATCAAGTTTCATTTCATAAAGTGGATAATGCTTAGTCGATTTTCACAATAATTTACCACTGTAACATTATCGAACGTACAAAATACCGTGATTTATGGAGTATTAATTACAAAGTAATGAAAAATTGATTCATTTGTCCATTGTAGTTGAACTTTCATCGTTCATGTTCATCGCAACCGTTTTAAGAAGTGAATTAAGTTCGTCGCTTTATATTAATTACCTAATTTTACAGATTTACCCATGAAATAGATGTAAATAAATCACGTTGAGATTCATTATGATTTCAAATCAAAAGAAACAAAATAAATCAGTGGGTTAAGATGAAATTTTGATTTAATTAAATTTAAATTAAAACGTTTGTCAGGTGTCACCAAGAATAACAATTACTATTTTGCTACTCCATATTATGGGCTAAGAAAGTAAAWARAAWCAAAATTTATCCAAAAATAATAATAATTGCAACGCTCAAAATTTGCTCAAAAAGATATAACTTAATATTACCCTGAAGCAAAGAGGTACCCGTTAGCTAATCGTCGGAGAGGGCGTGTGGTTATAAAACGCATTACAAAACGAATATATGCAGAAATATGCCTAACTACCGACCTATTGAAGTTGATAAAATATTTGGGCGCCAGATAGACACCCCCAATTAAAAATATGGTAATTACCTGCATTTACCACATGTAGATAGAATATTGGCCAACAAAGCGCAAAAAAGGTAAGTGTAGCAAATAAATAAACTAGCCGTATGTAGAATAACTACAATATCTATTTAATTTTAAATCATACATGAATTTATATAACGTAAGCCGTAAAATAAACTCTATTTGAATTCTGCAAGTTGCAAACTAATGTACATTAAACGTATTTTCGTATACCCAAAATATTAAATATTGGAGAAATACCAGCAAGAAAAAAAATCGTATATTAATAAAAAAAAGCTCCAGCAAAATAAACAAGTAATATTTATATTTCCACTAAAGATTGTGTATACGGTTCCATCATCCAGTGGTGATTTCGACTAGACCAATAGCAACAGTTATCTTTGTTTACAAATTTATTCAGGCAAAAAAGTGACTTCGTCAGAAAAAATAATATGCTATTTGTTGCAAAATTTGGATTATCATTGGTAAAGTCTATCATCCTTACACAAAACTGCACTCTTCTGTCAGGATCATCTTCATTGAGATTGTGGAGAGGATTTGTTTTTAGGATTTGTATTTGTTCTTTTTTAGTATTAAAATTACAAGCAGATTACGTGATTGACGGTAAGTTCATAAAGCTAATACATATACAGCTTGAGCACTGCAACTGCACCGGGTTTGCTTTCATTAATCGTAATCAAAACATAATTTGAATAGATTGTCATCAAGGTTGGAATGTACTCTTTTTAGATTATTAAAAAAATGTTGCGCAAGGGATTCTTCTCATCTAGAAGCATTATAATTCAAATAAAATTACGAATCCGTCAATTTTTTTTTTCAAATCTAGTAAATTTCTAATCGTGTATTTGAACTGAAGCTAACGATTTTATGCATGTTTAATACATTACTATAGCTAGCAAATACGGTTTATTGATTGAAGTATTAATCAGCGGTAGAAATAGGTATTATTTAATATTTGAAGTAAATCCCAGAACTTACGCTCTTGTAACAACACAGCGTGTAGCGCTGTCTTCGGTACGTGTGCTTACCTCGTATGGACAATAACCGCAATATAATATTACCTTAAAATTAAAAACCAACTCAATTCATGTAGTGCCATTTAGCATGTTTATTATCCGGCACAAAAAGGCCTTTAATTTTATCTTTAAATGTCACTTTGCAATTTTCTAAACGCGAAGATGTAGATACTAAGTTAAAATAACTACAAGTATGACGGCATCTTGGATTTTAATGGAAACATGATTTGTGAAAAATTCTTTTTTTCAGACGCTCGAAACTTAGGATGTCTCTATTATATGTGTAGCTGGACACTACGGGTCGGGCAACAAGATTTCTGTCCGAATGAACGTGATTCGCGGTTCCAGCTAACACGTATCCTGGCGTCGTTTTTGACAACTATTCTAAGTGAGTGTATATATATCTTAACAGCACGCACGTGAATATCTTTGATGGCCGTGTTTTCCAGCTTTTGGAAGTGTTTGTGCTGTGTAATATAACGTAAATTTCGTGAATTTTACTAATACATACAAAAGTGTTTTGCTCTTGACATTACGGGAGTAATTGTAAATTTGATTTGAAACTATTTAAAATAACCCATTGCAAAACAGCAAGGCAGGCGTAATGTGCTTGCATTTTCTTTCAAATGTTTTATGTAAAATAGCTGCTATGTTGTGTTGTCTTTAAAGTACCTGTCACGGAGAATTCCTAAGGATCTGTTGAAAATGCCAACGTCTGCAAGCATAACAAAAACACTTTTACTTCAGTATGATTTTTTCTTTATTCCCCTGTATATATTTACTTCTATTTATTATATTTATTTATAAACACTTCGCCTAAAAAGCTATTATAATGTCGGTGCAAGCAAAAGTATTATTAACTGTAAATAAACACCATATTATTCTTCTTTAAACTTCTAGACACTAGTAAAGCATTCAAATAATTGCACACGAAAAAATCCTCGTGTGTACCGCACTGTCAACGCGATATGACAGCTGAGACTCACTCACTAGCGATTAGCTGATCGAACGCGGGAAACTTAATTTGAATCGGGAATGAAATAAAATAAAATGAAACTATTATATTATTAGCCTTTTAACCTATTAAAAGGTACTTCAAGTTGATATGAAAAAGGAAAGATCGTAGGTTGCTTTAACTTTAACAAAAATCGGTACTGACTCCTGCAAAACTTACCTTATTTTTTTTTTCGTTTTTATAAGTAAACACGATTTTTTACAAATAAATTATTATCAAACCATACAAATTAAGTAACGGGTTATTTCAAGGATAAAAAAATACAAATCCGCAAAGAATCGCTTGCTCGTCATTAAAAAAAAACAAGAAATATTACGCTATTATGGAAATGCGTTGATATACAAAAACAAGAAGTAGGCTAAGAATTTATAAATAAMCATAAAAAAGCGTATTGGCATAAAGTTCATATTTATAGAAATAAACCGGTTATTTGATAATTTTAACTAACCCTATATATTCCCTTCCTTTATTTTCAACTACCTATCAAAGTTCACTTCACGGTTTGGGTAGGGCTATATACCAGATTTGTGGTGCTGCAAGTTTTCGAGCAATGCAAAAAAGAACTCTTAAATTTCGTCCACTGATCAAATTTTACGATTGGTTTTATACGTTTTTTATAGTTGATTTTATGTCTCAACTTATTTGTTCATGGCATCATAAAGAAGTGCTCTCTATAAAGCAGGTAGAAATTAAATTTACATCTGTAGAATAAATTACCGAGTTGCTACAAAATAAATAGCATTAACTTACATTTGACAAATGAACTTCCCGACGAAACGTAAGAGCTACTTGAGAAGAACCGAAGACATTGCTTCTCAAAAAAAGCGCTACCGGCAACAGTCAAATGAATAATACAACAACTTGGAGCTTATCTGGCTTATGATGGATGTCGCCCGAACGGCGGATGCAATGGTTGAACAAGAAATGCTTCTGCTTTATTACTCCCCAACTTGACGGATGTTAACCACAAACAATGGCCTTATTTGGGTCACAGAGATAAAACGTGCAGCTACGTACTGCTCTGGTCGAATTTCTTGCGATCGTACATGTCCAGGACAACTCCGCTTTCCCAAAGAAACCAATTTATTTTGGATGACTATCTGGTCAGTTTTATTTGTTTCGCAGCGGTTTGTCATACAGGACGGACGTTTCGTTGTTCTGGACGTTGTTTTATAAAAGGATCGGGAGAGCTGGTTAAGTGAATGCGACGCGCCACACTGTCAAGGAAAACATATTTTATGCATCGCGCTTTGTGAAGACGGGAAAACGAATGGAGATAGAGCACGAGCCCTAAAAGCAATGGCATTATTTGCAAAGACATAAATAATACATCCCATATGTGTAGGCTGTTTGTACCGAAAGGCAAAGGATGTATAATATTACATGGAAATTCTCTAATGCTGTTGAAGGCACTTTCACGAAACGTGAACACATCCAACATGCGGCCTTTTTATTTACTTCCTATAATGTCCAAATAAAATGAAGCATTTTACATTCCTGAATCTGCATTACTCAAAACAAATTCGTTTCACAATAATTGTTGAAAAATACGAGTAACACTGAGTAGGCGGATATACAGAAAAGAACGACAAGGAACCAAAGAAAAACCAGCTGATATGTCTAGAGAAAAAAGGAAATAACTTTATTGCTAACAACGAGGTCGTTTACAGGTTTA
Organism: Rhyzopertha dominica; assembly: GCA_025024175.1. Taxonomy (NCBI): domain Eukaryota; kingdom Metazoa; phylum Arthropoda; class Insecta; order Coleoptera; family Bostrichidae; genus Rhyzopertha; species Rhyzopertha dominica. The sequence goes on from QCXZ01000137.1 coordinate 70,412,535, forward strand.
CCTTTCTTATACCTCTCCGAAGACTCAGACTAAGGAATGTTTACAGACAGATGCTACCAATCTTTTGCTACAGTATTAGCATAAAAAGTATGGTAGGTACAATTCGTACTAAATGAACTTCGACAGAAGTATTTGGTTGTCGGAGAGCAAGAACAGCAACATTCTAAAAGACAATGTCCGATTTGTTCCGTTCGAAAAATGTTTCCTGTAGTACCACCAATGGGTTACTTGCCTTATTTCAGGTTTTCGTGTTTGTTGGTACTGGATGCTTCGGAGGACGAAAAACGGAACAGAACAGAACATATTGAAGTAGAGAATCTTTAAATACAGACTCTACATTTTTAGCAAACGACAGATTTATTGCAAGAAAGGGACTACCTCAAGTAATAATAAATATAAAATAGAGATGCTAATTTCTGCTTCTATTACATAGGGAAATTTACGTGAAAGGTTAACCGCTACAAAAATTACTTGCACAATTTGCAATAAATTTTTCTATGTACAGAAAAAGTACATTTTTTTAATTTATTCTACTTGATGGAATGACAACACAACTTCGAAACAGATTTCGTTAAAAATTCAACAAAATGCGACAAAATATTTTTTGCGGATCACTATTTATTGCTGATTGTTGCTATTAACATATTTCGGTTAGTGGATTATCATTGGATTATTAAAACCCGCATGATCTAATGATGAATTAAAAGTTAAGTTGACAAATTAAAGTGCAGCGTATAATATCTGTGAGTACAGAAGTGCCACCACCAAGTCGACCAAAAGCACATCCGTACCATCCTTTTCTCGAAGCCACTCAGGAAACTTTCAACCCCTCTGTAACTTCGTAACATTCCCAAACTACCTACCTACAGTTTACAAGCTATTGCCAGTTAATTTAATCTTATTCAGCCACCGATTATCAAAAGGTACCTCTAGCAGGCACACAAACTCCAAATTTTCCATTCAATTTGTGTTTAGCATATATGTAAAGGAAAGACAACTAAAACTCCCAAAATTTTAGTCCCGTTTTCTAAATTTCAGTGCCGTTTCCTTTGTGTTTGGTAAATTCACACCTCTTTACAAATCCACCTATGGCGGATGATTAATGTCAAATACTTTTTCGAACTGCATAGGTAACTTTATAATAGTATAGCTATTTAGAGTGTACCTAAGATACCAAGAAAAACATAAACTTTGTAGTGGAGATAGACAGGTACAGTCAGTCTCAAACGATGTCTGTTTGAAGAGGCAAATGCGTAGCTGTCATACAAAAAATATTACAGGTCTTGTTCTGATTAAACATTTTTTATGATTCAACGGATGCTGATTCATCGTGAAAACATAACACCTCTGATATTAGTCTGTAGGTTATTATTGAAAGAAGACGAGAACAGGCTAAAACTAATGCTGGGTGACACCATTAAACAGGTATCGATATTCGATACCGGTTCAGTATCGATACTACTCAAAAGTATCGAAGTATCCAAAGTACCTAAAGTAGATATCAAAGTGTCAAAAGTATCAAAGTTGGTATCAATGGTTAAACTATTGCAATAGGAATAGTTTGGAATATGCTGAGACGCATGTACAATATATCAAATATTAAATGCCGTTATAGCTTATAAAACAGGGGAATCACTAGATTATTGTATTCCAGCGCAACAAATCCCCTGGAATGCTCCACGAGCCACGACTAGAACGACACCGTTTATGACGCTACCGACAGAGAGCGCTTGTTTCTTTCAAAACTTCCCGTACTTTAAATTAATTCAATATTTTGATGCTTTTAAATACTTTTGATACGGTTAATAGACTGAATACTGCAATTCCTCTTATACTTTATATTATCCAGATATTTCGATGCCTTCAATATCTTTGATGCTGTCAGTACTTTGGACGCTTTGTATTGTTTCAATTTTTAATATTTTCAGTACCTGTAACGCCGTCTATATTTTGGATGCTGCAATACCTATGAAGCTTCTAATGCTTTAAATCATTACAATATAATAATAATTTCGATACCTGAATACCACGACAAGTTGGTATTGATACTCGATACCGCCAAAGATATCGATACTTTGAGTAAGTGTTGATACTTTGCCCAACCCTAGCTAGAACTCACCGCGTAGTACCAACCTCTGAACCTAATACTCTATTTAGTTGAATAGTTGAATGTGATCACTTTGTTTTGTGATAGATAGCACTGGTTTTGATGAATAAGTAAAACCTTGCTTGCTTTTTAATATTTTTTATTTGATAAAATAAGTCACTTAAAATGTTATTTTATCTGTACAGCCGTAGAATGAAAGACGACAACATACAAACAACCAAGAAGAGAGAGAGTGGGAATTATTATTCTTATTATTTTTTTTAAATCTATTTACTGATGTGAATATGAAGTTTAGTAAAATGTGATTAAATATTAAATACTCAAAACAAACTCGTGCAAAAGTCACTAGTAACTTACTGTAATTAATAACTAATTAGAATTTTTTTATTTATACACTCGAAAAGCGACCAACAGATAATTTCGTGGAAAGTAATCCAAGCGTGAACTAAGGAACTATCCTCGTTTATATCCGGGACAAAAGGGAGACGACAATTAAAAATTGATTAAACGTGCATCTAAAACGGCAAAAAAAGTTCAGAAAAGCAAAGCAATTAAGAAAACTGGCGAAACGAGAATAATTAAAATTCAAGCGGCGGAACGCTGAAAACTAATTTGGCGAGGATAATATTGAATAACAGACGTTCAAAAATGGCTTGTTTACGCTCCCATGCCCGAAATAAGTTTTTCGCTGAATGGCGAGGGTGCGAAATAAAAATTTATAATGTCAGAAAGGAAACCTCCGGCGTTCGGACGAAACAACCCTAAACTCGGTGCGAGCAAGTCCGGACAAACATTTCCTTTGTGTGTCATTTAATTCATGTTCCACAGTACCTGAGGGTTGTTGTAGCTATCAGTGCAATAATCGCCATACGGCTCAGGCATACAAATATGTTTAGGCATGTTGATTTGCCAACTACAAGTTATCGATGAACTTATTGGTATTGCAGTAGAAATCCCGTTACTCTTCGTGTAAGTTTAAATGTTACCTTATGTCGTTCACTATTATTGTGCAGCGTGACCTGAATTATTTAATTTCCTGTTATTCAATGCTAAACTGGAGGAAATAAGCGTTATTATTACATCATAATTAAAAAGGGTAACAGTGGTAGATCTATTAATTATTTAATACTTATTTATTATGTCTAAACCACCAAAAGAAGTTTATAGCAAAAACCAAAAAAAAATGTAACATACTCAAAATTTGGTCCTTCCATTACCAAACAAAAACGACATTTTTGTCTGAAGGATATTCGAACTCCTCTCTATAAAATCCCATCATTGGCTCAGATTTTTTGGTATTGAGGGTTTAAATCAGGCAGTCTTACAGGGCACAATACAGACCCGATCATTCCTACCCATCTACATGGAAAAGTTTGGTGTAAATGTTCTCCATTGGCCATCTAAAAATGAGCTGGGCCAGAATTCTGCTGGAACCACATGTTGCCTTTGATTCAAAGGAATGTCGCCAAAAAGATCACATTGTTGCCCCAAACATACGTTTAGTGAAAATCAGCAACTCTATTGCGTGTGAACGCGGTCTCATCAGTTGAAAAATATTGGCAAGGAAACGAGGTCTTCGGTATCATTGCTTAGAGACCACCGGCAAAAAGAAAACAAAAATGCTTGATAATTAAGGGTCCTCAGTCCGTTAAAGTTTATTATGCATCTGAAGGTTTCATTTGCCAATATAACTCGCAATACAGCTCGCGATCCTTACTACAAAACATGACATTTACAAGAAGTTGCCATATCACTCGTTTGATGACGCCACCCGCTTATTATTTAGCTGCATTTGAAAATGGTCAAATGAGATTTTACTCGCGGCAAATTTCCATAGATATTTGTACCCGTTCGCTAGTAAAAAATGTAGAGGGTTTACTCTTTTTTGAAAAGTTTACAAGGCTATATTTTGGTTATATTTACAAAAGCAGAAAATCTCCCCGATGAAAATTCAGCTTATGTCTTTCTTATTCTGGCTGCGTTTAAGAATCTAATTTGGTAACACTGTCGTAAGTTATAATGGAAGGAAACCTTGTACATGCGACTAAAGACGCTTAAGGGGCCTGCACTCGTTGTACATGGTACAGATAAAGCAGTTGATATTCTCCACACACTCGTCTTAGGATTTATACTCTATCCGTACTAGAATTTCTTCTGCTCTGGGAGCACTGTTTGCTCAACGAGCGAGTGTCACGCAATCTTTAGTGAATCCTTCCTAACATAAGAAGTGACGGAATCTGGCGATTTGGTATGCAATGATAGTCAAATACATATTAATGTTTATTTCACAAAACATTAGCCAACTACGATAAGAAAATGCAAATTTTTATAAAGAAGAAATTGTAAAAAGAGAATGACCTCCTGCATCTCCGAAACTGTTACTTTGCGGACCCATGTTTTTATGACTTTCTGGTTTATTTTGATCCATACTATTATCTCCTTAAATATTTTACATTTTTTCCAAACCCGATATAGAGCAACGTAGGTTTAACCAAAAGAGGATTTGCTTAAAATAATCACACTGACATACATTATGCTGACAACATATAGATCTAGTTGGAACATTACACATTGTTTTTGAGTGGAAACACAAAAATATACATATACGTATACTAGGAGACATCACAAAAAAATTTGGCAAAACCTGTAGCTATGTAATTACAGGAAAAAATATTGTACTTGTATCATTACGTTACGTACAAGTACAGGCTCTAAAGTTCATTTTCTCATTCGTTTAGAATGTTTTGTCCGGTGAAATTTTCAATTCACGCCTTTCCCTTTTTTCTTGCACTTTTTTACATTTGATAGACAAAAAGTCGTAAGTCCTAAGAGGGTACATTAATTATAATTGTTGGACATAATGCAAACGTATCTTCTAATAGTCAGAATATCATGATTTAACCAAATTTATCTTTGTACAAAAACTAATATTAACAAACATATTGGGTGTTAACATCCTGTTTCTGTTTTCGACATGCTTTAATAACTTTTGGGAATAATGAAATATTTAAATAATATTCTTCTCTTGCGGTACATTAAATATTACTTGCACGTCGCGCTATCTGCGGCATATGACACGACTTGCAAACACCATAACTTTTTATATTTTTCCGGAACGAATGTGCAATACTTTTAGTAAGCTTTGTTTTAAAAATCACAGACGCAAACAATTAGGTGTGTCACTAGTTATAAAATATAAACTTTTATACATTAAAAAAGAGTACTTAATTAATTAAGTGTGTATCTGTATCTATAATGCTGCAAAAATTTTTATTAACCAAAATAAATTGTTTACAACTTCTCAGTGCGCAACGTGGCAACAACGCAGTTTTAAGACACGCTCAGATTGACTAGGACTGGCTGTGACGTATCACCAGATGTAAACAAGATAGCGTCCCCTAATTTCCGTATTTCGTTTGCGTTATTGGTTATGTTTGAGAGTGTTCTCGTTTGTTTTTTTTTATAAATTCAACAACATGTCGTCGGAATGCTTTGTTAAAGCGTCTTCGAACCATTTGCCGGCTGTAGATATGTTTATAATCACCGAATTTATCAAGAACGACCCACGTTTCAATGCTGCCGAAATTAAAGGCGCTAAAGCAGCAGTATAAGTAATTAACAAAGCAGCTTAATCGGCAATTTAATACATTATGGATCATTGATATTTTGAACGAAATGCATCTTTTTTCGAGTGCAAGTCGTGAGCAACACGGAGATACAGCTATAGGTTATTTTCAGGTGAAGCGAGAGGGGCCCATATGTATACTGCAGTTCAAGATATGCCCGGAACACAAAGATCGTGCAAAAAATTATGCAGTTACTCTAAGTCTCACAACAGTAAAATGTAGATTTTGTCTTGGTCATACCCCTTCTGGCTGCTTTAAACCATCTCCGTTTGTGTTCGTAATCTCCGGGTACACTTACGAATATTTTGTTGAGACTATTGACGGATGTATTTGATATTTGAACACTGGCACAAAGCACCATCTGCTGTTAGCTTCTAGTTTGTACATGCTTAAACATTCTCCCAGTTGTTAGGAGGAGTCCGTTAAAAGCAAGAAAACAACTCGTTGCACTTGGCACAAGCAAAAGCAAAGGCACGTAGGTAACATAACCTATATTCTTTGTWTACATCGGGTGCTACGTCACACCGTCTCCATCCCGGGACACTGCGTTTGTGTGGTCATTTTTTATATTTGAACTTCAGAACGGTTTTTTTTTTTCGAAAACTGGTGCTAGAAAAATTTTGGAATTGTGAAAACACCCAATTATAATAAAAACTTTAAATTAATATATTCGAAGGAGAGAGGTAGTACAAACCTGTACAAACGCTCCAAAAATATAATATGCATAAAACTTCAAACAAAACGTAACATTCTTCTCCTTCTCGGTTTGCTCAGCAATTGCAATACATCAAACCCACATACTACGTTTTACTCGAGATATCCAGCCATGTGAATACGTTGAACTCACAAGCCAAGTTTTATTTAAACTATGTACAATTTTAATTTCTGTTTACCGTAGCGTATATCATGCAACATAGTAATAAAGCTTTAATTTCAATTCAAATTTACACGTTTAAAAAAAACCTAATTAAATTCGCATAAACTCTCTGGAAAAAGTTACGCTTTCCCGAGCTTTGCAACTTGTTAAACAAGATATCGTGTCCTTTTAAGCTGACAGCCAGTGCTGAAGACGCTACTCTTCTAAGAAAGTTTGCTTCCAATTACAGTGCAATATAACCGCACCCTTGTCATGCAGCGTTTAATAATTTTGCGCGAAAACTTGGCAACTAACTTTCGCTGTTGCGAGCGATGTCAGACTACAAGAACAAGTTGAATACCAAGTTTGTATCGCAACTCGTAAAATCACAATAAGCCCAGTTTAACCGATTTAGAATTGCCTGCGCCGCCTTGTGAAGTTTGCCGTTATATTAGTATAGTCGAGAGCATTTATGTCGCGTTATTGTTATTTCGTTCTCTCCCTTCTATCGTTGATTACATTTTATATGAAATTGGCTTTTACGTAAAAACTACGTGGTGATTATTGCTACAAATATAATTTCTCCTTGAAGTAATAAAAAGGAAATTATCCATGAATACAACCTGCGCTGCTCATGTGGGAAGATTATTTTGCCCCACCAAAATATATTAGGTCTCATCACAAGAATGAGATTTTGCGATACTGCAATATCGGAGCCTCTTGCTCCTTGCGTTATAAGTTACAAACTATTGCACTAAAAGTTGAATATGCCATTGAATATGAAGAATTGCACAAATGATTTCCCGTTGTAGCACTATTACACAGGTAATCCAATCAGCTTTCAAAGTATTTTAGTGTCAAAATCGTAACCATTTCATCATGCTGTCATAGGTTTAGGTCCAGATATTGCGTCCGACGTTTCAACTACAATGTAATGTAGTACCCACTCAACAAAATACGATGAGTCATTGTCATAACCAAATACTTTCACATATCACCCAAATGTATTTATTGTAATTCAGCAATCTTTTAAGGTAATATGTGATCAAATTTCATTAAGCCACACATAAAACGTATACAGGTATTTTGTACGTTTTGAAGAGTGCTCTTCAGTGAATGGTCAAAGCAAGGATAGTATACAATACAGTACGACAGTTCTGGCTGCAAATATCAAAGCATACGTTTTAGACGCATTTATTTGTTGTTATTGTGTTTCCTTCACCGTCTGGGCTTGAAAAATTGTGCCTAATACTATCAGTTAATCGGGGACTTGGAGATTTGGCTAGACGGCTAGGTTTGATTGGCCCATATTTTAAAAGGGAGATTAAAAGAGAAAACTTGGTTATAATTACTTTACATCAATATCATCAGCAGTACCTATGTATACCTACTATCAAACTGCGTGTTCATCGGATTGTTCGAAAATGACGTACTAAAGTCGCTAATTTGAATATCTTTAAAATGTGCAATAAATTTCGCTTTCTTCTAGAAACATTCGCAACGAAAACTTATTTCGTAGCGAATTATCAGCACAGTTGCAGGTGGGATCACAACTCTTATATTCTCAATGCTTCAGCTAGATGTGTTCTTATCCTTTCGCACAAAGGTCTAAACATGTTTTAATTTGGTGCTCTCTGATTCCGCGTTTACTGTAGTCAAATCAAGTTAAGAACAGAGTAGCGGTCTGTGAGTAGTGGAAACAGTATGTTCAAAAAAAGGTGAAAATTGCTAATGCGCGTCCTGACATAGTATTAAAGTAACCACCAATTATTACAAAAAGCAGCTGAAAATTAACGAAACAACACATCCCTTTACGAATAACCACCTGAACTAAATGCAAAATGGAAACCTTACCATGATAACACATGCCCATGTGATTACAAGATAAGTACATTACACGTGAGCAAAGTATTACTGTTAAACATTGTAAAATGATATTACGCACAGCAAGGTTTGGTCTTTGTTGAAAAGCCCTCTTACGCAGCATGGAAGATAACTGCATGTGATCTATTCAGTTTATAACGTTAAAGCTGCTTACTTCATTAAAGATAAAATTCTGCACTGGTGTAGATAATATCAATATTAAATTCAAGAGAATGCTAATATCACCACAATTTACCATAGTTAGATATACAAGAGATTTTTATATTATTAACGTTATGAATGGAATGGCAAATGATAGAGAAACACCAACAGTGTTACAATATTTTAAATGTTTAAAAGTGTTGTGCTATCAAAGTGATAATCTCCACCTATTCTGCAGTGTCATGGGTATGGCTTTTCTATGGGGATAAAAAAACATACCTCATTGTGATGAACTGTGTGTAAAATAGATTAAAAACTATTTGCTATAAGGCCAGTAACCTACAAATGTTGTAACCATAGCTAACAAATGTTAATTATAAATGTAAAAAAATCCACTTCTTTGCATGAGAGAGTAAAATTATTAATTCAAAATCTCTCCGCCTCTTAACATATAATTTTGGTAGAAACAATGCTTGATTTTCCTTCGTTCAAGAATCTGTATCGTATATAACGTAAGTAAAACAAAACATTCTGACACAAAATAGAGTTTTTGTGCAACTGTTGCAGTCAAGCATACCTACCATTATAAAAATTTTAGAATTAGGTAGTGTTTTTGTAAATTACATAGAAATTGTTTTTGTAACTATTCTACTGTTTCTGAACAAGAATCTCCTATTTACCACAAAAAGCTTGCTTACTTTATGTGTATAATGTATAACAAAACAAGATATAGTATTTTGAAATAGGTATCGTTCAACAATTGCCTGATAAACCCGAGTTCAGCGTGTAATTTTAGCGTAGTTGATTAGTAAAATGAAAGGCTTGGAAGTGATGGCATAAAAAAGGACTTTTAAAAGTTCTAGGTTGCTCTTCAAATTAAAAAGACTGCTCGAACTAATAATTATCTGAACTTATTAATTATAAAAGCAGAAGGCTCTCGGATAACGTTGGAAAAAGCTTTTTACGGTAGAGTGTAGGCAAAAAATAGTTAAGTGCATTCTCTCATTGTGCTTTCTGCCCACGCAAAATTTCTAAAGCTAATTCGACTGCACAGATTTGCAGCGAATGCACAGTGAAGAACAGCTAGTTTTTACTTTGTCAGTTTTTTTTAGCGATAAAATGAAATTATTAGTTCCGGTGAGAGCCAAGTTTTCACTGAAAATCGATTCCGGTTCGTCTGAAATTCAGAACCATGAAATTCGTAATGCAAATGCGTGCATGCAATTCTAATAACCGAACGGGAATCGTAAAGGGAAAAAGGTTCGTTCGCTTTGAGAGCGAAACGGCTTTTTATTTTAATGAAGCCAGCTACCTGCAACGCGCAATGTGATTTGCAAGCACGTGGACACTGAACATGATGAAAATATTTAGTTTGGTATGCGATATTTGCTTATATGATCATTGTTTCCTAGTAATACCTACGCAATGCAGTCACTTTTAAACATTTTGTAATGGCTAGTACTTTCAACATTATTGTAGAAGTAAAGTAATGTCATTAAGCGTTTGTTTACATGGAGACCTGAGTAGTGGTGGAGCCTCATTACACCAGGACTCTTGATAACTAGTATTGATGGTCCCCTATATCCGTTACAGCATCTTTCTTAAGTAGCTTCTTAATGTGCCTTAAAATAGCATCGTTTTCTGTTATGACTGCCTTTCTTTGTTTTCTGGAATAAAGTAGTAGAATGCTTTTTATATTAATTAGATGTAATAGTTGCTTTTGCTTCAGTCTGCAAGTATTGATGATGACATGTTCAATCTTTGGGAATAAATAAATTCACTGCTACATAATATAATACTCGTATATAAGTATAATGACAGTTTTTGAACAGGTTTCAAAGTAAAATGCCGCTTCATCATCGGAGCAAAGCCTACAAAAGAAAAACTTGTACCTATCTACAAATAATGAAAATTATAATTAATGAAACCTACAACAAACTTTGTCATTTTCAATCTTATCATTAGTATCATTGCCATCTCGATCAGGAATGTGGCTTTGCTTCTGCAGTGGAAAAGTAGCATAAGTATGTACAATAACGAACAGCGTGATACTTTTGCCGTAGAATCCCATTTTACGAAAACTTGCTCCATTGATACGCAATCTCCGTATTTACACACCTACAAATCTTTCTTGTCCTCGAATCATACGAGTTCTGAACGATGCAATTACCTAAGAAATAGCCAATGTGCTACAAGCTGTTCTTGATAATTAAAGCTTCCAATGTTGGTTTGTAATATTTATAAAAATTAAATCTATGTATCTAAAATAGTTTTTTTATCTTCTCTTGCTGCACCTTGTACTTCAAAAGCATTCAAATACTAAAAAGCAGCAACTATTGGCATTGTTTACTTGACCTTATAAGTGATACTCTGATACTTCTTCTTTATAACTAATTTATAAATTTACAATTTTGCCCATATTTCTCCATATCTAATTGCGTGTTAACTAACGGAACTAGTTGGACTTCCGTACAAAATAGCTGCGTCAATGAACAGGGCGTGTCCACTTCGCTGCGTCAACCGTATCAATTAAATGTCCCAATTATATTACCTCTACGTACAATATATGGAACATCCATCGCCATACCTGTCGTATTCCTTAATTGCCTCGACGTCCTGATCTCATCCAAAGTTTCGGACTCGCAAGTTTACCTCCGACATATTTGCTAGCATTGGTGGAATTTCAGAACTATAAATTGGAATACCTCGTTCACCACGCCGCAAATACCTTCAGGGTTTTTGTATAAGAACTGTCTCTTCGTTAGCTTCATCTTTGCAATAAACATATTAAAGTAAATCCATGGTTATATATGAAGCCGTTGAGGAAATCCACGCTTACTGTTGCTGTGACGCTCATGTTTATTATTTCATGAATTTGGTTTGCATCAAGATAACGAAAGAAAATCTACCGCTTATGAATTATACTTACATACATATAGATATAGGTAGCAACAAATTGGTATTGCAAAATACCTACACGTAAAAATAATTTTGCAGCAGCTTTATTAATCTTAGAAAATTTTTCTGAGCCTCTCATTGGCTAAAATTATGTGATAACGTATACAGAGAGATATACTGCCAAAACTAAATAGTTGTAAAACAAGAAATGAACATAAATAATAGAGGTATCTAGCCACTCGATAAAAAACTGCGACTTCGGAAAACGTCTTTATTAACAACTAACCTCTATTCATATAAAACATAAGCATACTTAACTGAAATCTCGTGCCCATTATCTTAACTTGCTTAGTTACTGTACCTACTTTACATGTATTCTCACACTGAAGAAGTCAATTGGACAGTTGCCAATTTTAAAAATATTTTCGATTAACAGGTTTTTCTTTGAACTGGAATTATTTCAAATTATCTTATTACGAACCGGGACGATTTAGGAAAATATCACACGAACCGGAATAGCATTCCGGTGAGTTCCGGTTCATTTCGAGCCCTGCGTTTAACACGTTTGTATTTACTCGCTTTATTGTCTGCTTGTGCACTCGGTTCTGTACAAATTTTGCAGTCGATTTTAGAAAAACTTGAAACTTTAAACAGCCTGGAATGGATGGCAACGCAATTTTAACTCTCATTTGTCTGTCTGATGCCTATGTTTTTAATAGTCTTAATAATAATTAGAAGGGCTCCTTCACACAGCAAACAAAATTGTAAACATAACCACAACGGATGTAAAAGTGACAGGAACGTCATCAAGTTCTGACGTATATGCGCGGCAAGTATGGCTGCCTCCGCAAACTCCGCATGCATCGCGTAACCAGTGGCGTAACGAAAATAATTACTTGCGGAGAAAGTATTGATTCACAAATTACTGTATAATATTGCATTGAAAAATGAAACAAAACACATAACACTGCACGTGGTTATTCATCTATCAGCCTATTCGCATCGAACACAATAATAACAATGAATAAACCTGTTTAACCTGTTCTAAAATGCAGACGCGCCACAACTGATTTTAGTCGCTAAAATAAAATAGGTTCTGCGCAGTGACGTCCCTGCCACCTTTTCATTTGGAATAAATTATACCACGTTAGCAATATCGGTTCTCGTCCGATCGCCAAAGTTTAACAACGTCGGGCGCGGTCAGTACTTGGATTGGTGACCGTTTAGGAGCATCGCGTGCTCCTGACTTCATTTTTTTCAGCAAACCTTTGTTATTAATAAGCGGGTGTAACATAATATTGATTTCAGATAAAATTAGGTGAAAAAAAGTGGAATAAACCAAAATAAGTTTTCATATTGTCCGAAATCTCATGAAGATATTTAAAATCGATTGCAAAATTTCACACACAAAAGACTAAAAAGCGGAAAATAATTATTCAAATAAAAAATTATTTATTATTTAATACGTTTTTAAACTGGGCTAAAAAGTACAGAATAATTTCTCCTAGCTCCATAGAGATTTATAACCTCATGCAGGTTCCTCAACCCCATACAGATTATCCAGAAAATTTGAGATTATAAATCTTTTTATAGCTATGAAAATACTTGTAAGATATAAAACAAAAAACGTGGGGCACTCGCAATAGATAACTGATGCTGAATAAATCTTAGAAGTCTTTTCGCATAACTATTGAAAAATTTATAAAATTTTGTGGACAATCTATATGGGGTTACGAACCTGTATGAGGTTATAAATCTGTATGGAGCTAGAATAAATCACTTTAGACTTTTTAGTCCGATTTAAAATGTAGTAAGTTGAAAATAATCCTTTATTTGAATAATTATTACTTATAAAATGGGCCTTTTGATATTCGCAACTGATATCCAAAGTTTCAAATTGTTGGAAAGGGTTTGGAAAGTTATTAGCAAAAAACCTTGTCATGTAGCACAACTTTAAAGGGCTATAACGTTTGATGGTGTACTTTTGTATACAGACGAAAGTAGTTGAATCGGCCTAAAATTCGTCACTGGTTACACAGTTAAAGAGGTAGGCCGCGCTTTTCTGAACACCCTATATACAGTAGCACTAGTTTTCTGATCTGAAGATTCGATTGCAACTGTAATTATTTACTAGTGTTTGATTAGTAATAATAATAATAATAATACACTTTATTCCTTATTGAAGACAAAGGTACTGCATAGGCGAGGTTTAGCCTAGGCTGCTTTTCAACCTAACCTATATATAAATCAAAAAGCTAATTCTTGAACTAATAAGAATGCCGTACAGTTTTAACTATACAGCAACATATATTTTATTTTAATAATATTAAATTTAGTAAACAAGTAATAATGTAACATCAATTTGCATAAACGTCAAGCAGGTATTTTTGCTTTAACAGTTGCTTAAAATTGCGCATAGGCATATCCTTAAGAGGGGCATTTACTTGGAGTGATCGGGCAGAAATGTAAACTATGCAACCCGTATTATCAGCGGGCCATGGGACGTAAGAGGGTAGCCGATAGGTTGAAATCACGCAAAGATCGTACGAGCAACAGACGGGCTAAACTAATATTCGGAAAATTGCTGACTGTAGTGTGTGCATAAAAAAGTAAGTATGATATTAGTAACTTACTATGATATTATACCAGGTTATTCAAAATATGGAATAACCCATTTATTTCTGTAAATATGAACTATATAACATTTCATTCTAACTGCATGTCGACTATGATTTCTGGAGGAACTTTTATAATAATTTTCATTCCGCCTCCCCATTGCTTCGGCAGACAGTAAATTAATGTGAAAGAGCTTTTAACATTAAACTTGTCGCGTGTATTTAAACATACAATCTTAGAAATCCAGTCATATCGGAATAGATTGTATACCGCTCGATCATTCCCGATAGGATTGTATCTTAGCCTCAATGTTCAATTGATACCACGCGACGGACATGGTGGGGATGGGCATTCGCATTCCGGTCTCGTGACGGACTCGTGCGAAAGGGTTTGCGGTTTTAGATTTTTTGAATGTTTTTACTCATTTATCGTGCTCATGTTTTTGGTAGTGTAGAAAGAAATATGTAGCTACAACGTGGAGTTTGAATTTTTCGTTTATGTGCCTTAGTTTTCGAGAAATAGCTCGCCAAAAATACGCATTTTTAAGCAAAATATAACAACAAATATTTACATTACCGTACCAAATTCAGAAAAAACTCGAACTCTACGTTGTAGCTACATCTTTTGTCATTGCCATGTCGAAATTTCACTTCGAAAAAGTTTCTAATAACTCGGTAAAATTTAAAACGGTAGGTGCTTAATATGACCCGCTTCGCTCTAGGTAAACGCCCCTCTTAAATGAATCTTCTAGTTTATTATACTGCCAGTACAAAAATACAAAAAGCTCCGTTGTAAGCAAGCGGTAGCGTGGCGTGGAACCTGCATGATGCGACTGTGCCTGGACGACCTACCCTACGTTGGATTATGCAACCACTCAAAATCATTACTAATATAGCTACGCACTTTCGTTGTTATAAATCTATGAGTCAGGCACAATAAGTGGTACAGACGTAAGGTTTCTAATTTTAATTGTTTCCTTTCTAGAAGTTTACTCGTTTTTCCGCGGTCAGATTTCTTTATTCCATAAGCAAATATGATGCACGATTTTTGGACTCTCAGCAATCTCATCGCATCGCTTGCTCGAAGAGCTGGTCCATAAACTGCGTCGCAATACGACAAACGAGATACAATCAACGAGTTACAAATGGTCAACTTAGTTTCAGGTGACATGATATGTCGATTAGGAAATAGTTGCTTTAATGTAAGATAAGATCCCTGATACAGATTGCCTACGTGACGCGTAAATCTTAAATCTTCGTCCATGCAGAGACCAAGGTTTTTACATGATTCGCTGGACTGGAATGGACTGCTACCCCACCAATCATAATACTCAGTTTGGCTTTTTTTTCTTGGCGCTTAAGCTTGCTTCGAAATAGCAGCACAGACGATTTGCCAGGATTTAGGTTTAATCCATGTGCCACAGAAACATCCAAGAGGCTTCTCAGATCAGTATAAATAACGCCCTCGGCGTGGTCCACTTCTCCCTCATCGAAGCTGTACCAAAGCTGAGTGTCATCCGCGTACTGGTGCATATGACAGTTATTCAAGTATTTCCAGAAATTTTACACATACACAGAGAATAGCAGAGGGACCAAAAGAGAACCCTGCGGCACACCCAGCTTCAGTTCTATTGGTTGGGAAGCCATTCCATCCCGAAAGACTTTGGTAACGATCACTGAGGAAACTCCGAATCATTGCTACTGCGTTGCCAGTAACACACGTACCACCTCAGTTTAGCACAAAGAACGTCAGTTTTGTCGATATCTCGTTATTTTTAATAGTTTAATTATTTTTTAACCAATAATAATCTCATAATGTAACGTTCGCCGAAGGCGTACAGTTGCGCAAACAAAGTGTAAAAAACCCTTTTTCAGTAGACAAACATATCATCCACTACTACTGCTTCTGGGCCCTCAAAAAATTATTCCGACACCCCGATTTGTATATTAAATAACACTCGCAAATCCTTCAAGCTTTATGAGCCAGAAGAGACCTTTTTGAAGCCACCCCAAGTAAGCAGAGAAAATAAAATTTCTCAACGACGCTTTCCATGCTTACGGCACAACAAATAGAAAGAATATATTGCCCGCGAAATTACCGAATATCTCCTCGGGGAATTTTTTTCGCGGCCCTATTAGCTTGCGTCGCACAAACGCCGGGGCATTTCTTTCCCGCGTGTGCCACCAGAAAAAAAAGAGGATGAGAATGGCGGCGCGCTAACTCGCATGCTATAGCCAATATAAATTTTATCGTAATGCGATCACGTATCTAAACCCTTCAAGCCGGTTAATCAGATGAACGCCATAAACTTCCGGATACCATCGTCAGGGCAGAGCGAGGCTTTACGTGGACGCGAAACAATAGCCGCTGATGTGCGAGGATCCAAATTAAACGGCTGTGTTTGTTTCAAACTGCTTTCTATGCGGCGGCTGTTGCCGCTACTTTCAGGTAGAATGGGGCTGGATCCTGATACGGGAATGACCAGTGTGGAGGAATTGCCAGGCAAACAACTATCGGATTACCAGGCAGAACATACTAACACGTTGTTGTTTTAATTTATTTCTTTTTAGTTCACTAGGATAACACGCTTCTATAGGAAGACAGAGAATATAATAATAGTAATTTTACAAACCCAAAATGTAGAGGTATATATTACACCATCTTACTAATCATATTCCTCGTAAGAGCGTAGAGTTTAGTATTAGTTATTGCTTAAGTCATTCAATATGGCTTGCTTTGATTAAAACTTTTCAAGGTTGTAAAAAAGCCGTGTTTATTAGTTATGGTCAATGGGAGATTTTTAATTGCCGCGGAAAGTGATTATGAATTTTTATCGTACTGAAACATAGCACCCCTGAAACTATCTTTTTTTTATTATTATACAATACGCGCTTGCCTAAAGCTTCCCACCATATTCAGCTCGGGAAAAAATCCCGATCGCGCACTTATGTTGGAGCTAATTTCCTACTTCGCGAACACAAAATAATTTGTAGCATAAAATTCTGTAAATGCAACACTATGTACTACAATTTGTAGGATTATATGCACCAAGCGCAAAAAGTAACATAAATCTCTTTCGATTTGTAGTACATGTAATATCATACACAGTGCAACTGCACTGCACTGCAAAACGTTTTCTACAAAATTATAACAAACTTTATCCTATAGTGTTTAGTGAACACTATATATTTTATTTTAGATTGCTTAACATAAACATCATCACTTTGTGCTACAAAGTGTAGTAAGTAATGCTGTTGTTACAAAATCCGTTGTAATTTAGATTATTTTATTTCATAATTGTTTTTGTGGACCAATTATTGTTTAGTCAATTACATTAAAAAAAATAATGAAAATTTGCAGCGATTTCTAAAGTTTTTATATATTTGCTTTAATCCATTATTGTAGTTAATTGCTAAAGGAATAAATAAAACTCAGGTTACAAGATAACTGATATATTTTCAAAGCAAATAAAAACAGAATAAAATAAATGTAGAACATAAGATTTGTAAATAAATAATTAAAGTATTAAACCTTCTTGCCCAGAATTCATATAATGAAGATCAAGTTATGGTTCATCTTTTTACAAGKAAACAAATTTAACAGATATTTACGTAATTAACAACTGAACTTCATTTTATGAATGTTCCATGATAGTATTATGAAACTATTGTTAACACTAAAAGATGTAGAACTCACAAGTAACACTGTGAATAATATGTTATCGTCTTCATACTACTGACTACGACTACACAGTAAAATAATTAATGGCTTCTTGACTTCTAGCACTGGCGACGCGATCCCTTGCCGAGGCGAGGGGGCGTCGGGCGGTCTGAACCCCCACTATTATGGAATAATTGACGGGAATTGCATTATTACTACAAATAGTATTAAAATATATTGCGATTTAAAATGATATCTATTAAACCTGTAAATTTATTACAATTTGGCAGCATTTTCTATTATTTTGGAAAGTAATATGTTTTAATCTTATTCAGCGCTTTTCTTTGATAAAATCTATAGAAATATACAACATATTATGCTGCAAAGTTGAATAAATAACCGAAAATAATTTACTGCAAATCCAAGTAAATTAATGCTATCAGGTTTTGCATAATGTGATAAAAAATACCACAGTATTATAGTAGAACTTACGAAAGCATTTATTTCCGTGAACCCCACTCTAATCAAGAACGCGATACGACCTCCTCTAATTTGGGCCGCGAGAACCCTAAAAAGCCAGCGCCTGTTGGGACACGACTTCACTTGAGATCTCTTTCAGGTGCTGTCCAGTTCTCTTCTCCTAAAGGCAAAGTGACCCTTTAGTAACCCTCATCGTGACACTAGTCCCCTTGTGGAAGAGGTGACCTCTGAGAAAGTACTAATCGTGACGCTAAGCCATAACCTGGGCGAAGTGACCCCTGAGGAAGAGCTAATCGTGACGCTAAGCCATCACCTGGGCGAAGTGACCCCTTAGTAACTCTCATCGTGACGCTAATTCCCTTGTGGAAGAGGTGACTCCTAAGGAAGTGCTAATCGTAACGCCAAGCCCAACCTTTTGCATTCCTTCAAGACCTAGACCTTATCTCCGAGAGCTAGCTTAAAGGCAGGGGAGCAAACGTGCGTACTAGCACCCGGCCACGAGCAGCCGGCGCCAACTCCACGAGAACGATCTGTATGCGCGGGGAAGCGACCACTTGAACCGTCATCCAACCGGCTTTGCGAGACCTACCCAGGGAGCCGATCAGCTGCGATAACTGCCTGGTTATCTAAAGTGAAATTCTATTTTGCATTCATATCCCTTATTACCTTATGCAATAGGTTCATACACAAACTACATGTACTTTCTTTCAAAGCCTGTTAAGTAACCAAGAATATGTTACAATGTGGGTGCTTTCGAAGCTCAAAAGACTTCACGTGAGAGGCAGTGATGATGATAACCTTTGAACTCAAGGCAAGGCGTTGCGGGTATAGCAACTCCACGTACTAAAATGCCGAGACATCATTTAATACGGCACGTTGAAGAAGTCATACAAGGCTGTGTTCTTTGTATATGTTTTCTCTCTGTATTATGAGTATGTGTTGTTTTTCACAGCAATAACAAATATTGCTGGTCAGTATGGTTCTACAACTAACCACCAATTAAACAATTCTGTTTGTTTCTCAGGAAATACATCCAGGTCCCTGCTACACACCTGGCCTTTTTGATGAGCTTCCTTCAAAGATTAATGACGCAATATGCGATATTTAAGTAAATTAAGTTCTAGCCTGATTTTCTATCATACAAGTGTATCTTTTCATAGCCAAATATAACAGATGGCTACTACATACAGACTGGAGCCTTTCATGCTGTTTTTCTCCAGTCTATTGTGATCACAAAATATACTATATATTTGGTACACCGAATAATGTGTTTTGTTAACCTTTCCGTTGCAGAGCTACATATCGATCTAATCTAATTACTAAATAACTAGACGATCACAATTATAAAGTAACTCACGCATAGTACAAACATTCTAAAATTAAATGTATGAACTGGGTAAGTCAAATTTCTCTAAAGGCAAGTGACCCTTGGCTTTGGAGGATAAAGTTCATAGATAACCTATATTCTATTAGCTTACACGCCTTGCGTCACTGAATTACACCATACTATGAATCCGTAGCGAATCTCCGATTCCACCAATGCATAGCATGCAAGTGCTTGCAGTGGCTTCTGATACTACAAAACTTAACATGTAGGCACCGGCCAACAATTTTTCTTGCGATCTTATCTGTCTGCTGTTTCCACTTTAGTCGAGCATCTGCAGTAACTACCGGAAAAGCTGTACTAAAGTGCGTTTCAGTCTGTTGATTGTTTCCTATGTTCATATATTTTTTATCAACTGCTTGTGCTACTAAGAAAAAGCTGATAACGACTGCCTTTTCAGCGTTACATTTTAGATTGTTCTTTTCAAACCATTTTTACCATGGTTAAAGTATTTGTGAATTTTAGTTTCAAATTTTCGTAACTGCTGTCATAGAACACTAAAGATGTGTCGTTGCACGTTGGCATATATGCTTAATTTTTTAGTAATCATAAGGTAAGTGGTTGACGCAAATTATGTAAAAAAGGGCCAAGGATTGAACCTTGGGGTATCCCTTTGTTTAAAAATACTTGGGATAATCCTCGCAGTAATGCTGAAAATTACACTAAAAAATTGCGAACAAACTTTTTTGCTTTTACAACTATTTTCGTGGTATTCTGAAATAAAGTTTATTTCATAAAGCAACACAATGTAGCAGGCGCTGACGTTATCGCATTTACTAGCGTATTTTTGAAATAGGATAACGATTCAAGTGTTTTAATAGTTTGTTATTTATTTAAACTTACACTACACCTAACAGTATAAACCAATTACAGGATAGAAAAAAAGCCACATTAGATAAAGCTAAAAATATTTAAAAGAAGCAGTAGACTGACTCAGCTCAAAAAACATGCCAGCAAAAACAAAAGATTACCTAATCAATAAGGTGCTAGTACACTAAAGTCATCTGATCCTATTAAGAGTGCAGTGAAAAGCAACCAAACTCGCATGCAACCGATCAAATCTCTTAATCTGAAAGAAAATGTCTCAGCTATATCATTCACAGACATAATAAACAATAATGGTACCAAATTGCTTCCTTGAGGTCCAGAGATCTCATGAAATTTACCAGGCATGTATCCATTATACATGAGGGATTGCTCTCTGTTAAGCAAATAACATCGCAAAAGCATTACTAAAGGAGGCTGGTTAATTCTGCCAAATTGTTTGTGAAAGTATTTATCAGATCTGCGTGTGTATGATATTAACTAAATTGGATAAACTGAATGTTTAGGAATAAAACGATGTTTTCAGAGCATATCTTAGTGCTTACATGCCAATAAATTCTGTCACAAAGAAGCATTTCGAAGGATTTGCTCTAACTACATGTGATAGATATTGGATTAGAATTCGCAACGTTATGCTTGCCTTCCTTCTTATAAGCTGGGCTTACTTTTGAGTTTTCACATTTCAGGAAAGCACGAAGTCTTAAGGCAACAATTGAAAATTAAGGTTAGAGTGTATGCCAGTGCAAGGGCACAGTCATGTAGTATGAAGACAGAGATCATGTCGGGGATCTTTAGAGCAGATAAAACATTAGCTTCTCCAAAACAATCAAGTATTAGTATCGTAATAATAATTAAAAACAAAAGGAGAAGGCATAATAACAGATGACTATAAACAGAAGAGCCTGACTCTCATCATAAATAATTATTTCACTGCTTATATTGGTAGTTACTTTTATGTTATTAATAAGTTTCCAAAATTGTTTAATTTCAGCTTTTTCTGCAGAGGATTTTAAATTGTAGTAAATTACCATATTGAAACATAAATTGCTATCGTCGTTTAAAATATTTTTAAATCATCTTCGCCTAGGAACTCAAATCTGCTTCATTCGATGAAATTGATAGAAATACTCAGTGGTAGCTTATATACCCTAAGTGAAAATATAAACTCTTCATAGCCAATTGGTACATCAATAGCTTAACTATTTAGACACCTATCCAAATTTAAACATAAGGCTGTAATCCCAGAATAACACCAAGTATATCAAACATCGGAGGAAGCTTACAGTTTTAAAAATGCAATGCGCAGATGGCAACCGCTTTTAAATTTGTTTCAGAAGTATAACTGACTCAACCCCCAAGTTTTCCAGTTCCAGAACGTTCGATGCATCAATAACGCGACAGCCACGCCGGTTACCATTAAAAAGGTGTGCACCTCCCGAAGATTACAAAACTTCCAACTTGTTTCGTTCACAAAAAGAAATAAACACACAAAGCTGGCAGGTAATTTCGTTTATTCCGAGAGCTTATCTAAACCTCTGCTTGTCAGAAGTTTAAATAATAAATTCAGCAATTATCCGCAAAACAATCTGCCGGAATGTAACAATAAGTTTAAGCGTTTCTTTGCGAGGCATTTTATTATGAAAGTTGGAGAGAACGTTTATGGGAGGGCGAGAGTAATAAGTTGGGAATTAAAATGAAATCCTGTTTGTGGATTAGTGCTTTTGAGAAAAAAATGTAACGTCGTAAAATTGTGGTGCATGCACTTGGCAGAATTAATTCGACACAACTCCAATGATAATTGTCTTGAACATGTTTCATTTTTGCTCTCAGTCGCAATTGTTTGTTTTAGTACTCTGTTTGCTACTGGTAACGTAAAAGTTCGTTGTGCAGGGAATAATAACTTGTGCTTTTATGGACATCTTGGGGAGCAATATTTCGCCAATGTCATTTCTATATCCAATAATTGTAAAATGATTGTACATACCTAAAAACTGGTTAAACATCGAACATCATTTAGCATTATTTTATTGCATTAGTATTTTGTCCTATTAATAAAATTGCTTTTCCATGCAATAACGCACTTTTAACGCATTGACCTTGAGAAATGTTTGACTGAGGTGATACGGCGCAATTTTATAACAAGCCCCCCCCCCCTGAGATTTTGAAAACCCGGCGCCTATGCTGTAACAGTCCTGATGAAAATTAATATTCAAGTAACATATGATTGCAACGAACATATCACACTTGCTTAATTTACCCACAAATTATCGATATTATACTAATGCTGCGATTATAGGCCGCAAACTCTATAACGTAATTAAGGCTGGACAGCGACTGTATGTTGGAAACTAAACCGGCTATAATCTTGCGGTAAATTTTTTTGAGCAAATGTGGCTACCCAGTAGGTGGCACATTTAATACGATATATCTATCAAAGAATAGATGCTTTCTCCAAAAAGTTGCAATACAATGTTGGTCTAAAATAAACTCATTGCAATCTATGTTTATTTCTTAATAAATTTTGTCTGAATTTTTTTTTGTAGTTGCTATGGCAACGACAGTAGGAGGGATAGAAGTTTCAAATCTTCAAAATAGCATAACTCAAGTAAGGTTTTCAATATAATCATAACTAACTTATAATTTATTGCAACTGTTTGACAATAGGGGGCGTTAATTGTAAAATTTTTATATTTGTTCAAATATCTTTAAAAAATTAAATGTAACCATATAGCTTTTTTGTTGGCTGCTATAGCTCATTAATCAAGAAAGATAAATTTCAAAACCGGAGGTCGATATCTTTTTCCGTTTCTTGGTTATAGTAAAAAAACTTGAAATTCGTCGTTTGGTTCAGCTATTTTTTTTTACTGAAATAAAATTAGGTTATATTAAACAAAGATCACGCGTTTACGCATAAATAAATACTTTTCTTTGGTGTTTCCAATATAAAAAATATAATACCAAATTCTTACTGACACTAGCTGACGGTTAGGTACTGAATTTATAAAAATAGTTAACAGAGTACGACGACCATGAGTTTTTCTTGTTTTTCATTAACAAGTAGTAAAAATGAGGCATACGTGATAATGACACAAATTAAAGAAGACAAAAATCCAGCAAGTATAAAGCAATATTTATTATACGAGGTAAGATAAAAAAACAACAAAAAACACTTTATTTGTAAAATATCATCTGCAAATATTTTTTGGACACTCACTATGCCATTTTTTAAGAGTTAAAAAAGACCTTTAATTTGACATTTCGCTTAAGGCTATAACTAAAAAAATAAAGAAAATACGAGTCTGGGGAGTTTTAGGTGGCGAAAAATAATTATTGATCCTCAAAAAGTCCACCGCTGCTGGCAGATCACCGTCTAACCTAACCTAATAAGTCGCAATTTATGAGTAAAAGTCTTTTTTTTTAATGTAACCTCATTATATTCCAATGAAAAAAATAGCTGAACCTAATGACGAATTCGCAGCTTTTTTACTATAACCAACAAACAAAGAAAGAAATCGACTTCTAGTTTTCAAATTTATCTTGCTTTACTAATGAGCTATAACAGCTAGTAAAAAAGTCTATAGGGATGCATTTGATTGTTTTAAGATATTTGAACAAATATAAAAATTTTATAGCTAATGCCCCCTATTGTCAAACAGTTGCAATAAATTATAAGTTATTTATGATTGTATTGTAACGCATAAAATTCACTTTCAAACTAGCCATCACTCGTTAAATTTGGTTGAACCATTCTTGAGTTATGCCATTTTGAAGACATGAAACTTCTATCCCTTCGTAGCCTTAATTCTTACTCCTTCTTAGTGAAAAACAAGAAAAACTAGTCGCCGCCATTTTTGTTAGAAGGGTTTTTCGGAATTTTTTAAGTGTTACTTTAGTAGCTTATTACGATAAAAATTATGCCTACATCGCTGCACACAAAACCCCAAAATTTCGAGTAACTTTTAAATAAATAAAGTACAAAGTTCGTTCTACAGAGAGAGAGGCTAGGAAACGAAACCCTGCGATGAGGCTAGTGCGTGATGTAGAAAACCAAACTAGCCTCATCGCAGGGTATCGTTTTCTAGCTTCTCTCTCTGTAGAACAAACTTTGTACTTTATTTATTAAAAAGTTACTCCAAATTTTGGGGTTTTGTGTGCAGCGATGGGTATGTAGGCATAATTTGTACCGTAATAAGCTACTAAAATAACACTTTAAAAATTCTGAACAAGCCTATTAACAAAATTGGCGGCGAATAGTTTTTCTTGTTTTTCACTAAGAAGGAGTAAAAATTACGCATACATGGTAAAGACACAAATCGAAGAAAATAAAAGGCGGCATCTAACTATAGAGCAATATTTATTATACGGGGTAAGGTTAAAAAATATTTACAAAAATTAACTTTATTTGCAAAATATGACAATTAACAAAAAAAATTTTTGGGCACCCAATATTTTATGGGGAGTTTTAAGTGGCGGACCCTGTATAGTGTTAGTGCCTGCAAAATACCCAACCGTCATTTAGTTAACAATTATATCTGGATGCCTTCTCCCTTCGCAACCGTGTACTTATCAATAGATCACACCCAAACCATATTTATTTGTCGCACAGAATGTTCAATTATTAAAGCAAGCTGCCGCACAGCCGCTCAGGGGGAACGTCGAAATGATGCCTGCTCGCCGGTGATAGGTCTCCTTGGGGGTTAAATGGACCGGTCATTAATGAAGCCCCATAACACTTTACGMCAGACATTCCTCTAACTTAGTTTGAATACCTTCTTCCCTGCCTCCTCGTCAACAATGTAAGAGGCGGTTTAATCGAACCAGACGCCATTTACCGGAGGCTCAGTCTACAAAGTTCAAAACTTGTGTTCGGGTTATGACGAACAGAAAAGATCCGGGAAGTTTGATGAGTTGGTCTAGAAATGACAGGGCTTGCGAAATGAGTCAAGCAGAACAGGTTATCTTGGTAGTAGTAATATTAGTTAGTAACCAAACCACGTCATGGGGAAGCTACATGCATTTTAAATCCTGGTAAATAGTTGTTAGACCGAAAGAAAATCAAATCTGGGCATATAATGTTGGAATAAAAAATTAAATCATCCTTAAGTAAGCTAATAATATGAACTAAAGATCCGAATTAAAGACATGCCTCTAAGGCCCGGTATTTCAGTGAGAGGTGAAACTTTGGGTTAAAAGTAAACTGGTTTTACTTTTAAACCAAAAGCTAAACCCATGAGCGTATTTCAGTTCACAAATCTGGTTTAGTGAAAATCGGTTTAACAGTCGTCAGTTTTAACGTAGGTTGGCGGTACTTTTGTGGTTGCACCTGCATCGTAATGCTCATAAGTAGGGCTGGGCGATACCATTAGACAGGTATCGATATTTGATACCGGTGCAGTATCGATACTACTCAAAAGTATCGAAGTATCGAAAGTATCGAAGTATCGAAAGTATCGAAAGTATCGAAATATCGAAAGTATCGAAGTATCGAAAGTATCTAAAGTATCCAAGTATCGAAAGTATCAAAAGCATCGAAGTATCGAAGTATGCAAAGTACCTAAAGTATTTAATGTATCAAAAGTATCAAAGTATCAATAGTATCGAAGGTATCAAAAGTGTAGAAGTGTCGAAAACATCGCAGTATTGAAAGTATTGAATGTATCAAAGATATCAAAGTTGCTTCACTATATATAGGTGCTATAAATCAGTGGTTAAGATATTGAAATAGGAATAGTTTGAAATAAGCTGAGGCGCATGTACTATATATCAAATGTTAAATCCGGTTATAAGTATAATTACTAACCATATACATATTTAATTATCCTAATCTAAAGCTAATCTAAGCAAAATTATCTATTTTTTATTTATTTTATGCTTGTGCTGTATTTTTTATGTATTTAATGTGTCCAGTGTCCGCCTACTGTAGATGTAAGTGGTAGGAAATCATAGCACTTAATAAATAATAACTAGTAACGGCGTAACAGCTTGCTTTATCAAACACAAAAGTGCTTTATAGTGGAATTCAACTTTTTGCACATGTCATATATTATATTTAATAATAATAATAATAATAATAATAATAATAATAATAATAATAATAATAATAATAAAGATAATAAACAAAAAATTAAACTCAGCGATAAACGGAAACGTCATTATGTACATAACTGGAGATATGGAGATAGTTTGAAAAAATCTAGTGAGTATTGAACAAAAACTCTTGGACAGATCAGTTTTTATTTTTTGATGCAGGTGTTATCTAATATTCAGTTGTTTGTAAGATATAATGTAATTAGTGATTCTGTAAAATAGCAGCCAAAACCTTTTTAGCAGGAATCGATAGAATTTCCTGTTCTAAATACGATGAGAGCCCATATACGTGGGGTGTTCTATTAGAAAGGAATACAACAAAGTTTGATTATCTAGAAAAAGTGGGGATTCTGTATATTCCACAATCTTTATTTATCTTTTAAAATTGTTTATAATAGGGGCGTTAATAGAGCATTTATTACTCTTCATAATTTTTTAATATTAGATAGCAGGTTCTATATATGGGTTATCGTTGTATTGAGTAAGTTCTATTTTATCAATTTCTATTGAAAAAAATCAATTACGCCATATCTCACAAATAATTCAATAAGTAAGTTCTTCTCATGTTAAGTAAAGTTCCTAAATAATTATGATAATAAGAATTTACCTATACCAGCGTTTTTGTTTAGAACTCATCAGTATTTTTAAGCAACTGCGTTTATACCTTTTCAAACCCTGTTTATGCATGTTAGGGACCTAAGAAATACATAAATGAACTAAATAATACTCACTCCTAAACAGGGACTGCAAATGTAAAGGAGTATAATTTTTTCAAGTAACTTTTCTGACATTTCAATCTTTTACTTTTCTACTTGGAGACAATTATTATGTTCATTGTTGGAGTGATTAACTGCTCAGCAGGATCTGCAGTCAGTGATGCACGTAAATCGGTTAAACATTCCCACCCGTGCTAAAATAGCAAATCTTGCTTTCGATACTTCGATACTTTTAAACACTTTCGATACCTCGATACTCTTGAATACTTTCGGACTTCGATACTTTTGGATACTTTCGATAATTCGATACTTTTGAATACTTTCGATACTTCGATACTACGAAAATGTGGTATCGATACTCGATACCGCCGAAGGTATCGATACTTTGAGTAAGTATCGATACTTTGCCTAGCCCTACTCATAAGCTCATAGTATGTTTACGTATCAGTTCGTTGACCTATAAACTCGTTGTTATTTCTAATCAAATACTGTTACGGTTCTAAAATGATATTGACAGTATGGAACTTGCAGTTGGCCGTTAACCCTCGTATTCATCCAGTTCGAAATTTTCTGATTAGGAACAAGTTATACATTCGCTTGCTTACCTACATCAGCAAAGAAAACTGCCAAGACAATAACTACAATTTACAAAGGGATCATTTTCAGCTGGTTGTTCAGGGAAAAATATGGGATTGGGCTTTAAATTCTTTTGCCAGAACCACCAATGCCATTTTTTTTTTGTTAATTGCGGACAATTCCAAACTCCTTGCTCTGTAATACCTACATAAGTCTTAGTTTGAAGTAGTTTTACCAAATCGATTCCTTTGTTCGATTTTTTTAGTGCGAAAACTCGTTGTTCTTCATTATWACCAAGGGTTTTTTTACTAGTGATATAAAAAGTAATCCACACAACAGAAATATACGTAAAAGACAAAACCGCACGCTGCCACAACAAACCGAAACGAAATGCAGTTAGTTCTACAAACGTGAAGTCCTCGTTTCGCGGAGTGCGCACGCTTAATCCAAAATACGGGTTTAACCCTTCTCGATGGGTTGGTTTAACTTGCCGAGGAATTTAACCCGGTTTTACTCGTAACCGAGTACTGAAATACGCTGCGCGACTGGTAAACTAATTTATCTTAACAATTTTGGTTTAAACCTTGACTGAAATACCGGCTCTAAAATGGACACTGACGTCACGTGCCCGGCGGGTCTGCACACTGATAGCTCAGTGGTTAGGCGTTTCACTAGGTTCCGGGTTCAAACTCGGTCAAGGGTGGCGATACTTTTTCATTTCGTACTTATGCCTGTTAACCCACTAAAATATCATCTATGTTCATTAGTGATGATTAAGTTTTTAACGTGCGCGTCAGGGAAGAAGGCAGACGTGGTGGGGATGACAATTGTCGCGAGTCAGTTAAATCACCGACCATTATCCATGGTCACAATTTCAGGCTAGTGCGGCGAATAAATTTATTAACTCGGCCCACCTACGCGGTTCGCTCCGTTCAAATTGTGGACGATGCTACATTCCTAAGGCGCGACTTCTTTCCTGGCGCTCACTATACCTATTACATCCAAGTTTTGCCGTAGAACATATAAACTTTTGGATTTTATTTGTTTCGTAGTTGCTCCTCCCTAATTTCGATCTGATTGCCAAAGCTATTCACTGTGACTATGACTCCTAAATTGCTAACTGTTTGGCTTCTTCATTATTTAAAACTTTTGAATTTATTGAAGGATTGGCAATAGACCGTGAATTTATTTGTTGTCCACAACATGACATGCACTTTCATTTTCCAAAAACAATATTACTGCCTCTTACAAACGTGTTTCTTCATAAATCATATATTGTGACGTTTCAGAAATACGTTTTCGTTTTGTTTTCTTTTATATTTTATATTTTTATGTGTGTTGTAGCAAAATCTCGATCTCTTACAAAAATAATTAATTTCCTGGTTCTATTAAAGATGGGCCACCAAACATACGGTTTCTTTTCTTCTAATGTTTTCATAAAAAGAGGTTTATCAGAGTATTAGCCTCGTCTCGTGTTCAGAGCATTCATTGTGTTTTCTGGTATCCTCTGGGCACGAGGTCGATATATTGCATAAATAGATTTTTGTGAGCCTAGTGCTAGGTGAGTAAATAACTTGGATTTTCTGTGTGAAATGAGTACATCATGTAATAATAATTTAATTCTAGATAATATAATCAATTTGTTCATAAACCGGATAAATAAAAGACTTCGCACGACTTGTGTTACCTCACTAAAAGTGCCCCGTAACACCCCCCTGAGGACGGAACAAGGTGTTTCGTTACAGTGTTTTGATAAGGCTTTAACTGTGTCGTTTTATAATCGTTATTTTATGAGATGCATATAATTATGTGACAACTTAAAACAAACTGTTGTAAGATATAGGATGATACTGTACAGCTTGTAAACTGAAAAAGATGTGAATGTTCTTGCTAGATGTTAAATCTGAATATGTAAATTATTTTTGTGACTATTCGGCCATTAAAAATAACATTTTCCGACAATCTTTTTAACCACCTGTATATTTTAAACAATTGTTTTTAAGGAAGAGAAGGAGGCTTTCTAATAAAATAAAATCAAAGAATTCCTCGGAAAACTTTATTTGTAGTTAACGTCTTTCGAAAAAAATATGTATGAGTATTTTCCCTTGCGTTCATGAGATGGTCGAAGATTATCGTTGGAAGTCATCACATTTGCGTGATATAAATCTTGCTTTCCAGAATTGGATTCACAATCAACATCAGTAGATTTTTTTTTACCGATTTTGCTGCTGATTGCGTGCTTCAAATGGATTGACATGTTGTGGGTGAAAAAAAAACAATACCCAGAGCTAGCAATGTAGGCTTTGATATTATTAGTACCATTCCCACTATTCCTTAACTAAAGTTTGTTTTGAACGGTGAACATAAAACCCATGAAAGAAAGAGAGGCTACAATTAAAAAATGATTTTGGTTATTTTATGTTTTGAAAATAAAATCGCGATTCAACAAATTATTTAAAAATGAGCACGCGCAATCATCTCACTAAAATTGTATTTCAACAGCCATCGCTTTTTTAGTTTTATCAGATCGAAAAATCACCAAACGCCGGAGAAGTTTTAAGAAAAGCTCTCTTAACTAACAATAAAATCTTGGACCCATAACGCCATCATATGATGAATTGACATGATGTCTTAAGTCTTCCATTTTATTATAGTGTTTTAAATATAATATAGTTACTATAAAACGAACAATATATAGGCATCTTTTTAACCCTGGCAGATAGTATAGCTATCGTACTTAATGGTCTTATTAAGCAGGGTTTACTAAAGTTCAAAATCTATTTGATAATGTTAAGACTTGTTAAATCCATTAAAGTCATTTATTTAGATAAAATGAATTGAACATGTACAAAATTCCGTTTAGTTGTTTAGCCTTTAACATAACTGCGCCGCTAGTAATAGTATTTTATTAGATTAAATAGATATAATGTGTAGTCTGAAGCAGATTAAATTTTACCCATGGCAATATCTCGGAGCAAACTTCCCATCATATCCTAGCTCTCCTGGAATTATATAGCACGCCAGTGTATGCAGGTCGGCAACACGGTGTAGTAAAACGTCAGTCAGAGCTAAAAACGGACGGACCCAGGCACATAAACCCCAGAGCGAAATCTAGATTTATGGCCCTCCCTTCACATACATGCTTATAAAAGATTAATCATCTCAACAATACAGGAAACAAAGAAGTACTATACATACGTAAGTTGTTCTTATTATGCAACGTGCATTCCTGCTCTAGAACACGTCCCAAGAACATCCCAGGTTCATACAGAAATATCGTGCTCGCTCCCTGGTGTAAGATTAACCTTATATGGCCTGGATGTTTCCTCCGGCACGGCGGGATAACGGCTATTTATTATTAACGGCCGCGGAATGGTTTTTATTGTAATATATAGGACTGGATATACCGCATCCAGCACTAATAGGGTTCTTACACCGCTGTAATATTCGCACGGTTGTTTGCCGTACCGCGGGCTCGCAACCCCTTTATTGCACACTCCAGGTGATGAGCTGTTAGTCATTCGACTACTTGCTCGTTAGGTAAACAAGAGAATTTGAATTGATTCCTCTCAGGAGCATAACATTCCACCTCCGAATACTGCTGTAATCGGGCCGAACGTTCGCTTACATAATACAGGGCAGATGAACAGCAATTAGTGTTATCGTGAAGAGGGTACTCATGCTCGACTTGCAGTCAATACACATGATAATTTGCAATTTCTGTGTAAAAATAAACGTATTGAAGGAGCTTACGGTGATATTTTTTCTGTAAGAATGAATGAAAGGTAATATGGAGAATCTCAATTATGAGGAGAGAAGTTAAATATAATTCTTGTATACTAAAACTCAAGAGCGAATTCCCGAGTTAGGAATTTACAACAAGCGTTATAATACGTTACTGCAGAAGTGATGTCTCTGCTTAAACCCATAATATTTCATAACATTTTAAGAAATATGGCAGATTTAGTTTTTTTTTATTTTCACGATGATTTGTAAGTTAGAATAGAATGAATGGGGTTGTTGCCCTTGACAGTAAATCGTTATTATAACACATGTGCGACTTTGCATGGGCCTAATGGAGTTAGAAGCTGGCAATAGAAAAAATATTTGTAATGTTTTAGTGTCTTATTTTTACCTTTAAAGGTTTACCGCCAAATTCAAATAATTCGTGATACGTCACCGTTCCTGGAGGCGGACTCCGCTATTGCGCCGATGCGCCGGATGCCCTGTTGCATGCTTGACACCTTTGTCTCTGTTGAACGCGCGTGTGTTCTGTGGTTCTGTGCCTTTGTACCTTTGTTTACGTTTTGGTTTGAGAACGGAGGACGCGCTAAAGTTCTGCTTTTATTTACTTGGTACAATGTTGTTCAAACATAGACTGTGCAAAATTATGTGAAGGGATCTTCGACAATTTACCAAAAATTGACGAATTTTACGTGAATGGAAACTCGTGTGGCCAGATCGTTCGATTTTACGCATATTAGGCGATTTTGCTATTTAAAGGTTGCAACTTGAATAAAATGATGTAATGGCAGCTGTACATGCTGTAACTCAGGTTTAAACAAGTTTACCTACTTAATAAATAGTTGTTCCAGTTTTAATATCACTTGAAATATGAACTTCCTTCGGCTGCCATAAAATGAATTCTGTTTGCGATATATCCACTGCAAGTTATAATTTTAATTTAATATAGTTTACGTTTTAATATTTACAGTGAAAAACTAACAACTAATCGCGTTTAACACATTCATTCGCGTGTAGGTTTTTATAATTCATAATTACGATTGCGAGTTTGGAATAAAATGGCAACGCAGCTGCGACTTCGGATTCAGACATTGACATATTATACACCTCGATGGTTTCAGAAACCTCATCTCGGCCGACAGGAATACCAGGATCAGAAAATGGCGTGGCAACATCACACAGTTACACCGCACTAAGCGCGCCAGGGAACGCTGACGTCAGAGATTCAAACTTTAAACATAAACAACCTTTTTTTAAGCATTAACTAAGCGCTTTGCGAAAAATAAACAAAACAGGGGTCTATATTTTTTCATATTCTGCAATAAAAAAAGGGGGGGCAACAGGCCCATTGTACGCGAAAATGTGTGTACGTATACGGAGTAGTGAAAAACATTTAAAAGAAACCCAATTTTTGCGGCACTGTTTACAGGTACTGTCAGATTGAGATTGATAGCTGCACAAGTTAGTGTTCAGTTATAACCGATAAACTGTCAAGTGCAAGTCTCCATCAAGCGTCGCATGAGAGCATAATAATGTTTGTCCCGTTCTGAGCTATTCCAACGTAGGTGCGCTTGAACTTGGCTTTTTACTTCGGTAAGTTTTTTTACCTCAACGATTGTGTTTGTTCTAAAATCAGTGACGTCGAATGATGTCTGGATTTAATGAAGGTTTTATTTAAAAAAAATTAATTATACTACCGATATATGTAGTTGAAATGTTGTAATTTAATTTAATACATTACTTTCAGAYGCACATTGTATTAGGTGTTTCAGGATGATAACGCATGTAATTCTAAGCAAAAAAGTTTTTACGAAGACATACTGCTTTGGTTTAGATATACAACGTCGCTACAAAGCATGGAACCGGCAGGATATTTCAGATTCTGTTCGACCGATCTTTCTGAAATTGTGCTTGGGCCTATGGGTAATTAAAATGCATTTTCTGGATTTTTTTCAACTCCGTGTCAGCTCTCGTTTCTGAGATATGGGCGCAAGTTGCATTTTCTTAAATGGCAAGGGGTTAAAAGGCACATCATTGAAAAGCATATCTTTTCCAGATTTCAAAAATGTATCACACTTGTACAATTTATTGCTTCTGAGTTGAGAAAAGTGTGATAATAAACTTGGATCTTGCAAAAAATTTCAGGATAAAAACCATATTCGGTACAAACCCTCCAGGTGTCTCCATTTTCATTCACTTTGTTATTTGCAATCGCAATGCCTCAATTAACTGAACGCGATCGCATCCAAATTTTGATGATAAATAGTTATGAAGATAGAAGGCGAAGTCATTCGGAAGTAGTTGTAATTCTTGAAGATCGTGAACCAATTGCCAGATAGTTATTATTACAGTTATTAAAACATTGCAACTTTATGACGAAACCGGCGGTGTTAGAAATCGTCAAAAAACAGGACGTCCAGGTTGCTACGAGTGAGGAAAGTAGCTTGAATGTTCTTTTAAATGTGCGAGAGAATCCCAAGTGTTCTGTACAGCAGCGTGCTCTCACTCACTGTATTAGAGGAAGATCCATATAAATTTCACTTATTACAAGAACTTAGCGAAGATGATTTCGATGAACATGATATCTATGTTTCGGAAAAAAAACATTAATTTGGGTTGCACGCTAAAAAACTTTACCGTTTTAGAGAAAATCGACGGGGCCCTAGACGCGTTTAACATAGTGAGCTTTAAAATTTTGAACTGTCAAACTCTCATTGTAGTGATCACATCATTTTACACCTAAAGTAAAAACAAAAGAATTTACTTTAGCAATCATAATAAATGCTCAAGCAAATCTCCATTGATTTCAATACGTTCGCAGCTTGTTTTTGAATACTCCGCATCGCACGTAGTAATTTGAAATTATCTATTTGAACCATCTCCACAAACAAAAGTCCAGTGGATTTAGATCCGGATACCACGGATGCTATATTATTGGTCCACAATAACTCCGATAAATTCCAAAAATGGAAATTATGGCTCCCCAATAAGTGGATTAGGAGGAGGCAAAGGTCCTATTAGGCAATCATTGTTGAGCCCACACCATGCATTAGCAGAAAAGCATTCTTGAAAGTTTCAATCGACGACAGACCGTAGGTTTTCATCACAACATTGATGATTGTTGCCTATACCATTACGACTAAAAGTTCCTTCATCCGTAAAAAGAATAAATGAAAGCTGCGATACGTTCTTCTTTACCCGCAATTAAAATATTGTACGATAATTTGGTAATTTAGGGCTCATTCGATAAAACAAACGACATTTGAAATAAAACAAATGAAGTTACAAAAACAGATGTGTTTTATTCATAAAATCATCAGTGGCAAAAATCCTACATGGTGGTGACTGCAAGAGACGCGCATATTTCTGCAGATGGTATAAAAATATATGTAAAGCCGATCCACAATTTTAATTAAAGTTTTCTGGGGTAATGCAACACAATTCACAAACTGCGGTATTTTCAGTAAGCATAACGAACCTCTCTGGAAGCAGAAAAATCCTCATCATGTTGAACAGTGGAGGCCCCAATTAAAATTCAGGTTTAAGACATAGGGAAGTACGAAATTAAGTTTTTGTCAACACCTGGATTACAAGAAACGGATCTCCCAATCTTTTGGTTTTAGATTTTTTATGGGGAACAAAATAATTAAAAGCTGTTACTTTTGAAGTTTCGAAAAAGTAGAAGGCCTTAGAGAAGGCGTTGAGGAAGCTTCCATGCCAATCGATAGGCGTTCTATTAGAAAAGCTTCACACTTGGCTTTCGAACAATACACTTGCATTGATAATAATGGCGGTCTTTGTGAATATTTTTCATAATTATTTATTACATACCTAGTTTAAGTTTTAAACCTGTATAAATACTTAATAGTACTACGGCAATAAAAAAAGTTAATCAATTCATCACAAGTTTTTGAAATGTGGTGGTGGTGGTGCAAAATTTAAATCCAAAATATATCATTCTTCCATGGCTAACTAAATTAATATCAGAATAAAGCAGAAAATTGGCAGCAACTTTTATACTTTTTTAAATAATCACATTAAAATTTACGTCATTGTGAGGCTTAAAAATGGCCATGGTTTGCATTAAAGAAATCCATGTTCTATCTCGAAAATAACAGCTTACTTGCAAAATTGAATGATACTGCCTGATTGAGGACATCATTTTCTACAACTTTATATTTACAATTCTTGTGCAATATGAAAAATATTAAAATAAAAAAATGTGTTTTCAAAAGATCTTCGTAACTCTTGAACTTTCCTCATCCCCATGCTAAACATTAAAAACCGCTCACCCTCTATACAGGGTGTCCCTGAACATGTGGGCAATATCTCGGGATCTGATAGCTGAGCTAAAAACATCACTATTTTACAGTATAACTTTTTTTGATATATCGTTCGCCTACTGAGATATTCACCCCTAAAGCTCCTTTGGAAAAAGTGGTTTCTCCGAAATATCTTTTATACCGCTTGATATAATTTGATGAAATTTTCGCCATTAATATTTAAAATGGAGGCGGTTAGAATAMTGCAGACACAGTTTTTGTAATTGCACGGGGAAGTTGMGGGTAAACTACCCTTCACCGTTTTTTTCTCTTAATTTTAAGGCGGGTAAGATTTTTTCCCCGAAATAGGCGTTTTTCAATTCTCCCAAACTTAAGAAGAAAAAAAAGTACTCTTTATTCATTACCCTAATGTTAACCGTTTTCGAGAAAAATTTGATTTTTATAGTAGGCGTACTGAACAACACTTTTAGGCCGTTGTTGTAGGAAAAAAAAACTAGAAATACTAAAATGGAATACATACTAGCTAAAATAGACTATTTTCAAAAAGAAATCAAGTTTTAAATGTTATTACAAGCATTATTGTAAATAGCGAATGGCATAGGTAAACTACTAAAGTATTTTATGACAGTCCAGGCACAATAATCTTTCAGACATTTAATTAGAACTTGTTTTCAAATATTACTTTGACCAACATTTAAGTGTAGTGCAGTGGAGACAAAAAATCAATTGCATTGGGCTTTGCATATTTTTCAGGGGGAGGGGGTCAAATGCGAATTTTCCACATTTAATTATTGTATTTATTAAATAATTACATAAATATAACATTACGAAGAACACTTAAAAACTACATGGAGCTACAAAAAAAAATTAAGAAGCTCCAACATGAGCTCCTCCAACTTCAATGCATTTTCGGGCCCGACGAATTAAAGACTGCCGGATTCTCCAAAACACGGCAGCGTTATTACGTATTTCATCACAGTAAAATACTATACGTTCTATTAGATTATCCCTCGTTTCTACAGGAGTAGAGTAAACTAAGTTTTTCAGGTGCCCCCACAAATAGAAATCGAGAGGGTTAAAATCTGGCGATCGAGGAGGCCAAGCAACAGGTCCTCCTCGACCTATCCATCGATTTGGATACGCAMTATTTAAAAATTGTCGCACAGCAATACTAAAGTAGGGTGGTGCGCCATCATGCATGAACCACATGTTTCTTCTGGTTGCTAATGGAACGTCTTCTAAAAGCTGTTGTAAGTTATTTTGAAGGAACTGCAAATAGAGTTCCCCATTTAATCTTGGAGGTAGCACATATGGTCCTATTAAATGGTCCCCTATGATTCCCGCCCAAACATTAACAGACTGAAACTGGAACTGGTGTCTTGCAACCACTGTGGAATTAGGGTTTTCGTCCGCCCAAACATGTAAATTGTGTGAATTTATTACACCGTTTTTCGTGAAACCAGCCTCATCTGAATAAAGAATCGAACTAATAAAATCCCTGTTATTTGTGTGCTGTTCTAAGACCCAATTTGAAAATTCCACTCTAGCAGGAAAATCTTCATGACTTAGAGCATGTACCTTTTGAACATGAAAAGGGTGCAGTAATTGTTCTTGAAAAATTCTGGAAATAGTGTTTTTGGACACATTGTGTTGCACCGCAAGTTTTCTAATACTATTGGTAGGATCCGCAGCCACGCTATCCAAAACGTTCTCCTCTAGGACCACTGTGCGTACTCTTCTTTGGACGCCACCGTTCAAGCTATCTTTTACAAATTTTCCTAATAATTACAAATTGATATAAACATGCCTTTATGGATAATTTTATGTCCCACCTGTCTCCCTTAAACGTCTATCAACCCGTTCAAAAGTTTTCCGATCAGGAATCCTACGGTCAGGAAATCGTTCTGCGTACAACCTCACAGCTTCTGTACTATTACCAAGGGCTAGACCATACACTAAATGCATGTCAGCATATTCAGGAAATGAATATTCCATTTTAATATGATTGTTGGATAACAATCACACCAGGAAAATTAAATGGAGTGACAGCTAATAATATTGTTTAGCGCCTACTATAAAAATTAAATTGCTCGTGTGGACGCAAGTGAAAATGTGAACCATGTAATTCAACAGCATTTTTCTCGAAAACGGTTAACATTAGGGTAATGAATAAAGAGTACCTTTTTTTCTTCTTAAGTTTGATAGAATTGAAGAACGCCTATTTCGGGGAAAAAATCTTACCCGCCTTAAAATTAAGAGAAAAAAACGGTGAAGGGTAGTTTACCCCCAACTTTCCCGTGCAGTTACAAAAACTGTGTCTGCACTATTCTAACCGCCTGCATTATAAATATTAATGGCGAAAATTTCATCAAATTATATCAGGCGGTATAAAAGATATTTCGGAGAAACCAATTTTTTCAAAAGAGCTTTAGGGGTGAATATCTCAGTAGGCGGACGTTATATCAAAAAAAGTTATACTGTAAAATAGTGATGTTTTTAGCTCAGCTATCAGATCCCGAGATATTGCCCACATGTTCAGGGACACCCTGTATATATATTAACAAACATAAAAAACACGCATAAACATCTTTACACAAATGATGAGCCAAATGGTCCGCCAATTCCCAAACTCGCTTTAAGTCTGCATCAAGAAATTGTTTGTGACAATAGGATCACTTAAATTAGGAGGTATTTCATTAACATTCTTATAATTTAATATATGGAGAATTTGAAGTTGCAACAAATACTTTAGAAGAGGGGTTCTTTAACACTGATTTAAATAAAATACACAAAGAACGATACAGTTTCTGCCAAAATACAGAATAAAGAGGAAGCTTTCTTTATTATTTCATCACATTTTCATTAATCATGGGTAAAAATGAATAGTAAGAAGCAGGAAAAAAAAACAAAGCAAGCATTAAGCGGTCAGACGTAGGGTAGGTAAAAATCCAGTGTTGTCTTGTATTGATAAGTACGTATATCTTGATTATAGATGTTATTGCACGTGTAACGTGCTTAAACATGGTATATACTCGTACCTCTATAGATCAGGTAATGAGCTATTAGTCATCCAACAATATCCTCGTTAGGTGTCTAAACAACACAATTGCGATTGATTCCTCTCAAGCGCACAATAATCCCTCTCAATATTGTGCTGACGAACTCGAACATGCCGTTTATACAGTACAACATAAATGAACAGATACTGTCTTTGTGTCTTTGGGAAACGTAATTAAGAACGGATCGATAATCAAGGCAAAGGTGAGAGGTCTGGCATTAGAACGTTACTGCGCCGTGTTTAAGCAACAAAGGACCTTGTTTTTCTTGTCATGTTGCGGCTATCATAGCGAAAAGCAACGCGAAGCTTTGGTATGAAATTTTCGTCGCTGTTTATGAAAGTCAAGATTTAATATTATCCGTTTACCTCTATCAAAAGTATCTGAATCTCGTGGCTAAAAGCATTGGATAAAAGCAGAGCAGTATTAAGTTTTGATCAAAACGTAAGCTCGTTATTTTTAAATCAGTCGCAGTCTCTCTCAAGTACCAATCAAACAAACTATAAAATGGGAATTACAAAAAGTGGATCAATTTAGTAAGATTATGCTTATACGTGAGTTAAACTTTTGGCTCTGGGGTTTCTCTTTAAACATATCAATAATTATTTCAATAGCTGTAGGTCAATATGGATTTTAGATCACACTCCCTTAGAGACTATATATCGTATATCGTATAACCATAAAACATTTTTTTTAATCTCTCAATATCTGCTGGAAGCGTTGACGAACCTCGATCTAACAACACATGCTAGAGGGGAAACGGGACAAGGCATGAAGGCTTGCAAATATGTGGCAAAAATAAATCAATTGGGACTGCTCATTCCACATGTAATTTAATAATAACCATAATGCATTCTGCAATTCTTTTAGGTTTGCATTTATCACTAAAGTATTTAGAGCAAGTCAGAGTATTTGTAATTTTTAGAGCGCATTGTTTAATAATTATTACGTCATTACTAAACAAGTATCTCTGACATTATTCTTCAAAATTCAGAGCTAGAGCGCTAAAATATTTCCTGGTGTCAAATTTTCCTTCGCTTAGAAAGCTTAGATTATGTCAACATAAACAAGGTTTACAAACCAGCCACGCATTAGCTGGCGGTGGGATTCATCAGCCCTGCTATATAATTTCTTTTATAATATAATTATTAAAATTATGTTTGGACTAAAATATATACTTTTATTATAGGTTACATCCATATAATTTAATATAAAAAATATTATTCTTAAATATTTAGACATACATATCAATGATCCATTTAGTGCCTCCTGCCTCATAACTGATAAGAAACTAGTTTCTCTACACGTACCGTAGACAAGACACTATATAGCCCCAATTAACTTCACTCAATAATATAATGATTCCAATATGCAATAGCGCGTTCATTTGGAATGCATATATGTAAAGTGTCCCTTTTTAAATTCCAGCTACATTTAGGCTTGTAATTGAACAGGGCAAGCTGTTTGTACAAAATAAGCGTTATCTTGTGCAAACCAACCGAAATATTTGAAATCACCTGATATGTGGGTTTTGACACAAAAGCTTAGCTTTATTTGCGAACATACGTTTTTTATGTCATCTTAAAGTACTATATTTTCTGAACAAAATGAAAGAAGCAACATGCTCTCTTTCCAGCCTACTCCTTATTCTCATATAACAATTTGAAAAGCTAATTAGTATTTAAATATGTATGGCGGGTCTGGAAATAATTATTATATGTATAGCAATTTGTAAAATGGTAATTCCATTATATATAAATACTTTTTTCTTTGCAGGTAAGTGCAGATGTGGTTAGCAATCTTCACCCCTTTATTAAAATACAGGTGAGTATGCAAGTAAGTTAGTTTACATATCAAGTGATTATAAACTGCTTTTTATCAAATATATTTCAAAAGCCCCATTCCTCTGACTGTTCAATGTTAAAAATGACGACCAAAAGAACGTACTATAATACCCAACGCTATAAGCTTGGAGCAAGTATAACATTCTCATAAGCAGACTCACTCTATCTAACTTATAGGTTATTAGTTAAAAAGTCTTCGTTGGGCCTTATATATTTGACCACATCCATAACGCAAAGTTCTGAAGATATTAAAATAGAGCAATAGGTAGACGAATCTAAAACACAATGAAATGTTTCTTTGTGCTTTAATGTAAGACTAAAGTGAAATGTGGGTTATCAAAATAACTTTCTCGATTTACATGTTCATGAAATGTTTGGGGATATATCCGCTTTTTCATAACTGGTTGTGACGCAAATAATAAACAACTAGACACTGATTTTTATTTTAACTAATATTAATTTTATTCATTTACCTAGTGTAATACCTAAAAGGATTTTTTGATTATTCTAACGCAAATACATACACAAGTTCACATGCACAAAGAAATAAATTAATCCCGGGATTCTATAGAAGTCTACTTTGTATATGTCTATAGCACATCAGATAATCCTGATCCATTCAAATTAGCCCAGAACGCCTTCATCAAAATCACAGCACATCAGTCGGCGAAAATCTCATTTGGGTATTTCATTTTTCAACCCAAATCGCACAAATT
Organism: Rhyzopertha dominica; assembly: GCA_025024175.1. Classification (NCBI taxonomy): domain Eukaryota; kingdom Metazoa; phylum Arthropoda; class Insecta; order Coleoptera; family Bostrichidae; genus Rhyzopertha; species Rhyzopertha dominica. The sequence goes on from QCXZ01000137.1 coordinate 70,454,034, forward strand.
AATCTGATAATGCCGCAAAGCCGTCCAATATTACACGATGTAATTCTGCCAACACGCCATTTCCATGTCAAATCACGGTGCAGTAGGCGGCAGTTAGTTGTCACGTCGGCGTTATACTCATTTGCGGTATTCCGAGACGTGGTATTTTATTACTAAATTGTGGCAGCCTGAATTCATTTACTCCGGTCTAAAAATAAGACTGTTAGTCCATTAGCTGACTGCGAGCTACATTCGTACTCTTCTTTTGATACAGCATATTAAATATTATTTCAGTTTTTGAGAGAGCCTTTAATAATGAGCAAATTACTACAAAAAAACAACGAAATAATTGATACGATGATTAAAATAAAGGAAAACAAAACTATCTTTACCAAACAAATAACTAAATTTCTGATAGCTGTAAGCTCACTCACGTTAGTTATAAATGTTTCATTTTCCACCGTCAGAAAAATCAATGAAAACTATAAGTTTTAAAATTCACAGAATAAACCGTGTAAGAGATGATAATTTTACAAGCTGAAATGTAGACGACATTTTTTAGTCCATCCGTGCTATAAAAACTTGCTTACAATTTGAACGAAATTTTCAGTGAATCTCAATTAATTTTGTAAATATCTAAAGAAAAGTCTGAACAAAAAATATGGTTGTACAGACAATTTTAGCAGCTTCAAAATATGTTTTTGACCCCTCTTGCTATACCAAGTGTTTCAGAGATACGCGTGTTCATTTTAACACGTGTAAGAAGAATATCTAAACTATTATTAAAAATGCCAAATTTTTCAAATCAAAAATTAACGAAAATCGTTCTCCTGTATGGCGAAGCATTATGGTACGTATGTATGTACATCTCCCGGACCATGGGTCATTTAGACATCAGACCAAAGAGCGCGACAGAGCTCGCCTTGAACACGTAGTTAATCTTGAAAGATATTTTAGATGCTGTTGCTGCTCGACCAGGTACTTCCCCTTCAACATGGCGTTTCCTACTCAACTGTTTGGTGAATTTTAAGAATGGAACATTTGTATGCACATCACGTCCAACGAGTTCAGTTTTTGCAACCTAGTGATTGTGTTCGTGGGCCCACATTCTGTAAACGGATGATTACAAAAAATAATTCGAAATAATTTTTTTTAAATTATTTGTAAGCAACTGATAATGCAGAATTTACGAGGGAATGAATATTTAATGTTCATAATATACAGGTATGGAATGACGAAAACCAACAAGCTACAAGATAACATTATTTACAATAAACAATTTTTTGCAGGGCAGTAATAATTATAAATGGATAGCTATTTGCACCCTACATTTTACCATCTCGATGGAGCGTCGAACAGTATTTATGATTTTAGAATGATCTAGCTCCTTGTTATTATGCCTACGTTGTGTTGAATACTAACTTCCCACAACGATGGATCGAAACTTATAGTCCAACTGTATGCCCAGCCAGATCATTTGACCTGAACCCTGTGATTTTTTTCTGTGAGGTTATATAAAGAACTTAGTATACACCTTTCCAACTGATAATATCGAACAACGAGGGATCGGATTGACAATGCCGCTGAAACCATATACAACAATCGACCAATAATAGAACGAGTGAAATATTATCTTATTAGATATGTCGGATGTTTGTTTATACGTTAGTGGTGGTCATTTTGAGTGCTTATTGTGAAACTCTTTAATGCATGTTTCTTTAATTGAGATTCACACCTAATTTTAGCGTTCCTTTATTTGTTTTGTACATCATGCATTTTTGTTACCGGAATTTTAGTGTGGATAACACCAAGCCATCTAGTGGCACTTTAGCAGTATTATCCACCCGTCTTTGCGGGGAACTTAGAAACTGAACAGTGGCCCACAGGGTTGTGTGGGACATAGGTCCTCAACGACTGTCTGTAAAGCGTGTAATTATCTAGCATAACGCAAACGACATGACATATTTTTGTTATTATAATTTCGATCTTTTTATTTTTGTACCCAGAAACAGATATGCGTTTTGATACGCTGTCTCTTCCAAATTTTAAATAAATTTTCGAAGCACTTATTGAAAAAAAAATGTTTAATTTGTGGAGTTCTATTACCTGTTAAAACACACAAGTATTTCTAGCTTAGCGCTAGAAAGATGCAGAAAAGCTTTGAAACCAAAGCTAGTTTGGTCCCCTTTAAAAACAAGACCGGACGGAGATTTTGGGGATTGTAAATTTTAGTTCAAACAACCTGTATTTCAGATACAGGGCCGCGGTAATCACCGTATAATTAATTAAGTCTCTATACATTTTTTTGCTTGAAGCTTGATCCAGATTGAATATCCCAGGTCACTAGACAGAGCTAATTTACAAGTAGATCCAACCTTCATTAAATATTTCACGTTCTCTTTCACAAATTTAATAAACATGAAAGCATCGTGCAAACCGAGTTTCCACAAGGACTTAATCAAACAAACTCTGAAAACATAGCCAGACTATGCCCTCATTAAACAAAAGTAAACATCACATGAGTAAACTACCGCAAATATAGAAATGAGTGATTTTATCAATTTCACATCATATCAACGTATTTGTTCAACAGGTATAAAGTAAAAATAGTGATTAGTGCTTTGAAAAGTTATGAGGTAGAGAGCTTGGTTCACTTTCACTGGATGTTTTTGCACGTCTCCTAAATCTATAGAACAGCGTTTGTACGAGTTGTCATTTATATAATCAATTTCACAGAAAATATATGACAAAATAACTAAAAGGTAGATAAAAGTATCTCATTGGCAAATATCGGAAATTAATAATATGAATATGAGATAGCTATTGAAGTTGAAATTTTATTTAGAACAATCTCTTTTACTAAACCTGCATTCATTTCGTTGATTATAATACCTTATTCGTATAAATATTTTTTAAAGAAAAATATTTTTATAAAAATTTCCTGAACAGTTCCTTATGGTTTCTGTAACAAAATATAATCGTTCTCAATACTGACAAAACCTCAATAAAAAATCAGAGTTATGGCATATAAATAACTAAATTGTAAACGGTCTGAACGAAAATCATTGGTTATTATATCAGAGGTTGCTCAGTTCAAAGTTAATATCAAGTGGTGTTGTGTTAAAAGTATCGAAAACTCAAATGTATATGCAAAATTACAAACACTACATCCTAGTACCGTTACTCAATAAGACTTGCTCTAGGAAACAAAACGCTAAGATCAAATTTTGAATTAAATTCCTTTTGACCTAACGCTAGAAGACAGTCATTCCATTGAAATAATTTTTATTAAGTATTGATAGCTAAAAGCTCAATATCAAATTAACTTGAACTTATACGCTTATACAACTTTACCTTTGAATATTATTCATTATTATCTCTATATACCAAAATTAAACTTTGAATCCACGTCGCTATACCTAATTTTGTGGTATATAATATTTCTATTACGCAATTTCCATTTTAACTTATGTTGCTTAAAATAAATGGGTTAAAAAATTTCCAAATACAACTACTTTGAAATTAAAATGTAATGTAAGAAGCCACAAAAACTTTTTCAAGGAACAATACCCAATTCATATTTCAGGGACTTGTAAAGTTTATCCGTTAATTTACGTCTTTCGGACGCATAGAAGATCGGAATTCGAATTAAAAAAATACGCAGAATAGGTATAACCAAGGGTCAACTTGACAATGGAAGATTTAAAGATAGGTTCCAAAATTTACCAATGATTAAGAATAACATTGAATACGTTGATTCAACATAATAATCATCGTCGCAGAAACGGAAGCAATCCCAAAGAAGTCATAGAAGCATAGTGATCAGCATTTCATTGTAGTATAAAAGAAAGATTTGTAAGCAGCCTAAACTTGAATCGAAATAATAATATAAAACTTAAAAAAAAGGTTATTTGTTTTTAAAAACGAGTTTTCACCAACAAAGACAAATTTTGAGAGTACACATCATATTTTTTATGTTAATAAAAACAGTTATTTCAGCTTCTAGTAGTTAATCCATGCAAAAGCAGCGCCAATAGTCAACAACATTGTCAGACGACATTCTCAAAATTTACATTTATCCATTTTAAACCATTATTTAAATTCAGGTAGTTGTTAACGCACACTGCTATTCACCCTCTACTTAAATATTTGTTAATTTGATTATTGTTAATAAGCTTTTACTTGAAAAGACCTAAGTCGTGTCACTCCTGACCTTTCACCTAGTTTTGTTCCAATCTCAGCCCAGGATTGTGATGATATCAAAGTAGTTTGAAAAGGGCAATAATATAAACTTCCAGTTATGTTAGCAATTCTTACCCGTATCGTTAGTGTTTGTATCGGTACGAATACTTGTCCAAAATATTTGAAAGATATCTGTCTGAAACCTCTACATAAAACTGTTACCCCTAAGGGAATGAAGGATTTGCGCCCAATAAATATTTTGCTTATAGAGGCTTCACAGTCAAAAAGGCGTTTAAGTCGTTTCAAAGCAATTTCATCTGTGTAGTTAGATTTTACGTGTGGTCATAGCTGTATAATTTGAATTTGATTTGAATTAAAATAATTTATGTATTTTAATTTTATTAGACTTTTCTAAAGTGTTCGATACCCTGCGTCATGAATTACTTCTGTCTATTCTGTATTATATTGGCATAAGAGAATCTGCCTTGAAATTACTTCAGAGTTGTTTGACGGATAGGGTACAATCAGCTAAAATAGGAGCTCATTGTTGTGCGGGGTATGCCGCAAAGATCCGTACTGGGTCCAATTTTATTTGCCATACACACCTATATTCTAATTATTAAAACCATAAAATAGTGTTAAGTAGCACCTCTATGCAGATTACACAGTTATATTATACCTTATCAACCAAGTTCCGATGCGGTTGTTATTAATTCAAACCTTTCTGCCTTCTCTGAGGCGGCAGCCGTTCACTCATCAATTCTAAATGTAAACAAACGCAGATTGATGCGTTTTGGGATTTAGTGAGTCGTCGTGAAATATGGGTGTGAAGATACACACTAAGTTGGAATTTTCTGAGCATATTAGAAATTGTGTACAAACAGTATACATGAACTTCATTAGTTATAAAACAAAATTGTTGCTTAGCGATTCATTGCTGTATACGGACTTTGTCTGGATGGTGTGGCAGCTGTTGGCATCCAGACGGTTCAGAACTTTTGTATTCGATTTGTTTACTGTTTACGTAGAAAGGAGCGTGTTTCGCATTAGCCTAAAACTGCTGGATGGCTTACCGTGAAGAAGAGAAGGTTTTACCACTCAGCTTGTCTATATGTATAATAAAATAATAAACGAAAAAGGTACCACCATATTAGTATCAAAAAATAAGACAGATAGAACGAATGTGCACAACGTTAATGCGAGGCGTAAAGATACTTCAGATAATCGTCGTCATATCTGTCTTTTTTTGAGAAGCTTCAGTTATTTTGTGAGTCGTGTTTATAATGTTATACCGCTTTCTGGTAATAAGTTAGGAAATCACTAAAACTGTTGCTTTCTCGCGGACCTGACCTGACGTGGTGTCGACAGTCTAACCCGATGCTCAACTGCTGTGTAGTTTTGCGCTTAAGTGGAAGAACAGTTCGCAGTTTCTGAACTTCGCCGGTTCATCCCGCGCAGCCGTCAGGTTTTCAATTTTTTTCTTTTTATTTTATATATTGTGTGGGATTGAATAAAGCCATTTATTATTTTTATTATTATTTTCACAAAATTTTCATAACATCTAACGCTAACGATTACGCCATTTCTACTTTTCCTTGYGAAATAAAGGCGCGAAACGCCTGAACGTGCAGGAGTACATTGGAAAAGCATTCAATCAAATGGCCACCTGAATGCCCTGTGAAATTTTCCGCTAGAATAGCTGCCTGTAAAAACCCTGGCTACGAAAGTTTCGTTTACCAAAACGAAATGAGAAAAACACGTACGGAAGAATAATATTCTCAAATCCACCGTTCCGTGTATTCGCTGAGTGAAACACTTTTTCTAGTACTGCTTTATTGCCGTCCCGCGGCCAGCGTTGTTCTCATTCCCAACGGAAACTGTCGGAGAGGTTGAAAAACTGAAAAAAACTGATATAGAGATATTAAAGGTACGTGAATAAACAGAGAAGGATATTCTGATGTTTATCCATTCTGTATTATTGTTTTTGGTAATTTAAAACGAAGCAAGAGTTTGGAAATTCTACCTCTCAGTACAAATAATAGAAGAATATGTCCAGTTTGGTTCTTCAGTCGGATTTCATATTTTGATGACAGACAATATTGGTCCCAAAAACATTCCACTGGCGTCGGCAAATACAGAAGCTAATATTATGAAATACGCTTTTAGCTGAGCTGCAATAAAACATAGAGGAAAGAGCGCATGTAGGTACTTTCAGCCTAATGAATGGTCGCATTACGACTGAACACAACCTCTGAAAAATAACGCAGCTTTTCCAGTTGATCCGGCAAGGCAGCGGGCACGAGTATAAACATAAATTGTATTACAGCAACTCCAGAGAATAATAGTGCTGTAAATTGTTAACTAAAATTCAATTAGGGAAAATAATGGGATCACTTAGGGGATGATGGAAATTTAAACGAGTGCTCCACTATAGTGAACAGCTACTATGGCTGCAAGGCAAAGGCTCAGCTAGACGCATTGTTAGCATGCGAGGGGCAGACAATAAACCCCATAAATCAATACTTAAGCAACTATAAATTACGAACATAATACAGGTTGAAATCCCCTGCTGCTGCAGTGGGACCGGAGGAGCACTGGCGTATTTCATTTTTGCCGTGTAGTTAAAGAAAGGTTGATTGGATTATCCAGGTAATTCGTTTAAAGAAAATCCGTGAATTCCAGTAAAAACTTTTTTTTGAGCATAACAAGTCTATCAAGATATCTATAATGTTTACATCATAAATTTTATTTCAATGTATGTTAAACCTAGCTATATATCAAAAGTATAGGTATTCCACCATCTGTAAGCACTCCATTTTATTTGAGATTATGTGAAACGAACGAAATTTAAAAAAATAATTTGTGATAGCAGTAACTTTTAAATGTTGAATACCAGGATTCCTGTTTTATTTAAAAAGAATCCTCATAATAACCGTACTAATAAAGAAAACATAATTAATGTCAATGTCAGAATGTTAAGCTTAACAAATCCAAAAAGTGTTCTAACTGTTGCCATGTCATTTATTGTTGCATAAACAAAAAAAAATAAAACATATCAATAATTATTCATGTTCATTAGTTTGACTGCAAGTGAACATGTTGCTAATGCTTAAAAATGTAGAGAAAATACAGCAATGCTTCTGCACTTTGGGCTGCAAGATTCCTCCAGTTACCACATAGCTTTCAAAGGGTCGGTTTGGTCAACTTTCATTCAAAAAGGGAAGGACCAGAACAAATAAAGATATAGCAGTAGGAATTTAGGTTACGGTAACTATCAATCCTTATGTTTTTTTTTAAAAAAAACTAGCTAGTGACGTTCTGAGATTATTACAAAATTTCAACTAAATCTAAATTCTTACTTATAAGCTATTAAGGGTTTAAAAATTGTTCTATAATAGTTTTAATAAATTAAAATGCATGTCTATGCTGTGCTGTCTACACCTCATCCAACTGCAGATAGTATTATTTCGCTGTCATTGCAGCTCATCAGTGCAGTTTAAGTTTTAATAAATGTTAAGAGCAAGATGGCCTTCAATAATATGAACGCTTATTTTAATAAAATAATATTTTTTACTGTTAGAATATTTTCTTAACTTATTGAATTTTTAACATACTGATATTGACATTAAGTTATGTTTTGTTTATTAAGATAGTTTTTTCAAAGGAAGCTGCACCTTTTTCTTCAAACAATAATTCAATGTTACCCCACACCTAAAAACGGGAAGGGGTTAAAATTTTTCTTTTAGTTTACTTATTTATTTTTACTTATTTTGTCACATAGTGTTCCCTAAATTCCTGATACATCACCCCAAATTTAATTTTCCTTAAATATTGCTTTGTAAAGCTTTATTTTTTTAACCCGAACCGAATTTTAATCGTTTGTTCTGATACAAAAACGTGATGCAAAATTAATACAAAAGCAGTTTTCAAAGKACCATACAAAGCCATCTGGAATATATTTATTTTGTATACTGTTGCCTCAAACATTATTGCCAGAATATAGTCATCACTCTAATCTGGCGCTCCAGTTGTAAATTTGCCCAGGTTTAACATCTAACACAAACTTTCCAATACACAAAAAGGACCAAGTTTTTGTATACTTTGCATAAATTTCTTTGTTTGGACCTATATAACTGTTTGAGGTACTGGATATTAGTTTCATGAATTGTAACTGTACGATTACGTCATGTGCATTAAACACAGCTATTTACATCCTGCTTTTGTTCTTGGCATAAATTCATCTCCTAATGTCCTCGATACTATCCTAAATGTAAGAATAACAGATCAACTAAGATTCATTATAATTCGATTAAGCTCTTTTCATCCAACATACACTTTTGCTATAGCTTCTACTTGGCAGTTAAGTGTATTATAGTTACTATCTAGATTTGGAACTTTTCTTATTTTCTAATAATAATTAAGAAGAATTCCAGACAAACATATAAGGTTGCTGATATTGTAAAATGCTATAGTAATGAATATTTAGTAATCACCACTGTTTTTGACATTCTGCTGTAACTGATTTCCTGTTGATTTACTAACAACCCAAAATGTGTTGGTTCCCATCCTAATGTATGAACTATGAACTGAACCCTAGGTAATCATTGCTAAACTGAACAGAAGGACCAAAGAATTCGTTCTGTTCTGACTACACTGGTGGATTTTGTGTTTTTATTTCGTAGATCTAACGATACGATTTACTATTATAAATTCAACATTTTATGGAAACCAAATAGTAACTTATTTCCTTTTTGTAAGAGGACTCCTTTCAGAACAACGAAGTCGCACTTCGGTGAAAATTTAACAACTACATAATTTTAAAAATTGTTTGAAGAACACCACGTTGAAAAATCAATAAACTCCTATTTCCTGTGCCACACCTATGCCATACTCTATCACAATTATTACATAATAAACTTCAAATTAAGAAGGAAGCGGTGTGAGAGTCTTGTGATGTGTATTATGAACTACTGCCTTCTCAGCTATTAACCATGCCATTACGTTAATTACAGATCCAGGTTCAAAAAAATTCAAAATGCTTGTGCTCGTTTTGTTTTGGGCTGCGAAAATACTATCATGTTCTTGGAAGATCCGACGATTTAAACTGACTTAAGTTGGAATTAGTCTTTGAGTACCATCTTGTGGTGTTTGTTCATGGAATTCTTTATACGCCATCGCCATCTTGCCTTCCTCATAATTTAATTATCAGATCATGTCCATTTGTTATCGATGCCTATCTTCCGCACTGCCATATTCCTCCGTTCTTTTACCTGCAATGCTGTAAAACTGTATAATGTGTTGACACTTGCATTCAGGTAGAAGACAATCAGTATCTTTAAATTACTCGTGAAGGCCTATTATATGACTAGATTTCTGCAATACTATTTTCAGTTCATATTATTATTTGTATAATTTATTATATATCTGTATATTCCTCTCGCATTGCTTGTCAGGTTAAGTGGTGTAGCGTAACCTAGACTTCGCCCTTCATCATCCTCTTATATATATTTTTCTTTTTATGCTGCAATAATTATATATTTCTGTTACATGTTTACGTAGTACCAAATGAGGGTCAATGTAACCTTTCCTGCCGAAAGCTCTGTAAATTTGTTTTATTTTGGCGAAGAAGGGTGGCATCATTCTTTGCATGTTCTTTTGGTTACAGATTGATAATGCACTCAGTACTCATGTCCAAGCACCAAACTTGTCAGAAAGGCGCTTCCTTCTGCTTTATACTTTCACATTTTGAACGTCTTGTTTCAGTTTTGGGGTGAATTGCTTTGGCATCCATCTTGTTCACACTTTATGTATACTGATGATTTGTGCATAATGTGATGCGCATTACCCATTTTCAAAATTGCAGCGATTTCTATTTTCTACCAATAAGGCCACAACTGCCAAAATGGACAATTTGCTTGACCAGGTCCGTGAAAATCAGCTACGGAATTGAACCAGTTTTTAAATTTGTTGCTCCATTGAAGAAACACAATGAATTTCCGTATTGTAGCTTCATTCTACCATGAATATAAATCAATGTTTTACACCTTCTTTACGGAAGAAACGAATAACAAAACGTTGTTCTGTACTAGTGCAGTGCTCCACATACGTTGTAATTTTCAAACTTCAGTGTCACAGCACTTTGAATAATATGTCATTTACAGGGCCTTCTAACACTTTTAGGACAAAGTTCTATTTCGTGCAACAGTTAAAAGCTACATAAAGACGCATACAAAAATTTCTCGGTATCCCAAACCATTCCACAAACTTTTCCATCATAAATCTCATTATGGCGTAATATGCGAGACTTGTACACGATTTAAAATAGAAACTTCGCAATTTATCTCCTCTTCGCAGCGTTCTAATGAAAAATAAAGAAAGCCTGCAAGGGGGAATGATAAGGTTTAATGTACCGAACGAAATTCAATAGTGGATTTGTTCAGTAAAACCAGGAGTATACCTTGGATTTCCCCTGCTACTTAGTAAATAACGTGACTGGAAATTCTGAGCCATTTACCGCGGTCTCTGGTGAAATTTATGTTTGTACTCGAGAGTGCCGATTGCACTGCGCTCGGGAATATTGGCGCTATAACGCTACGAGAAATAATCAAACGATCTGAGGCAATCTCTTAAATCCTTGCTGCAACATGCCACGAAGTTTTACACTCGTTAGGTTCTACTTTCTGAGATAATAACAGCAGAATCTTGGATAAATATTTAACTTTCGTTTAAAAACAGCCTTCAGGTCAATGTCCACGCTAATCAGTTCCAAATTGTTTCATATCTTGTGTGTCTTAGCTAAATTATTCGTATACATTTGAGAAGAATGAAAACAAAGAAATATGTAAAGAAATGCCTTAATGGTTACATATTTTGCTCGTATAGATATACTTCTTTGTAACGCACTTGCCTGTAGCAAATGTCATTTTATTGAGAGGTCGCATCGAGACCCTATTTAACTTTTAATGCAACTCATGTCACTAAAGCTATGTACGGATTATATGAAATTTGTATAAAACCGCATAATATTTTTGGTCAGGTCAGAAAAATGATTTCTTTTATTTCTTTATGGGCCATTTCTTAATTTCAACTTAGAAACCATTTACCTCCACATTAAAACTACCAAGTACATCAATTTATAGCCAGTAAAATTTCAGTAATAATGAAAGCACAATAGTGCAGAGTGCAATGCGATAGATTGCACTCTGCTGTATTTTTCAATGGATGAAAAATACGTCCACGAGCTATAAGTATGACTAAAGCCTGCAGGGATATATGATGGTTAAAAACGAAACATACTTACATACATACATACATACCTAATACAATATAGTACTTACATAGACTGGTCTGTCTGTGTTAGTTAACAAGTCGGTATCTCCATCTGATGAGCTGAAATAACAGCGAAACTAACGATTCACAGGGCTCGGCTTGTTAACCAAGACAGTTCATCATTAATTCTGACACGCACACTATAAACACCATACTAACATTATGAACGTCATATATAAGAGACGTTGTTTATGTAGGTCCTTAAATAACAAATTTGTATAGATAGCATTAAAAATAGGGCTAGTCCGCTTCCCTGCGATGCTCAATCCTACAATTTGGAGCCAAATCACTATCTGTAACCAGCTGGCATTTTCTTTATAGATACTATTCAATGAGACCAATAAATTTAAGAATAGAGAGCATATTTCATGACTACGATGCAACGTATGTTAAATTTCTTCACTTGAAATAGTGTTATTGTACGACGGCATCTTATTTACATCTTTTTTTATTGACCGAGACCGAGATTAAAGTACCCCAGACCCATACGAGACCGAGACTGAACATACGAGACTTCTAGAGTCTCGTTTTTTTACACAAATATATGTATAAAAAGGTGGGATTAAATTGTTTACACTAGTGACGATGATTACAAACTTGACACTTTTAAATGTAAATAACACAATTATCATATTCTTACCCATTATTTTAGTTCACTTAATTAGCACAATATAATTTAATTATTTTCCTAATTCTATTATTTACATAATTTTAGTAGTGTTTTCATTCAAGTAGTATTAAAATAGTATGCGGTAAAGCTCTGCAGATTATATAGTGAGTTTTTATCGGAAAGATTTTACATGTTTACAGGAACAGTAAACTACTAGTCAAGTACAAGTACTAGGGCTATATAAAAAGGAAATTTTCATAAATGGCTTAAAAGCATATTATAAAATATTACCTGCAAGTCTATGCAATATCCTCAAAACAGCGAAAATATTTACCGTATAACTACATATTGTGCCAAAATTCACGCAACACTAAAAGCCTTTGCAAGGATAAGAATCAACAAACATAATAATTTGCAGGAACGGCGATGCTTTCAGTTTAAAAATCTTTGATTTATGTTTGGTAAATAAAAATGTTACTTGAAATAAAAATGATAAAAATAATTATATGTTTGTTTCGAAATGTAAGCACAACGCTTTTATCAAACTAACAAAATAATTCATTACACATTTTTATTCGGTTTAGTTTGCAGAACGAACAAAAAATTGTTTGATGTAAATTCAAGAAGCATTAAATAAATGCTTAAAATAGTTTTTGAAATGTTATATAAAAAGATTTGTTAATAAATGCTATATCGGCGTTCCATAGCGCACAGTGGCCTGGCAGTTAGCATCAATGTATCATAGTGTATTGTAATTTGTAATTAGTAGTTTTTATAACCAATAGTCAATGGCAATACACCGTAGATGATGATTTTAGTATTAACCCCTATAACTTTATTAAAAAAGTACCTTTATCTAACCTATACGTTTGTAGATCATAGTAAAAGTTATATGCGAAGACGTGATAAAATAATCATGTTTGTGTAGGTAGATACCTATATCAGAATAGTGCCAGACAACATTTTTTTAAACATATTTTGCTACGATTCTTATAAAACATTGGCTTCTATATTCGGCGACGTAAGAAAGTATTTTACAAGAAATAAATCAGACTAGACAAATGTAAAGTGTAAGAATTAATATCAGTTTCTTCTAAATAATTATAATTATATGATGGAAGTAGGTAACTAAATTTTGATTTCAGCTACAGCGCACTTGGTTTTAATTGCACAAAAAGCATTGTTAGATTCAATCTAATATTTTGGCCTGACAAATAATTAATAAAATACAATAACACAGTCAAATCAATTACTATAATTACTACGAAATCAACAAGCCATCTTGCGTGGGTACATAAATACTATGAAGGCTATAGCGCAATATACTAATTTGTATGAATTTTGTTGTCAGTTATGACAGAGTGTGATGCAGGGGATAGCAAAATTTAGTTACTTGCATGATCAACTTGATACCATTATTTATAAAACAAAATCTCTCAAATTGATTAATATATACAAAAGTATATACTTTTAAAATCACTGTATGTAAAAAGATTAAAGAATCTGATAAATAATGGTCATTTTGACATGTTTATGCCAGCACAAATATATTTACGGATATAATTTTAATACAGCTTACAAATGTATTTGGTATGCTACACTATTATTTTAAAAGAAAACGTTACAGAGGATGAATACCGAAATACCAAGCTTAATCACCCGTAACCTCCACCGTGTAACTCTAGAAAATATACCTCAAGATATTTACGATGCACTTTAGTTGTAAATACTTCTAATATCGCCTTTGATGACATTCTTACAAAAGGAACATATCGGGATTTCAAAAATATTAGGATTACCACCACTTATCAGAAACCCGAGACTCTCGTCACGAGACCGAGACTAAGTAGACCGAGACCGAGACCGAGACCAAAGAATCCATGCATTTCCGAGACCGAGACCACGCAAGTTTTGGTCACGTAGCACCGAGACCGAAGCACTAGTCTGAGAAGCAAACATTGTAAAGAAATAGTGGTTTATTGTTGATAAGTTGTGTTAAGTTTTCAGAAAATTCAAATCGTCATTATTCGCGTGAAACAAAATTACAATTTTTACACCATTTTAGTCAAGTTGTAGTTTTACAATATTCAAACTGACGCGGCGATTAAATGCCACTAAATTCAGGCAGATGATTCAATTTAAYCGGTACAAAAGGAAGTCGACAAGGTGAAGAACATGACAAAAATTTTGGGCCGACTGAGTTACCGCAGTTTTTAATACATTAGAGATCCAGTTTAGTTTTCTTAAAATAACAAAATCTATTTACCAGCTGCGCCCACAAAAAATGAAACTTAGGTAAATCGAGTCATTTTGAACTTTTTGGGAAAAGGACAATTTTCGTATTTAAAATGGTTAAAAAGTATTTCCTGATAAATATTAAATTTTTCGTAAAAAATATTATTTATTCCTAGATTCCTACGCATTTAAAGAAAAAGCTTTGACAAACCCCAGGTATTACTGTATTCCTCTTTTCTATTAAAAAATTATGATTAAGAAAGTTGTTCTGAGAACTTCAAGTCACAAGATGTCCCAACAGAAGGTAAAATCGACCAGCTTCAGGAATTTCTCCCGTAAGAAATATTGAGGGTACTTACGCGGACTATCGTCATTCTTCAAACTTGTATTTATTGTATGGAATTCTTGCTGGAATGTGATTTGGCGAACCTCTTATATGAATCTCTATGATAACTTCAGATGATCAAATATTTTTTGCTCGTACGATTCAAAAGTATTCGGGCCTTACGTTATTTAAATCCCTTTCACATCTATAGTCATATTCTCTGATAGCAGCGTTGAAGTAGAAGTGTCCAATACGGTCCGCAGATCAAACAGCATTATCTCCAATGACCCAGAAAAGCGTACCCTGCGGGGACGACCAAGGCAAGTTTTATTTCGTTCGCCTTCCCGCTGGCAGTGGCCCTCGTTGCTTGCAAAATTTATAAAGGCGCAAAGTCCTGAGCGCAATTTTATTCGTGTCGCGTGCCACAACCTCAACCCAACTCTACAGGTTTGCACGGTTCGAATTACAAATTTAATTTCGCACAATCAGACCCGACAAGCGATACACCCCACGACGTTTTGAATAAACGGAGAGGCACGCCCTCGGCCGTTATGGAAATAATTCGTGAAGTGTGTAAATTAAAACGGAGCACTAGATCGCAGCTATGAATACGGAATGAAGGATGTTGATTAATGTCTAAATCTCACAATAAGACGCCCACGATTGGCCGGCAGGAAAGGGAAATCATGTTTTTCAGCCAATGACGCCTCTAATATAAATGATACCCTTTGTTGGCGCTTAATAGAACTGTTAGGAGGAAAGCTTTTTTGTCTCACTTCAGTAAACGAGAAACACCGAGGTTTTTCCCCTGTAGCGAATCAAGGGAAGTGTTTGTATCGCTGAGGGAACTTGGCAGTTAATTGACGACGAAACTGAATTCGAATTTCAAAACAGCAGACTTGATGCGTGCTGGCAACGGTGATTTTTCGGGCACTTACATTCTATTTTACTCACAAGGCATTTAGCACTTCCAAACATGGCAAACTCACTAGAAATGACCTAATGAGAAAATTTGCCCCAATAAGTGGAACCTATTACAAGAAATTTGCTTGTGTAGAAAAACAGTCTAGTCTAGTCTAGTCTAGTATATAGAAAGGCTGCTTATTTTATAGAACATCCTTTTCACTTTTTATCATCTCCTTAACATTGAGGACGAATCGTAGATACAGTACCACATATCAGTGACTTAAGAGCCGACCAAGCAACAATCCGGTTTCCTTATGATCCAAATATTCCCTATTCAAATATCGCAATTTGAATAGGCTACATTACTTAGTCACTTTTATCTATAAAGAAAAATGTTGGTACAAATACAGATTAAAAATGATTTGTAACTAAGCTTCCTCTATTCACATACTAAGTACCTAAGTACTGATACGCACTAAGTTTTAATAAAGCTAATTCAATTCATTACAAGATCGCTTTTGTCTGCTTTATCTTCACTTAACATTCAATTTTATGCAACAGATTTTGATCTTATTATTTTTACAGGATCCAAACTTAGCTAATGATAAAATTGGTAAATTTCGTATTGATTATTTTGTGTTTACAAATGACCGGCCTTATCAACATCTCATTACTGATAGACGTTACGAAGATTTGCTCGCTTGCTGGAGAAGAAGTCTGCTGTTCCTTCATCCCTATCTAAGAAAGGTGTCATAAGTATTAAGGTAGTTTTGAATGCAGTACTAGGTTATTTATTTTGTTATATATGTATATACTCCATTGTACAAAACTTAGGAGAGTAAGATACACAACGATGCATCGTCTTTTTTTAGTGCTCCCAACTTTAGCTTTAGGAAACATTAATAAGTTTTACAGAATTTCTTAACGTTTAACAATGCAATAGTGTTGTAAATTATAGAACCAGAACGTTGGATCTTGCTCTCTCTAACATTAATCTTCAAAGCCAAGAATTAGCAACTCCTCTTTTATTAATTTTGCTTGCAGTTTACTGTACTGTACTTTAAAAATCCGATTTCCTACTAATGCGCAAGTTACCTTAACTCAATGGTTCTGTTTTAACAAGATTAATGATGTTAACACTTGTACTGCTATGTACCAGATGTTGCCAGATTGTAATGTCATAAAATACCCTTCTTGGTTTAATTCGAATATAATTAAGCTGATTCGCCTGAAACCATTATAAAAAATATAAGATTCTGTATGATTATAATCTCTCCAAACAATAGTGGAGGTGTGAAGAGTGCTTCACAGTGTTTATAGAACCTATATTGCAGAAACCGGAAACTCCTGAAACACCCTGAGCCTCTTGCTTAATTTAAAGGGTAGGAGGAGGCAAACGAGAATGCTAGACAGGGTGAAGTACAATAACGTTAGTTTATTAATGTATATGCCTTATTTAAAAACATCAAATTCATCTCTAGTTTCAAATGAAAATAACAATAGTTAACACTCACCTTACAACTTTTTCTGGCAAAGATATACTAGGTGCCTTAAAAATTAAAAAATAATATTTTACAAAACGGAGCGAAGATAGAAGAAAGGCTAAATTGAGAAAAATTTGCAGTTTTGTGAATCTATTTAACGCACCAATTAGATAACACCATTCAATGTTACAAGTAATACAAACCATAGTTGGTTATCATTTCAAAAATCTACCACCTTTTAAGCTTCCCAACAATGTAAAACTTAATATGATAATTAAAAAAAAATAAGAGTTATGGCCATTTTTCTGTTTTATGCTGATTTTAAGGTAGGTAAATGTAGTTATAAGAGTAGCTTGTTTTTCTAAATAAAATATTCAAACCTAGCAGAGAGCAACATTGTCCAGTTTTAAGTGTAATTTGAACACTGTCTAAGCTGCACAAAATTTTGAACATCGCCTTGACCACAGCCAGCCTTCCTTGCCTACATTTAAGAGATAGTATGATAATTTGTGAATTTATGGCTCCTTCGGTAAACCACAGGACACTTCAAATCAAAGAAGTTGCAGAAACAAATTTGTCAATAGAAGAAACTGTCCAGTTCCATGGTCTCCTCCTTCGGTTTTAGGTTTTGGGAACAATTAAAAACAAAGTAAGTATACTTTTGTGAATGCTTTCAGCGTCCATAATATAAGATAATATATTTTCGGAAAGATCGCTGCCTTGTTTTCAAGAGATAGCGATCTTTCCGAAAATATATTTTCTTAAAGTAAGTATACTCTTGAAGTTATTAAAGAATGGAAGATTTTATAGGAGCTGATAAAGAATCCTTAATGCGAGCCGATGGTCGTTTTAAAACAATGCAATACTTGAATTTATAATAACGGTGGTCTTTTTGAACTTTATTTGTAATAATTAACGATTATGTGTCCTGCCTAATTTTTTAAATATGTATAAATACTTAATAGTGCTTCGTACAGATAAACAATTCAATCAGTTTATTAACTATGCATAACGAGTAATTTGTTTATTATGTTGAGGTAATCGGATAATCATACTTAATAAGATACAATGATTTTGATTTACTTGGCTACCTGCCCTTTTCTCCCATTTTAGGAACTAACTAAATAAATATGACCTTTTTAAAATATGGAAGGCGTTCTGAAAATTTTTTAAAGGAATCATAATAATTTTATGAACGTTCTGTTTTAAATTTATAAGCCAAAAGTGACTGTTATAAATTAATAAAACTGTGTAATAACATCAAAAGAATGACATCAGTTTTAGTCAACAGGATACAATTGCCATGCAATGATAACAATACCGAAAGAATAACCATCCACAATGCCAAAAAGTATGCTTTTTCTCGAAAGTAAAACTTTCCCAAGTACCTACTTAGTTATGGTTATTACCTGGAACTCACGATTGAGAAAAGTCATTTTAAGAGGTGCATACTTTGCAGCAACAGCAGCTCAGGGTGCGACAGAGAGGTCCTTAGTTGAAAACCTTCACACGTATCTCCAGTGAGACACATCTGACGAATATCGTAAAACATAAAACGCGAGCTAAGGGATCGGTGGGTGTTTCGCGTACATAATAATGTTTTTTCTAATACATAGACATCTTCAGTGCGTATAAAACCATTATTATATTGGTCAGAGCGCAAACTACATCAATTCAATACTAATACAACTTAAAGATATACACACAAAAGTAACAATTAAGTAAAATGATCTGCATTCACCTTTCGAGGCCGCGATTAGATCCGAAATTGCAAAATTGCTGAAAAATCTGATTTTCCACACTTATCGGAAATCAGGATTTGTGCAATATTTTAAACATTTCAGTTGTTTTCTGAGTAACGGTTGGAGCTAAAGAGCTGATTTTTTTTCATAAACATACCTTAAAAAGTTTTGATAAGCGCGGTTTATCCGAAAAATTTAATTTTTTTTAATAATATATACATGGGCGACATATTTAGGTAAAAGAAATTTCACGTCTCTGGCAACTACTTATACTTGTTTTTCCTAATTTGTCGATGCATCAGCCAGACAAATGGAAATGATGGTCCATAGGTATTATATGCATAAATTATTGTAAAGAAAAAAAGTTACGGCGAGTTAAAGTGAAAAGTTTTTAGCGCGTACTGGAGATAATATGAGGCCACACGGGCATCGGACTACTACAGCAGTCAGTAAAGTGTTATAAAATATTAAAATGCATGTCTATGCTGTGCTGCCTACAGCTCAACCAACTGCAGATAGATCTATTTTGCTGTCATTACAGCTCATCAGTGTAGTTTAGGTCTAGTGTAGACAGCACGGCATAGAACTGGTTTTGCTTATATACCAAAGCAATGGTATGATGAAAGTAAGAATTTAGGATGGCAATGTCATCTGTCAGCATTACACTGACAAGATGACAAAGCCACCTAGCTGCCTTAACGGGTACTACTTCCTAAAGGAAGTGAACTGTAGCCTGACAAATTGGCAAATGTGGTGTAATGACAGCGAAATAGATCTATCTGCAGTTGGTTGAGGTGTAGAGCACAGCATAGACATGCATTTTAATGTATGTTGGTTCTTGCCCGCTAGCAAAAAGTGCCGTGGGGGCCTGCTGTCAAATTGAAGTATGCAGTTGCATGCCAATTTGTCACGCTACAGGTCACTTCCTTTAGGAAGTAGTACCCGTTAAGGCAGCTAGGTGGCTTTGTCATCATGTCAGTGTAATGCTGACAGATGGCATTGCCATCCTAAATTCTTACTTTTATTATAAAATATGTTTCAATTTAATGGCAAAGCATTGGTGTCATTTATTCGTATATCGTAATTTACAAAATACTAAACAAGTGATAAAGCGTGATTTTCTTCTGTGTTCAGTATTAAAGGAACTTCCCTATGCTCTCAGCTGCAGCTGTTTTTTTCCATACGTCTGTTCAGGAATTTATCCTCTCTATAAGACTAGCATTTAGGTCTTTGTCAAAATCAACAACTCTAGAAATTTTGTGTATTTTTGCCTGAAAATGTGTTAATAGTAGCGACATTTTTTATGTGTTAACGAGAAGCTTGCTGATAAAAAATATGTGCTGTACAGCGAGATCTGTCCACATTTTGTTTTTATCTACAGATACGGCTATATCATTAATAAAATCTTGGGCCCCTGTATTATTAATGCAACTGCCAAATTTACTTAACATTAACATTTAATCTATATAACATGTCGATATTATTGAGTAACTTAGTCTTTTTAAAAAGTTTATTCTACCTTTCAAAAGTAGGAGTGATTAAAATGTATGATTGCCTTTTGCATCACGTGGCTTATGACAAAAAAACAATATTCAGGGCTGAATTTTGTAGCGACTTATTATTTTTGCTGCTGAAGTTTCTGTTGTTTGCAAACTGATATTATAGAAATTTTTAATGTATGATCTTCGGCTTTGAGAGTATGACATTGGATTCAGGATTCTTTCTTCTTTTCGAGTGTTTTTCTCAGTGCCACAGATGGTTGGCTAATTTTCGGGATAACACAAAAAAGGGACTTGTATCCCAATGTCGTTACCCCCTAAACAGTTTCGTTGGTACCATATTGACATGAGATACCACAACGGGTAGTTACAAAAATATCTACAACACAATAATACCTTCCTGCTGCATGAAATGGAACAAACAAGAGGTGACTTATGAGATCGTTTATCCTGCACTCAAAAACTACTCACTTTAACTCGCTGTAATTTACAACCTTTTAATTTGTATTTATTTTTTCACCAAAAATAAATATAAGCCTTCCTTTTCATTTATCTAGCCAAAGCATCGACGAATTATGAAAAATAAGTGCAGTTGCTCAATATGTGAACATGTCTCCCATGTGTATATTAATTTTTTCAAACGTTCCTTTAAATATTTAAATGTTTCGGAAAGATTATATTATCTGCACGTTTCAAAGTAAATGTGTGAAAAAAATCAGTACTTTAGCTCCTATTGTTATCGAGAAAACAAATAAAACGTTATAAAATTGCACAAATCGCATTATCCGAAAACTGGAAAATTGACTTTTCGGCATTTTTTCAATTTCTGATCTAATCGCGACTTCGAAATTCTAATTCCGCAGATCAGTTTACGTAACAACCACCCAAATGTAATTATATATGTTTAAGTTGTATAATTTGTTTGTTTTGGAGGTTCTGCGCTCGGACTATATACATTGGAAAGAAAGGTAAATAAAATACTTCACTAGTTAGATAGATTAGAAAATTTGTGTATATAGTATCTTAATATTTAATCGGAGACTTAAATGGATGATTCAATGCAGTGGTTATTTAGGCATAATTGCTATCAGTCTATTTACACTATGGATGATCGAAAGCGTGACTCCCATGCCTTATTTATAGCATTTAAAGGTGTTTTTGTTGACCTGTCCTGTCCCCTATTGCAACGCACGTAAAGTGGTCATCCACCATCGAGACAAAAGCCAAGCTCAGTGGATATAGCCAGGCGTTTGATAAAGCCTGGCGAATTTAAAATCCTAAAAAGACAAATGAAAACTGTGTTTACATGTGGGTCACAGCTCGGCAGCCTTTAGGAAATGGATGGCCGAATTTATGTCAGCATAAAAGCTTACAGCCGTAATTTTAAGATATACGTTACAGTCGGGGATCTGACATAAATAAAAAGGATAGCGGGCCATGTCAGATTGTGAGGAAATAAATTGAACCGTTGGCTTAATCTATATATAACACACAGTTAGGGAGCTTCGCGTCAAAACCCTACCACATGCGTCGCCTCAGGAGTGACCTCCATCATAAGTTCTGTAGGGCCATCAAGTGCTCTTAATTAAGCTTGCATGGGAAAGAGATTAATTAATTCGAAGTGGATACCTCCCTTTGCGGGGGTCGTTAATCTTTTGCAGGTCAGTTCATGGATGAGTGACTTTGTAGCGTAACGCGGGAGAGGGAAAGGACAGGTAAAGCAACAAAAACAGCAACAACGTTGCTTCCTTAATTTAATAAGAGCCTGCAAAAACTTCAAGTTTAAGTACTTTACCCATAGAGTACACTTTAAGTAACGCATTTACATGCACAGTAAGATCGTTATATCACGTAACATAATGATAGAAAATGTGAAGTAGGACACCAAAAGTTACAGAGGTATACTTCAATTGAGACCCTGTTAGCTAATATTACTACTACTCCAAGTGAACGAATGTTTTCCATAACTAACTAATCTCAAGGTTTTATGGATTTTTAGGTACTAAAACCTGCAATTGGTTCTAAAGATGTCCAGTTGTACTGAAAATACACGCTTAGTTTTTTTATATAATGCAACAACCTGTTTTTATTATAGGTGTTTTTGTATATTTCAAATTTTAATGCCATTTTAAAATTGTACGTTAGGTATAAAATGCATCAGTAAAAAAGTGATTATTGCAAAAGGTACGAGACATCGATAGAACTTAAAGACATGAGGCCAAGAGGATTCGACCGCTATAAAGACTGTAACAATGCTATCATTTTAAATAATAATTGAGAAACATCTGATTTAATTTTTCTCGCAGGATTGAATTTTAAAACCTTAAACTCAAATAACTTGATTTTCAAGTTGGTTACTTCAAATATGTTTCAATTCTAAAATGCGGAATAACATTTCCTTATTTGCTGTAACATTGTTAACAGTTGGAATAGAATGCTTTTAAGATATTTGCCATTTTCTTGTCGAGTATCGCTTGTTTTTATATTGGGATATAAACTTCTAAAAACGCAACACCACTGTTAAGTTRAAGTACTAGCATATTAAAAAATGCGTTATGAAAGTATCAAGCTCACTCTAAAGAAATGAGTWTGCGCGCCTCTGAAACAATTCTACAGCCAMAAATAAACACTGTAATTATGAACAAAAATTTATAACTACAAAAYAAATTAAACGTTCAAGGAAATTGTTAAAATGGCTTGCTGTTTCCAAGATGCTGCAAAAGCCATTCTTAAGCATTTCTTTCAACCTTCTGAATCATTACTGAAACAACTTGCCCTACAGCAACATGTATATTCAATTTCTCACATCGTCACACTTTAAAATAATCTATGTTGCTAAGAAACAAAAAAATCGACGGTGAGCGATCCCGCGGTTATTTGAAAGAATGAAAGAAAATTTAATTTTGCTTGTGATAAGGCAAAAATACATTCTATTTAAGAAAATCATGACGTTGAAAAATTACAGAATTGCAAGGCATCAAATAATATTTTTTTACATTTTCCCAGGTGTTGCAACGGCATTTTTTTTTATTTTAATAACTCCACACTGGTGCATTATAAACCTAATGCATGGTTTATAAAGAGGCACAAAAATTACAGGTATATAATAAATATATGTCTCATTAAAAAAAACTAAAGTTTGCCATTTTTAAGAACTTTTCGATAAAGCAGTTTTCCATATTTTCAACAATTGTGAAGTTATGTAAGGAATACGTTTACCCAAGAGATTATACATATGAATATTATAGGTAGATAAGAGTAAACCAACATGAAGTAATTCTCAATTAATGGGAACAAAAAATACAACAAAATTTAGTCATTATACAGGGCTAAGCGACTCATCTTTTAACGGGTAATCTCTAACAAATCGTCGAAATAGTGAACGCTTAAAAAGCTGTATTACATCTTTTCCATTGCGAAAAACGATTTTAAATTATTCTCTGCAGAAAGTGCCTAAATTTGGTCTTTGTTATTACCTTCCAAAAAACATCGAATGTATTTATGGCGGTCTTAGTGCATTAAGTTTCGGATGTATAGCTCTAATTTAGCTTGTTACAATAAAGCAGTGATGATGGCAGAGCAAACAGTCACATCATCCCATACTATTTAGAAGATTTTGTGTGGAAAGTTTTAATTACCTTATAGTAACTTTCCAACGTATTGGTATAGAGATGAAAATATATATTTATTTCGGAAATGGTAGGTATATAAATTATTAGAAACGCAAACCATTATTTTAACTGCTGTTACATTTTTTCAGAATTATTACATTACGAAATAGTATTTTTCCGTAATAACCAAAAATGGCAATATTTTACCGCAAGACTACTTTAAACAAAAATGGGAAGGCAGATCGCCAATGAAAAGTAAGCTCGATTCTAAAAACTTTGTTCAGATTTCATGCGAAACCTCTAGACTAATTTCTAGGGCCGTTGCCAAATTAAATACCGGAAAATCAGCTTTGAAATAAGACAAGTCAACCCCTCCGGGCTAGGGAAAGCGAAAACGAAAAGGAGATTTTCATTTGATTAAAGACAATACCGGCTTTGTTGTTACAGACGGAGCCGCTCTATATTTAGTCGTTCCGGGGGGCGTCTGCAAATGAATGTTTCATCAAAAACAAGATAAACCAATGAAAATACCGCGAAGGTTTTATTACTTCAGGATAAAGTGAATTATTTTGTAAACAACAATATTTTCCCACGCCTTACAACAAAAATGAGAATAATTTGTTTTGCAGAAGATAATTCAAATCAAAAGTATTTTGTTACCCTGCAATTTAGATACTGTCATGTAGTTGCAATTTATCATCAAGAAAATATTATTAACCGCATTCTATTACAATATTTACCGCAATATACAAGGTGTACCGCATTATGTGGGTAACCTGTCGAAATTTGAAAACTGGCGTAAAATAACACTATTTTACAGTATAATATTTTTTTAATAATGCCCACCTACTGAAATATTCACTCTTAAACACGGGGAACGAGAAATAGCTTGGGCCTATTTGTACATGTGGCTAAAATTGACCCTTTCCGAGAAAATTGTAGTTGAATGTTAGGGTTCACATTTTCACTGCATGACTAATATCATTTTGTTTTTATCAAATTGGCTGTGATAAACAATAAATTTTAACCTATTAGAATAGAATTCATAATAATTGTTATAATACGCGATTTTTCTAAATAAGAAGTTTCAATTATGGGCAATCATTAAATGCATGTCAACGTACTCATGTAAATGAATATTATTATTTGAGAATGATTGTTACAAATTATGTAAGATATTACCAAAATGTCAATGTAACAATCACAGCTAACACAATTTTATTACTTATCAAGTCAATTTGATAAAAACAGATTATTTTGTTAAGCAGTGACAATGTGAACCTTAACATTCAACTGCAATTTTTTCGGATAGGGTGAAAGGGTCAATTTTATCCGTATGACAAGAATATCCTTTTTTTTGTTTGTAAAGATCAAAGAATAAAAACCAGATATTTATGAAAAACTTACCCGTTTTAAAGTTAAAGGTTAATATGTGGGGGATGGCTGTCTCCCGGTCCCCCCAAAACATTTATTAAAAAAATGTACCTATTATTTTAACGGCTTCCACTTCAAAAAAATAATAACCAAAATTTGTTCAAATTATATCAACCGGTCTATGAGATATTTTTCAAAAACTGTACTCTTCCCCATGTTTAAGAGTGAATATCTCAGTAGGCGGGCTTTATTTAAAAAAATATATATACCGTAAAATAGTGTTATTTCTACACGAGTTTTCAGATTCCTGGAGGTTGCCCACATAACGCAGGACACCCTGTATAGGCGGTACTTCTGAACGTACATGCTCAGTGATTTCTTCAAAAAATAAATTGTAACTCATTTCTTGTTAATCAAAATTAAGACTTAATTAATTGTCCGCAGGTAACTGCAATGTTCTGAAACACATTGACATAGAGTTTATTGTTTTAGACATATGTAATATCTACCTGACCTGGTGTAGTAGAGCATCAGTCATGAATAAACAACGTCACATCTGTAACAACCTGAAGGTCTGCTAACTCAAATATTTACACAGGTTCCTCCATAATAAACGTAACTCCTCAATTGTGAAATCCGTCCACAGCTTATCCATATTTAAATACCTCTATGAACATGCGGGTCAAAGGCAACAGGCAGAAAACCAAAGCAGTAATTTGTGTACGAATGAACTCGTCAATCCCTCTAGCTGAGCATCGGGATGACGCAGTATATCTCAGTTACATTCGATTGCAACGTAACGATGTTTTCAATAATTTTGGTTTAGCAGTTAAACACGCATAATAATTCTTGTGAAAGAAAAAACCATTGCAAATTGAATAAATACTTCCACATCCAATTGTCAAAATGACATTTACGCTTTTATTTCTTATACCTTGCGATCAGTAATTAGGTTTTGAGCATTTTTTCTCTCTACACACAGTCAAACGGTTCTCGTGATATTAGCAAAAATACATAAACTTTTAAAATGATTTTTTCCAAATAACTCGAAGATTATTAACTTAACAAAAAAAATTGCAAGAGTGCTTTACGATCAGATATTTGATTTTCTATATAATTTAAAAAAAAATTAAAAAACCGCATACTAAAACGAAAAAAAAAATTTGCAAAAACGGTAGTTACCTCCCAATTTTACCCCCTTCCCGATACCCTACATACCCCAAAAAGAATTGGTCGCTTTGGGTAATTGAGATTTATATGTAAGCCAAATATCAAGTTCATACGTTAAAGTCTTTCGAAAGTTATCGCGCACATACAAGAAATTTTTTGTTCAAATTTTGGTTTTTTTACGTGTTCGACCATTTTAAAGCAAGGTTGGCATGTTTAAATGTTTAAAACATAATGTTTTAAACTTGTTTAAAACAACGCTTCTGTTTAAAACTTTGTTCTAAACGAATGTTTGAAAATTTATGTTAAACAGTGTTTTTTTGACAGCTATTGTGTGAGATTTATTAATTATTAGGCTCGTTTACCCTCCACAAATAGATAGACAAGATTATTAGTAATTACATATAATGTCACCCTACATTTGCATAAAAAATGAATTGAATGCAAAACCAGGCCCAGTTAGTAAATACGTAAGAGTTTTTTTTAACTTAAAAAAAGGAAGAAACATGCCGTATTTTGTTCGGCTTTTTATTGATGAAATGAATAATAAGCTTTAACATTTTTTCATAGCTGCAAATTTAGAAACATTTTAAAACAACAAATAACAGTTAACCTTAACATAACATAAAAATTTGTATTTCTGGTCCAATATAAAAAAAACAATAAATAAGACACTTACTAGATAATTACATCTTTAGCACAAAAAACAAATAGCTATCAGAACTTGGGAATATAAAGAACAATAAACAAAAAATAAAAAAATATGTGCCTTTTTTCCTGTTTTTACTAGTGCAACCATATCTTTTTCGCACTTCTAGGATCGAGCTGGCATTGTACCATTTTGCACCTTTAATTTGTCAAAGTAATTTTAAGAACAAAGTTGATTTTAGCTTAGAATAGAAAAGGTTTCTTTCATAATAACTAAAATGGTCGCGTAAATGCGGCACACATCAAATACAAATGACGACAACTGACAATCGTAGTCATCTAGGGATTTTTAAACAACTGCTACGCTCTACGCCAACTGCTCGTATTTATTTTCCCTAGTATATATAGTAATCCGAATGAGAGTGAATGTTTAAAACAGTGTTTAAAACGTATTAAACATGTTTTCAACTAAGAAAAAAACCATGTTTAAAACAATTTAAACATGTTTAAATTAAAAAACCGTTTGTTTTGTTTAATAAAAAAAAAACATGTTTTTTACCAACCCTGTTTTAAAGCGATTGAGCAAATGAAAAATTTCTTCGCGATACAATACTTCACARTCGTTGGATGAGGAAGTAATAMTGTAGGTATCTCTAGCACCTATACCTTGCACCAGGATACAAACAAATATTGACTGGAGTAATATTTAAATCAAACAATAGTGAGTTCTTCCTTAGCACCATTTTGTATTTAGTGATTGTTGTTGTTGTAACTGTTCGTCAAATAAAAAAACCTTCGGGACCGAAAAGACCTTGGATTAATAACTAAGTAACACCGTGATTTTTAAAATTCCATCAAATTAAATATTTTCACCACTCAAAGCTATAACCAACTACCTACTGAACAAGATAATCTTTTACAGCTCCCATTTCCTTATTTTTCAATACAATAAGCACTGTCGCAACTTACACATAAAAATTTAGTTGCAAACGAGACATTCGTATGCTACAATTGTTGTTGGCTTAGTTCCATCAAACTTTGCTAGGAAATTCCTTATAAGAAAGGAAGACATTACCATGCGCTTAGAAATAGGGGACATAAAGGAGCTGCACAGAAAATAACGCTGATGCAAAGTTTAAACTTTCATTTCGAAAGCAGCACCGACGAAATAACCAGGGGCGCATGGTCCCGAGATAAAGCGAGATGCATTTCTCTCAAACCCTTCAATTCCCTAAAGTAGCAGCAACAGGAATCAATTTTGTATTCTCTCAGGTCTGCTACACCCTACACATGGGATTTTAGACACTTCGATCGATGTAGTTTCACAGTCGTCAGCGTTTCTTGATTAGATAATCGTAATATTATTAGTTCGCCTTTAGTCTAGCTTGAGGTTTTCACATGGGAGTAAGATATTTAATAGTGTGCTTGAACATACGTCATAGGTATTACTATAATCATGTGCAGCTTGCGGTTTTGGATTATGAATTTTGCTAGTACAATAGTAAATAAATATCTTTATATTCGAACAAACTCAAAAAAACTTTACAACTTCTTGAATACTGTATGATTTACACATTGTATGATATTAGTTTGTAATAAGTAATGATACATCTACGGAATATAACAGAAGACAAAATGAAGATTATCTATTTGTTAATGCTAAATATTTTGGAACGATATAAATGTTGAAAGCTATTTTTAAAGTACCAAAGAATGTCAGAAATTATCAAAAAATACATTGCAGGTGAGATAAAAAAAAAACAAACTAGGCGAAATACTGACAGAACGCAATGAAATGTTCAACAGATGGAAATACTATTTCAAAGAACTACTTAGCTCAGGAGATAGAACAAATCGCACCGAAAACAATGCATGAGAAGGTGCCACAAAAAATGTGGGAATTGGGTATTATCATTTTTTTTGAAAATTACGTAAAATGATTCTTGAAGTGCATATATATCGTATGCCATGTTAAAAAAACAGAAAGAATATTTGTAGGTAGAGAATTTCAGGTCTGAAATTCGAATTTACCGAGGAGCGTGCTGTTTAATGGTGTAGTATCATTCTTGTATTGGAACAGCTTTTGTGTGGTGTTTATTGAAAGGACAGTGTAAGAGGTCGCACCAAAAAGTGATTTGTGTAGTTTTACAAGCATCTATTATGTATGGAAAACAAAACAAGTGTTGTTTTGTACATGGTTATAAAAGTACTTCAGTCAGTACAGCTAACAAAATTTTTGTAACCGTTCCTCGAGATTATCAACGTATGAAAAAGTTGTTTAAGGCCCCTAGACGTGATATGCCGAAATCGCAAAGTTTGTTTTTTCTATAGTGAAGATCATCTTAATCCTTACTGTAAGTTTTATTATTCTTTTTGGGGTTATAAGTGTTTACCATTCAGTTTCCATTTTGTTATAGCTTGAAGGGGATATGAAAAATTATATGCATTTTAAGTTGGTAGAGGAAAATGTTATAATAAAGAACGACGTTGTTCCCCATATATTCGACTGTTAGCCAGACCGGAAAGGAGCTCCAAGAGACCCGAAAATATATGGAAATTTATATTTATTCTGACCTCTAAAATAAATGTCAACTTTAGGGTACATTTTTGATTCTTACATTTTTATGTTTACAAAGAGTATGTTTCCAACAACTCACTGTGATCAAATTATCAATGCTACGTTAATTTGATAAAAATTCACTTATGCTGTTGCTTTCACGTTCCTCATCTCCGCCGCGTTGAACCGCTTGTCGCTGTACACAAAATCCATAACAATGAATATGCCTTCAGAAGTCATAACTAATAAGTATTTCACTTTTTCTTGGCGTATTTTAATTATCTTGTCACAAAATGAACGCAAACAACAAACTGATAAATTGACGGGCTGAGGCTGACGCATGACGCGCTGACCCCAGATGTAAACAAGCGGCCATTTACAAGACACCTGACGTCACGGCCAATATGTTCGCGTTTTGGCGGTCCCTTTAAATATTCACATTTTTTATATTAAAAATACACCTTACGTACCATTTTTTCGAATTTATAAGCTGTCACAGCTGTTTTGTGGATTAGACGCTACCTATTAATGTGCAATTTAATAAAATATAAATACTTGGCAAATACCCAATTACAGAGAAATTGCACTATTAAGTGTAGTAGCAAAGTTGTATAAAGAACTGATGGAAGCAAGATTGAGGAAAAGCTGACACCGCAGTAATATGAAGCACGCAGGACTATATATTACGACCGAACAAATAGTCGAAAAGAATCCAACCTGCTTAGCATTCTTGGAATTAGAAAAAGTATTCCATAACATGCCTAGAAAAGATAGCAAACCAAGAACAAGCATATAGTCTACACAGTAACACAAAAAAATTACTCTAAACCAAGTAACATGGAATCAAGGGATATGCCGGTTGTGGATGGATTGAGGCAGGGTGAGGTGTTAAGCCCAACATTATTTATCATGGTGATGGGCGATATATTGTGGGAACTGCACATTAATAATTTCGAGTAAAACAAAAAGAACCATCATTAAGGAATTACTATATGAGGATAAAGGAAAGGAATTACATTCAAACCACGAAGGGAGTGTAAAAATAAAAACACTGGCTAGGTTGTACTTTTGGTGGCCTTCTGTCGACCAAGATATCGAGAAATGGGTAAAAGGTTGCGACATTTATATTAACAAAGACCAGATCCTCCAAAAGCTACTAGCAGCTCGTGGAAACAAGCCGCTAAGATGTATGAAAGAGTACATTGTGATTAGTTTGGTCCTTTTTTTGGTAAAAATGTCTTGGTGGTTAGAGAAGCCTAGGGGATGTTTCGCAAGAATTAGGTTTTCAGATGTGGTGGTAACTGACAATGGAACTCAATTTACTTCCACAGAATTCACTGAATTTCTATCTAATAATGGTATAAAATTCCTTACATCAGCTGTGTGCTATCCATCGAGCAATGGTCAAGCTGAAAATTTGGTAAAAACTCTTAAAAATAGTTTAATGAAATCAATTAAGGGTGACGCTAATAAAGGTGCGAGTTTTACTACAGTACTGAATAAATTTTTATTTAGCTATCGAAACCACATACACGCCTCTACTGGTGTCACACCTTCCAGTTTGCTATTGAAATACAAACCAAAACCTAGCTTGGATTTGCTGAGATATGTTAATAAAGAGCAGTATGTATTATAAATTTAGGCAGTGAAATCGATTTGTAACATTCCAAAAGGGAGAGGAAGTGTATTGCAGAGATTTTAGGAATCCAAGTAAAAAGGCTTGGATAAAAGCAGTGATAGATGAAAAGTTAGGTGACTACATATTTTTGTAAACCTGTGCATCAGAATCTTATTTGGAAGCGGCACATCACTTCCATTTGATAATCTCAGTAATTGGATTTAATAAAGAGGGGGTAGTTGTAATATATTCTAGAAGCCAGGGTAAAACAACTATCTGAACATAATATTGTTTGTATTCGTCAAATAACATTCGAATTGTATGAATCAGTTTTGTAATATATAAATACTGTTAATTACTCTTTATTTAATGACTTTTGGGTAGTATACTACAATAGCAATAAATGGAAAACAAATAGAACAGGGTAAAAGTTCTAAATACCTAGAAATTACAAGACAAAGAATTGGAAAAGTGGATGAAGAAATAAATAAAAAGATTATAAGTGCAATAAAGTGTGTCACTCACTAAACATGACGTTAATAAGTAAAAGGGGAATAGAAGAGAGGACAAAAATGACGTTATACAAGACCCCTTTATAAACTAATATTAAGATACGGTAAAAGAGACAGCTGACTGGTACATTGATAAGTAAATTGCAAGCGACAGATATGAATTACTAAAAATATATCAAAAAAGTAATTAGAGTGGATCGAATAAGAAACGACAACATCAGTGAAAATACAGCCGATTGAACAAACTGTAGAAGAAAATAAAGAAAGATATTTCACGTGGAATACGCTTTTACATTACTGAATATATAAAGTCAATCTTCAAACTCAGGCCAGAGATTTTTACAATCAATTTTTACAACCTTTGTAAAATTAAGTCATTTGCTTTGAAGAGAGGTATAAGATAAAATACCTGAGCAAAGTATTTTCAAACGATCAGCTTGTTTCCAAGACATTTATGTAATTAATTCAGAACGTTTCACAATTAATTATCTTTCGAAACCATCAACTTGATATATTTTAGTTTTAAACTTAAAAATCCGGGTCATGTACCACAAAATTTACGTGCACTGCACTACCACTTCATGAAAATGAACAACCAGGAGAAGTTGCTTTAAGTGAACCAACTGCAATCAATTCTGAATTCTTTCCACAACCCAGAACACACACTTCTACCGAGTATGGTCCGTAAAGCTTTACTACCCCCAGCGTTTCTTAATCGAGTAATCTCACTCAAACTCCAACTACAATCCCAGACAGAATCGCGATTATCAAATATTTATCCCGATTAAACATCCTGCGGGTTAAGTTTGTGCGAATGGGAAAACTAGATTTGAATTTCTGAATTTATACACGAGCGAATGTGGGGCGCGGAACGAGTTGAATCCATTTAATTGGAAATCTTTCGGGGTGCGACATTGTCTCTTGCCTGGAATTTACATTCCTCCTAATGCCCGAAGATTTATGGGAAAAGTTATTTCGTGTTAAATTCGGTTTGCATAAAAAGCTTCGGAGATTCAGCGTCGTAAAAGTTGTATAACAAAGGGGATTTTTGAACAGGTACTTTTCCTTTAAGTGAGAATTCAATATAAGCCCTACAAAGAAAAGTATACAGTAGGCGGAAGCGGATTCGGACCATGTTCAAAAACATGAGAGGTGTAAGGAATTCAAGGTTTTGGTTTTATTTTGCCTTTCTGTGAATGTCAAAGTAAAGAGCATACGAAACACGGTCAACAGTTAACAATTACCAACGCCTTATAGAGACTTAGAAGCAGAAACAAACGAGGGAAAATGCTATCGTTTCCACTTGCTCCAAAAGCGTTTATCGCTTTCGCGCAAAAGTAAATCGTCTGAATTTTCTTGCAAAAATTACAGGCATCTTTATTATCTCACATAACGATTATTGATTATTGATGACCAACTATGCTGTCTGTCTATTGTATATGGATGATACTTGGTTATTTAAGAAGATTACGGACTTGCTAATATCACTTTAACCAGCAATTCATTGATCATATTGGCCATATTCAATATGCAATGCTGATATTTGAAACGTTTTCACGACCATTCTTAAATCTAGCCGCGCAGGTGACATGAAATAACTATCTCTACTAAAACTGTAAGGTTCAATTTTGAGATCTCTAACACTTCTTCGTTCAAAACAACTTCTTAATGGATAAACTAACTAGAATGCAGTAAAATGCATTTAACAAGTATCTTAATAACAAACTACGCTGTCTGAAATAATAAAATCACACTAATGTTATATGCATTTCAATGAAAAAATAACACAATGATTCGATTAAACAATTATAGTTTTTAATAATAAGTAAATTAAATTAAAAAAGTGATAACTCCGCGTTGATATGCATATATACTATTTATAATTCTTCAAACCTTTGTGACTCATTTATTACATTGTCCGCTCCTTCAGGTAAAAATTATTTAAAAGGTTTAACAATTCCCTCAAGGCAAATAGCTAAATTATTATTATTAATCGCAGTCTAATGTTTGGAAGGCAGACGCTAATATGTTGTTATGCAGTGTACGATCATTTAGTCAATACAGTATTGAGCAAATATTACTAGACTTATTAATAAAATGGGTTTTTTTATGGAACACCCTATTTTTATTATAACAAAAACAGAAAATGCTATTTATCCAAGTAGAAATTAAAACTTTGTGACTACAAGAAAAATTTTGGAGTCTGAATTTCAAACTTCACATTTTAAACGGTATGCTACAAATACTTTTCCACTGTCAAAATAGAATTAAAATAAGATACTAGTTCAAACTTACTGTTTTTTGTTGAATTTACTTTTCATTCAGTAAAATTTAGGGATGGATTGCATTGTTTGAAACATAACAAGCTTGTTTCCTTAAATACTAATATGCTTAGAAAACTGAATTCCCCAAGGGGCAGGTACGTCTCTGGACAAGCGTTCTACAATCATTCTGATAAACTAGTACACACAAAAGAAAAATAATTCGATGTTTAAACAGAATTGTTCAAAATTACTTGTATAAAAACAAATGACGACCTGCAGCTAAGAACCCTATAATTTCGAAAAGAAATAGAGCAGCAAGGTTGGCATTTGCACGTCGGCATTTGAACTGGACCGCCAATGACTGGAAAGAAGTTCTATTTAGTGATAAAGCGCGTTATAAAATATTCAACTCTGATGGGATGAGACGTGTGAGACGGCCAATTAATAGGTTTATTCCTAAATACGTAATGCCTACAATTACACTTTATTAATGACATCGATTCATCTATAGGTATATCATACAAAATATTATGTTTCCTTACGCACAATGGTAGATGCCAATACATTTTAGCTTCCAACAAGACAATGATCCAAAACATTTTTCCCAAGTTGTTCAAAAGCGGTTTGAGAAAAATAACGTTCAAGTTTTGCAGCGCCGTGCACAATCCCCATACCTCAACTCTCTGAAAAGAAGTAGAACATCGCATGCATTACGCAAAGTTTCCGAACAAACAATCTAGTAAATAAATTAGTAAAATTTGTACAAATCTTCCAGAAAATATCATTCAAAGGTTGATTGCTTCAATGCCGCGCCGTTGTCGGCAAGTAATTAATAATAATTGATATACTATTAATTATTAATGATTTACTTTTAATTTTTATTGTTTCAAATTGTGTTAAATATTTGTTGTTGAAATAAAAAAATAATATAATATCTATACTGTTGCCTACAATTTGTTGCTCTACTTTTGTCGCCGCAATTCGGGTCAATTTTTATATTTAGTATTTTTTATAATTCTTTAATTTATTCTTATATATACACTTCCCAAGAATAAAAATCATATCATATTTCCGGTACAACTCAAGTCGATAACCTTTGAAAATAATTTTAGGTTGTAGTACTCAAAACATGGTACAAAACAGTTTACTCTAACTTCAAGGATTATGGAGTCATGAAAGAAATACCTGTGTTCACTACGTTTGTCAGATTTAAAATATACCTAGTAATAGAAATAATCAAGGATTACTTCACTTTATCCGTAACCAAATTCTATAAAGTGTAGCAGTCTAGAAAATATGTTTAAATGAATAAGAATTATACCTTTACTTAAGCGATATGCGCATTTCGCAACTTTAAATTACCTACATCTAGTTGCCAATGCAGTACGATTATTCGTTCCATTGTAGCAATACAAAAACAGCGCAAGCTCGCAGGCATAAATATTGCCATAAATTGCGAACAACTACCCACATATGTTGCACCATTGCCCTGTAAATGGCTTTACACGTTTTCGCGAAACATAGCAAATGTCGGAAGCGCACACCAGTAAAATAGCGAACAGCAATGCGGGTTATAAAACCAAGATGATATTAGGTATCCCAATGGGATGATGCTGCGGCTGTATATTATTTTACAGCTGCTTTTTACTGCTAGAGCTTTAAAACCACATATCTAGAGGATCAGACGCTTTAATGGTCCGCCAAAGGCAATTATGGCGCTAAGGACTGCTGTTAAAAATTTTAATATTCCTTCTCTGTATATGTGTCGACAGCAATCAATAAATACACTCCTATATTAAACACAGGATATGTTACAGATATTGACTCATTCGTGATTTATGGTTTTTTGCTCTCATTAATCTGATAATAGAATTTATGGAATTCAACAATTACCTGCATGACACTCAGTCACCGTCATCATTTCATCGCTTTCAGATAGTCTGCATCTGAAAAAAAAAAGTTTCAGATTTTATTTACAAAATTACATTGTAATTGTATGTACATTAAACAAAAATTTTTGAAACTAATCAAGTATGAAAAAAAATCAGTTATGGCTTGATGATAATATAACAGAGATATGGTAATGAAAATTAAAATGCACGTTCACGTAATAATCTTCTCATTTCTCTTGTTTATCGCTAAGTTTATATCAGCGATGGTAACTTAAAGAAATTCTCCTACATGTAGGGAAAAATCTAGCTAATTTAAAACTGTGAGGAAAACGGGAGGGTAATTTAAAAAAAACGGCATTATATATGGAAATTCTCAATTAAACAACGTTTTTCGGCATTTATTTTACACAGATTTAAACATCGGATGGTTTCTGGAACGTATAAAAAAACTTATATTTTCATACATATTTAGCGGAAAAAACATGTAATTTACCCAAACAGCGTCCATTCCATTAATTGTATTACAATCCACAAAATAGGAACTTCACAATACCAATGGTAAAATAGAAAATAACATCTAGTGTATAAACAACGTACAAATACAATAATAAGATTATGTTGACGTAAACTTTTTTAAAACAAGGAAAACGTGTGTTCTTCTTATTATTGTATGTATACGTTGTTTATACACTATTATTTTATATTTTACYATTGTGGACGCAGTTTTATTGGCATTTTCAATTTTGTGAATATTATATTATTCATATTTTACTTCATGTTTTTTATTGCTGTATCTGYTGAATGAACTAAGTAGTTCCAAAAGCTTGGCACCCAAATAAAGACAAAATYATATACTCGTAATTTGCCTAGTTGATCCAAACCCGCAAGACATCGAATTATAAACATCATTAAAGGTCGTAATTACAAACATATTTATTTTATTAATACATAATTAATAAATACATGTACATGTACATTTTCGTTGTAATTGGTAACTATTAATGCTAGAGGGTTGCGGTTTCGTCATTACTGTATTACTTTTTTGTTCTGAATTCAACTGTACCGTCGCCATTTTTGTATGACCTTTTGTTTTAAAGCCATAGCCAACTTTTGGAAATGTAACATTTCTTCAGTTCTCAATATCTCGATTGGTTATGTAGACACAAAAAAAACAGTAAAGACATTTTTATAGATATTTTTATTCTGATTTCAGTGGCATTCTCATAATTTTTTTAGGGGTCACATTTTTGAAATATAAACACAAACTTGCATTTTTTAAATGGAAACCATAGTTGCCTTTGCTATGGTTGAAAAGAACTATTTTTTCTGATTAAGAAAATATATACATTGTTAGGTTTATCTTTACTAATTTTTGTATTATTCCAATTTTTGTAATAATTTAATGAGATTTTATTTTTTTAGTCTAAATGGATGTAAATATTTCATGATAAACAATGCATAGGTACTTATCTCCAAATAAACAATCATTTTCATTAGTTACATGGCCTACTAGATTACGAATAAAAAAATGCATGAATGCTCTTAGGAGGTTTATGTATGTATTCAAATATGCATATATTATTTTTAAAGGATCAAAATTTTTACTTAATACATAATATAAATTATACCGTGTATTTTCTTATCCCATAGCCTCCTGGATGTAAACGTAAAATATGATTAAATTATTTTTTAAAAAATTGAATAATTCCAAAATTAGCAAAAATAAACCTAACAACGTATACAGTTTTAATCAGAAATAATGGGCCTTTACAACCATAGCAAAGCCAACTGTGGTTTCTATTTAAAAAATGCAAGTTTATGCTATATATCAAAAATATTACCTCCTAAAAAATTACGGGGTACGGCACTGGATTCTAAATAAAAACATCTATAAAAAATGTCTTTAGAGTTTTTTCGTATCTACATACCCAAGCGAGAAATTAAGAGCTGGACAAATGTTACATTTTCCAAAAGTTGGCTATGGCTTTCAAACAAAAGACGATACAAAAATCGCGACGGTACAGCTGAACTCAGAACAAAAAAAGTAATGCAGTAATGTCGAAACCACAACCCTCTAACATTAATAGTTACCAAGATACCCTACAATTACAACGAAAATGGTATACCCTGAACATTAAAAAAAATAACTGAAAAACAAGTAGTACTGCTGTGTAATTCTCTACCATTACAGATAAGCATGTAATGTAATGTCAAGTCTATTAAAATTTTTGTTGAAAATTTGTCTTGAAATCTCTTCTACACCTCGCGATAGATATTAAAACATTAACTGAGTTCAATTTCTTATTGGTGCATCGTTCACATGAAATCATGTAGTTTCAACCGACAGCTCTTTGTAGTATATAGTAATAATTTCAGAAGGACCAGTGCCAATTAAGTTTATGTATTTAAAACTACACTATTAATTTCCAATGTATGGAGTGGTAGCTAAGTTATCGCGAAGGTTGCTGCAGCAAACATTCAAATAACATTTAAAATATTTGAATATGAATACGTAATCTATTACTAAATCTAACACATGCAAAAAATGAAGTCTGGCTAAAATACAAATTATAGCAAAATTTTAAGAAACATTCTCATTTTAATACTGTATGCACAAATTATCAGATGGCGCAATTTGTTACGTTTTACAAATTTTATCAACGTTACAGTTACAACAAACCTACAATTAAAAAATATTAATGAGAGGTATATTACTAAAATGTTGTGCATAAGAATAGAAATACGAGACAATGCTCTCGCTAAATTCTATAAAACTAAACTTCGCCTTATAGTAAAACACAAAGAGTTCCGATGAGAACAATTTATTAAGTAAGTCACCCAAAACCAGAAACACGTCTGCACTACAACTCTAGCTCATATATAAGTCTGCGTTCTGCTAAAAAAAGGGAAACAGAATACGTGCCGCAAAGCATTTGTTGTTAGAAAAGCCCATGTGTCTTTCTCGCATTTTTCACTACTCCCGAGTAAAGTTCACCTAGAGCTTGAACACGAATCTCGCTTCGCGTCTTACCCTTTACACTGCGTAAGCTGCATCACGACCATCACATAATGGTTTATGCAGCTATTTCTGCATACTTCAAGTGATTACCTTTCACCTTCGTGCTTTCAGCTACTGCGTGTTCTAGGTTACTCATGACTATTTTGGCGTGTGCATCACTTCAGACCGACTTTGCGCCCTCTACTTTCCTCCGTACCGAGTGTTGTCCAAAGCTTTAAATACTTTACAACACCTGATCATGAATTTAGAGTCTACCTCCGTTTCATCCCGAAATTGGTGGGAACTCGAAACGGAATTTTATCCCACTTCTGATATATAGTAAAACCAGAAACGCGTCTGCACTACAACGTTAGCTCGAGTATAATGATCTCATCATACCTGCGCTCCTACGCCGAGCAATACGTAACAACAAAAAACAAACTAATGACAAAGGACCTGAAGACCATCTTCGGCCCCCAAGCCCGCTTTTCGGACTCGAGAAATCTAGCAAAATCAACTAGAATGAAAAAAACCTTACTTGGTATCTTGTATCTCCGGCAGTTATAAAAAAGCGAAACATACGAAATTAAATCAAGGTTTATTTAGCGAAAATTAAAAAAGCAAATTAACTGATGTGTAAATATAATTCAGGTTTATACGTGAATCTGATGTTGTCGAAACCAATGTCGCTAATTAACCAGCAGCCGTTGGGCACGTTGGCTTAACTATTGATTGGTATAATAAACTGCAGTTTGCTAGTATAGAATGTAATATAAGATGTATAAGCTTTATCCCAGCAGAACCTCCTTGGTTGAAAGTTTTTACCTAATCAGTCAATACTAGTAATCTGTGTTTAACTTCTTATATATCTCAACACAATATGTTTAAAGGTTTAAAC
Source organism: Rhyzopertha dominica (assembly GCA_025024175.1). Lineage (NCBI taxonomy): Eukaryota > Metazoa > Arthropoda > Insecta > Coleoptera > Bostrichidae > Rhyzopertha > Rhyzopertha dominica. The sequence goes on from QCXZ01000137.1 coordinate 70,493,864, forward strand.
ATATTGCGTATTTTCATGATAAACTACATTTGTTTTTCTTTTTGTGTCCATAAACTCAGGAAGCATAAATTAATAGCAAACCAAAAGACGCTAAACTAAGTAGAATTATATGAAATATCATATTTTTGAATTGTCCATGTTTCATTGCGGAAACACTTTACTTAAACTTAAGTTGTACTTTAATTATATTTGAAAATCAGACAATAGCATATGCAACAGCAAAACTTGACTAAGCATTTAAAACTAATCCGTAAAGAATTACATAAACAACGCACAACATAGTTTTTGGTGAGATAATTAACAATATCTACAGTAATCCCTAAAATCTTGTACATAAGCAATATCGCAATTATCTTTAAAAGATTAAAAAAACCTGCATAACACAACTCAGTTAACCCCCAGTGTAAGTTGAAAATCGTATCGTTATCTGACTACTACAAATTTTACTTAGACTTTACTTTAACAAAAGTTATTAAGCAGACTTATAACTCACATATACCAGGGTCCAACAAACAAACACAGAATTAGCCTTAGGCAAGGTAATAAGAGAAGATACAATAATGAAAAATACACGTGTGGAAATACGAGTATGACTTTAATAAAGATAAACAAAAGCACCATTTATAAACGGATCAATGTTGAAAGTAAATTAATAAAAAGCATGAAACAGTTTGCTTATAATGCACTGACTATTTTTGAAACTGAGTACCATGTTAAACTGAATAATTTATTGAACAGGAATACAGTTTCTGAATTCAATCAGACTTTTTTTTATGAGAATTTAATGAGACAAAACATTTGATAAATACTCAAAAAAATCCAAGTCCAGTATGAATTATAATTTCATCCGCAAACCAGAGATATTTACAAACAAGTTTGATAACTAATGTAAAAACAAAGTACAAAATTGTACACATCTGAGTTCAGTATAGTTTTTATGCTCTTTAAAAATAACGTTGAGGTCGAGACGATCGTCACAGCTAATAAAAATAGCAATTTCATTGATCCAAAATGTTTTACAACGAGTTCACTTTCGAAAGCATACTCTTACATTGTAATTAGATCTGAATGCCACATTAAGACATTTTAATTTAAGGGGAAACAGTAAAGGCCACATTAAGATTCGAAGCACCTTCTAGCTTCAAGACAAACTGTTGCACAAGTATATTCAAATAAGCTTATTTACAACACTATATCAAAATGACGTGATAGCCTTTGTTCATAATAGAAATACTCCAATTATTATTAGTTATTACACAAATCTACTCCTTCCATGCAATGATTATAGAATTATCGGCAGTATATTTATAATCACCGATGTTTTGTAATAATGCAATTGCACACCTTGTATTAAAATGATAAAAAAACACAGTAGCTCTATAACAGATAGTAAAGGCTATAATTGTCTTTTTAATTAATGGCATCTAAACTGGGGTATGTGCATCTTATTTTTTAAATACCTGATCGATTTTACCCGAGATTTTTGACAATTTGTCCCAAAGTTCGGAATAAATAGTCATTAATAATGTATTTTACCATATCACAACCACTTGAAACTGGATTCATATGTTGCAAAATTCTATCCAGCCCTTTCCGGATAACCTGAATTTAGGGATCAGATTTGTAAGCGATAGAACATCGCACACCTAAAGAATCCTATTTGATTCTTTCACTTGATAAAGTTACAAAGTTGAGAGACACGTTCATTTTCTTGTAAGTAAGTCTTACTCGACAAAAGCTTTGTCATCCAATGATCAGCGCTAAAAGGATAATCAATTGTGTTGCAGACGTTTCGATGTCTTGTCTAAACTGAAATCGATACAACTTGCTTTTTGCTGTTCCGTTCCATTACTTCATCGTAAACCCTCCCTCAAACGGCGATGACAAAAGTGTAGCGCCGCTGTAATACCCCAAACAAAGCAGATGGTAATCTCGTTATGAATATAATTTGAGAGCGAAAAGCATTTACAAATTTCGTGGTAAGCAAGGATATTGCTCGGTTTATAAATATTAACCTGGTTTGTGCGGCAAGCGAAATTTTGGGATTACACAATTTTAACCTGTATCGACCTAGACCAGAAATTGCCTCGGGTAAGCAAGAAAACGATGCTGCACGGTAAATACCCCGCAGAAGGAAACGCTCGGTCCGTGAATTTCAAGTGCTTCGCACGTACGTAGTTTTAGGTCTGTGACGGAAAACAATTTTATTTTTCCCGTTTCCCACGTTGGCAGCAAAATCCATATTACCTTTACGAAGATATATAGTTGAAGTTTGTCACGAGCGAGATTTACAGCCATAATTTTATGCGGTGTGACAATGGCGGTGATACAAATTATTGAACTAGAAATATTGACTGAAGCTTAAGATTACTTACGCTCATACATTTCGGGTTATAGAGGCGCAGACAGAAACTTAACAAATTTAAAATTGTAAGAAATATGTACTTGTAGAATGTGCAGAAATACATTACTGTACAAAACGTTTATAGCATTCTGTTATACTCTTTGTAAATTTGTAAAAAGGGCAAACTAATGATATCCTCAGTGATATTCAACTGCTGGTTCATAAACAATATGCCATTCGATTTAAGAAACATTAATACTCAGTTACTGTTTATGTAGTAATGATAATAAATAAATAATAATAAATAAAGTATATTACAAACAGATTAGTCTGCTGTTCTAATAATCTGTCAGTTTATTGCGATAGTGAGTGAACGTTTATTGTCAAGCTTGAATGATTAAATACAAGTACTAAAGATGCCAAACTAAACTATGATGAAAAATCCTAGCCACATAGACTTAGGAAGCCTAAACACGTATTTCGACGGCTCAGCTGCCATCTTCAGTAAACGAATGACTTCTTGAAATATCGGGATGAATTAACGAAGATGTTCTCCTCACCAGATCTTTAACGGAAGTGGAGTCATGTCATAAAATATCATTATTTATAATATTTGAATTTCACACGAGTGAATTCCTTATCTAATTAGTTAGAACAACGCGGATCTCGGAATGAGACGTAAACTTGAACTTATTAAAATATATTTATTTATTTGTATAAAAATGCACTCCCTAGGGAACATAATTATTAAAAAATTAAATGTTGATCATGTTTCAGAGCTTGAGAACATCCATCCTCAGCACTCCACGTCATTAATACACTAGCCAGAAAGGAAACTAATGCCTATCTCAAAATTAGTAGGAGATATAGATTTAGCTTTAAGTATTTCAGTTTCAAGTTGATTCAATACAATACCTTTGAGTTGAAAATGCAAAAGTGAAGGCTAACAGGAAGATGATTAATAATTAAAGCGTTCTCACAAACCTTACCCAAGCCATATTTTTAAATTTAGAAAGTTCATAATACCATAAGTAAGTTACTTTATAATTGTGATCGTCTAGTTATTTAGTAGGTAGTACCCAAAAATTACGTTCGTTTGGAATTAGCTCGATGCATAGCTATGTAACTGAAAGGTAAACAAAAAAACTGCGGAGTGCTTGCAATAGAATGGAGAAAAACCGCGGGAAAAGCTCCAGACTTTATATAGTAAATATATGTATATTTAATTGTGAAAAATACACTTGTATAATAGCCAATCAAGCTAGACCTGAACGTGTTACCTGAGAAACAAACATTGATTGTTTAATTGGTGGTCAGTGGTACACCTCATTGACCACTAATGTTTGTTGTTGTTGTGAAGAAATTGTAGGATTAAGCTGTATAGAAATTATTAAACATATAAAACAAGTAACAAGACAGGGATATGCGTAAGCAATACATCACAAGGCAACAAAAGGGAAAATATCAAACCAACACAAGAGAAGAGAATTTTCGATTTTTTTGCAGGATCACAAAGAGAAACAATGGTGGTGACAAGATTCAGAACAAATCTCATATACCAGCTAGCCATACCACAAAGGGAACGAACATCTTTAACTTTTTAGGTACAGGTGCATTCAAGATGGCTTCCACCTTGTTAGGATCCACATGAAGACATACATACATACCCAATTTATACTTGATTCATTTGAAATCATCACTGGGAAAAACATAGGCAAGGTAAATAACGGATGACAAAAATGTCATTTATGTCAATGCAAAGTAAAACCAGACTTTACGTCACAATTCCAAATGAGATTCAAAGTCACTAAAAATGAGAACGATGTCGTCAAGATAAACAAAGCAAAATCCTTCAAAATCAGCACACAAAACCCTTTTCTCTGAACAGTAGCCGGAGCGTTGGTAAGACCATAAGGCATATGTTTAAAATGGTACAAACCCATACCAGGTACAGTAAAAATTGTCTTCCCACGACGCACTACAAGTAGGTATGTAATAAACGCCATTTAAATATATTTGGAAACAAAACTGGATAACTGGAAAATATGTTTATGCAAATTCAATGCAAAAAATAAATGCGTTGCCACAAATTATGCATAATATTGTGCTAATATTTGTTCCTTCTTGAGGGCACCACCTATATTCCATACTAAAAGAGTCTATTAAAATAACTGCTCTTTTCGTATATTCTCCGCCACCTTATCTAATTTAACACTTCTCCCGTTTCGCTAAAAGATCACACAGCGTCGCACGTCCCTTTGTAACGTTATCCACAATAACAAGCTTCGTGTTGTTAAAGCCCGAGCAATAACATAAATAAACAGAGCCGCATTCGTATCATTCCGTATGCATGAAAAGCATGTTACCCGGACTGTTTTATTTGTGCCTACTAAATTCTTGACGCTGCGCAAATAGTACCTCAGCCCGAAGCTAAATTTCAAGTGCGCATATTTCAACTGGCTCAAATAAAAGGCAAAGAGATTTCTTTCTAAAGACGGGCGCATCCACACAGTCGAGCCTGATCAAAAGAAGGAAAGGAATCGGATGGAAACGTAGATTTTACGCTTGAATTGCGTTACTCAAAGAATGTAAAACAGAGTACACTGATATATCCTTTGAACGGTTACGGATGTAGAGGAAAAAATCGAGTGTTTCTCTATGTACTCCTTAGTGGGTGATAAAAATCCTTTTTCCAGATAAAGGCTGTATTAAGGAAAAAATACTAAAAACCTCTTTCGAAATATCCGTGCGAATGTCTTCTAGCCACCACTTATAAATAATATGTGCTTTGTAGATGTCGTATCTGTCATATTTGGATGAAGAAGAAGCGATAATATCTATACTACTTTATTTTATTTCCAAATTTATTAGCTTTATAAATGCAGATCAGGTTGCTTTTCTGCCGTACCAACAAAACAGCCTGTCATTACTTAGTTTACTAACTATTGCTTCAAAAGTTCTAGAAAAAGCGGCTCAAGAACCAATAGATGAATTTGCTATCAGACATAATTTAATTCCTACATTCCAGTCTGGCACCACTTTAACAGCTTTAACAACGCTGGGATGTGGCTTCAAAATTATCTTAGTGGAAGATGAGTGCAGAAAGTGCGCATGTTGACATCCGCACACGAATCATCTTTCCTAGAGGTGAAAACTGGTGTACCGCAGGGCTCCATACTTGAACCCTTGCTTTTCTGCCTGCATGTCAACGATTTGCAGAGCTGTGTCTAAAACGTAAAGTTGCAGTGCTACGCCAATGATAGGCAAATGCATGCCACATTAAATTCGGACAATTTTGTGCAGCAAATAAGTGCGTTAAACTTAACTTTGAACATTGTTCAAAGCATGTATCCGGGCTTATATGCCGTGGTCCAATGGATCTTCCTCCTCTTCCATACGTTTCGTTCTCATCTGCGGAGAACATCTTCTGTGGGTTGTCGTAAACGTTGCGACCTCCTCGGCTGCTGTACGACGACTGACACTGATGACGAGACCGGAGACATATGCCAACTTATATTCTGAGCTGGATTAGTTGACGGGTCGTGGTCTGATATGCACCGCCTCACCAGTCTGCAGCGGCAATTACGAAGGGCTGGATACCAAGAACGGTGAACAGCGATGCTCCTGTGGAAGTTGGGCCGGTTTTTATAAATTTCAATGGCCTCCATGTGCATTCGTGTATGATAATGGGTCATCCTGGAAAGTACTTCAGTCTTCTCAAACAGTATGACGTAGTTCCCATCTTGCAAGGCGTGTTCGGCAACGGCGGATTTTTTAGATTGCAGAAAACGGCAATGCCTTTTGTGTTCGGTGAGGCGTGTATTAATACTCCGTTGGGTAGTTCCAACGTAGACCGAACCACACGAGCAAGGTATCCTATATACTCCCGCGGTTGAAGGTGGATCTCTGGGGTCCTTTGCAGAACGAAGTAACTGACACACTTTGCTTGTCGGTTTGTAGATGGTCTTGACGTTATGCTTTCTCAGAATTTTCCCAATTCGATCCGTGACTTTTTCCACGTACGMCAGAAAGGCTACCGGTATTGATTGTGGGTTCKGGTATTGTGCCGGTAGATATCCTGATGCGCATTGCTCTCTTCACTTCCTGCTGTGTGTAACCATTCGTTTGGAGGGCCCAGTCCAGGTGTTGAAGCTCTTGCCGTAGAGCTTGCGGTCCAGATATTCTAGTTGCCCTGTGTATAAGAATCTTCATGACAGCGCGTTTCTGGCTTGGATAATGGTTCGAGCCGAACACGCTTTGCAAGATGGGAACCACGTCATACTGTTTGAGTACTTTCCAGGATGACCCATTATCATACAAGGATGCACATGGAGGCCATTGAAATTTATAAAACATAACAGGAGAGAGGAGGGTATTGCTGTTCACAGTTCTTGGTATCCAGCCCTTCATAATTGCCGCTGCAGACCGGTGAGGCGGTGTATATCAGACCACGACCCGTCAACTAATCCAGCTCAGAATATAAGTTGGCATATGTCTCCGGTCTCGTCATCAGTGTCAGTCGTCGTACAGCAGCCGAGGAGGTCGGAACGTTTACGACAACCCACAGAAGATGTTCTCCGCAGATGGGAACGAAACGTATGGAAGAGGAGGAAGATCCATTGGACCACGGCATATAAGCCCGGATACATGCTTTGAACAATTTGAATCCGGCCGTGAAAGCCTACATAACTTTATTAACTTTGAACAATCTTTTTTAGTGGTGCTATGATGATCCTTGGAGCACAGGGCATGCGTAATGCTATTAGTGATAGATTTAAGTTAAACATAAATGGTTGTGGTATAGCTTTGAATGAAAAGGTTAAAATTTAGATGTTATTATAGGTAGACTATAAACCGCATTTCGGTTTCACCGTGTTAGCAGTTTTTAATGAACTTTTCCGACCTTCGAAATTTAGTGGCTGTACAAGAATTTTTGTTTTAGGTGTGGTTTTGTTACGTGTTACATAAAGAAAGTTCGTTCCTGTTCGTATCGTGGCTTTTTAAATTTTCCAAACTTATCAATCATGTAATCAATAATTAAGTACTTAGAACCTTATCAATGATTAAATTAAGTTTGAGTATACAGGGCCGCTTTCTCTTTTCTATTTTAAGCTAAAATCAACTCTGTATTTAAAATCTAAGCCAATCACATACCTCAATTTAAGGCGTTGTCATGGTTACTGGGTTGATTTTAGCTAATATCAACTTTAACGAAGAGAAGAGAAACCGGCCCATAATGATTAAAAGTATTAATTAAGTGTTTATTACGAGTAACACTCTCAATTTTCTATCGTAAGATTTCATCAGTGATGATGCTTTGTTTATCGTTTAGATTATATCTGGATCCAACTGCACATAAATCAACAAATTAAATATGATTTTTTTACTGAACCATGATTTTTGATGCTTTACACCTCCCAAACACTGTCTATGGTTAATAACAAGTTTTTTAATCCTTAAGAATATTATGTTAGTTGTTATTTATAACATAAATTTTTCTACTAGTAGCGCCCAACTGTAGTTGGAATGAGCTATTTTGTCGTGGGCTATTTTGTCGCCGGGCTATTTTGTCGCAGGCTATTTTGTCGCTAAGCTAACATGTCGAGGCTATTTTGCCGGAGCGGTTTCGCCCCTTTTCGTCCTTTTCTACTCTTATCCTGTGAGAGCTCTTCTGTGTCCTCAAATACCTTGCTAAAATGGCTAGATATCGTGCACCCTGGATGAAAGAGGCTGGCTTCATATATATAGTGGGTGTCCCAAAAGTGACTGACATTTTAAATTCGCAGCTATTTTTTTTCACGGTAAAACTAGGGTAGAGATATTTATATGCTGTCTTAAGTAAACAATATAGAAAATAATATAATAATATAAACAGTAAGTTATGAAAAAGTACACGATTGAACAACGGGTAGAGATTGTGAAAATTCACTTCAAAAATGGTAAACATTTTGCGAGAACAGTTCGAAGATAGCGGCTGTCGCAACACTGTAGTGGATTTAATCAAAAACTGAGCCAACCTGTACAGTTATAAACAATATCCTTGTATCGCTCAATCAAATAAAAACATAGTGTTAGTGAAAGCGTTTTCGTCGGCGCAGCCAACAATTAGAAGACACTTTCATCAGTAAATTTTGACAAAAGATTTGAAATTGTTTGTATACAAAGTTCAATTAACGCAAGAATTGAAGCTAGAAGATCATGCAAATCGTCGAGCGTTCGCAAACTGAGTTCTGGAAAGACAGAAAGTTGATGGTGAGTTTTCCAAAAAAGCAACTTTAGTGACCAAGCACATTTTCATCTTACCGGCTATGTGAATAAACAAAACTGTCGAATTTTGAGATCCAACACTCCAAAAATGATTAAAGAACTTCCTATGCATCATCATCACAGTTTGCTGCGGATTTGGGACCGGGGGAATGATTGGACTTTTTTGAAGATGAAAATGGAAATGCTGTTACTGTAAATGAAATTCCATATCGTGATTTCAAACTTCTTATTGCCTAAAATTATTGATATTAATGTAAATGAAATGTAGTTTCAACAAGACGGTGCATGTCATATTAATGAAACCATACAGTTATTGCTAAGCGAGGTGATGTCAATTACCCACCGAGGTCATGTGACTTGACACCATTAGACTTCTTTCTGTGGGGTTATCTTAAGGAGAGAGTGGGGGTATATCAATAAACCTGAAAAAATTGAAGATCTTAAAGACGAAATATGACGAATAATGTTAATGCTCTGGCTTGGTACTAGAAGTAACCAAATAGGGTTCGTTAAGAGTTCGAATCTTATCAATTAACGAAAGTTAGCAAAAATAATAAATAGCAAGACACTTTTTAAAAAGTTGAGCTTGCTGCTATTTACTGCATCATCATTCTCCAGAACTATTTTTATAGTAAGAATTTAGGATGGCAATGCCATCTGTCAGCATTACACTGACATGATGACAAAGCCACCTAACTGCTATTGCTTTGGTATATAAGCAAAACCAGTTCTATGCCGTGCTGTCTACACTAGACCTAAACTGCACTGATGAGCTGTAATGACAGCGAAATAGATCTATCTGCAGTTGTTTGAGGTGTAGACAGCACAGCATAGACATGCATTTTATTTTTATAGTAAATAAAAATTAGTAATTGTTTTATGTTATATTGCATGAGAAATACAGCTGTCTTTTGCGACTAAAAATTAAGAATTACTTCAACTAAATCAGGATTTTTTKAAATCTATTGGTATATTCTCTTCGGGTTTGTTTAAAATACCTATGACACGCTAAGTTTGTCTTATGGATCTGCCGAAAAATTACTTGAACAGTTTATGCTTAGTCTAATTCTTTAGAATAATTTGCTATTTTTTATTTTATAAGTGACCTATATTGACTATCGTGTTTCTAAATACTGTTAGACACGGTTGTTGTATTTGAGGACAATTCTACCCCTTTGTTTGCCTATCGCAAAATATTTAAGTGTGAAAGATTCTTGAATATCTTCGTTTTAAATCACTTTCATTTGTAGAATGCTTAAGGGTTTGTTGTAATTGCACTTCTACGCTGTTATTGATATTACAACTGTAGCAATTTAAATTAGGTAAATCACTTTTAGATCGCTGAAATCAGAAGAAGATGAAACATTTGTTTCTAAAGTTGCCATAACAAACCATGATTTGAATTTTATAAACATAAGTATATATCTAAATTATTTAGGTTTTAAAATTGTAACTCCAACATAGTCAACGTTAATATACGCCCATATAATAAAAATTTATTATTTTTCCAACACTAGTGTTATCGGAAACACCCCATGCAGACAAGAAAGTCCAATCATCCTGTATACCAGGCTCGTACCAACCCAAGGGCAAGAGAGGGCTTGGTCCCCCACGGCTCCACGCGTTTTTCTCAAGTATGAAATTAAATGAAAGTTAAAATAGGTAATTAACATAAAATCAAAAATGAAACAAGAAATTTATGTTTACAGTATATTATTTCTAAATCAGTGACAGTAAATCGCTTTATAAAATAATGCACTGGTCTTTAAAGTATCGCTAGTGTCAGTACGACGAAAAGTCGAGCTGGTACGGTATACAAATGAACAAAATAATGTCCACAAATATCCAAAACTAAGCAATGAGAAGGATGAAATATAATCATTTTAGCAGTAATACAAAGATCTCTATAACTATGTTCTAAGTAACCCCATAATCCCCCCCAACTTCAGTAGTTAACAAATTTTCGCACTTCAGAATTCCCGGTTATTACCATTACAATATTTGTTCTCGTGGAAACGCGTAATGCGAGAGTGTTCTCAAGTAAAAGCCCGCATAAATGATTCATAAATCAAGTCCAAATATTTAAACGGGATTCTTGGTAATAGGGAGGACCGTCTACAAAAGGGTAACAACCTCGTAAGCTTAGTCTGTATGTAGGGTATACGCAAATAAGGGTGTCAACGTACTGAAACGCTAAATAGATTTCTAAATTKTTCAAACATTCTATATGGCCTAGAGTATATAGATTTACTTTTTCCTTGTATACAAATTCATAKTTATCTACGAAAYTCTTGAAACCAGTGGTACTAAAACATAATCTACCTAACAGCAGCTGACAGATTGACTTTCAAAAGCAAACTTACATGTCATTGCGGAACCGTGTGGTACGCCCACGTCCATCATTGAACCCTAAACGGAATCTCTGGACTCACCAGTAAAACATATCTGCCCAGTCGATAAGGATTCACACCTTTCTAAGTGACGAACTTTATGCAACGGAGTCAGTTGTAGCTTCCAAAATTATGGTGACTGTTACCCCTCACCCTTCATGTCATTTAAAAATCACTTGTTTGATGAAAACGACAATGTGCACGAATTCCAAACAGGGATAAAGGGCGCATATCTGTTGTTAGATTAAACTGTACTATAAGATTTTGCACTGCTTTTGCATTACAGCATTTATTCTACGTTGATTGCATTTATACCATATTACTTCCACATCCAACGGATAGGAAGTATTGTATCGCGAAAAAAATTTTCAAAAATTTTTATTTGCTCATTCGCTTTAAAATTGCCGAAACGCAAAAAAACAAAATTTTAGCAAAAAAACTTTCGAAAAACTTGATATATGAACTTGAAATTTGGTAAACGTATAAATCTCAACTACCCAAAGCGACCTATTGTTTGTGGGGTAAGTAGGGTATCGGAAAGGAGGAGAAATTGGGGGGTGACTATCCTTTTTGCAAKTTTTTATTTCTTTTTTCGTTTTAGTATGTGATTAGTAGTATATCTATGTATCTATCTTCTGCGGTGCGACCCGCAGATGGGGTGGGGTGCTGCACTTAGACCTTTCGATCCATTGTGCCCGCACCGTAGCTTAGAAGAGTCCTGCCTTCTCAAAGAAGTGCAGTATCTCTTTCCAAGGTAATCTTTAAAAATCTTCAGTCTTAATAAATTGAGACCCAAATTCTCCAAATCTTTTGCCCCTCAGCGGTCCGCAGTTGTTAAGGAGGTGAATCGGAGTTGCCTCCTCTTCTGAGCAGAACCTACAGGTGCTACTTTCCACTACACCCATATTATATAGGTGTTTATTGAGCCGGCAGTGTCCCATAAGGACACCCACCACTAATCGCAAATGAGAACGACTCCGGCTTGAAAGCCATTTTCGTTCCTGGGTAAGCGTAGGTCCAGTGATGAAGGCCCTAGATTGCCTCAGTTCCGGCGCGTCTTCCCAATACAGGTAAAACTGACGACCAAGCCACTTTGTGATCTCGGCCATCAGTCTGCTTTCTGGAATGGCGATGGAAGGATGTTGTCCGAGATAAGGTGCGGACGCCGCCTTCTTCGCTAATTCATCAGCCCTTTCATTCATCAAGTTAACCCGATTATGTTGGGCCAACCTTACTAATGTGTTACGACAGTCCAGTAAAAGGCCGGAGCGCACCCTAACACAGATAAGCGCTCGAAGTGCCGCCTGGCTATCGCAGCAAATGTAGACATGCAGTCCGGAATACCCTCTTCTGAGGTTCTCATGAGCACATGCCAGGATTGCATCAATTTCCGCTTGGGATACGCTAGGGTACTCTCCTAGTGACAAACTGAGTTGCACCCTCGGAGATGTACCACATACTCCCGCGCCTGTGCCTGTGTCCATTTTAGATCCATCTGTGTACCAGATGAGTCCTTGTGGCACAAGCATGTTTTTACCATTCAGAAACCACTCCTCTTTATCGGGGATAACGATTCTGTATGGTGTGTTAAAACACATAGTCGTGTTAATCCTATCTCTTGTCATTGAGAGAATAACTTGATCTCCGTTCGGTACAGAGAGCGCTATACMGTACCCTCCTCCCCCAGACTTCCAATTACCTAACCCCTGCAATCTAAAGGCCGCTTTCCGGGCTTCATGCTCTACCCTTACGTGTAGAGGTTCCGGTCGCAGAAGCACCTCCATAGATGCAGTAGGTGTCGTTCTCATGCCACCGGTTATCATAAGACAGCCCCAGTCTATGAATTTGTGCTAATGCCATCCTGATATTGTGTTTCGCAGTAGAGCGCCACCATACCGGGGCGGCGTAAGTAATGAGAGGTCTCACCACAGTTGTGTACAGACAGTACGCGACCTGTGGTTGAAGTCCCCAACTGTTTCCCCAAAGACGTCTGCACACCCATAGTGGTGCACACGCCTTTCGGCTGATTTCGTTAACATGATACGTAGCATTACGTATTAGTATTATGATTAGTAGTATAACTGCGAGTATTATTCGTTCTTATAAATTTTCGGTACAGCAAACTATTTAGAAGATATCAAAAAATGAAAATACCACCAGATAGGAAATAAAATTTCTCAAAAAAAGTTTCTTAGAAAATTTATCCAAAATTTTGACATTTTCGAAATATTTCCAAAAAACCTATTTCAGACCCTGCTCGTACGATTTTTTTAAGTTTTGCTATTATATAGAAAATCAAATTTCTGATCAGAAAACACTCTTGTAATTTTTTGTTAAGTTAATAATTTGCGAGTTATTAGGAAAAAAACGATTTTAAAATTTATATATTTTTGCTAATATCACGTGGACTGTTTGTCTTAGAAAAAATGTGTAGAGAGAAAAAATGCTCATAACCTGATTACTAATCGTATAGTATAAGAAATAAAAACGTAAATATCATTTTGGCAATTGGATGGTGGAAGTAATTTGCAGCGGTTTTTACCATTATTTCACCATATAAAACGCAGGCAGACCAACATTACGACTGTATCCACCCTGAATCCCGTCAAGGGTATACGCATCATCATCTTATATTTATGGAAATTTGACACGGGAATATTTTATGTCCAATAATGCACTAAAAGCCTCCATCCATCTAAGTTGAGCTACGGTAAAGAAACGACACGCACATAACACTTTCTATGGATGCTTTATCAGGGAATATCTCATTTTTTCTCTCAGAAAGTTTCGGCCAGGGAAATAAATCCCCTTCCGCGGAATAATTTCATTTTTATGAATATATCCCGGACCACTTAAGATATTCATTTCCGCCCTGGATAACGGAAATCAGAAAGGAAAGCGAGAGTACTATAAATTCAGAAATATTTGGGTTGGCCATGAATTATGACTGATACTAATATAGGGATCTTCCGTATAAGTAATGTTTCCAATGAACAATTTCGTAACGGTAAGTGGTTTTTAAAAACAGGATACTTTTGGTGTAGTTAAATAATCATCTCATGAATAACTGTACGAAGATGTCATACAAAATGTTATTTCTACTGTACCGCACTTGTTACTTAATAACTGTGCTGTTCATGTCGAACATCGAACAAAACGGACGTCTTTGTTGTGCTCTTCCTATCTTACGTATAATGTAAAATTTTTGGCTATCATTGTTTAAATATGCGTGGTCCAACACCAAATCTTTCAAACAGTTTGGGAAAAATATTTGCTAATAGTGCTATAGAGGATAAATTTGTCGTGGCGGTAACTAACAAAGTTGAGGTAAGAGTTTGGCCCTGAAAAACGAAAATGGATTTCCTAGAAAACGAAATAAACAATTTTAAACGCCAACTGGACCAGTTCAGGTTCTTATATTTTAAATCTCGGGTAAGCTAACATCGCGTTTATACCTCGCCATCCTAAACTCAAGAAGCACACTTTTTTCTTTACCTTACTGTCCACTTTTATAGTCAGTTCTTGTTTATAAGAATTTGGTGATAAACAGTTGCATATTTAAATGTTAGGTTTTAGGTAACAAAATTTAACATTCTCCAAAATAAAATTGAAGAAAGTAATTGTGATTTAAGATAATATTTTCTCGGAAAGATCGCTGTCTCTCGAAAACACTGATTAAAAGTTATAATTCTGACGTTTCGATTACACCTGTAATCTTTGTCAAAGACGAAGAACCTCAAAATTTGCATGACACAAGTGCAAACAAAATTTTGTTTTAATTGGAATGGAATTTTGCGTCTGAATCTCTAGCTATTGATAATTATAATTTTGGATAGAGGAGGGAGCTGGTCATGGAGGAGGAGTTGCTATGTACATATGTAACATTTAAAATTACAAAATTTTAAGAAACTAGGGTTTGGTTGAACTTTCGAAATAAATTTGAATTTTTTTTTGCACTGTCTACCGTTAGCCTGGTCATGACAGATTTTACAATTCTTGAAGAGGTTGGAGGATTTAGTACTGCTTTATCTGTTGACTAAGGAGAAAATTACAATATCGGCTGACATTAATGTTATTCATTAGATACCATAGTCCATAATGATTTTTAAACAACTTAAATCTAAAACAAATTATAAAAATACCTACACGCATAACTGATACTGCACTTTCTCTAACTGATCATGTCATATTTATAAATGCAAATATTGTACCGGGCTCTGATGTCATTAACGCTGAATTTTCTGATTATTTTTTATTTATGCAAAAAATCATCGCTTTCATATACATACCGGGATTTTATTTTTTTTGAATTGAGCAATACTTTTACGACCTAGAAAATACAAATTTATTAAAGCTCTTCAATTTTTAAGTTCTGTTTAAAGCCAGAAGGATTAGCAAAAAACCAGTGCACCATGACTTACAGACAATATTAGACTACTAACCATACCAAGAGGTAAGGCAAGTCTAAATTTAAACAAACTAGATCCACATTTGATTGTAATTTAGCAGTAAAAAAAGAGAACACAGCGTATTTTGTTATGCTTTATTACATGCACTGCCTAAAAAACTGTGGCATCTTTAAGCACTGTTACTAAGATGGCATTTGCTGAAATGGGCAGGGGGTATGCGGGGCGCTCATTGTTGTTCAGGGAGGTCATATCGAATAATTCCTCTCTGAAGAGATCGCAAAATTGATGTGCAAAAGGATCTTCTTTATTAATTTTAATTTTATGACAGCAAATTTTGTTTAAAAGAGAAATTATAAAATATCTCGATTTAAGCGCCGTACCTTTAAAGGCAGGTAATGCTTCACTTTCACATCACAAATGACTACAGAGAACTAATTAGGAATTACTTCGTTCCAAATAATTACGAATCAGCTCACGGCAAGGTATAATAATCTGCTTAAGTTTGTGAAACGAAAAGCTTTGTACTCATACAGTTCAGTGGGCGCAGCATGGAAAGAGAACGGCACAGCGGAGAAAACATCAATTAAATAAAAGAGACTGAGAGACAGGAAGCCATATTCAAATTAATGAAACGCAGGAGACATTAATCATTTATATCTCAACGACGGAGTTAGTTAGAATACGGTATCAAAACGCTCGGTGACAAAATTTGTAATTTGTGTTATTGTACAGTGTGTAACAATCTCCAAGAAAACCATTTTTGCCGCAGGTACAAAATCTGTATTATTAAAATAAGCATACTGTAATATTTTTTCTCTTCTTTCATTGTTTTGTAGCTTATTTTTTTATTTCTAAAGTGACAATGACACAATAAGATGTTCAAAGTGCATATTCTGTTTTAAAACTTTACAGTAGTAGAGTGTATCCCGGTAACTATTAATATTAGAAAATTGCAGTTTGCTCGTTAAAGCGTTGCTTCTTTATTGCGAGTTGAATTGCATCATCGCCATTTTTATAACGCCTTTTGTTTTAAAAACTATAGCCAACTTTTGAATAATGTAACATTTCTTCAGTTCTCAATATTTTTCTTGGCTATGTTACAGAAAAACAACCATACATAGATATATATTAAAATATTCATTCAAGTTTATTTTTAACCATTTTACTATTATTCAATTATTTTAAAATGTTAATAATATTTTATTCTCAACTCACAGTAAGACATTAATGTCGAAACCGTAACCTTTTAACATTAATAGTTACCGACATACCGTATAATTATAATGAAAATGGGACATGCCGTACAGGGATTGTTATGATCTCTAGAAAACTTCGATTCATCTGTCCAAAAATATTTTTTAGCAACGTAGATTTGCAAAATTCGGACATTGTCATGTCGAAAGACTTGAAGTATTCAACACTTTTTGAGGTGATTCCCAAAGATGGAGATGAACTTAAGGGAAATGGGCTAATGTATTTATTACAATCTTCTCGTCACTTGTTTTCTTATCTGCTTTTTTAGAGACGCAACAAGTTTGTTTCAGTTGCTTGGATAATGTTTTGATAATTGGCAGCAAATATTAAATACCGGCGTTTTGCCATAAAATCTTTACTTTGCTACTTACAGCTGTAGGAAGATCAAAAACATAAGATAGGGGGAGTGAGGAGAGGTGAGGTATCTAGCAKATATTTATGAGTAATCTAGTTAGGAAACGTAAAATTCAGTTTGAACTTTCAAAAGTCGAAATTTCTCGGGTAACCGTTCAGCACTGCCGTACTGTTAAGTTGTTTTATTATAATATAGCTAACTAGACCGTGTTCTCATAAATGGTGGATGCGCCGGCATGCATAATAGTGTAAAGAAATAATCCTAGCATACAACGAAGGTTAGCAAATTACCATGAAGTAAAATATAATGCTGCGGAAAAATAAACAAACTGGTTTACATAGGACAATAAATAACCCGCAGTATAACATTGCAATAACTTTTACTCCGTATCGATTTTACTGAAATGTTAACATCAGACCGGATTAATTTCAATTAGTGTGTCAAACGTATTTACTGTTCGATCATATACAAATTAAATTTAACCATTAAAACATAGTAAATGAATTGTTGTCGCTCGGATAATTAAAAAGCATTGTTAGATTCGTCAATGCTTGTAATTTAGTTTTATTGTTTAATCGCAGTTTATTTGTAAACCACACTGCTTAATTTAATTTGCTGCATATAATGAAGCATTTGAGAGGTATAAAATAGCAAGATGGTATTGAAAGCTTTGGATGAGGATAATTTTTGTCTATTGGTTTTGCTAGATTTCTCCAGGGCTTTTGACACCATTAGCCACGACTTGCTTTTGGCGATACTACATCGCTTGGGGTTGGGAACGGGCGCAATTCGTATATACAGGAGCTACTTCACTGATCGCACGTGTACGGTTAAAATCGGCGATAATGTGTCAAGAGCTGCTGTGGTGTCTTGTGGTGTCCCGCAAGGATCAATTTTGGGGCCACTGCTCTTCTCTTTGTATACGTCAGTGTTGATGCCATTTATAAGATATGGAGATTATGATCTTTACGCTGACGATACCCAGATTATGTATAGATTGGCGAGGGGTGAAGTGGCCGACGTTAATAATTACATCAATATAGACCTGAARAGCTTTGCTGCAATATCTGAGCAACACTCACATGTTATTAATTCCGCTAAGTCCAAGATAATATTATTTGGCAAGCRCTCTAGACCTACTCAGCGCGAGGAAGTGGCTGCGCAGCTTAATGTTCTTATTAATGGTCAACGCTTGGAACTGGTGGATCATGCTAAAACTTGGGTCTAATAATGAACTATAGGCTGCGCTTTTATGTACATGTTTCCTATTTAGTTCGCAAAGCCTTTGCATTGCTTAGATTAATTTATCACGTACGTAACTTGCTAACAACCAAGCAAAAGGTCTATTTGTACGATGCTCTTGTGCTGTCACTTTTTAACTATGCGGACACAGTCTATGGTCCTTGCTTGGACTCTGTCCATTGTCCCAGGGTTCAGATGGTTCAGAACTCCTGCTTGCGGATGATATACGGTGTCAGACGGTCTACTTCTGTTCGTCATAAGTTGGGGCTGGTACCATGGTTGAATATGGAATGCAGGAGAAAGTTACATGCAGCCTGTTTATATCATAAAATAGTTTCATATAAAACTCCGCCATATTTGTTCCTTAAGATTTCGTTTAGAACCCATGTTCATAATATTAACGTCAGACGGAAGGATTCTCTTTCAATACCGAAGTATAAGCACACGTTTTTCCGTCGATCGTTTTCCCATAACGTTGCATTTATTTACAACCAAGTGCCTGTGCATTTAAAAACAAAATCTTTATTATACTTTAAATTTCATTACAAAAAATATTTATTGGTCTTGGCATAGTTTTTTTCTCTTTTTTTTACATCTGGCCTGAAGCTCGCCTACCTCCCCTTTCTGGATCGTCCTGTTGTAGCTGTGGTATAGACTTTCCTTAGTTGCGTATCGCGCGTATTTTATCCTGTTTCTTGGTAAGCTGCGGTTAAGTCGTAGAGCAGTTTTTCGACTTTTTGGTCGATGACTGAACTTTGCCGTTTAGGTGTTGCCAGCGTATCTCACATATAATGTAGCACTTACTTAGGCACATTTGTATTTGATTGCTGGCAGGTTGCCGAATAAAGACATTATTATTATTATTATTATTATTATTATTATTATTATTATTATTATTATTATTATTATTATTATTATTATTATTATTATTATTATTATTATTATTATTATTATTATTAATGTGGCTAGCGAAAGTCACCCTTTTCACAACCCAAAAATTCCGAGAAGCCATAGAAATTGCGAAGACTGTTATCATCTCTCCACTATTTGTTACCCAATCACCCGATGGCTATCCCCACTTTCACAATCTCCCACCTTTGCCTTGTAGTCATATTAATGTTTGCAATGTAAACATTCATATAAGTATGTGACAGAATTTCACAATTTGATATAAGGACCTGAGAACTGATTTTTACGTTTTTTCGAGACCGAGATCGAAAATTTGAAAATCTCATCTCGTCTCGTCCCGCGGCAACACTAAGCAGCATATAGAACAGCTTGGTGATTAACTGCGGTTAGTTCTCCTTAGCACCGTATTATTTCAGCAAAATGGAACACCTCTTCACAACGATACGATAATTATTAACAATTTTTTACGGCTAATTTTGGCACTAATTGTATAGCTAACCAGTGCCCAGCGAGCTKTCAGGATTTAACACRCCTTGATTTTTATCTGTGGGGATATATGTGTGCTGTAATTTTGGAATGGCGATTTGAAGTTCTAGTCAAGGAAGTAATTGAAATATACGCAAAAAGGTGTTTCGGGAACGTTTTTACGCAATTTGAAACCTTCAAACAGGAAAAAATGCAGATATTCGAATATAATTCTGTTTCTCCGATACCACGACAGATAGGATCATCATTTTTTGTCTTTATCCACTAGGTAAAGTTTACCTATGAAAGAGTCCAATTTGGCCTACGCTGTACAGACTTTATCGTGTACCGATATATGTTGTAAGCTGAGAACTTAATTTTGAATTACAATGAAAGCGTTCATTGTCAGGTTATTGAGTGGAACGCCGAGACAGAAATGTGATAAGCATCCAAAGAGATTCGCTGCAAACAAAAGCACGACATCTCAACTTCCTCTACTCTAGAGATGTGCAGAAATAGTGCATTTAGTTCCGTAATTCATGTTAAATGCACTTTRTGTTTACAATTAACAGATTAAATCGAGGTATTTCTTAATTAAAACTTTGCACCGGCGGCGGGCGTGGCAGTATATTGCAATACCCACCAACAAGCAGGCGAGCGAGCACACCGGGTCTCGTTCCAAGGTGAGTTTGCGAGCAGTTCCGAACTGCAATTAATCTAAAAACAGTGGATGCGACGACTGACATTGCATGTGTCGCTCCGGCGGGTTAACGAAGAGAAAAAGTTACAAGACTGCAGCCAACAATTTTATTTAAACCCCGGACAATTTATTTTGTGTCACATCCAGCTCGACTTGAAACATCGTTACGTAGTTTGGAGCAGATGTGTTCGAAAGTTTGTTTTATGATTTTGAAAAACGACATTTCACACTTTTACGTTATTTTATGACACGGAGTTTATCATGCGGATGCAGCGAATTGTGAACTAACTTTTCGATATATTATCTACAGTTCGAAAACTATTAATTATAACAGAAGTAGAAATTGAGACATATCCTGTGTTGTATCCACGATCAATGTACAGTATGGTTTCTATGGTGTTTAGCATGAAGATCCCAAGAACTGGCGGAGATAGAACGAACGTTAAACGAGAAAAAAAATGTAGTAAAAACA
The DNA here is from genome assembly GCA_025024175.1 of Rhyzopertha dominica. Lineage (NCBI taxonomy): Eukaryota > Metazoa > Arthropoda > Insecta > Coleoptera > Bostrichidae > Rhyzopertha > Rhyzopertha dominica. The sequence goes on from QCXZ01000137.1 coordinate 70,514,671, forward strand.
AATAAATTAAATGGTAATCTGTAAATCATTTATACTTTAACATATAGCTACAAAAGTAATGAAATGAAACGAAATGTTCGAGTGCTAAGGCTACACAACAATACTTCGATGGCCGCCAGCCTTTCTTGCCTATATTTTAGAGATTGCATGACGATTGGGAAATTTATGACTCCTTCAGTAATCCAAAGGTTACTCCAAATCAAATAATTGCAAACCCAAATGTGTTAGCTTTCGTAGCTTCAACAAGGCAAGTTGCGGCAGACAAGCGAATCGTTGTAAGAGCGTTAAAAAAGAACTAATTTTATCCATACAAATAATCCATGTCAAAAATTCTGCTTAGAATTCTACTGATGGTTTAAGAATATCTTTAAGGCTCCTCCACAATTTACACTTAAAGGTCTTTAGAATAATCAAGCACCATTCACAAACTGCAGTATGTTCAGTAGGCATAACGAACATCTCTGGATGCAGGAAAATTTTCATCGTGTTAAACACCGGATGCCTCTCATATCAAATTCTGGTTTAATCTATAGTTTGGCATCATAGGGTCAACAGTTCTTGGTCCGCATATTTTTATGGGTCTTTAAATGGTACACGTCATCTCAGTTTCCTTCAGGACAAATTCCAACATATATTGGATGAACTGAAATTGGATATTCGGCAATCCGTTAATGATTCCAAAAAGACAGAGTACCCCATCATAACGTGAAAGAAGTGCAGAACTACTCGTATATATACTAAGTTCTTCCCAACTCCTGGATGGGTAGAAACGAAATAGTCCTATGGCCTTCTCGATATTTTTATACTTTTTTATATATGGAAAAATGAAGAACAAAATTTATTCCCGAAGTTATGAACGATTAGAAGACCTTAGAGTAGKCGTAAAAGAAGCTTGCATGGGATTCAATAGAAGTTCTATTACCTAAGCTTATTTCTCTGTTTTGAAACTGAGTGCAATAAAAGCATTGATAACAATAGTGGTCTTTTTGAACAATATATGTTGTTTGTTTTACATAGCAGTACGTAACAGAAATAAAGTTCAATCAATTTTATCAAAAATTCTTGAAATGGCCAATATATTTCATTTTACATGGTTAACTAGATTAAAATCAGAATATAACAGAAAAATTCCCAAAACTCTTACATTTTTTTAAATTATCGTATTAGATCCTTGGGAAGCTTAAAAGGGACCATTTGTTGTAACCATGACCAACTATATGGTAAAGGTCTTTTGATGATATCTAGTAAGGTAGTAAGACTCATAATTTAACGTTCCTTCTATCTTCGCTAGTTTCCGAAATACCTGTGCTAAAAATCGAAAAAATTATTAGATCACACTTTTACAGGTTACAGACACCTTATAAAGCTGATAAAATACTAAAACCCTATTATTCATTCAATATTAATGTATTCATAATAGTAAAATACTTTTTATATTTATTTAAGTAGCCTTATTCAGCGAAAAGAAAGTAATGTCAAACTTAAATTGAAATGCCACCAAAAATTTTAGTGACGTGCTTAGTCTCTATGCTTTGGCTGATACCCTACATCCTGTTGTTCTGCCACAGGAGATGATTTCAACCCACTGTGGAAAGATATAAGTATATAAGTCAATAAAAAAATATTACCTCCATCACCAAATATTTTGCATAAGGGCCGTCCTGCAAAAGTTGGTTGATAGATTTAGAAGATTTTTTTTTGCATGCAGGTGCGGGACTTCTATACCTTACCATATACATAATGAGAGGTTCCATAAATCCAAGCCACCTTCAATAATTCCTATGAGAGACAAATTCGAGTAAATTCTTTAATTAATTTTATGTTTGGAACAACCATCTACCCCAACACGTTTTTCTGAAAGTCATTCAAAGCCCTTCTCGAAAATGCGTATGAAATAAAAAAAACGACACGAAAACTTTCCATTTGCTTAAAAGCTCATTTGTTGTTTTCTGGGTGCTGCCGCTCGAAAAACCGGTAACATATAGTAACTATGTAGTTCATAAATATCTGAAACAACTTCGTTAAGTACGTTCTTTACTTCTTTCTTGCTGAATTACTTGCATCGCATCGCCAATTTGTTTAAACGTGAACAAATTTGGCGCATATTTTAGGAAAATAAAAATTACAAGATCTGCTTGTCAACAGCTTCACTGAATTACATCCAGGTAAACATGGCCATCACAAATACGTCATAGAACTTACGGGAAATTTTACCGAGACTGAATTGGTTCACTACGGGAACCATAAACCCAGAGTCGCGCGGTTTGTGAAGCCAAGAGGCTAACGCATCATGCGACACAATAAAGGGACACTGGCCCATCTAGAAGGGCTCGAAATTGTACTCAGCAGTGTCCAGGCTTCCCAAATTGAATTTTATAGGTTCATCTAGTTTTTTGCCTTCAGTGCGTGATTTCTTACGCTACTGAATCTGAAATTGCTTTAAGATCGGCATTTCGAAAGATATACGACTTACTCGAAAGATGTTGCAAGTTTCTGGATTCAGCATGTCCTCTACATAAACATAAGCCCTTTCAAAATTCACGTGACGCATGAATTTAATGTTGACGGGTAAAATTTGATGAAAACTTAACGAAACGTATCAACTAGGAATACTTCCACTCAGGATGCCGAACAAACAATTCGAAAGCGTCCCTGGTTTTGCCGGCGAATTCAAGCTTTTATGGATTGCCGATAGGTGGCGCCCCATGTTGTGTTTAATTTTTGAATAAGTTAAGCACAATGTGACACAATTTCCTTTTTACTAAACGTTAAGTTTTATTTTCATTTTTAATTGTAAAACTACAAACACCAACCATTCAGTTTATCGCCATAAGTATAAAATTACCATATAATAACAATGCTTATTGTAATTTAACAATTAAGAAGCTATGTACCACGGCACATTTATTTCTTTTTCTGCTCTATGCGACCTTAAATTTCGCCAAATCGAATGTTAAACAACGAATTTAACAAAACTCAAACTATGATAAGCTCAAAAACGCTTGAAAAGTAAATGAAACTTGTGTAACAGTACTTAATTTAAACAATGGAGCACCTAATCTTATCTGTGTTGTAACTATTCAGAGCATATTGAAAGTTTATATAACATATTCCTGTGTCACGTCCTCCTATTGCATGATATATTTCATATTAAATAAGACGATAAAAAATGTAAAAATCTTACACTTGTAAGTTGTTGTCATCTACCCGTGTCATTTGAAGCCTCTATCGCCCTGTTTCTAAAAAAGGGCCATTTTGTAGCATGACAGATTGCAAAGTTCGTTATCCTTTTAAGTGGAGTTATCCGTAGTATCAACAATAATCCATATTTCCTTCTTGAATGACCAGGTTAATCGGTATAACTGCAGACACTGGAGCCCTGTTAATCCTCACATAATGCGGGAAGTATACCTACACTTAAAAAACAAAAAGATGTGTAGTCTGTGATATTAATTAGCATATCGTACGTCTCTTCATCCTTCAGAAAAGTCTTAAGATTCAGCTTTATCTCGATATGCTATAGCCAAACTAATCATTGACATTATGAAATAAGACGAGCAGGTTAATAAAAATGAACTAGTTTTTCAGTAGAACGGAGCACCTCTCCTGTCCAGCAATTCCTTAATGACAATTTTCAGGGACACTGGATTGGATGAAAAGGACTTATTGAATGACCAGCAAGATCCCCACATCTTACAGCCCTAGATCTTTTGAGTACACTATAAGTCGAAAGTTTTATACAAGCAATTAGCATTCTTGAGGAAAAGAAGTATCTTTGGATGCCAGCAATTGGCCTCAGGGATTTTAAGAAATGTGAGACAAACACCTGAGTTATGTCTCATTGTTCGTATAGAGTTTAGTGGAATGTCAAGCATCTGAATCGTGACTTAACTTTTATGTAGAAGCTAATGGGAGCCATTTTGAACATTTAATCTATTGAAGATTAATCTAATTTCAGGTACAGCCTTTAAAATACTTCAATTTTTAAAATACCTTCAAGATAATAAATTATTTGTTCTCTTTTTTCTATCCATATACTATCAGTCGTAGAGGGTTGTTCTTACAAGAAATGATGTCTCCTTCCGAAACAAAATCGACCTGTTTAAGGATTCTATTCGCATTTGTCCCTCATAGAAATTGTTGAGGGTGGGTGGCTCGTATTCATTGAAACACGATGAAATACGTTTCAGTACACTTTCAGGGTCGCTTTTATCAAAAATAATAAAATGATTTGACAGTTTATTAAGAGTAGCAAAATAAAATTTGCCAACAGCAGATCTTCATTACTGACAATACAACACATTTTTATGGCCAAAACTTTCGGTATCTTCTGTTTTTAGTAATTCATTATAAAAATGGAAAACATGCAATTGCTTCCAAACCTTCTAATATTGTGGAATGAGTCGTTATTTTAACTTTTGTTCATTAGAACCATTTCTACAGCGATGATGTCGAAAAACATGCTCCCCAAAGTGATATTAACAGATGAGCCACCCTTTATTTGACCATTTACAGAATTACCATTTTTTATACAAAGGAATTCAGACAAAATTGTGACCGATTGTAATGGGCTCAATCCCCCAAATATCACGGAATAGCTGGTTTTTATTTACGCTAGATCTATCCGCAAGTTCCTCAAGAAGCTGCTTAACAAGCATAAATTTTTTAAATCAGTCTGCAAAAGTTTTTCCACCGCCAACTCAAACCACGCCGAACTTCTAAGATCCTTGTCGAGACTTTCCGCGCAAAGGAGGGAAAAAGATCAATTTCGGCCAACTCATCCTTTTTATAGTTCCGAAATCCCTTCCGTCGGCGCAATATTCGAGATTTTATATATGATTACATGATACACCCTCCAGATATATTGGCGGCGATGCTCTGTGAAAAGTTCAACTGCTCTGTTGACCTACGAGCTTTACATTCTGAATTGCGCCGGCTTCGAAAGAGCCGAGGGGCTCCCGGCTATAGACGGCCGTCAAACATTTCTCATTAGATGAGGCTTTGCCCGGGGAGGAAATTTTAATACTGATTGTGGTGGGACGTGATCTTAAAGGCGTTGTCGCGTAAGAGGGTATCGTTCAGCCCTTATTTACCTTTAGGTTCCTTGGAAGGTTCGAGGACGGGAACGTTACTGACATAATTACTAATCAGGCAAGCTGGGTCACTAAGTATAAGGACCTGTCTGTTTGAAAAACCAAAAACGAGCAGATAACTAGTTTGAATAATAATTAAAAAGGAATAATCCACCAGAGGGTCAACAAAGGCATATCAAATCAACTTAGAGCAAAATGAGTTCCATTTATAGTTTCTACTAAAAATGGGTATAAATAATAATAATAATAATAATAATAATAAATCCTTTTATTCAGCTGCTATTACATAGTGTTACATGAAAAGAAAAATGATAATTAGTAAAATTCTAATTAACACATAATAATTACGTTGTTGATGATGATAGATAGCAGACTGAAAAGGAGAAATAGTCACTGCTTGTGAAACAGACGTTACACAAGACAATGGTCTTCCCTATCCCCTTACTACTGATTACAGAGAAAAAAAATGTATTGTAACGCAGATGACGAACTTTTTCTTTTCCTTTAGGATGACACTTAGCAAGAAGGTTACAGAAGTTTTACAATAAAAATATATAAAAAAGAAATTTAATTAAATTAAGAAACTAAAATTAAATAATGATTTCTGAATAAGTGATTTTAATCGTAACTTGAAGGTGCTTAGAAATACATGCAGTGATCAGATCAAAAACCATATTCAATACCTTAGAGACTATGTAGGAGAAAGATCGTTTAAACATTGTAGTTCGATGTTGTGGTATTGTAGCTACATTGATTTGCCTTACATTTAAAGAGTGTATTTCCTGCCTGAAGACTATTTTTTTGAAAAGGTACTCAGGTTGTTTAGTGCGAATTAGATTGTAGCACAGTACGCCATAGTGCAGAAATTTATTCTGCACCACAGACGGCCACCCCAAATTATTTTTATATGCTGTAATTGAAGTGTTTTTCTTCAAATTATAAATCAGTCTAATACATGAATTTTGTATTCTTTGAAGTCTCTTATTATTATATTTTGTAAGGCACGGACCATACACAGTACTGCAGAAGATTAGGTGCGACATAACAAGTAACTGACAAAGCTTAATTTTCACGCGCTGACTTAACAGATGAGAATGATGATAAATTACTTTTAAATTAGAAAAAGAAGATTTAATAACATTATTGACTTGTGCATCAAAACGTAAATCACTATCAAGATACACTCCTAGATTTTTACATGTGGTAACCAGTTGTAGATTTTCACCATCTATTTTTACATTTATTAAATGACTAAAGTCACGTTTTAAATGGCGCGGACCAAAAAGCATAATTTGAGATTTAGATGGGTTCAGAGTTAAACAATAGTTATTAGCTACGTGGGAGAGGGATTCCAAATCTTGATTTATTCTCACAATACTTGAATTTTTAAACTGAGAAGTATAAATAGCAAATAACAATGGTCCGAGTACAGAACCTTGTGGAACCCCATTAGTTATTGTTAAATTACTGGAGATTAATCCTTTATATACCACTGACTGCTGTCTATTTTGTAAGTATGATGACATAAACTGAACTGCTTTATCACTAAAACCTATATAGTGAAGCATTCCAATTAGCAATCTGTCATTAACACGGTCAAAAGCCTTGGAGAAAGCTAACAAGACTAGGGTAGTCAGCATTTTATTATCTGTTGCAAGTAAAATATCATCAGTAACGCACAATAGAGCTGTCGAACAGCTGTGACCACTCTTAAATCCTGATTGGTTAGAAGGTAAAATATAATGAGATTCCAAGTGATGCTTAATTTGAGAATGCAAAATTTTTTCAAAGACTTTTGAGAGTAATGGTAAAATGCTTATTGGTCGATTCAGTCGGACAACTACATTTAGGCAAAGGAATTACATAAGCTGACTTCCATTGATCCGGAAATACACCCACTTCAATGGAGAAATTTATGGGGTGGGTGATATGTTTAATTATTGTCGGACCACATAATAATAACATTTTAATACCCAATCCATCTACTCCTATAGCCTGTGATTTCACTGATAATAGAGTTTTATAGATGTCATCTTCTGTTGTAAGTTCAAAATTAAACTCACTCGCACCCGGGATTACTGAGGTAAGGAATATGTTTAGCGTTTCTGTATTAGGACTGTCATTAGTATTTGAAACAGATACAAAGTAATTGTTAATTGCAGCGATATCCGCCAAATCATCAGGTATTTGATTTTTATTTTTTTTTATTGGGTGAATAAATATTAAGTTTCTTTAACTCCTTGAATATGATTTTCGAACATTTACCCTGCATTAATACATGATTCAAGTAAGCCTTCTTTTCGCGTTTTATAGCTTGAATAGTATAATTTAGCAGTTTTTAAAATACTCCCAGTGAGCAAGCAGGCGAGTTCTCTTAAACCTATTTAAGACCTTGTCCCTTAGTCTTCCCAGAAACCTAATGTTGTCCGTGTGCCAAGGGCTTGATCTTTTATGATTTGCTTGTAATTTAATAGATTTCATTGGTGCATGCTTATCAAACAAGTCCAGTAATAAATTTCTGAAAATATCAATCTTACGGTTAATGTCGCAGCTACTGAATATTGTCCAAAAAGGTGTATTCTGCAAATCTTCATTACAATGTATTTGATTGATACGTTCTAAACTCCGATAATATGCGGTCTCACTAGGGGTATGTATACAGGCATCAGATGTGAAGGTTAAAATTACTAGAGAGTGATCTGTACCAACATCACTGCAATCCCGTACTTCAGAACTTATTTTATCAAAGGAAAGGTTACCTACACCGACATTTGGATGTTTTAGTAGCAGTGTTTACATATTGCAATGGTCTTAGAATATTAAAGACAACCATATTTAACATCACTGTCAGATGAGTATTGTATTATTCAACCATATTTTTTATGATTATAGCATGTTCACTAGTGTTAAAACATTTACATCACAATTAGAACCATACAATTTGAAAACCATACAATTTAAAAATAGTGCGAAGGATGATACATCTTAAGAACTTTTTAAATTTACAAACGAAAGTGAAATTCCAGTGATATCAACCCTGGAATGATAATGATTTCTATTTCCCACAAATTTGTTGATTCGGGAGATACTCAATTAATATTGTAGTGTGGAAAAGAAAGCTTTATTTTATATACAGGGTCGTATAACAATTAAAATTTTCGCTGATATTTAACGTTAGGGGTGCCATGCGTCATCAATTAACATCGTTGTTCTACATTATAGTTGGTTGCCACCTTGTAGGCGTATTTTCTGCCCAGCAGCCTTTTACCATTTCTTGCGGCGCGTTTTTCTCTAAATTCCATTTTTATCGGGCGGAAAATACTTCACTTTCGATCGCACATGTAGAGGTGAACAGTCACTTGAAAATTTGGTATAATTTGGCATATCGGCTTAGCCGGAGTAATTCAGGTGATCTGAATTTTAAATAAGTGCTCGATTTTTGATTAGTGTGAATACATTTGGATTCTTTTGGAGCGCATATCTAATCGCTTAGCGGGATTATATCACCTCGCGACTACATGTGCATAGTTTTTCTACCCTCGATCATCCGGTAAAAAAAAGGTAGGCCTTCTGTTGCGTCGTTTGCGTCTGTCTGGTATTTATTGTTTCTTTGTTTATGCAATAGGCCTTTTCTTTCAACCACCGTTTTACTTGCATACGGATTGTGAGGCGATTGCATCACCTTAACAAATTGAGCAGTTTCTGTTGGATATTTCTTCGCCGTGGTCATACATTGTTTCCGGAGGAGATTGTTGGGGTTCATACGTGATCACTGGAGGAAATTGTGGCTGGATGTATGCCTCTGGCTTGGTTGATGTGAAATCAAGTGGTAGAGAAGACGCGTTACAAGGGTACCACCAGGGCTTCCTGCTAGATTAAGTGATAAGTACTTACAGTATAAGACATTTACCGCAGAAAAGTACATAATACATTTGTGCCGTGTTGAATCTTATTACAAAAACGGCTAGCAGTCATTTTGTTATTCCTTATCGCTCTTTTTAGCCGGTGCTAGTGCTTGACAAGTTTATATTCCGTACATTGTGCGTCGTACACGAAATAGTTTTGCTCACGGCTGATATCCATCAACTAATTTTCTATTGTATGTTAATGATCGTAGTTTCCTTGAACTTATCTTCTCTTAAGTATTGCTACTTTAATATTTTTCTTGTTTGAGTTTATTTACTACATTAACTTTGTGTAGCCTTAATTTACAGTCTTGCTATACCTATTCGTACAATCATTCATCTTTTTTTTTGAGTGATATTGCAGTTTCTTTTAAATATAAAGCATACTTAATATTGGTTAATCAAATACGTTAAGAATTTAACCATAATTGAATGAAGTTTTGTCTTTATAGTGAATTATTATTGAGTATCGATTCTAAAGATAGCTACATTTTATTCAGGGTTCGGTTTACAGTTTATTACAATTCATTATTATTGCATTTCTTTTGATATGAATTTATTTTATTAAACTGAGTTCTAAGGTATTCAGGTTTTTCTTTTCGTTAATGCATTGTAATTTCAGTGATCAAAACATGATTATCTTTGCCTTTGTGACAGTCTGAAGCAGATAATACGTTGAGTGCAGGGTAGGACTGTCTGGCGCCCATTTATACATAATTTTCTTTTAAGATAATTTAGTATTTCTCTTCAATTTGTTTACTCACCCCTACCTCCTCTGGGTTAGCCGACGTACTCTTATTCTTGTTACCTATGAGGTAAGTGTTTTGATCATTTGGTTTACTAGTGTCGTTTAGAAAAGTAACAGTCGCTACAAAGTACAGAACCAGCAGGATATTTCAAGTTCTGTTCCACTGATTTTTCTGAAACTTCAACACCTTGGGCGCAAGTTGTATTTTTTTAATGGGAAGGCACAGCATTGAAAATTTTTTTTTCTGATTTCGAAAATGTACACTTGTACGATTTATTGAGCCTGGCAAAGAACGAAAAGAATGAAAACTATTTCCATATCGCTAAAATGCACAAAAAAGGCAGGTATTACCATTTTTCCTTGAATGGTGATAATTTTCGTTTAGTTTGATCAATTTATGCGAATCGGATACCAAAAATTGAAAAATGTTCCCTATTTACTTCCTGGCAGTAATGCAGCCTTGAGTAAAAGTTTTCTAATGTTCTTTGTAGCATATTTAGAGGTAAGTTTTGAATTTCTGCTCTGATTCGTCCTTTTAAATCTTCTGCATTATGTGGTCGATCAGCATTAACACGATTTTTCGGATACCCCCAGAGGAAAAAATCAAGCGGCGACAGGTCAGGTGACCTATCTATCGCTCCGCGTCCACCAATCCATCTGTCTGGAAATATCGCATTTAAATATCCACGAACATTGACTGCAAAATGGGGCGGTGCACCACCTTGCCGAAACCATGTCTGTTCAGAAGGACGCTCAGCATTTTCACGATTAGGGAACAGGCGAATAAGCTCTAAAATAATGTTTTCGCGCAAGAACTGTAAGTACTTGACCGCATTCAAATTTACATCGATGAAAAAAGGTCCAATAATGTGCTTACCGATAATGACACACCTGACATTCACTATCTGAGGATGTTGTGTCTGGACTTGTTCCATCCAATGTGAATTTGTGTCCGACCAACATCTGCACACACACACACACATTACCATTAAGGCAAAAAGTCGCTTCATCACAAAACATAACCCAATTTAAAATGTTTTTATCTTCATCTATCATGTTCACGGCAGTTTCACAAAATTGTACCCTACGATCGAAATCATCTTCGCTCAGTTCTTGTAATAAGTGAACTTTGTGTACAGCTGTGAACAACTCTTTTGCTAATATGGTGATTGAGAGCACGCTGTTGTAAGGAACATTTTCTTGCACATCTAAAAAGACATTCAAACTACTTTCCTCACTGGTAGCAACGTTTCGGTTTCGTCAAAACCTTGCAATAACTGATGATCTAACAATTGGTTCACGATCTTCATGAATTGCATTGTGGAGTTCAACTACTTCCGAATAACCTCGCCTTCTGTCTCCATAATCAATCATCATCAAAATTTTGAAGCGATCATGTTCAGTTAACTGAGGCATTTCGATTACAAATAACAAAGTGAATGTAAATTATCACCGTTCACGAGGAAAATGGAGACACCTGGAGTTTTTGTTCTTACCTAGCGATAGCAAATATGGTTTTTATAAATCAGGAAAAAATATGATTTTCAATGATGTTCCTTTTGACCTCCTTTCCTATTTAAAAAAATGCAACTTGCGCCCATATCTCGGAAACGAAAGCTGACGCGGACTTAAAAAAAATTCTAGAAAATGCATTTTAATTACCCATAGGCCCATGCGCAATTTCAGAAAAATCGGTCGAACAGAACCTGAAATTTCATGCACGGTCTTAGGTAAAGCCACTTCCTAATGATCCAATGGTTGCATTCAAGAATATAATTACCCTTAGAAAGATGATAGTGTTGCATGTAATTTAAGCTCCAGAATAGTCAAATTTAAAAAAAAATTATCTTTTTCAATTTGTTCATTTATAAAAACATCTATTTAAAAAGTAATTAAAAGTAATTTTCATCATCGCAATGATGTTGTAACAATCCATAGGATGTAAAAAAGATGCGATCCAAATAGAATTCCATGTCTGACAGTAATAAAAAATGCATGCATTATGGTATCTGCCTGTAAGTCTGATAAGTACACAGCACCTTACGGACCATATCGAAAGTCGAGAAATGAGATTATTTTGGAATTTTTTGGTGTTATAAATTCTTGAATATTTTTTATCCGAAGCACTGAATGCAAAATCCTAAATATAAAAACCTTTAAAATGCCAATAGCTTGTGACCTTACTTATAGCACAGAATAGGAAATACACAGAAGCGAAAGTAAGACGAAGAAACTCATTGTGGAAGAAAGATAGTTGCGCACACCAATTTAAAGGTCCCAAGCACGTGGCAACGTGCAACGTGCTTTTGTTTACCTAACCTCGTACGCGAAAAAAGCAAGGGTGCGGCAAACGCATTTATACGTGTAGTGCCCTAATGTATAGTTTTCCCAAAATAAATTACCGGGGAAAACCGATAGGGTGATTTTGTGTTGGCGAACAGTAAAAACCCAAGTGAAGATTTTTATGGGTATTTACTTCATTTAGAAGTTTTTTTCCAGAAAGTTGATAATTTTCTTTGTAAGGTAGGAATTGGGAGGAACTTATATCTAATTTGTAAAAATATATCTACTTTTAAATATCCTTGCCCTAATTTTCCTCTGGAATATTTTATTGTTGTTTGTTAGGTTTAGATTATATTACGTCATGAAATTTAGTAATAACGGTTTTAAAGTACAAAATAAGAAAAATAGAAGATTGTGTATTACTATGAATTTGTAAAATTGAAATAATTTTTTTAGCGTTATTTGAAATTTAAAATTCTCAAATATTTCTTTTTATTACAATATGAATTTGGCATGTCTAATATGCATTTTTGCACTTCCAATAAAAATTGAAATTTAAATTTCGCGCCAGTCGACACACCAGATTAAATGACCAGGCAAGTTGAAGGTCAATGAAAGTGCAACGCAAAGATCAAAGGTTCCGACAGGAGTTTCGCTTCTGTGTATTTCCTATTCTGTGCTTATAGGTGCAAATTCTGAAGTATGTCATTGGTCATAGCGAAAACCATTTATTATAGAAAGGCAACAAACGGTATACTCACCGGAACCAATTTCGCTACATTTTTAATTTATGAATTAGGCAGCTTATTTGTTCTTCGACAATTTATTTAAATCATCCGTAGAATATAAAATAACAGATTCTCATCACTAATAATAACTCTTGTGTTACCCAATGCTAAGGAAAAACAGATCGCTATTCTCCGACCTCGCCATTATAAGGGGTCGATCTCCAAGAAGATATTAAACGAAAAAGGAAAAAGTGACAAAGTAGATCAATACTCACTTATCAAGCTCAGGGTCTCGACGAAGTACAAGAGCAGCATCAGAGGCTTTTATGGCACAAAGAAGCGCATCTCTTTGATTAGAAGAAATGCGTATTTCCCTAGACTGTGAACGACTGTCAGAGGGTTGTGCTCAACTCCGATTATATATTTTATTGAGTTTAGCGTAAAATTTCTCTTTGCTCTTGAAATATGTTTGTATACAATAAGTCAGAAATTCGGTTCAAAATGATTCAGATTCAGAAAATAGGGTAGCGTGTACAGCAAAATAAAGTTCACAAAGTTCAATAAATGTGACAAAGAAGGGTAAACGCTATCAAACTTAAGATTACAAAATATAAATAAAATATAACATTTATAACTCAACGTAGCTCAATAAATAGTAAGGGAAGTCAATGAGAAGTGAACCTTTTTACATCTTATAGATTATGCCATTAACGCTTGAGAAAATGCCGCCCTGGTCCAATAATATATATATTTGATGACAACACATACGCTATCTATACAGTCTTCTTATCGCCAATCTACATATATACGAAACAGCAAAGAAACTCATAGGAATATAATCCCACTATACTTACTACTATCACATCATTCTTTTATCATAGGTAACAGGTTTATCTTAATTTTGTCAGTAAATGGACACGAACTGAAAGTGTTTGTTAACCGCTATTCGTTTACAGAAAGTAATATGAGAAGCAACTACCTATAACTAATGGGTTTTTTTTTACATAATTATCATGACACAGTTTTCAGAGGAATCTGGACTGGGAGTATTAATGTAAAAATAATGCACCTTTAAATTACTGAATCTTAATAATAAGTTACATTCTAAAATTTCTAATATACAGAAAGTAGATTTTAGCAAAGATTAATTTAGGTTCCCTAAGGTACCAGTAGATGGTCTGGCTAAATTATGGCCTTCAGATGCCCTATTAAGGGTATGCCGTTACGACAGCTCGAATTTCGGCGGCAAATGGGCGGGGTTCTGAGATCTTATTTTTATTTAAGTTTTGATCAATAGAATATTTGAAACCAGCAAAGTTATTTTTAAAAGAGGGCGCCACCAGCTTTCGCTTTATAATTAAATTTTGAAAAAGGCCAAAAACCGGAAATGCCCAGTTTTTAATAAAACTACTATTGGAGGCGAATTATCTCTATTTAAAATTTGTGCAATTCAAATTTCATCAAGTACATTATATAATAAATCTTACGTTTTAAATTATCAATGAACTTAAGTTTAAGGAAATCGAATTTAACAATAGTAAGAGTGAGGCCTTGCCGCAAAGCTCTGCTTCAGTTCACATGCGTTTTAAAAAAATATATAGAATTTATGAAGGAAATGTTACGTGTAAAGGCTTTTAAATGCAGTTTATGAAAAATCCCAAAAAAGTGATTGAAATGGTACAATTAGCTGTCCACGCCGCGGCCAAGGATTGGTCCGTGCTCTTTCAAGCTACTTCGCTGTACCGCGCCATCTTATTAGTTGAAATTTATCACGGTCCCCTTCAAACAGTTGCAACGGCGTTCCCCTTTCAGGTACATATAAAGTGGCTCGAAATTTGGCTACTTAAACGAATTGGCTTCACCTTTTTGACAGTAGCATGTCTGAAGTTCCCACCTTAGAACCCTAACGTAATTATAAAATGGGCGTTAGTTAATAAAAGATATAAATAAAATTTAGACAATACCTCGTTCTTATTGAGAGTTACTTCTGTTCCGGCTTCAAGACAAGGCTGGTGTGCACAGAACTCAAACGTACCGCTGAATTTAAATTAAAAGGTAAGTATTGCACGAAGCTAGCGCACTCGTGAAGCGATTCTTCCAGAATGCCTTCGAACGCGATGGAGTGCTAAATTTTATCGGGCAACAAAAACTGCTGAAGGATTTTACCTAATTATACTGAATGTTGTGCGTTTGATTAAGTTTTAAGAATATTTAATAAGAATGTCCGCGTACTACCGTTTCGATTAATAGATGTTATAAGAGAAAAAAACACGTTACAAAATAATATTTTAAAGCTATTAGAAGCTCAAGAACATTATTCGATTACAAGAGACAAGGTAGCCAACGTCAATCGCCAATGGTTTGCAGAACTGCAACCATACTTCGAACACGAACATTAATTATGGTCAAGATGATTATGAGATTATGAGATATTCAATCAAAATAAATGAGTGCATGAATAACAGTTATCAGACAATGAGACTGCAGCTGCAGCAGTTAGTGTACACCGCGACGCGCGATGTCTATATCCACGACCACAAGTACCCCACTAAAGATGCCTGCCACAGTTGTAGGCGAAACATCTAGAGAGGGAAGAAGAATAAGTAGACATCGATCACGGTAATCTAACCCGGAAGCTTCACATCGTCATTAAATGGATACACCTTAGTGATACGATTAATATTAATGTTATTAAAACTTTTGAAACTTACGCAAATTTTATTAGAAAATTAAAAACAATTCTTGGGTGCCTTGGCACACCGGGAGTTGTATAACGATAATTATTACCATTGCGATTGTATCACGTTTTGCGCCTGCGCTCCGCATTGTTTGAAATCTATGAATTTTTTATTAAAATCTTAAAATCTATAGAAACGTCTAGAAATTTTAGTCAGTTTACTAGGGAAAATAGAAATTATGAACAGTATGATATTTGGAAGACTTCAGAGTCCGGATAAACGGCAAAACATCTACAAAAAAACCTGAAAAAACTGGCGTCCTTGGCGTAACATTATTTCTTGTTGCCATGAATGGGATAATAGAGAAGGTCAATCAGCCGGTGAAATGCCTTACGTATGCGGTAATTTCGTAATTTTCTGTGGAGGACGGAATACTAGAACCACTACTTACTACCTCACGAATATTACAGAAAGCTATAAATCAATTCAATGAATGGTCAGCTACGACTGGATTTCAATTTTCACCTACCAAAACAACAGTTTTCTACTTTTCCAAAAGAAGAATCCGCCATTTTCCCAATTTACTTGAACAAACAGCTCCTCTCTCAAGAAGAAACTATTAAGTTTCTAGGTATAATCTAAACCATATTCAAAAGCTTAAAACCGAATGCAACAAAAGACTAACATAATTTTAACAAATCAAAAGTGGGGGGGAGCTGAAGAATCAATTTTAAGGACCATCTAGAGCACAATAACCAGACTAAAAATAGATTATGGGGCAGTAACCTATATGTCGTCTTCCAAAACGAGACTGAAAATAACAGATGTAATACAGATCCAGCCCAGCACTCAGCTTATGCTGTGGAGCCGCACAACCACATTTTTTTCTTCGAAGAGTATCATTGTGTATGACATATGTAGTAAATATTCTGGTAGATCGGAAGTACATCAACTACACCTACCTTTCAAATAAACCCAACGAAAGACTACTTAAGAAAGCAAAAAGCCACATCTCCGTTTAACATCCGAGTCGAACAAATAACGAACAATCTCCATTTAGAAGTCCCCCTAATCAAACCTCTCCGAACAGTCATAACCCCACCCTGGCTATTCCATACTCCAAGAACAGATACAGACCTATCAAATTAWCACAAAACCCAGACAAAAGGGACTATACCTATAAAAAGTTGTGATGCATCAAAATGCCTTCAAGGTACGGGCGGAGCTGTAGTAACAATAACTACTACCAAGAAATTCAGCCTGCCACCAATGTCCAGTATATTCAACGCCGAGCTAACTGCACTACAACAAGCCTTAAAGGGCATTGAATCTTTCCCATAGAAACAGAGTGCAGCCCTATCAGATTTTCTCTCCAGTGTCAAGCTACCCAAAAAAAAAGTCAGCTCCAATAAAATCGTACAGGAAATCCAATAAAAAATTTCAAATACAAACTCGGAGATAACCTTTGTCTGGATACCCTCACAGTACTGGTATTGAAGGAAATGAAAAAGCAGCTCAAGCGGCAAAAGAAGTAGCAGAAGATAAAACGAAAGCAGAAGAATTTATCGATAGTATTATTAAGGAAGACTGCAAGAACTATATTGAAGAGAAAGCACTAGAAATATGGACATAACATATGGGCACTGAATACCAGTTATCTCAATGAAATGGTGTCACAGCCACCAAAACCAAAAAAAAACACTTGGTTAAGGAGAACAAGTAATATGGAACAGGCTAAAAATTAGACACACCAGAATGACCACACCCATCATCTGAGCAGACTGAACACGAACCGGATAGAATTTTCAAAAGCCATAAATATATATTATAAAATTCAGTAAACCACATCTTGTAACTGACTGTAAAATGACGCTAATAATCACAGTACGTGACGCACCTATTAAAAATTAAAAAAAATGTAGTTTTATTTTATCAACTAGTTTATGTACATACAGTTATATCTAGTAGGAAGGTCTTTTTTAATAGATGGGTTTACTTTTTATTTTTTCGAACTTTATACCAGTCAATTTCTTGAGGTTCTATCTTTGAGAAAGATTACAGGAATAATTGAAACTTCAGTATAATTTTTTTTCTCAATTAAATAAATGACAGCGTCTTTTTCGCAGAAAGTAATAATTTTATATTATGAACACTCAAAGGATTCATTTGCATAAAGCATGTTCATTCACTGGTCAGCTAATCCTAAGTTATTTCCTTTGGTTATGGGACGTAAGAAACTATACAAGCGTCGCTGTTTAAACAATGGCTGAAATGTAACTTGTGGCACAAGGCACAATTTCTCAACCTATTAATAATTAGTTAACACTTTATGAMACAATTCWGGCTTGGGACGTCACTCTTTTCATATGCTAATGAAACCTCTTCTGAAAACGAGAGATACCCTAAAGAAACCCACCACCTTTCTTGATAGGATCGTCACGCTTGTTAACATCAGATTTCTATTTTAACAGAATAAGCCACACACGTTCCCAAGGCAATTCTTTCTGCCAAAGTAGCTGCGACGCGAGCAAGGCCGAGTTTAATATAAAATGCAAATTTGTCACGTGTCTAAGCCTGTTAAATATCTTGCACCCTCTATGGGGCGGTCGATAACCTTTATCTTAGTTTGGAGATTATTTGAACTTGCCGCTCACGTTTCGTACTTTATTGCTGTGGCACAAATTCTAATTCCTTTACATCCTATTCCGCTGAGCAACGGGGCGGGCGTTATATAAAAACAGCCTTAACACGTATTTTCTGTGCGCATCTGAAAAGGAACGCCCCAGGACGTAGATTAGAAAATAAAGTTACCCCGCCGGGCAGAATTGCCTATGACGGAAACGGAAGTGTTTGAGTTCGCATTCGAGGACTGTTTGTATTCCTGCTTTTAGGCCACTCCAATCTAGAACAAGTGCATGTTTGTTAGCTACCCACGGCTCCGCTGGGAACAAATGAAGCTACATATGGCATACGTTCCCATTTTCCGAAGTCAAATGCGGATTGTCTTCTGGGTCGGTTTACTTTTGTTCCGCTGCCACCTATACAGTTTGCTGCATTTTGCAGATGCGATTGTAGGTACCTTTTTAGTCCGTGGAAGCGCCTGTTGCAAAACTTAGTAACAAAAACTAAAAAAAAATTATTTCAGATTACGCGTCATTACCAATAAGAATAGATTTAACAATAATATACAATAATTACGAAACTGAAAGAGAAAGTACTTAAAAAGCAGCATTACCAGAATAGTACTTCTGTTCTTCAGTATACCATCACGACAGAATCAAAAATAACAGTAACTATAAGAGAGACAAACTTAAACTAACATTTATAGAAACTTTCGATAAGTGGCTCTAAGTAAAATGTGAGAAAAGGATCAGATAACTCAGAAAACGAAACAGTATAGAGAAAGGAAGATTTCTTCATCTAAGTTTCGGCAGCCAAGAAAGACGAAGGCAAAAGTTATAAATCATTGGCGCTTTGTAAGTAAAATATCGTTCAAAGAGGAAAGCCAAGTGCTTTGGTGGAGTGATCCTAATATTTATATTATATAAAAGAATAACCTTATGGACAACAGCCAAATGCAACAAGCCTCTGAGTATCATATTCAGCCATTACGAACGCAATAACGAACTACTACGAAATACATCCGCAAACAATTATTTTGTACCCACTGTCACAGCCGGCGTGAGGGCGTGGCGAAGGAGGCATTTGCCACGGGCGCAAACAATCTAGGGGCGCAAATTAGGATTTTTTTAATTAAAAATAATGATTTTCTTGGCTACTGGCCAAAGCTGTCAAAAAAACTGAAAATCGAGGGACAACAAAACTCCTAGAAGGAAAGACAATCACAAAAAGAATAGAAACATGTCTAATGAAATATTGGGGACATATTCGAAGGAGAGAAAAGGACCATATACCACAAGAAGCGTGGAAAATGGACAGCAACAAGCTCAAAGTAGGACGACCGTGCTAAACATTAAAACAACGGTGGAGGGAATCATAGCAAAATCAAACAATAATGAAGAACAGTGGTCAGGTCAGGTGAGGTATTTCCATTTTTTGATATTTAGTAAAAACCGTTTTCTTTAAGTGACGCTTTTTTGCTAATATCTTCTAAACAGTTTGCTGCACCGAAAATTTATAAGAACGAAAATACTCGCAGTTATACTAATCACATACTTAACGAAAAAAAATTAAAAAATAAAAATTTGCAAAAAGGGTAGTTACCCCCCCAATTTCTCCCCCTTCCCGACACCCTACTTAGCCCACAAACAATAGGTCGCTTTGGGTAGTTGAGATTTATACGTTTGTCAAATTTCAAGTTCATATATTAAGTCTTTCGAAAGTTATCGTGTCCACAAACAATATCACACACACACAGACAAGATATTTTTTTTGTTCAAAATTTTTTTTTTGAGTTTTCGACCATTTTAAAGCGAATGAGCAAATAAAAATTTTTGCAAATTTTTTCGCGGCAATACTTCCCATCCGTTGGATGTGGAAGTAATTAATAAMAATTGCATAATTAGTGAGGTATTTGGGTAGTTTAAACGTGATCGGATGAGCGCCATGGTGGGCGTGATGTCAGCTCACAGATACGACGGCCATTATTGTCATTTAAACAGCAGGTGACAGCATCACTCATCGTGATTATTATTTGAAATTTACGGCACAGAGTGATATAAAACATATGTCAAAGCCACATAGCCCTTCGCGACATAAGTTACAGAGCACAGAGAACGAGCCATACCCTAAGTACAATTGCGGCCGTTGAAAATGTCCCGGTCTCCACGGGTTAGGTTTGTCGAATATCACCTGAAAATTAGGCAGCCACTATAACGTGCCTAAGCATGCGATTATTTTATCGCTCGAGCATGTCTAGGCTCCCAAACGGTAAATTTGGACGGCTCGTGTTACGTGGGACAACTTTATTTACACCATGATCCTTAGCAATACATACAAATGAACTTAACTTTATTTTTGGTAACTTCGTATCTTTCGGATTTGAGTTAATAGTGCAATGAATTTGAATCGAACAGCATTTAATAAATAAGTATGTAACCAGTTTTGTGAAGGCCAGTACCTAATTAATTTAAGCTAACTATTATAAATAAATTAGCGAATTGTGATACATTTTGAGTTGCAAACGAGAGATAATAAAAACGTGCAGATGACTGGTATAGTATACAGAATTTTTAGCCAAGTGTGTTCATTCGGTATGACAATAGAGAAAATTCAAATTCGTCAATTCGTTCTAAAGTAAAAAAGTCAATACGACGATTTCTTTTTGTTTGATTAGTAAGAAATGTAAACTTTGTATTGGCAAAAAAATAAGTAACATGATCGTATCTGGCAACCGCATAATGATACAAATGCGAATTGTGATACATTTTGAGTTGCAAACGAGATGTATTAAAACCTTCCAGATGACTGGTATAGTTACAGAATTTTTAGACAAGTATGCTTATTCGATGTTTCAATACAGAATATTCAAATTTGGTAAATTCGTTGTAAAGTAAAATAATCAAAATAACGATTTCTTTTTAGGTTTAATTAGTGAAAAAACGTAAACTTTGTATTGGCAAAAAGTAAGTAACATAATCGTATCTAGCAACCCCATCATGATACAAATACGTTTGTTTAAAACTATATTTAGCGGTCTGGGCATTGCCGGTTTGCTAGTTATACACGATGAGAATGTTTACTCAACTGCACGAGCCTGACCAAAATTTACCTGTTTCTGAACAAGGGTTATATGCAGATTGCACCCTTGCGATTTTAATCGGTAGTTCTATTTTTAATGTTTCCCTGTGTTAACATAAAAATATTTATCACTTGAATCTCACTGAAACGATGTTTCTTTACCTACACATCTTTTTCAGCAACCGTTTTTCAGGACGTGTCTTTCATTGCATAAGCAACTTATGAATCTATATCGAATCAATTATTACGTCATACTTCTAAGATGAATATGAATCTAATCTTCTTATCTGGTAGCTACCTTCAAATTATTTACATTTAAAAGCATGAAAGGTTGTATCGAAAATAACCGTATAGTTTGATAATTTCGAGGATAATTTAGACATTGGAGTTTTAATAAATTTTCAAAACGCCATATTTAGTGTAAATAAATATTTTTTCTACTAAGTCATTCTTCGTGATGTTATGCTCAAGTTTTTTCGATCTACTGTAAAATACAATTTTTTTGCAAACTTCGACGGATAATCAGTCAGCCATATATATGCACTATTATGAAAATTGCGTAATCTCCACTATTGTTTATATTGGTTTAATTAGTTTGTTTCCTCTTAGCGTTGTTTACTGTACTTCGAACACATTTTACACAAGCAGATTGATTAATTACTTCAACATCCAACGGATGGAAAGAATTATATCGCGAAAAAAAATTTTCAAAAATTTTTATTTGTTCATTAACTTTAAAATGATCGAAAACGCAACAAAAAAGTTAATAATTTTCGAGTTATTTGGAAAAAACCTATTTTAAAATTTATATATTTTTGCTAATATCACGAAGACTGTTTGTCTTAGAAAATATGTGTAGAAAGAAAAATTGCTCAAAACCTGATTACTAATCGTATAGTATAAGAAATGAAAACGTAAATGTCATTTTGACAATTGGATGTGGAAGTATTGATTCAATTTGTAGCGGTTTTTTGTATTACATTTGTTTATACAGTGACAACCCTTTTTTAGGAATCGGTCACGCCCAGTGCACAAACTATTTTTGTAACTGCTAAGCACATACTTGTAAATTCAACATGTAATATGCCGTATAACAATACAATGCATGTATAGAAGTCACTAAAACGCTTGCGTTGTCACTAGCCAACTAACTTTTCCGCTAACACCTATTTTCGATCAAAATACAAATTACGCTTATTAGGAAATCCACGAAATTTGGTAAGGTGTAGGGAACTACCGATTAAAATCGCAAGGGTGCAATCTGCATATAACCTTTGTTCAGAAACAGGTAAATTTTGGTCAGGCTCGGGCAGCTAAGTACTAGCAAAACTAGCAAACCGGCAATGCCCAGACCGCTAAATATAGTTTTAAACAAACGTATTTGTATTATTATGGGACTGCTAGATATGATCATGTTACTTACTTTTTGCCAATACACAGTTTCTATTTTTTACTAATCGAACCTAAAAAGAGATCGTCATTTTGATTATTTTACTTTACAACGAATTTACCGATTTGAATTTTCTGTATTGAAACATCGAATAAACATACTTATCTAAAAGTTCTGTAACTATACCAGTTCACCTAGAAGGTTTTAATACATCTCATTTGCAACTCAAAATGTATCACAATTCGCATTTTTTACTTTAGAACAAATTTGCGAATTTGAATTTTTTCTATTGTCACACCGAATGAACACACTTGGCTAAAAATTCTGCATACTATACCAGTCATATGCACGTTTTTATTATCTCTCGCTTGCAACCCAAAATTTATCAGAATTCGCTAATTTATTTATAATAGTTAGCTTAATATAATTAAGTACTGGCCTTCACAAAACTGATTACATACTTATTTATTAAATGCTGTTCGATTCAAATTCATTCCACTATTAACTCAAATCCGAAAGATGCGAAGTTACCAAAAATAAAGTTATGTTCATTTGTATGTATTGCTAAGGTTCATGGTGTAAATAAAGTGGTCCCACGTAACACGAGCAGTCCAAATTTACCGGTTTGGAGCTTAGACATGCTCGAGCGATAAAATAAACGCATGCTTAGGCACGTTATAGTGGTTGCCTAATTTTCAGGTGATATTCGACAAACCTAACCCGTGGAGACCGGGACATTTTCAACGTGCGTTTACTTATGCGGAATACAGCTTTGTGCTACGCGTTTTTGTCTTGTGATGTCTCGAGATGTCGAAGCTCGCTTTCAAGGGGCGGAGCCTAGCATACTTTCAAATTGAATTTTTTGAACGTATTTGAAATCGGATTAAACTCGGACAAGCTGTTTCTATTGATTGGTACTTTCATCCTAGCATATTTTCTAAAAATGTTCCTCCATTATCATCGTCGATAAATAAATCAACATTACGAGCAACATCACTAACATGCAGTTTTACGCCATTCACTACTGTACTACACTCTCTAGACTCTACTTAAGACCATCGCTTAAGTCTTCCAAGTAGCATGCCATAATATTGAAATTATTTAAAGAATCAATGCGTAGTAAATCATTAAAATAACTGGAAACTTACGAATAGCACAAGAACGAACAGTAAATTTGTGTATCGTCTGCATATAAATGACAAAATGTCAAACATGTTAAAATGCTTACGCATCTGTTCCCCTCTCCAATATTTTAGAAAGAACTGGTAATATAAAATGGATGAGCTGTCTGTCTGTCAACACAAAAGAGTAGATCTCCCTTAAACTATCGACTCGACGACGTCTTCAGTCATATCAGCGATCATAGGTTCAGACGTAGTACTGAAAGTTTTTAGACGACAAAATTGACAAAAAGAGAAGGTAAAACCATAAGTGATTAGCTCGGTTCTGACTAGCCTACTATATGCCAGGATGATGAATGCGATTGCATGTAATTGTCCAAAGTAGGCTATGCGCTGTGGTGTTGATAACCTGTTAGATATTGCAATTATAACGAACAACATAGGGTGAGTTTCTTTTCTCTATTTTAAGCTAAAATCAACTCTGATTTTAAAATCTAAACCAATCATATACCTTACTTTAAAGTGTTGTCATGGTTACTAGGTTGATTTTAGCTAATATCAACTTTAATAAACAGAAGAGAAACTGACCCATAGACTCTATGGAATAGAAGGAGGTCAACTTCGATAAAGTTATGTTTCCAGCTTTGTGACGGATACTGTTGAATCTAACTATGTTGTGCATTACATAAATTCACGAATTGTATATCCATTAGGTATAGGAGATCCTTTACTAGCTTCGTCTTACCTAACAAACAGGAAGAAAGTGGTTAGAGTGATTAAAGTTGTACCACATATTACAGTTAATTCTATTTTTGGGATGCCACGGGGATCCCATTTAAAACTTATGATGCTTTTAATATCTTCTGACTTCAATGTATTTCCAGATGGTATCGTAAGCTGAATACAACATTTTTTTCCATCCGTTCTTTCGGTATTTAGTAGCTTGAAGTTAAACGGCAGCAAAATTATTGTATCACAATACTGTAAACTTATGGCGCCAATACTATATATTACTTTTTTAATAAAATGTAGTAATAATATAATAATAATATATTGACAGTTTAGTTGTGTTATTGGAAACTTCCTCGCTATTAGGGATCCACATCTCTTGTGCGTGTCATTCCACCTAACCGTAAACTACGGAGGATTTTTGTTCTACTTCCACTTCATGTAAACTTTAAATTGTATCTTTCGAGGCCATAATTTATTTGTATTTTCCTCTTTAATCTAAAGTCTTCTATTCTTAATTTTAATTCGTTAACTTCTTTTTTTGCACAGTATTATTMATATAGTGAAATGTAKTGCCAATCCCAACGAATCGACTGTGTAAATTGAAACCAGATAGGCCCGTGGATCCATTTTAAAGCTTACAATATACTATCAATTACGTTATACAACGCGTAATGTGATACCTATAAATATAACGTCTATTACGTGGTATATAAATCGGTTACTGTTTAATCTGTGAGTCAGCTAAATTTGTTACTGAGGCGATATACATAATTTAAATACCTAGTTCGTAATTGCGTGTCAAACATAATATGCCAATATTCAAGTCATTTTACCTGTGGCTAAATGTTTTCCTTTTTAAGACCTACACAAATATATAATGTACGGCTCATTGCCGTAAAATGTAAAAGTAAAATGGCGGCCACATTGAAAACTTACTATAAGAGCTTGTTTAAATGTTGTTTTCTTTACTCTTTGTTGTTTAAATAATTTATAGTTTATAAATAAATATTATCTTTTGAAAAGTTGCAATAATACGATTTATTATTACTATTATTAGATTATTTCTTAGCAGCATTAACGCTTTGTCAATTATTAACTCTTTTTACTGTTCTCAAGCTCGCTATAGTATCGTTTTCAAAATGATTTAAAGCATTTTCCAAATAAAAGTGTGTCTGTGGTCTTCCCTTGCCACACAATCTTTTAAAAGATCCTATCGCCATTATGGTTCTATGTACTGTAGAAAATATTCGTCTTCCTGGTTGCCTTCTGTTTGGATGCGTTGATATTCCCTTTGTGCAGTTAACGGTGTTCCATTACACAATCCATAAATGCAGTGTATATCAGCTAGCTGGCTCTTCGTAAAACCATTTATAATTTTCAATCGTAAAAATAAAGTTCCCAAAGTATGTAATAGTCACTATCACGATATCACGATACAGAAATACTTCAAAGAATAAACAAGTCGTCAAAAAAACTAGTTTTTTAAGTTACAGATAACAAAGAAAGCAAGCTTTTGTTTCATGGCCCCTACGCCTACTACATTATTTGTGCTGGTTTCATGGCATTATAAATCTTTGCTCTCATTTTCTGGCGAAGCCGTACTCTTTAGACATGTGAGGAACGAGTACCATTTTTGTTTATTTTGAATGGTTCTTTAAGACCGCTAGGTCATATTATCGAAAATCCGTCTGTATAAAAAATTATGACAAAAACAAAGAAAACTGTGTTTTAGGTTAACTGTAGGGTAGACAAACATAATCATTACATGCCGAGAATAATCAAAACTTTTTTTCCAAAAAAAATAAAGTTTTCTTTATGTTGTGCTATGTTTATATGAAAAAATCTTATTTTTAGTCATGAATCCGTGATTAAATTGTTGCGCGCTAATTTCAGGACACCCTGTGTATAACACATGTTTATAATATTTGCAAACTCACGTTGGCATTGAAGAGCATGCAGATTGATGTTAGGAGACTAAAGCAAACAGAAAACGACGACACTTTCACATACAACTTGCAGTAGGTGCTTTCAGAGACGATATTGAAAAATTTCGCTTTGCTATCCATGTAAATATCGCAGACTAAACTGTGTGTAAAGAGAGCAATTGCCACTACGCATTCGTTTTTGAGGAGATACTAGTGAAATAGTTTCGTACAATACAGGAATGAAACAATTGATTAAGCATCATTAGAAAAAACAACTAGGAAAACAATCAAATAWATGGCTACAAAAATTCTGGTTCGCACTAAAACACAACACCTACCACACCCAATAACTAATTTTAAGGTAATCGCTGATGTCACCGGGGTTAGTGCATGTCTTTTATGTACTATCATACAAAGCAGCATGACAAAAGAATAAGAGAGCTTTTGCCGATAACCTTTTGCACCGATGTAAAAATTGCAATTTAGATTTTGAATAGGAAATTACTTACAAGTACGTATATCGTATATATACTCATTTTTGCTATTGACAAGTAGTATAGTGCAATTTTTATATACAGTCTTGATTAGATAAGTGACTACACAATTTGCTAAATTCACATAATCTCATAGAATACCAAATCAAACTAATGACTACGGTCATCGCATCTATTTTATTCTAATACAAACCACTACTTATTAGTGGAAGCTACCAGGCGGACCGCTTTAGCATCAAATTTGCAAATAATGCATGAAGTACAAATACCCCAATTTACTCAGATGGCGACGTATATTCGTATTCCGACCGCTAAGCCAGCAATTCCATTTCACAAATTATATAAGGCTATTCAGATGAAAGCTCTGGTTTGCACAGATATTATAATAATCGTATCAAGTGCCACAAGATAAAGCTACTAAAAGGTTTCTGTTAATTTCTTGTAGAATACCAGCTGCTTTTAGATTAATTGAATATCATTCCTTTCCCGCACAAATACAATACAAAGAAACAAATTTATTACTCTTATGCTTTAAATTTTATCCATCGTAGCTCGTCGCTTGTAACTGGGCGTTTTTCACTAATCGCAGTAATCCGCGTAACTATTACTATTAGCTTAATATTCTCAAATGACGTGTCGTTGTAATGTAATGTAAAAACTTATTGTTTTACCCTAAAAAATGATTGATAAAAGTGTAAAAATTCAAACGATCAAACGTCATAGCTCGTATCACGTGCATTACAGCAGTCATAACACGTCGATTGGTGGTTTCGCCTTCAATTTCTACTTATTTGTGTTTGACACAATTAGCATTTTAATAGCTCTTATTATCGTGTGTATTTCGTATTAAATGCGTTATCGGTGTATCTACGTTCGAGTATATAAATACGACACGATTTACAAAAGCCACTTCGAACAATTTACCGCTTTTGATGCTTTAAATAGTGGTTCGAGTTTTGGTGTAAATAGTCCCCACGGCAGAAAGACTCGTGAAGCATAATCGATGCACTAAAGATTGTTAGAAACATTTGTGTTTCATGTTTGTAGCTAGACCTCATAACTACAGGGTTTCTATAAATCATTCATGCATCCAGGGCGCAAATGGAAATTATCGATTAAATCAATTTGCCGCCTCTCAGGAAGGTGAGGTATACTTGTCATTTGTCGATTTTTGAATTATTTGATATATTTTAATATGAGAGAAAACGCCTGGAGTGTATATTTTCAACATATTCTGTAGTGTTTTGTGGGATAATTAAGTTTAAGGTTGCAGAAAGCTCACATTTCAGAGCTGTGGTGTGACATTGGATCTGCAGTCTTCGGAACTATCGCCGTGCATATTGCAGCTTGGCAGCAGTTACAAAAAGGCGGCACAAAGAATTCAGAAATCAACGCCGCCCGCGTTGCACCAATCATTAATAGAAACCCTGTATAAAGTAATTATCATGGACATATATTGACTAAACGCACATAATTCTTGAAGCACAACAACTAACGAGGCACTAAAGCCTGGTGCTAACTAAGTTATTACATTTGGAATTAGGTGGCTAAGTGCGAATTTGGCCACAAAAACTTTTAATAGTCATAACTTGAAAACAATCGATGATAGTGAAAATTTGTATGAAGCACAAAGGAACAACTAAGAATGGGATTCGATAGTGTAATTTGTGCTTCAACGTTGTGGCTTGTGACCTACTTCAGGGACACCATGTCAATTTATATCTTGCTACAACGCGTTGCATTACTTTCGAGTTCCAGCTTATTTAGGTATATTTTTTATATAATTTATCAAGCTAGGCAAAATCAACTGTACAATAAAAAAACTCCGAAGTTCTGAAAACACAAGATTGAATTTAATATGTATCTATGCCCATAATTTAACAATTATAACATTAATATTTATTTAAGGTTTATGCGGCATACCGTTTTGAACTTTATGTGAAATTTCAAATCTGTTTCCATTAAATGTATGATTGAGTGTGACACAATGTTTGGAGAAGCATCTTTTATGATCTTTCCTTATTTCTCTAATGCTACGAACTATGCAACCTATACATATAATTTATATCATATCCTTCACAATTAATTTCATTCACACCGCTTTAACTGTTTCTGTCAGTTTAATCTTTACTGTTTGCAACAATGATCCTAAGATGTCTTTATTACATAAATAAGCCTTCTGGTGTCATTTGAAGGCATTTTGTCATCTTTTACTAATATCCATATAATGTACCTATGAGCTGCCAAATTTTGACCCTAGTTGAGCTTTGTGCGTAGGATAAAAGTGTGACGCTATTAATTTTGATCGTTTATTGCTTATCATATTTCAATCATTTTTAATTCTTAACCATCCCTTTTTGCTAATGCTGCGAATAAAAGGAGATAATTTTACATTTACGAGCAGCCGATGATGACAATAGAGACCCCATTGGCAAACCATATTTGTGCTTGTAATATTGATTAGTAAAACAAAAGTAGTATTGATTACTGAATTCATTTAATACTGAGACTAATTTTTTTACATCGGATTTGTCCAAGTTTACTGAATTAATATGTTCATCTACGAGATATCTGACTAAATCAACTGGAATTGGTGTTAATAACCTTTTTACGTCAAATAAATGCAATTTTGCTTTAGGAAAAGTATCAGTTTGTAGCTTTTTAACTAGATCTATTAAATTTTATACTGCGAATCATGATTTAAAATCAACTAATTCCGGTATAAACTTAGTATATCACAATTTTTGAGCCAGTATGCCAATATATGATGTCTCGTTGTTCAACGTTCGGAACATTTTTTTGTACTTATTGTTTTTATTATTATTATTATTATTAATGCATGCTACTGTATTGCCCTTATCTACTTTGCATAGAATGCATTAAATGTTCACTTGTAAACTCTTTGAAAAACACCTAATAAACTAAAACATGTAAAAAGTTAACAGTAAAACATAAAAATTGTTTAATTTAACATCAACTAAGCTTTTATGTTCATTTATGGGAATAAAGGTAATCCTATACACACCTTTTTTGTATTATAATATTTATTTTTGCATAAAAATTAGTCCTCACATTAATCTTAGGTTACTTACAAAATAATTTATTATATTTACACCCTAACATACGATTTTTCTTTACAGTGTTATGTGGAGTTGGAATCGACACGGCAGTTCATCGACATGTAACTGGCTACTACTTAATGTAAGTATCATTTATTAATATGAAAGCTTAACTGTATTTTGTATCGCTAAGAACTAGAACGGAAGGGACAGTTTTCAGTAGCTATCTTTTAAATAAACGTCTTTTATCAATACCATACCATTGAAGTATTTATTTGAATCGATCTTTCTTGCTTGCATAAAGTGTCATGCTGCCTGCTTTTTAAAACAAAAACACTGAATAAGTTGTATTTTCCCAGGTACACCATTTGTACTTGTAAATAGACTGCAAACGAATGACCTTTGTCAGTGCAGCTGTGCACATCTACTCTGCAGCGCCAATATCATTTTCAGTCTTCCCTGCGGAGCAGTTTTATTTGCACGCGATATACAATATTTTAATTGATTCGACATCAAATGTTTATTTACTCGCTTTGCATAAAAAATATTTATCATCAAGTTTCAAAATGGTTTCATAATTTGCTTTTGTAGAACACTCACTGTATATTTATAAATGAGAATGAGCCATATTATAAAGTTATTTTTATGCTATTACATTTTCATTTAGGATCTGCTTATTTTAGTATAGCATATTTGCTTAATAAAAATCCGGAACTGAAGATTCTCTTTTTTCGCAAACAGCACACAGACCAACAGACCTTTCGTTGTTGTATGTTAGTGTTTTATTCAGTGCAATAAAAGTTGGCAAGTTGCAGTTGACTTGCATCTTCAAAGACTGGTGATCCTACTTTTTTTAAGTATAAAAATATTCGGACGCTTTGAAACAAATTTACTGCTTATGGATGATTCGAAAAACCAAGGCATAAAACGTATATAAAAAAGCAGAGATAGGTACAATAAATGTGTCGCAGTAAATTCATCGGCATCTTCTCGAAATATTCAGAATGGTAGGTATTTGAGTTCTCCGATGGGTGACCCTGGAGCTCTTAAAAAATAATAAAGTGTGGGTCCTACATGGCGTGGAAAATACACTACCTACGTCCGAGAGATGAGGTTCATAGAAGTGGTTGTTACAATGGTACTTAACAAGTTAGAGCAGGATGAATATTTAAGTAAGAATTTAGGATGGCAATGCCATCTGTCAGCATTACACGGACATGATGACAAAGCCACCTAGCAGCCTTAACGTGTACTACTTCCTAAAGGAAGTGACCTGTAGCCTGACAAATTGGCATGCAACTGTATAATTCAATTTGACAGCGAAATAGATCTATCTGCAGTTGGTTGAGGTGTAAACAGCACAGCATAGACATGCATTTTATTTCTTCAAAAAATACATAGACGGGAAAAGCATACATAACAGGTGACAGGTGATTTAATAACGTACATAAATGCTATCACTTTTTGAGCAACATTCTCATGAAACTTTGCATAAACAACGACAAGAAAGATTTGCTTGCATAAGAAATGCAAATTCTCTAGGTTATATGTATAAGAATTTTAGGGGAACATATATTTGCAATCATGGAAAACATTTCACTTCTCGAAAATCGAACTTTATAATACCAGCCTCATCAATTAAGGCAATTATCCAAAGCAACTGTGGAAGAATCATAGGCATTCACATAAAAGATTCATAAAGGAGTGTGCCGAAAAGTGTTTATCCAGTTTGACCAAGAATATGTTTTCATCGTGTAGCCATTGTGATGTATATTTAAAGTTGTTGTGTTGTCGTTCCTGCTTTTTAATATTTTTTATGTGTTTCGTTTCAACCGAATGACTGTATCATAGAATTATTCAGAACTGAAGTACCTGCAATAGTTACCGAGATGTGTGTGAGGAATTATAAAATTAGAATACCTTGAATATGCATATTTTAGCTTTACGACAGCTCCTTGGAACTTTTTTAAATCGCTAACTCAGTGCTGAATCTTTATCACACTTTATTACAATTCTAAACAATTTCGATATAAAGAAAATAAGTTTCTATGTGATTTGTAATTTCATAATCTCTAAACAACTTGATTCTACAAATAGGAGCAATGTTCTTTCACAAATAAGTATAAAACCCTTTTATACCTACGTGAGAATGTTTGTTTGCATTTTACCTAACAAGACCATCTCATTCTCATACAGAAAGTAAAACCAAAACTTTTTATACGTGCTTTAAATTAATTTTCTTGTAATTAATGTAATTTGTGTAAAGTCAAGGAAATGAGAAGTTGAGAGGTCTACATTTCTCTCAAGGGGGCAAACTTGCCGCCGACCCTCTAAATACCTAATGCGCTTAAATGATTATTTAATGTTCTGCGGCTTACGCCGTTACAGCAATAACCTACCTATACATTTTACAGTGGTTAGTTGGCTAGTATTCGAATAATATGTTTGCTGGCTAATTACTTATGTGTAATGCGGAAGTGCTTCCGATATATCCGCYTAATCCCTATAATTAATGTTATATTATATTGTCGATTATAATATGTGGGATATTGACATGTTGTTTTCCGGGCTGGTTCCCACGTTGGTTATTAGACCTTGACGTTTCGACACTCATGTCGGTGTCTTCCTCAGAAGTAGATCTGAAACTCTGAAAAGTTTCAGAGCTACTTTTGAGGAAGACACCGACACGAGTGTCGAAACGTCAAGGTCTAATAACCAACGTGGGAACCAGCCCGGAAAACAACATGTCATTGACAACAACCACGGAAGCCTTCAAACCAAAATATGGGATATTATTAGTTTAAATTTGAGTTTTTAACCACCCGCGTATGCTTTACTTGTCCTTTTCTTGTTTTATCTCGTCCGTACGGTTGATCACCTAATGTGTATTTAGCTCAAATTAATGTTTTCTCCGGCTGTAGGTATAAACTGKATATTACGAGAGCTATACTCTATTGATTTTTAGTTGGGGCCGTTTTATACAACAAACATTGGTTAAATAACCGCTTATGTTAAGAAAGTCCAAATTAACGTTTCAAGAATTTTTCGTGCAGTGCAAAAGCACGATAGTTTCAGCATGTTTTTGCAATAAAGCAATAAGGAAGCCATCGAAATCCAGAAGAATCCGCACAATTATAACCGAGACCTGGAATCTGTAATTCGGTCATGCGTAACAATGCTCAAGCTTCAGCAAACCGGACGGGTATAAATACCAAAACAGAATAGGACACTTTAGTTTCAAAGCCACTTCTGAGGAAGACACCGACATGAGTATCGAAACGTCAAGACCAAACAAGCAACGTGGGAATCAGCCCGGAAATCAACATGTCCAGTCTTTTTTTAAAGGTTTTTTGGTAACTTCGAATTATCGATTTTGTAACGGGACATTTACATGACGGTATACAATACAATAGATTTTATAGTAGGCCAACAACAAACAAATCTGAAAAACCATTACATAATTCAAACACGCATACGCCAGAATTAAATTTATTTTCCTACCTTTTTACGTATCCAAATCATCCGCAACTATTCTTTCGCGTTAAAGTTCTTCGATCACCATGTCGCGAATGCTAAAATTTAATCCAAAATTGTCCAAGTACACACACAAAACGGAAACACCAAAATTAACTCCGTAATAACCCGCACAGTGAACGTGACTAACTAAACTGAGTTAAAAAGGTGCAAAACCACACAATATCAAGATCTCTGCAAGTCGTATCCATGGCAACCGATTAATAAGTAAGTCGTTTCCATGACAACGAACCAACAAGTACTACCATATCCACGGAATTTTGGCCACCGAAATATGTTAGTTGTGCCATTTCAAATTATTCGCCGTCGCGTCATGTATTTCGTGTTTTTATTACAATAAAAGTACGAAGGAAAACCACATGTATGAAATATAACGTTCAGACTATTTAATCATATAGATACAATGGAATAATAAATAATAATTCAGGTAGTTATTTCGGGAAAATACTTCAAACTTTATGTAATGTATACGGGGTGGATCAAAAAAGAGATATCAAATGAAACATTAATTTTACGAAAAACCCGATTCTTAAATTCATTTTTAAATTCTACGTAAATTTCTAATTATATTTCAAGTAGCATACCTAGTTAATGACAGTTTAAGTTAAACGGTACATACCTATTAAAAGTTAAACACATTGGACTGGTTTCTATTTTCCATTCCAAGATAATAGCAGCTGTTTAATTAAAATTTTAACCAATCAACTACCTTAATTTAAGTGAGATTTTAGCTAATTCGCTAATTCATTCTGGGTTGTGACACGAGGTAATCAACGTGGTAACGCTAATACATCTAAGCGTAAAATAATAATTTTATATGACAAAACTTAATGACGCAATCTCTATGGAGTTATGGCATGAAACAACGCTACAGGCAACACGGCACGATCTGGCTTCCCTTATATACGCCAAGGTAGGCGATGTGTATGCGTTGGGACTATAGTTATGCTGAGGAGGCTTTATAAGCCGAAACAGAAACACAGATTGTTTTGACGCAGACATGGCGAAGACGTAATTTTGTTATGCTTGAAAACTGCACTCTGCAGAAATCGCCGTCGGGGACACCCGTTGGTTTTTAAACGCCCAAAGCAGAATGGGCTACCGGTAAGATTAGTTCCCCGCAGAGACAAGTGGATGATAATATCTTTAAATTGCCACTGGATTGCGTAGTGTTCTAATTCTCGCGTACTTAAACGGTAAATGAAACTTAAAACACTACTTAATTTTAAAAACAGAGCATGTAACCTATTCCTTG
Source organism: Rhyzopertha dominica (assembly GCA_025024175.1). NCBI lineage: Eukaryota > Metazoa > Arthropoda > Insecta > Coleoptera > Bostrichidae > Rhyzopertha > Rhyzopertha dominica. The sequence goes on from QCXZ01000137.1 coordinate 70,549,316, forward strand.
TTGTAACTTTCTAACTTTTCAGAGCATATGGAAAGTTTTATTGCATATTTGTATGTCACGTAAGTTGCCGCCATCTACCAGTGATATTTGAAACCTCTATCCAGCTTTTTTCTAAAGAGGGCAATTCGTGTAGCATGAGAGATCGTTATCCTTTTAAGTGGAGTTATCCGTAGTTTGAACGATGTGATTACCATCGAGGTTTCTGGAGTCGGTTGTTTACATTTTCAAGTGAAGCCAACATAATAGTCACAATCTAAGGTTGAATTGGAGGAAAACAGAAACGTACAGTTGACCAGAGCAATACTCAATGCATCGTGCGATTGCCCGTCTTCACGCGCATTAGATGGTCTACCGTACTACTGGTGTTTAGAATGTTCTGTACGTGTTGAGTAATGTGGTGTAAATTTTTGGTTTAAAAGAGCACCTACCGTTTTACATTTTACCGAGTTATTCGAAACTTTTTCTAAGTGAAATTTCGAATTTTGCTTAAAAATGCGTATTTTTGGCGAGCTATTTCTCGAAAACTAGGGCACATAAACGAAAAATTCGAACTCCACGTTGTAGCTACATATTTCTTTGCACACTACCAAAAACATGAGCACGATAAATGAGTAAAAACCTTCAAAAAATCTAAAACCGCAAACCCTTTCGCACGAGTCCGTCACGAGAGCGGAATGCGAATGCCCATCCCCACCAGGTCCGTCGCGTGGTATCCAATGAACAGTGAAGCTAAAATACAATCCTGTCGGGAATGATCGAGCGGTATACGATCTATTCCGATATGACTGGATTTCTAAGATTGTATGTCTAATTACACGTGACAAGTTTAATGTTAAAAGCTCTTTCGCATTAATTTACTGTCTGCCGAAGCAATGGGCAGGCGGAAGGATTATTATAAAAGTTCCTCCAGAAATCATAGTCGACATGCATTAGAATTTAATGTTATATAGTTCATATTTACAGAAATAAATGGGTTATTCCATATTTTGAATAACCTGGTATAATATGATAGTAAGTTACTAATATCATGCTTACTTTTTTATGCACACCCTACAGTCAGCAATTTTCCGAATATTAGTTTAGCCCGTCTGTTGCTCGTACGATCTTTGCGTGATATCAACCTATCGGCTATCCTCTTACGTCCCATGTCCCGCTGGTAATATGGGTTGCATAGTTTACATTTCTGCCTGATCGCTCCAAGTAAATGCCCCTCTTAAGGACAAGTCGTATAAAAAATTAATCCAGGCAATGGTGCGTATGTGTCGAGTATGCAAAAAGGTGGGCTCTAAGGAGAAAACCGTATCATTTCACCGTTAAGCATTGTTTAGGTTATGTTTATATTTGTTGTCATAGGCGTCGTTTGATAAAGTTAGCGAAATTTGTTACTTTATAGACGAATACTTTTATAAAATGTAATGAAATTGATAGTGAAGGATTAATACATATGGAAAATGATTACTATTAGTGGTAGACGTTTTAAAAATAAATATTTGTATGCAGAAGAAGAGAGCCGATGTGTTCGGAGTAAGTACTACATGATGCCTTGATGCCTGATGCGGATTTTGATTTTATATATTTCTTTTTATTTGACAATAAATTTCATTAAGTGTTGATTAAAGACATACTAATGCTAGAACTGTGTTGATGCTTTCATTCGGCCAAAACTTTTTTCCCGCTTGTAACGAAATTAAATTAGTTTTTGTTGTACAAAAAGATGTTTATTTGCTTTAACTGAAAGATTGTTCGAAATAATATTGATGTACGCTCCGCTTTTGTTTTTAGTTGGAAGTTAAATCATCTAACTGTTGACTCTTTTATAACAGTACGGCAATGTACTTGGAGGAAAACTGTATCTCCTCCTCGTACCCGCGCTCCCCTCACCTTCATTGGTCTTGGCGTCAGTTCCAACCGTATTTATGAATGAGATGTCGTGTCCATTTAATAATATATCAATGGTGATTACAGGAGTAATCGAAAACATAATAAAATTATATTATAAACGATGAAAGCATCCGTAGTCGCATATTACATTAAATTTCTCAAGTTTTCTGTCGTGAACAAAAGGCTTTTAATTAAAAAAAAGGTTTCAATTATGTGAMACACAATGAAAAATTCATCCATCAAAGCATCTTACTACAAAATACCAAATGAGTTTTCTACCTGAAGCACAGCCGCGTAACAAATTCGCTAAACTCGAAGGTCCTTAAGTAGGTATAGCATATATCAAARCTMTTTTATTCGGGCCCTACTATCTTTGATCTCCATCTCAGATTAAGCAACACAAAGCTCCCACACGTGCTCTCTAGGGAGCTCAATCTTTAAAATCCCAATATGCTGACGTTCGCCGTCCAACTTCCAACTTTTAAATTTTGCAGGGAGTAATTGAGATTGCCAAGAGACCTTTTACGGGCACGCCTACCTTTTTGCTGCGTACCGGATCAGTGGCGGCTTGTGAAACGCTGAAGGAGAAAACAGTGAATTTGCATTCGGGTACGAATGAGGGGAATCAACAATTTTTTTAGCTAAAGCATATTTGTGTTATTTTGAAGAACAATCTATGAAACAAAACAAAGCTTGGCAGAACGAGTCACTTTGTCGTACTTATCAGTATTTTTGATATTAAAATTATTTTGAAACAATACGAAATGACTCTAAATTTTTTTTAACTTACTTGACCTGTCCATTTAAATCACAATAATCGACCACTACATGTCAAGTATCACACTGGTTTTGTTCTCAAATCTGTCGATTCGTATTCGACAAATTAATATAAAGCACAAAAATGTCTTCGCATTTGGTTGGATAAATAAAATAGTCACTTAAACAGTCTGGTCGAGATAAATCTTCTGCTACTGCACTGAAAAAGAACAAGGTACTGTGAAAATTTCCGTATCCCTCGAAACAAAATACTGATGAAACTTATTTTCTAATCCTTTGTCTACCTTTAAAGTTATTTAGGTAGAGTCTGGCCCACTGAATATAACAAAAGTTACTTTATGGTATATCAAGACGTCTAAAGTTCCCGCAGAGTCACAAAATTTTAAAAGCTACAAAAAATAGAAGATATGTTGCACAACAAACCTCGACATGCCGGCAGAAACGAAACTGCGGAGTTCCGATACGAACCTGGATGGCGGCATCTGCTCTTCCACTCAACTGGATTGATATGCGATAGGGCCAGGATTTTTCGCTTATTGGACAGCAGAATAATGCCTTGAGTAGATTTTCCAGAAAGCATTGCTTTAGACTTGCAGATTTAACTTTAGAAAATGATCTGCAGTACCACTGATGAAACCGTTTAAATCGCTTTTAACAATACAATCTAGTCCCTGCACTTCATTTTTGTCAAAAACATACATAATCTGGGTGTCATCATATAAATGATATGAATTATGCTCAATGGCAGAAATTAGAACAGCTGTGGACAGAACAAGGGACCCAAAACTGAGCCCTATTTAACTCCACAAGTAACGGATACCTGCAGGTGCTGAACACTTGTCATCTATTCTACAGTCTTTGTCCTTTTATACCAAGCTAGTTATTCAACATTTTGATTATTGGTTAATAAAACAAATGACAATCAATAATGTTAATCAATTACAGATCAGAGAGATGCTTATCTATTTTGTAAAAGGTTGTACTTTTTGTGGTAGAAATAATATAAGAACACAATGAAAGCTGAAGAAGAACAGATTAGATGTTATGTATAGTGTTGGCAATTATAACCAATATATGTATACATAGATGGAATACACGGAGAGTATACATCAAATCTCTATGGTTAATCAATATGTTAATGAGGTATTCGAATCAAAAAAAGTTAAAAGTGATTTTGTAAATGGGTTGTTTATAATGGCAGTATATTATAATACAAACAATAATACAGGGTCACATAAATGAGTCATGCCACGCTAGCGGCATAGACTTCTGAATTCTTTGTGCCGCCTTTTGGCAACTGGTGCCAAACTACAGTAAACACAATATACTATACTGAAGGTTGCGGATCAAGTTATTTATATCCACTAAATTAATGGTTTTTTTAACAATTGAGGTACTTTTTTCTTRCAACATTACTATTATTACTATACAACTACATCCGTCATAACCACATTTTGTTGTAATCACCGACATTCAGACATAACTTTATAAATCTAATTATTTTCCGCAATCTTGAAAGACTACGCAGTCAGTCCCAGTCTTGTCCCCTGTTTTAAAGTTTGTAAGTAGCATCGCACACTACAGTTTAGCTGTTTAGAATTTCTAGGTTGAGAAACTTTCCCATAAAATAGGGCATGTCCATCACGTGACCAGATGTAGACAACCCCGCTGTTTGGTGTACAAACACGCTCCACAATAAGCACGCAATCATACGAGGTTTTAAATAACACGAGCAATTCTAATATATTTTCGGCATTTTAAGCGATTGTAACCTTCCAGCTTGTTATATAATATTTCAGCTTTAGTTATAGAATTTTACAAAACAAAATAATTTTTTATTATTTGAATCTTATTTGTTATTTATTTGAAAATTAGCAACGCAGGTAACAGATCTTAACGAAGTTATATACATAATTATATTTTTATACAAGTATTTCAAAACTGGCGACGCAAGTAACAGATCTTAGCCAAGTTGATAATTATTTGCGAAATACCCAGCTCTAATAAGCTGACAGGTGAATTCAATATCGATAAAAAAAGTTGTGTATTTGAAAAGTTTTTATCTAATTTTATTGCACTCAATGCATAGGAAATAACGTGCGATTATTTTTCTGTATTTTGTTTTACTTGTTCGAATCTAGTAATTACTTATCCAATATGATAGATAGATACTAAAATGCATGTTCAGCTAGAAAGTCGAAGATCAAAAACCGCAATTGAAAGTACGCGATATAGAGATTAAAATCTTTAAGTGTGGATTTTTAGCATTACGAGACCGATGACGTAATAAAGAGGATTATAATAACGCCAAAACTGGATTGGTAGGTACACGCTTTGTTCTAGTTTACGCCATCCTACTGGATAGAAAGGCCATTTCTGTTATCTAAATTAATTAAACGTAATTTACAGTATTCTATATCATAATTTCATAGTTGATATCGCTTTTGCAGCCACAATACATAAAAAATACGTAGCGACTAATTATATTTCCCGTAAGAAACATTTGTGACGTTTATTGGACGTGCCTTATACCCAGTAGTGCAGTACAATTTAACAGTTTTACTGTAGTTGTAACCTCATAATTACGATAATTAACCTAAAAGTTATACAAAACCGTATCACAAAACACTACAGCATATGTTGAAAATACACATCCCATGCGCTATTTCATATTAAAATATATCAAATAATTCGACAGACAACATTAGTTGTGTTCACTTTCCTTAGAGACGGCAACTTGATTTAATCGGTAATTTCTATAAGCACCTAGATGCATGAATCATTTATAGAAACCATGTTTAATTCAACAACACATACCTACGTATGTTAAATCAGAAAACCATTGAAAACTCAAACGCCAGAGTTAAATTTACTTCCCTTTTTACACAAAACATTACAGAATATATTGAAAATACACACTTCCACGCGTTTTCTCATATTAAAATATATCAAATAATTCAACAATCGACAGACGACAAGATGTCAAAGCAATAGTTACCTTCTTTTATGTCCAAGTTCTTCAATCATCACGTCCCAAACACCAAAATTCAATCAGAAATTGACAAAACACACTCACAAAACTTGGCATAAGCAGGCTGACACCTAGGTATAAATAAGCGGCTATTTACAAGGCACCTGTTGACTTTTGGATMAAATATATGCACTATCCTATCAATTTATTGATTTTACAAGCCGGTCTATGGTTGTTTTGCCTCTTCATCGCTAAACATTAACAGAACTTTAATAAATAAAAGATATTTTGCCTATCGCAACCCTGACCACAACCAACCACTATTTACGCCGATAATCTCGTCATAATTGTATGCGGAGTTACGTCACGACCAATCCGATGTTGCTTCGGGTACCTCTTTAAATCTGTTCTCTACACTTCCTTTTCGTAATTAAATAATTAGTCTGGTGGTTTTACACAGTTTTGTATAACGATTAAATTATAGTGTTCATTTTCCTCAAAATTGAATTTATAGTATATATCGAATTACCAATCAAAAGCAAGTTGTTCTTGGGCCCTTCGTGACGTGACGCTGCTGAGTCTAATATCATCCCTGATTAAAGTGTTCCACGGCGGACGGACACCGCAAACAGAAGTGCAAAAAAATCTCCGCTGAATAATGGACCGAGCGGTTCGAACACCCTAATGAATGCCCATACAAACTTGAAAACTACTTTTAGTGGGTCGACGGTTCGGCAACCCGCAAATCGCTTATCTATCACCAAACTTTTTGAGTCATCCGCGCGTCTTCGCAGTGAGAAATTGCGCTTTTTCGAACGCCGGGCCGCGGCGTGTAAGTTGGCGCAAACTGAAAGCGCATTGATTTACGTCCTGATGCGGGATTTAAACTATGGGGGGCATCCGGTAGTGGCAACTTGTTAATATTCTGAATGTTGTTAGTGTGAAAGCTTTTGTCTCGGTATTCGTAAAATAGTAAATTCACGGTTCAATTGTTCTACTCTCCAGCTAGCGGGTGCGATTTTAAGAGATAACATCACACCTTGGCGTCATTAATTTTCAAAATATTTATATTCTTACTAGGATTAAGTGAAAAATTCTGAAATATGTTACCTATCAGGAGTTCAAGAAACTCGCACAGTCAAAAAGTTAAAAAGAAAAGCATTTTTAACATTGTTAATAAATCATAAACTTCAATAAAGTTGGCCTAAAGTCCACTCTTGAGTGACACTTGATGACTACAATGCTACCTTACGTACAGGGTGAGCAACTAAGAGAGGTTACCAACGTTATCTCATACACCAGTAGTCCTAGAGCTTTGAGAACAAAAATACTTAACTAAAGTGATCAAGAGATTCAGTTTATTAATTTATGGCTGGCTGCATTTTCTTAGTCTTTGATATATGTAGTGCCCACGCTCTTGCTTAAACATATAAGTACTTAGTAATTTTATAACCAGCTCTCACGAAAAACACAAAACAAACAAAAAGAATAAAAAAATGGACCAGGGACAAAATAAAAAAAGCACCATACCTATATATAGAAGACCCATAAATTACAGCCAACTATAGGGAAAATGAATAAATTAATAAACAACATTTTTAGACTAAAGACTAAAAATGACTAGCTTGACGAGGGCCCAATAAGAAAGGAATAAACGTCCCAAAATATAATAGTACTTAGTAGATTTGGAACAAACTTCCACAAAAACCTAAAGCACAAAACAAACAAGAGTTCCGCTAAAACAACAGCAACCAAAAATGAACAGGGGTCAAGTAAAAAAAAACAAGAATATTTACAAAAGCATCACCATATATATAGAAGACTAGCCAACTATAGGAAAAAATCAATTATAAACAAAAACTAGTCATCTTGAACAATATAATGAACCCAGAAATAAAATTAACTAGTCCAGAAATTATAGAAATGAAGCTTTACACACAATAAGATACTACTTCGCTAAACTAATACTAAACTCCACAAAACAACAAACAGAATTGCTGTGTAGTAGCATGCAATATGAAAAACAAGAAAAAAACACCAATATAACATTCATAACCATACTATACATTCCACCCCTTACACAAAAAATAAAGAACATATTAAAACCATAAGATATACAAACTACGCATAAACCTATAAACAGTTCTACACACCATTAAAAACAAAAACACCACACAATACAAGAACATACACAATATAGAGTATACAATGTAAATAATGCAACAAACAATGTATAGGACAAAGAGTACAATACCTAAAAAGTACAGGATACAACATAAAATTAACAACAGCTACACTGCTTTGAAAAAACATCAAGAGCTAACTGATCACACATTAGACTTCTATAACACCAAAATTATTGCTGCAGAACCACATAAACGTAAAAGACAGCTTTTGGAATAGATACATAAGCAAAATAACATAAGCACATTAACCACAGGACAGATATACTGAGTAATACCTACAACACTATAATTTAGGCACAAAAACACACATATAAACACTATATCACACTTACAAACACTGGTATATATGTTATTTAAATTTCTAGCGATGGAAAAAACTTTAAGGTACATTGTATATTAATATTAAAACTGTAAATGTCACATTAATTTAATGTCAATTTGTCGATTATAATATACAAATTTAATTATTTATATAATAATATATTTTTTTTTCAAACGTCATTAAAGTGGCAATTTTCTGCAGCTAGCATAGGAGCCAAAGTGTCAAATTATATCTTAGCAACAATGACACTTACTTTTGCTGCATATACGCAGCAAAAATCATTTGCAGCCACGGCGGCAAATATTAAGGAAACTTGATTAAATTATTTACAACTTCTGAAGCGACCTCAGCCACTTCAGGGGGCGTGCATTCAATGTCTGACATGGCGAAAACTGCAAAATGATTAGTTCCAATGGGAAATATTTTTAGAATATTCGGTAAAACTTACAAAATGCAGCCAGGTTTTGTGACACATCAAATTATTTTTCTGGTTGTTTACATTTCGTCACTAGAGAAACCTTTCCCAGAGCAAACTAAAATAATCACTGAAGCACGATACGCAAATTTAAAATTACTCAAATTTTTAATTAGTGCTAGATTCTTTGTCGACGTTTAAAAAATAGCATATGTTATTTGGAGCTAAAGTGACTTTATGTAGCGCGGCTGGACCTATCTGCCTCGCAAGCTCGGCAGTTAAACTCCAGCCTTGCTACATAAAAGTTCACTTTATCTCCTCATAACATAATATACTATATATAAAAACACAAAACTTATTTAATTTAATTATTAGGAGCCTAAGCCTAAAAAACAAACACGAGCAAAAAAGACCAAGTACTTTTATTTTATTTACAAATAAAAACTGTTAGAAATTTCATCCATATAGACTTCAATTTTTAAGATCTGTCTGTAGCAACCGCGATTAAGGAATCAGCATACTCCGAAACACTGACAATTTAATTGGATTTCAAATTGAAAATCTGTCCAACCAAGTAATCTGCTAAACCTGATATTTTTCCAACTCAATTTGTGCCCTACATTTGATCACGCACTTCACCAGGTATATACGCTTCCATTTTAAATTCTCGAGTGCTTTGAAAACCGGCGATTTGATTACTCCCTATTTACTGAATAAAATTTACAGATACAGAAACGCAGAAGGTACTTGCAACAGACAGAATACGGTATAAATGTTTAATTAAAAGTGGCAAAATCAGATTGCTTGTTTAAGAAGTTTTTATGTAGTTATATTTGTGGAGGAAAAGAGGAGGCATATACGTACCTCCACAAAAATAATTATAATACTTTATAACATACAGGGTCGCTAGAAAGTATGGAACCAACAGGATATTTCAAGATATGTTCGACCGATTTTTCTGAATTTGTGCATGGACCTATGGTTAATTAAAATGCATTTTGTGCAAATCTTTTACCTCCGTGTTAGCTCTCGTTTCCGAGATATAGGCGCAAGTTGCATTTTTTTTAAATGGGAAGGGGCCAAAAGGCACATCATTGAAAATGATATTTTTCCTGATTCAAAAAATGTATCACACGTGTGCAACTTATTGCTTCTGAGTTGAGAAAAGTATAATTACAATAACTTAGCCTGACAAAGAACGAAATTAATGAAAACAATTTTCTTTATTGCTAAAATTGACAAAAAGCCAGGTATTACCATTGACTGGTGATAATTTTTGTCTAGTTTGATCAATTTATTCGGGTACCCAAAATGTAAAAAATAATAACATCATTCCGTGAAAAATTCTATATTTTTCAGATTTACTTTACAGAAGATGCTCAAAATGTTCCCCATTTACTTCCTGGCAATAATGCAGCCTTGAGTATAAGTTTTCTAATGTTCTTCTGCTTTATGTGGCCGATCGCCATAAATACAATTTTTCATATACCCCCACAGGAAAAATCAAGCGGCGTCAGATCAGGGAAACGTGCTGGGCATTTCTATCGCTCCGCGCCTACCAATCCATATGTCTGGAAATATCGCATTCAAATATCCACGACCGTTGACTGCAAAATAGGATGGTGCACCATCTTGCTGAAACCATATCTATTCAGAATGACGCGCAACATTTTCACGATTAGGGAATAGGTGAATGTAAATATTTTACCGCATTCAAATTTCCATCGATGAAAAAGGGCCCTATAATGTGCTCACCGATAATACCACACCAGACATTCACTTTATGAGGGTGTTGTTTGTGGACTTGATCCATCCAATGTAGATTTGTATCCGACCAATATCTGCAATTGCGAGTATGTCTATTCACATTACCGTTGAGGCAAAAGGTCTCTTCACCAGAAAACATAATCCAATTTAAAATGTTTCTATCTTCGTCTATCATGTTCATAGCAGTTTCGCAAAATTCTATCCTATGATCGAAATCGTCTTCGCTCAGTTCTTGTAATAAAAATTTTTTGTATGGATGAAACATCTCTTTTTTTAAAATGTTATGAACAGATCTTTTGCTAATCTGAAAGGACATTCAAGCACGTAGCAATCTTTGGACGTCCTGGTTTTTAACGATTTTTACACAATAAATTGTACAAGTGTAACACATTTTTGAAATCGGGAAGAAATATTCTTTTTAATGATGTTCCTTTTGACCCCCTTCCCATTAAAAAAAAACTCAATTTGCGCCCATGTCTCAGAAACGAGAGCTGACACGGAGTTGAAAAAATTCCAAAGAATGCATTTTAATTACCTATAGGCCCATGCACAATTTCAGAAAAATCGGTCAAACTGGTTTGTAGCGACCCTGTATACAAAAATCAGAAACACTGATTTTCAATAATTCCGACAAGCAAAAAGCAGTTAGATGAGATTACAAAATTTGAGTTAAAACACTAAAGTAACCTAACTTTTTGATTATCATTAAGACGTCTAAGATAAAATTTAGATACCGTCAACGGCACTAAAAAAACTTGTTAACAACTGGGCTCAACTTAAGCTAAGTACAAGTGTATTCACCAGCTTGTATTGTATCGTATTGTACTGTATAAATATTTACATGGTAAATCTTTGTTCCATTTTTAGGATATTGTAGTTATTATAAAATGGTGTAATGTGTAACCTTTTGTGAATGTTGAAACAGAACCGACAGCAACAGTTTGTAGAATTTGTAGCTTTTTATTAAGTGAATTAGTGAGAAAGTCGAAATAAACAGTACAACGCTAATCAACAAAGCTAAGTACTAGTGTATTCACCAGCTTTCACTTAACACTGCTGGGCAGTTAAATTTTTTATCTGTACAGAAAACGCAAGCAAGGATAACCAACAAGACACTTAGCTAGAACATGACTTTTAAAATTAATGTGACTGTCAAATTAAACACCTAAATTTTTAGCCTTGTCAGAAAAACTGATAATATCGTCATTTAGTTTAATATCACACCCAATATTCATCATCGTTTGATTCCTCAGTTTCCGTTCAGTTCACTATAAGACCATGACCCTTAGAAAACACAGTACACGCGCAAGATTAGCATTCTAATTATGCATTGCACTATCCTGACTCTGAGGGTTACACTTCACAATCATTTGGAGAGATACATTAGACATGAACTATCGACATTAGGAAGATAGTCAGTAAATAAGCTAAACAAAATCGGTCCAAGTATGCTACCTTGCGGCACACCTTTAGTAATGGTGATCTCGTTAGATAGGCGCTCATTCAACTTACCTATTAGTTGACTTTGATCAGCTTTAACCCTTTGTGAAGCTAAATTTTAGCTAATTTAAGAGTGTGGGGACAAAAAATCCGCGCAAACACAGGACATTCGTTTATTGAAAATGAATAACCTAATACAAATAAACTAAACACTAGTAATATACTTAAAGCTTAAATAACGGTATCAGCATCAAAACGACTTGCTTGCCTGATATTAGATTCTATTCGTCACATTAAATTGGAGAAGAGTGTTACATCCATTTGCCGGACTTTAATTGTGATCCGTTTTTGCAATTCTTCATTACTGGTTGCCTCCCAACCATCCTCGTATAGTCTCTGTTTCAAAGCTCTCCAGAATCTGCCAATTGGACGCAGTTGGGGTACATTTGGCACATTTCTGGACTTTTCAACAAAGGTGATATCCATTTCCTAATAAGCGACCACTACACATGTTACATAATGGGCGGGTATCAGGCCAGAACATAATTTTGCGATTTGAATGGTTTTCTCCGATGAATTTCTTCAATCTGCTTCGTACGCATTCTGGCTCATACTTCTGCTGTCACAGAATTATCGGAGGGTGCGATATACAAAGAACGCACGGAGAAATTGTAACCCAAATCAACAACTTTCTTGTGCTGCTTCAAGAACACCTCAGGATCCATGTCTCTACCTTTTTTGCAAGACTAACTCGTTATTCGCCGTGTCTCTACCGTCCCATGAGAAATATGATGCATTAGCAATAATCACTTCTAGCCCATTTGATGGAGCAAATTCTTCAACTTCGTTTTTTGTTGCACTTTTTGTTTTTCCGTGTTCTTCGATGCTGTTTTTCTTCGTATTAATAAAACATCTTCGCTTTAAAAATGTTGCTGTTGTTGTTTTTGTCGATGTTATATTTTCCTACCCAATTTTCTGAGATAAAGATTACCATGCGCAAGTTCAACTAGAGCTTGTCATTTCTTTTTCGGCATTTTTCTAGCGGGCCTTCCAGAACCTTACTTACTGACTGATGGTAATCCTAACTCTACACGTTTATAAATATCACACGTAGTCCGCTTAGGAATCCCCCATTGCATGAAAGTGATTGACAACATCAGATTTTTTTGTGATGTAATAACTCCAAGGCGCTTATTTTCTCTCAGTCGCTGCATAACGGATTGTAACAAATCAAATAACTTTAAACTGTTATTACTTATACTGTCAATGTTGACATTTAGAGAGATGAAATTTAATAGCTAAGATCTTGTGCGGATTTTTTGTCCACTCACCCTTAGTAATAATAACAAAATTGCAATGTAGTGCGTGCATTTAACATCACTTTGTAATTTTCGTTTAATATTCTCGTACCGAAGCCAGCTTGCAAGCGGATCCATCCCCGGTCTGCGATACCCCTCAGTGACTAGCATAGATTTTCCGAAGGGAACTGGGCTATCTCCTGACGCCCTCGGGGTAATCGGACTAGACCTCAAATAAGGCAAAAGTTCCCCTGGGACCGGAACATTTCCAGGTTCCGTAACGGCTAATGAACTTAGAAACTGATACGATCTGATAATGTTAAGGAGATCTCGTTTTATAAACTGTCTGCCCGTTCATTTACATGAAAAGTCCCCGCAGGAAATTAATTATGCCTTCCAATTCGTTACTTCAATAAAAGTTTTATGTTTATAAATGAAAAACGGGGTGAAACGGAGCGACGCATTGCAGTTGCGCTCAGTGTTATCTCGGTGGGGAGATAAAGTGATCGTAAAATTAAAATTGTACCTTACTTTGTACAGCCCACGGACGTGGATACAATATATATTTCCTGCGGGCACAAGGATCGGGAATTAATTGGGTTTCGGCGAAGATTTAAAGCAATTGCATCAAAGCCACAAAGCTTAGTCTTGGCAGCACCAAATTTCTCAATCCAACGACAGGTTGATAATGCAGTTACGTAGTAGCAATAATGTATTAAATAGCTTTCTTCTGTATTCACCAATAAATGCAGACGTTGCATTAAAAATAGGATATATGCAATTTTTTGAGTTTACAAATGCTTACTAATAGCCTAGCATATATACGTGTCCATGGTCAAGAAATCAGTAGTAAATACCTGGTTTGAACATGTGCGATAAACTAATATTGAATAACCATTCAGGGTCGTAGAGAGAAGGAAGGTGACGAGGTGTTTCCCCCAGGACCCGTGTATTTTTGAAAGGTCTGGGTATGTAGGACCTTAATATTTTATGTACAAAGAAATCCAAATGCATTTTATACTTTTTGTCGAATTTGAATGAATATTTAATGATTTTAATCAAATATGAAAAAAAAATTTGTAACCTAACTGAATATACAAGGACCCGTATAATTTCTCCACCCGGGACCGGAAGTTATCTCCACGACCCTGTAACCATGTAAACAAAACTAGGTATACACTAATTACTTCCACATCCAACGGATGGGAAGTATTGTATCGCGAAAAAAATTTTGAAAATTTTTTATTTGCTCATTCGCTTTAAAATGGTCGAAAACGCGAAAAAACAAAATTTGAGCAAAAACAAATTTCTTGTCTGTAGTCTGTGGTTTTGTTTGTGGACACGATAACTTTCGAGAGACTTAATATATGAACTTGAAATTTGGCAAACGTATAAATCTCAACTAACCTAAGCAACCTGTTGTTTGTGGGGTAATGAAAATACCATCAGATAAGAAATATAATTTCTCACAAAAATTGTTTTAGAAAATTTATCCAAAATTTTGGCATTTTTGAAATGTTCCCAAAAAAACCTATTTTGGACCCTGCTTGTACGATTTTTTTTAATTTTGGTATTATATAGAAAATCAAATTTCTGATCAGAAAGCACTCTTGTAATTTTTTGTTAAGTTAATAATTTTCGAGATATTTGGAACAAAACGATTTTACAAGTTTATATATTTTTGCTAATATCACGAGGACTGTTTGTCTTAGAAAAAATGTCTAGAGAGAAAAATTGCTCAAAACCTGATTACTAATCGTATAGTATAAGAATTAAAAACGTAAATGTCAAGTATTGATTCAATTTGCAGCGGTTTTTTTGATAATAGCGAGTTCTAGAGTAGTGTGACTATCCACCGCATACTGCATCAACAAGAGTCGTCCATACAAGATAAAACTTCCAAGAATTAACACTACACAGTTGTATGAAAATTTTACTGTGCATTTTACTAATGACTCAGGATTTTTCTCTAATAATGGGCCGACAGAAGTACAAAGTTTGTGTTAAACAGTAAAGTGATCAGGTATAATTGTCGTTATTTAAAAAAATGAAGTTTGGGCAGGCAGATTTACAGTTGTTAGGAAACCTTATTGACCCCTTAATCATCCAAGCACTGGATGGAAATCTCCCAGAAAACTTACTTTTTTTAAGTATGGATTGTCTCTCTATTATAACATACGAGTACGCAGTTTCGAGATACAACTTTTCCCTGACAATGCATAGGCATTGAATGCCCAGCTAGGTCGCCCGATTTAACCCCTTTGGATTTATTTTTTGTTGGGCCACTTAATATCCACATTAGTCTCTTCAAGTTTAACCACGCTGGATATGTTGCAAAACCTTAAACTTAAGCTTTTGAAAATCGATTGTGCTATTGTGTAGAAGTTGGAAGCGGGCATTTTGAGCAGTATATTCTTTAAACTGAATTTTGTTTTCATAATTGCTTTTGTTTCTTCACACAGTAACCCAAGTAGGTAGTGTTTCCGAAAAACAATTGCGCAAACTTGAAAGCAGCTCATTGGCCCCCTCTAACTAATTTTGAAGGGCATTGAAACACCCTATAGAAGAAATTAATATTTGTTTTATTTACATTTACTGGAATTCCCATGAGTGATCGACATCACCTCATACTAATCTATAAACTTTATTTTCTTGTTACATACTAAAATAACTTGTTTCGTATTATGCTGTAATAAAGAAAAAACTTATATGTGATACTTCCAATACTACTCTTTTCTTATTTTGAGAATCTCGAAAATATCCTGAATTGTAAATACGTTTGTTTTAATCTTGATACTGCTGCAGTTTAAACTTTAATATATAAAATTTATTTAATTTATCATATTACACACTTAAAAGAGTTTTTTTTAAGTATTATGTTTTACATCGATCTGTAATATCCACTCAAACTTCTTCGCGGATAACTAACATCGTCTCTGCAAGATGTATTAGTATGCATATGATTATTAGCGTGATCTAATGGGTAAATACTCTCAAAATTAAATTGCATTGTGGTGTTCCTAAATTACTAAAGTAAAACTGCAATAAATATTTCAAAGATTTCACTGGAATTGTTTAATTACTACGTTATTTTGCTAATTGCTAATTGGAGTATTTTTCTTTTATTTTGAGATTGAGGACAAGAAAATTATTTCATGCAAAGCTGTATCTTAAACCACTACGCTCCCAATCAAATTAACACTTAAAATTAATACTTAAAAATAATAAATTAATGCAATAATTAAAGACACATCCTAGGATCTCGAATCGGCTATTACGAACACATTTTACAAAAATAAATATGTTCATAAAAGTTTCAAACTAAAGAAATGAAAATTCATGTAGCCAAAAAAATGATGAAAACTAGAAATGGCAACAAATATGGTACCTACTATACATTCAAAAACCTATTCAAAAAATTAAGCTACTGTGCCAACTTGTGCTAAATTGCCATACGAACCTTAGCACGATGTAGTATTCTCCTTATGCTCCATTAACTATTGGATGAAATCCAAAACAGTCAACTGCTACAATATACCACACATTAAAAGATATGTGTGCCATATATAATATTCCGCGTATTAAAATACGGTGATGTATCATCCTATATCGATTCGTTAAGCATAGCTTAACCATTCTCGTTTCTGCAATTACTATACTAATATCTGTTATAAAATGGATGTATGCCTAACATTTTCTTTTATTTCAGAGGAGGCTCAATCATCATAGTATTTTTGGAAGTGATGTGGGCTATAACACTTTTCATTCAGCTCTGCGCGAGGTAAGACTTTTCTAACAATACTTTCAATTTACCATGGGTTGCATGCGTGTGACAGGTTCAAAATTCGCTTAAACGTTTCCTCCGCAGCAAAAGGCACAAAATTCACGTTCACGTAACAAAGATGATAAAATGCGATAACAGTTAGCCAGTGAAGGAAATGATAGGAACTGGAGAAGAATTTTTTTTTGTATAAACAAAATTAAACTTTATTCACCTTACTTACAGATAACGTAGTATATCTTCCAGAAAAATTTCGTATTACTGAGAAGCTAAATCCACGACAATATACTCTTCTAGTGGACTCATTTTTATCCATCTCCCCTTTGCAAAATGGTATCACAGAGCTTAGGTTCTTTCAAGGGTTGCTGTCCCTGTTAATGCATTCACTTTTTTCTTCTAACAGCACCGCCGTTTCCAGGGAAAGCGTAATATATTACGGTTAAGGAACAGAACATCATAACTCAAGATCATGTTCTTTTCAGCCTGAAATCAGAACACAACTCCTTGTTGGGATGCTGGGAAGCAAGCCCACGCTCAACAGCTGGTGCATTTATATTAAGCTATTAATTCTAATTATGTTGTCTGTGGAAGAAGGAACTTTTCTTTTGGGGATATGGCATTATTAATGTCGCCTTTATTAATTCATGAAATGGTACTTTGGCATTTATGCCTGACAGAAGAGTAAAATTGAGGCGCTCGTTGCCATTTATTAATGAAGAGAAATGACAGATATTTTGAAGGCATAACGCATCTCTTAATTATATCAGTATTTATTATGAAAGGTTAAACCACTTAGTCTTGTTAGTCGTTCATTATTTTATTTAATTTTAATTGTAAAAGTTATTTTTCATTTTAATTAATATACCTGCACATTAAACGATATATGACATATACGAATTTCCTTAAATGACGTCAGTATTAAATATTGGAACAAACCAATTTAATTTATCAAAACATGCACAATGCTGTAACAAGCAAAAAGGGGTAGACGCTGAAAAGGCTCTTGATTTTATAACTGCAGATCTTAATAGCTAAAAATTAACAATGATTGCTGGGCGTAAAGTCCACTTTTTACAAGAAGAAAGGGTAGAGGTTTTGAATTGCCTTATGTTTTATAGAATATGTATGAAATAGTACCTACAGCTGAGGATAACCATGGTTTCACAACTAGAAGGGGATGAAAAATATATATAGAGTCAGTGATGGAACACAATTACTAACGAAATGCCTAGCATAAATAAAAATGAGTTCGCCATTCAAGAATACCTAATTAAGAATAAAATGAGATTGAAACGATTTCTAGAAGAAAATGGAGAACATTTTATAACTAAAGTAAGTAATGGAAAAGTAACGATTATAATAAACAGTCAAGGATATAAATGTAATAAAGATACATACGTGGAATTAAAGAGGAGCAAAACTGGTCATATTGTAAAAAAATAAACCGTTTGCTTAATAAGTGGAAAATGGACAATAAAATATCTGACGATGTGGCAAGTTATATAAAACAAAGAAAAATTCAGCCTCTGTCATATACGGTCTACCTAAAATCTGAATTAAGCAGCGACGACCACTAAAACCAGTTGTGATTATCCAACTCAAAGATTATCGGGAAATCTATGAAAAAAATTTAAGCAAATAGAAGTTGATGGTAGATTACTATCTCCAGAGGCAAAGGACTTATTTATAAACATACCATTAAGATTAGCTAAAAGGTTGGTGGAGGAAAATGGGATTTAAACAAACGCACAAGCTCAGAATGCCTTGGTTGTGGTAATGGCGTCAAGCTATTTTATATAAGTACATAAATAAGTTCTGTGAACAAACCCAGCCAACACACACATGTATGATATGCGGTTAGAGTTGAAATTACTTCTATGTATGTTTTATTTTATATTAGAATAAAACCTACCAGTTGCAGAAACTTTGGATTCAAGTAAATGTAAGTACAGAGAAGAAAAAAGAAATAGAGGTGTCATTTTTAGTTATGAAAATTAGCAGTCTAGAGTACTCTACCACTCGGAGCCATACGAGTGCAATCTACAAATCCATTTTAGATATGTACAAACTGCACAAGCTTTTGAATTATTAACGTATTGATGCATTTTATAATAAACCCATCTATCAAATCTAAAAAGTGTGACCAATATTTCTCTCATTTTGATAATTAATTATTATTTTGGGCTCTTTTTGGGTACAGTCTCTTCTATCCGAATGTATTGGATTACTCTCATGGTAGCAGTGAAATAACTATACGGTTTAAAAAAAGTTATATTGGACCATTGAGAACTTAACTCAGGCACAGTTTCACTGTTCAATGTTCTATAATAAGGTAAAAGAGCATCAATACTAATTCGGATCATACAAGATTGTCGAGAAAGAAGATTTAGGTATTTCTGTAACTGCTATGTATAACATTGTATATGTATGAGCCGACATCTGATAGTGTATGTGCCCTGCATGTACCTTGTGTGTAATGTATTTGTTACATTATAATAGTATTATAGCTACATGTACCATTCATGTACCTTACTTGTTGTATGTAAACATTGTTATATTATAGTGACATAAATTTTATATGTATGACTATGGCGGCTAAAATGACTAGAAACAATATCTGCCACAAATAGTTGACAAAAATGTCAGAGGCTTCGTCTGTAGATGTTCGAAAGCTATTGTGACTAACCATTGTGCAAATGCTCGTTCCTGGTTAGGGCATAGAAATAGGGGTTTACGTGAAAGCCTTAAAAGGTAAGATTTTAATACTAATTAAAAATAACTAACAATTTTAAGGCAAAGATCTAAAGATTCTCGATCGCAAGTAACTAATGTCAGAATGGATACGTCTTAATGGATGAAAGTTAATACGAAAAAAGTGAGTGGTTTTTATATTTTTTGATATAATTTTTCACAAACATAATCATTCCATGTTTGTTATTTCTTCTTACTTGTACAGACTGTAGGGTGTTACAGTGTGCATGGGCAATTTTTCTTAAGGGCATACAAAAATTACTCTGCATTTTGTTTTATTATACATCTTTTTCAAAACATTAACTTCTGAAGTTGCAGATAAGAAAAAGAACTTTTTAATACTGTTGTTTGCAATTTAAAGCAATACCTTTGGTTCAAATCCTTTATTAGATGTTTTCTGTCAGACGCGTGTCGCGGAAGAAAAAACATAGTAGGTTACTTTTGTGTAGATATCCCATATGCCCATAAGACATTATGCATAATCTCCTGACTTGCTGCTGTGTTGTACATCTGTTTAACTTATGGTCTTGTGTTGAGAGACTGCCTATGAAAGGATGCAGAAAGGGGCAATGATATTTCTGAAGATATATTTTTGTAATATGTAATCATCTCGAATGAATTTTATTTCTGTGAAAGAACTTTTTCATTTATGGAACTTCTGGACGTTATCAAAAAGATGCATGTACAACACATCTGGAGGATATACAAATAACATAAAGTAAATGAAACTGTATGTTTGTAGCTTTTTTACGTAACAGATATATTACAGATCACACCTATTTGAGCCGACATTTTCAAGTAAATGAACTATAAATGTTCCTTACATATAAGTTATCAAACGTAGTGACATTACGTATTAATGATATAAAATATATGTAGCGTATTGGTATCACATCTGTACCATAAACAGAGCAGCTACATCGCTACATTATATAAAAATTACATGGCTGCTATGTAGCTTTTTTATGTAACATAATTATTGCGGATGACGTTTGAGCCGGCGTTTTTCAGTACATGTGCTGTGCAGGTACCATACATGTTACATATCAAACATGGTTTAAGTAAGTGGTGTTATGTAATAGTAACATAAACTACATGTAACTGTGTTGGCTGGGTAATCACTGGTAACCACCAAATGGAAAAAGTTTTAGGATAGTAGCTAAATTCCAGCCATCCCAAAGCACAAAAAAGTCATAATTGACCGAGCATTGAAACTACCGACATGAGTGAAAGAAAAGAACAAGTTAAGAAGGCAAGAACTATCTTTACCTAGGCATAATATATTTAATTCACAATAGCATAAAAAAGAGGACTTGTAACTGCACCAAGTGAAGAAAAAGGAGAAAAGTACAAAGTACAATGTAAAAAAATCGTACATTTTGGACAGTTCAAGCAATCCGGGGTTAAGCAAATTTATGAGCAAGAAAGAACTGAAAATGATTGTGAAACAGGATACGGTTAAGCTCCAATAAAAAACCTTGATAATTCAGCTAAACTAAACCCTAGAGTGGTAGCAAAAATGACCTGCTTATGTCAAAATAGGAGTGAATCGAAGAACTGACATTGACGAGTTAACTATTACCTATACAAATATTTTAGAAAAGTCCACTAGGATTAAAGTTTTCTGCGGGGTCATCCTTGTATGTTAGTTATCCCTGCATTGACGTGTCATCTCTTAAAGCAGCTCGAGAAAGCCCACCAAGAAATAAGGGGTAAAGCGTTGCAATTAAGCCAATAAGTTAATAGTGTATCGATTTAGTTGAGTGATGCAGAGGCTTAAAAACCAAAAATCTTCCTAAAAATTGCTGTATATACTATAGAGAGTTTTACACCCCATAAATGTACATATGATAGACAGTGGCAGAATGTGGCACTTTCACGATTCTATCCTACCCAGACTACAGTCGCTCAGACATCCCGCTGCTGCTGGTAAAAAAAATCGCGGGTAGTTCCCCAGGGGTTTTTTGATTCCTAGGTAAAGTTAACAAAACAGAACTGCTGCGAGACGCGCGAGACTACAAATTACATTCCCGAGATACTGCTTGTGCAAACCGTGTTGTTTATTCTTTCCTATTACTCACATTCGTTCTCGGCGAGTTGTTTAATTCCTCAAGCCTTGAGCAGGGACCCGTGACAAACCACCTAATTTATTAGGGCGAACTTAACAAAGAGCATCACAGCATCAGTAAAGCAGATATGTTATGGAGATTAACGTAAATGAGGGGAACGTCTCTACAATAATGTAATACGCTAATGCGTGTATAATAAATATGTAGTAACAGAGATCAAGAAATTTGGGTGCGTGCATAACCATTCTGTAATTATTAATAAATGTAAACAGTAAATCCATGGGCGTAGCTAGGGGGGTCTTAGGGGGGCAAGCCTTCTCAAAATTTCTCTATAGCCCCCCTAAAAATATTTCGCAAGGTTTAAATATAATAATTTATTATAATAAATTCGTATGAAATGCGATAAAACCGACATCGCCAAAACTGCCTACACTGAGAAGGTCAACTTCAATATCTAATGTTTTATTATTTATCGTAAATAATTGTTATTATTTCTACTCGAGGGACTTAAACCCCATTAAAATATTATGTTAGCTACACCACTGAGTAAATCAATCAATATTACATGCTGAAATCGTTGATAATAATGAAAAACATCTCAACATTGAAATGTGTAAAAAAGTCCAATCACATAAATTTCTTTAATTTCTTTTAGAAATTTTAATTTGTCAGTTGCCTGCGATAACCCTAAACTACCAAAATCAGCTAATTTTTGCGATTGTATCACGATATTTCGCAAATTAAAGGAAAAATATAAAAATAGTAGGTCCTGGACAGGTGTTGATCATATTTTTTTATTCAGCGCAAAATAGGTATTGCAGTTTTAATACATGCTAGAATTTCTTATTTGCAGTTTTACTAATCACCTATTGGTACTTTTGAAAAATACATTAACAAACTAGAAAGCATCGCATAAAATTAAATACAGCAATTAATGATATTACATGTCCCTGAATGACTGACATAGTATATCTTTATATAGTGTAGTCGTAAAGTAAGAAGAAATCTGATTGCCTTTGCAGGATGACCCCAAAAATGCAAGTGGCACCTAAATGTAAACTTTATTTTTTAATAAAAATTTTCTGATTTTAGTTAAAATACCAAACATTTTTACATAACATGTATACCAAAATTCAACAGTTTTTAAACTAGAAGTGTGTTAAAAAATTGAACCGTCAAGTTTTCAAAAATTCCCATTTGTGGAGCCTGCAAAAAGTAAATTTTGTTTTAGAAAATTCTTTATATTAGACTTGTTTCGCACTGAAGCACAATTTTCGAACAAGGACGTTGCAGTCGTGGATGCTATGTATGCCATATGAAACATATTTCTAAAAATATGGTAAATCTTAAACCTCATCTGACCTGACTTAACCTAACCTACAGAACGTTCCATTTAGCTTACGATTTATATTTTACTACAGCCTGCTGTACTTTATGAATAAGAAACAAAAAGTTTTTTGAGGATCAGTGTAGTACATGTATTATCAACAATCAAGCATGCAACTTTTTATCCAGTTATTCTGTGTAGACCATTTTGTAAAATAATAATTTAAGTAAAGAGCACGAAGAGAATGTCGTAGAAACACTACGATGCCTGCAATCAAAACAGATGTAATAAAAAGTGCTCTTTTCTAAAGCTCATTTCACTTACTGTACTACATTTACCATATTGATTAATTTTGGCGTTTGTGTATTATAACTGATCTACCTTGTGGAAAATTTAAATGAGAGTGGAAAAGCTGGATTTATTTTTGTAGGTATGTAGTATGCAGTTTTACACAACTAGCAGAATTTGTCAACATTGGAAAAATGTCGCCAGCTACAGTCAAATGGTTGAAATGCAAATTTCTAAAGAGATAAGTGATAACAAGGGCTCTTTTAGTTTCCAGTTTTCATTTTTCGATGTTACTGCGTATTGCACTTCAAAGTTTATTTTAATACAAAGTTGTGGATATTATTTATTATTGTTGTTCAAAGTTGGAGGTGTACTTGCTTTTACCCAGGCAATCTTTAAAGTTGTAGTGCCAGGTACGGCAACTATATAAAAAGATTTCTTAAACGTTTCTTCATCAGTACAGGTTATTATACCTCAATGACGTCAATTTTTTTTAATTCGTTTTACTATGCATGTTTATCAAAGTCAGAAGCACAATCCGTTAATTGCTATGTATACCACTAATAAAGAGTTGTTTTCAATAAAAATTAGTTTCTACATCTGAACACACTTTTTAAATACAGTACAGTAGTTTGCTTTGAAATGAACCATTTAGATAACAAATAAACGCGTTCGTACCGAAAACTTCTAGCTTCACAGCATGGATAATATAGTGTCCAAACAATCAGACAATAAGGACATGGAAAACTGAGACGTGAAGCAAGCGGCAGATGATATTTACTATTCAATTTAGAACTTACTCAATAAAGACCGCAGAAAGCAAGTATAGAAAGTTCGCTGCGCGAAATTCAGTTATTCCATTGAGAAAACAAGGAATTGCATGAGATTGGTTCGCCGTTGAACCCTGCAGGTTTATCGACAATCGATTCGAAACTCCTAGAACTGAGAAAGAACTGTTTTCTAAACAGCAGATTTGCGCCCGAACAATGGGGATATTTATTGCCTGAAACTGAACTAGATCGTTTTCCAGGGTTACCCTAACTAAGCTTTTAGTGCAATTCTACAGTGGATATTTCTACTCCAACGGGATAACAGAATTTTACTTCAACTATGTCAGGATTAGAATTGAATTATGCATTTTAAGCCTTGGTTTCTGTCAACGACTTTGGAAATAAGGTAGCTAAGGTTACCTACATTACTTTCTAGTAAAAAGTATGTCATGCAAGCACCTTTTACTACTGAACTGGATGGAATTCCCAGTATCATTCTAAAAAAATCTTCATCTGGTATTTGTATCACCACTGTTTTACTTATTAAATTTTCTGGAATTTTTTCAACTTCGTGTTAGCTCTCATTTCCGAGATATGGGCGCAAGTTGCATTTTTTTAATGGGAAAGGCACATCACTGAAAATGATATTTTTTCCTGATTTCAAAACTGTATCACACTTGTACAGTTTATTGCTTCTGAGTTGAGAAAAGTATAAATACACTAATTGAGCCTGACAAAGAACGAAAATCATAAAAACAATTTTCTTTATCGCTAAAATGGACAAAAAAGCCAGGTATTACCACTTTTCCTTGACTGGTGATAATTTTCTTCTAGTATGATCAATTTATTGTGAATCGGGTACCCTAAATGTAAGAAAGAAAAACATAATTTCGTGAAAAATACAGTATTTTTTCAGATTAACATTACGGAAGATGCTCAAAATGTTCCCCATTTACTTCCTTGCAGTATTGCAGCCTTGAGTAAAAGTTTTCTAATTTTCTTTGTAGCATATTTGAAGGTAAATTCTGAATATCTGCCCTGATTTGTCCTTTTAAATCTTCTGCATTATGTGGCCGATCAGCATAAATACGATTTTTCAAATACCCCCATAGAAAAAAATCACGCGGCGTCAGATCAGGGGAACGTGCTGGTTAATCTYGCGTTCCGCGCCTACCAATCCATCTGTCTGGAAATATCGCATTCAAATATCCACGAACATTGACTGCAAAATGGGGCGGTGCAACATCTTGCTGAATTCATATCTGTTCAGAAGGACGCGCAGCATTTTCACGATTAGCGAACAAGCGAATAAGTTCTAATATAATGTTTTCGCGCAAGAACTATAAATACTTGACCGCATTCAATTATCCATCGATAAAAAAAGGTCCAAATGTGCTTACCGATAATACCACACCAGACATTCACTTTCTGAGGGTGTTGTGTCTGGACTTGTTCCATCCAATGTGGATTTGTGTCCGACCAATATCTGCAATTGGGTATTTGCCATGTATTTATATTTTATTAAATTGCACATTAATAGATAGCATCTAATCCACAAAACAGCTGTGACAGCTTATAAATTCGAAAAAATGGATCATAAGGTGTATTTTTAATATTAAAAATGTGAATATTTAAAGGGACCGCCAAAACGCGAACATATTGGCCGTGACGTCAGGTGTCTTGTAAATGGCCGCTTGTTTACATCTGGGGTCAGCGCGTCACGCGTCAGCCTCAGCCCGTCAATTTATCAGTTTGTTGTTTGCGTTCATTTTGTGACAAGCGAATTAAAATACGCCAAGAAAAAGTGAAATACTTAAAACGTAAAAGCAACAGCATAAGTGAACTTTTTATCAAATTAACGTAGCATTGATAATTTGACCACAGTTGGTTGTTGGAAACATA
Organism: Rhyzopertha dominica; assembly: GCA_025024175.1. Lineage (NCBI taxonomy): Eukaryota > Metazoa > Arthropoda > Insecta > Coleoptera > Bostrichidae > Rhyzopertha > Rhyzopertha dominica. The sequence goes on from QCXZ01000137.1 coordinate 70,575,261, forward strand.
CTATTTGTAAACCTAAAAATGTAAGAATTAAAAATGTACTCTAAACTTGACATTTATTTTAGAGGTCAGAATAAACATAATTTGCCATTTATTTTCTGGGTTGTTGCGGCTCGTTTCCGGTCTGGCTAAACAGTCGAATATATGGGAAACAACGTCGTTCTATTTTTATAACATTTCCCTCTATCAACTTAACACGCATATAGTTTTTCGTATCCTCTTCAAGCTATAACAAAATGGAAACTGAATGGTAAACACTTATAACCCCAAAAAGAATAATAAAACTTACAGTAAGAATTAAGATGATCTTCACAACAGAAAAACAAACTTTGCGATTTTAGCATATCACGTCTAGGGTCCTTAAACAACTTTTTCATACGTTGATAATCTCGACGAACGGTTACAACAATTTTGTTAGCTGTACTGACTGAAGTACTTTTATAACCATGTACAAAACAACACTTGTTTTGTTTTCCATACATAATAGATACTTGTAAAGCTACACAAATCACTTTTTGGTGCGACCTCTTACACCGTTTCATTGAATGAACACCACACAAAAGCTTTTCCAGTACAAGAATGATGCTACACCATGAAACAGCACGCTCCTCGGTAATGCTTGCATGATACTTGACGTCACGAGTTGCATAACCTTGGATAGAAGCGTTTTGGCGGTGACTCCTAAGATTCGAATTTCAGACATGAAATTCTCTACCTACAAATATTTCTTTTTGTTTTTTGAACATTGCGTACGATATATATATATATATATATATATACTTATAAACAGTACGTTAATAAGCCCTAGATATTAACAGATCGCTGATGCGCCCGCCATTTCCCGGGCAGATAAAGGAGTATACTGTAGCTTATCTCATTGATTTAGTATGTTAACCCATAGAGGGGCTTGTACAGGGGTAAGTTATAACATGGTCTAAGCTCTAAAAGTAGTAACAGATCGCTATGGAGCCCGAAAATATATTAATGTGACTTTGTAAAGCCTTTTGTATATAAGAAAGGATTAACCGTTCACTGTTTAGCCCAACACCGTTGCCAAATCAGAACTACAGTCAGAACGCATAGATTGTATTTTATTATATTTCAACGAATAAATTAACCTGCGCGCAAGTGTATATCGAGCGGGTTAACCGAGGTTCAATGAAACTAAATATGAAAATGGGATAAACTTCAAATCGGTCTGAAAAATAAATAGTTAGCATGCTCTCAGAAAGGTATATTTAGGCTAATAGCCTAACGTTAGCATGCTACAGAGTGATTACTTAAAACTGGTAACATTCGTCATTAGAGATAGAAAATAGTAGTAGTCCTGCAAAATACTTTTCTCACAAAGAATCATCAATGTGTATGATCTATATTTAAACATTAATTGTTTTGCTAATGGAAAATATTTGTAGGTATGCTTTAAATTTTTATCGTACGTGAATAAAAATTGGCAAGTCTAATTTACTTACATAACTAAAACCATATCTTAAACAATATTGCAACATGTACAATACAATTAGAATATATCATTATTAATGTTACATATGTCCTTACAAAACACTCTTATCTATTCGTATATGATTAACGCATAATGGCTGAAGTTCGCAACAACAGTTGTAATAGCACCGAATAATTATTAATGTGGTACATTCAGCTGCAGGATATGGACAAATTGAAATTACCTATAACTGTAATTAAACAAATTCAAAATTTTTCCGAGGGGCATAAAGGCAGCTAATACATCGTTTATGGTTTCAAGTAGCTTATTTTGTCGCTCTTTTGATGACTAACAGCTTTGACCAAATGTTAGTTATCTATTTGTTAATGTTTTTTTCCAAATAGGTAAGCAAAGAATTTCTAACATATTTATACAATTTTGTAATAATTCAGGTAGCTTCAGGGAAATTAGAAAATTTCTAGCTCAAAATTTTGAGAAAAATAATAGGTACCTACTGATTTACCTAAAGTAATCGATTCTTCAAAAGAAAATATTCTTAATGTGAACTTCCACTTTATTTTTAAATTGTAAAGCGCTTTCGGCTACACGCTAGCCATCGTCAGTACAAACGTTAATAATAATTTTAACGTTTGTACTGACGATGGCTAGCGTGTAGCCGAAAGCGCTTTACAATTTAAAAATAAAGTGGAAGTTCACATTAAGAATATTTTCTTTTGAAGAATTAATCAATAACGCCACTTAGAGAATATGGATCAGTTTTCAATTTTTAAAGTAATCGAACTCTCTCCAAAATGCTTCCAACATTTTGTAATAGCTTATACAATTTTTCATAATTTTTTTTTATTAATGCAGGGTGTTTTAAAAAGCACAGCCAATCTTTTGACTTGGTATAATATCTAACGAATTTTAGGCCGATTCAGCTACTATCATTTATATACAACAGTGTACCATTATTAACTTATAGGTGATAATTTATAGCCCTTCAAAGTTGTGTTACATGACTAGGTTTTTTCTAATAACTTTCCAACCGCTGGCGCAAATGTATCGAATTTTTTTAATATTAGTTGCTAACATCAAAAGATACATCTTATAAGTAAAAGTATGATTTTCATCTTCTTACACATTTTTGACTGCTACTACCGTTTTCGAGTAAAATTGCAAAAACCAACTACACGATTGCATAAAAATTAGAAATTTGCCAGTTACTTAAGTGTAGTTCACACAAAAGTTGAGGTTGGCATTTCATGAGTTAATTTGACATTTACATTGCCTTTGAAAATCGTATAGGAAAAACAATCGAATTATTGATTTCTCCAGCAGAAAATCAGGAAGCTGCATAAGTTCACGTATTTTACATTGATCTGTTGGGAAAACCTATAATTCAATAGTTTTACCTATACGATTTTCAAAGCTAATGTAAACGTCCAATTAATTCATGAAATGACACCCGAAATTTTTATGCGCATTTAATTAACTCATAGATTTAAAATTTTTATGCAATCAAACAGTTGGTTTTTGCAATTTCACACGAAAACGGCAGTAACAATGTAAAATTTGTAAGAGAAGAAAAAGTTTGGAATAAAGCAACCTATCATTAATGTGAGATAATAACTTCAAAGAATGACAGACAAAAAATATGTGGACTATAAATGAATCAGTGTCTTGGTTTACCCCCTTGTATTTACAAGAAAATCATACTTGTAGTTATAAAATCTTTTAATATTCGTAATTGATATCCAACAGCGGTTGGAAGGTCATTAGCAAAAAACCTAGTCATGTAACACAACTATGAAGGGCTATAACTTTTTAATGGTGCACTTGTACATAGATAAAAGTGATTGAATCGGCCTAGAATTCGTCAGAGATTGCTCAGTTAAGAGATTGGGCACACTTTTAAAAACACCCTGTATAACCCGAGACAATTATCAGGTGCCCTGGTAAAATACACACTGGATGTATGAACGATTTTATTTAGTATATTCTTGGAACAGCCTTCACCAACTTGCAGCACGTCTCCGTATTTATAAAAGAACTTAGTTTTCTTCACAGCTTTTACTAGTTGAAACTGCATTATTAAATATCTATAATGAATAATATTGCACATAAACATCTCTAGATATAAAATATCTGGCTTTCGCTGAGAAAAAGCGGGAAACTCAGTTCAGAAAACGGCTGACCAATCATAAGACAGAACGCATCACACTTCTCTCTCGACCAATAAAACGTCAAGGAACGCTCATTGATAATAATAATAATAATTCTACCCAGACGTTTTGTGTTTCACAGCGTGGTTACGTCGCGCAATTGTTACAGAAATCGTAATTGCTGTTACAATTTTGTAAATGGAGTATATAACCCTATATTGCTTAACTATTAAATACCGTAAATTCTTAAATGACAGTGAGCCTTCTTGGTACACCTATAATGTTCATTTTACAATACACTGCTGTAATGCTACGACCATGATGTGTTTTAAATATTTATTGTTAATTCATAATACGCCAAAATTCTAGTGTTCGGTTGTTCAAATTCTAGATTTGGATCGTGAAAGGAAAACTACAAAAAAAAACTAAAATTCAAAGAAAAAAATGGAGTGACGAGCAAAAACGCGTAATCACTGCATACTTCAAAGATCACATCAAAAAGAAAAGGTCTCCAAGAAAGCAGGAGGTTGAGCAACTGATGGCAGCCAACAAACAGCTCTTTAAAGACAGAACTTGGGTTACCATAAAAGCATATGTATACAACTGTTATAAATAAAGGTTTCACTTTCAACAGTTCTACTTTGACTACAGTTATAAAAAAATGCAATTTTAGGTTGTGCATGTGTACCTAGAACACGTTCTTTCCCACAGGCCGCTGGCGTCAATAACCTATACGGCGATCAAGAGACTTGAATGTATAGTTGCGGTAAAAAATATTTATTTTATTGCATCTTCTTAAGGTAAATGTAAAATATATAAAAATATATTATTATTTAATCCCGTTAATCATAAACAATGACTTTGATTACTCTTGATTTTGACATAAACACAAATTGTCTTACGACGCTTATATTTGTAATGACGCTTATAGAGACCGCTTATACAGCATGTTAAATTTTTTTACAGTAACGCCAATTTCCATTTTTCAAGCCTCTCTGTATGCTTTAGCAGTCTGAGTATGTGCAGACTCTAAAAATTCACTTTTAGCGTTACATAATAGTTTAGGGTACTGCACAGGGACACGTACAACAAAATAATAAATAATGTCACCCCGTGGTGTTTAGGGTGCGCGCTGCTTGCGTTGCTGTAGATTAGTACCCGAAACAGAATTTGGGACAAAGCCAGGAGTAATACGACTTAGGTAGTTTTAACAACAATTTATTAACAATAGGTATATAAAGTAAGTAATAGAACATTAATAAAGGCAAAAGCAATTAAACGAACATTGTTTTTGAATCTAATTATTAGACTGATCTATGATTGAATATTTGCATACGTCACATAGATCGTACGACGCGTAAACTGAATAATAAGTTGAATAGAAGTAAATTTGGAAGAAATTCTCTGTCTGACAATAAATACCGCATGATTCAAAGGTACACCGTACAAAAAAATTGTATTCTTTTGTGTACACCTTGTTTATCTAAGCTGTTTTCTATAAACAATTGTTTGTATATGAGAATATTTAGTGTTACTTCTGCTTTAGTTTTAGTAATACTGTTTGCATGTTATAAGTGAGTTTTATGTTTCGATACTTTTATACTCATGAACTGGAATAAACTATTAAGCGAACTTACTCACTTCTATTTGCCTGTATTTTCACTCTATACTTTCACTAAATCATATCAAGAAATAAAAGAAAAATTAATTATAAGAGCTTTTTTCTGCAATAAATTCTTTTGTGGTCTATTAAATATTCCAGCTTAAAATTTCTTTCTTCACTGCTGTTGGAGAACGCCAAACAATATTAGTCACACACTATTTTTTTTTACTACATCAATTAACATTTATATACACAGCTAGTACATAAATTATGCCATGTTGAGCCCATCTCAGTGCTAAGAAACTTCAAACGTGCATGAAAATAATTTGTACAGTGTTGTCACATGTCGGGCCACACAGCGTCGCAATAGTATTTTGTAAACAACGTGTATATAAAAGATACAGAAAGCGCCCCCTTGAGCCCGGTTTGGTGAACTATTCCGTATGAATTGCACTTATAGACCGGTCATTGTTGAGCCCCCCCAAAAATTTGTTTAAAGACTGCTTTTGACATCAGTTATCGAATAGAGCTTATATACAGTGCCATACGCTAATGAGCCCGACCCTGGGTTCGATAGCGTCATTTTGGGCTCAACAAGATACCATAAGCTTGGGAATCGGGCTAACTAATGACCATCTATATGTCTATATATATATATATATATATATATATATATATATATATATATATATATATGCACTTCAAGATTCATTTTACGTAATTTTCAAAAAAAGTGATAATACCCAATTATGTGTATTCACATTACCATTGAGGCAAACAGTCGCTTCATCAGAAAACATAATCCAATTTAAAATGTTTCTATCTTCATCTATCATGTTCATGGCAGTTTCGCAAAATTGTATCCTACGATCGAAATCATCTTCGCTCAGTTCTCGTAATAAGTGAACTTAGTATGTATGAAACTTCTCTTTTTTCAAAATTTTCTGAACAGCTCTTTTGCTAATATGGTGAATGAGAGCACGCTGTTGTACGGAACACTTGGAATTCTCTTGCTCATCTAAAAGGACATTCAAGCTACTTTCCTCACTCGTAGCAACCTTTGTCTTCTATCTCCATAACCAGTCATCATCAAAATTTCGATGCGATCATGTTCAGTTAACTAAGGCATTGCGATTGCAAATAACAAAGTGAATGAAAATTATTACCAGTCACGAGGAAAATGGAGACACCTTGAGTTTTTCTTCTTACTTAACTATAATCAATTTGGTTTTTATCCCGAAGTTTTTTGCAAGACCCAAGTTTGTTATCACACAGTTCTCAACTCCGAATAAATTGTACAAGTGTTAAATTTTTGAAATCATTGAAAAATATCTTTTTTAATGATGTGCCTTTTGACCCCCTTCCCATTTAAAAAATGCAACTTGCGCCCATATCTCGGAAACGAGAGTTGACATGTATTTTAATTACCCATATATAGGTTCGCGCACAATTTCAGAAAAATAAGTCGAACAGAATCTGAAATATCTTGCTGGTTCCATACTTTGTAGCGACCCCGTATGTCAGAAAATGAAATAGGCTCAACTGCAGATATGCATGAAGACTTCGAGAACGATTTCATACGACCAATAACAAATTCTAAAACTAGGGACATTGGACTCTCTGCAAACGACATGTGATATACTATTATTGAAATAGAAACTGCGTCTCTAGTCTCTTTTATTTTTCGTGCATCGCCTTCATCCTTCCAATAATAATTCGACTCTGTCAATACAGATTCTCGTCTTTCCATTTCAGAAACGAGCAGAGCAGAGCACTCCGTTGCTGGAGGGTCGTGGCGTCCGTCGAGGGTTGGAAGAAAACCATCTTGTACGGTCCCGTGTCGGCGATTCCCCTGGTGTGGCCGCACAATTTGTGGTTATCTTATGTCGTAGGAGGGCAGCTCATTGCCCTGGCGATCTTTCACCTCGTCCTGTCGTTTCGGTGCAGGCGGAGGAGGAGGCACAAAGACAGACTGACTCATGGTGACATAGACAGTTTCGAAAGGTTTGTGATGTATTAATTATTTGTCTTGTTAGTCCAGGCGTTGAAGACTTGATAGATGAAGTAATTATGTACAAGCTGAAATATGCCTTAAATTCTTCCTCAGGAGGTAATATATAAAATCGAAACGTCTAGAGCTCCGACAATATATTGTTTAAACAAGATTTAGTTTTTCGCTAATGATGGGTATCCCAAAATTAACGCAAGATTTGAATTAAATAGAAAACACAGTTTTTAGTCTTTTGATTGTAATTTTTTTATTGAATCATAAAGTACAGAGGATAGGGTTATTTATGGAATAACACATCGGACAAATGGCCTCCACGGCTTTGCAAACACATGCGCAGTCGTTTGTCCAAATTTTCCTTGACCATTCTGCATAAATGTGTTTTTTTTTTGCAACGTTGAATCACCTCCTTTAATGCACGCGTGGTTGTGGACTTGTTGACATAGACCTGTGATTTTAAATAACCCAATAAAAAGAAATCTAATGGTGTTAAATCACACGATCTAGGGGGCAGTTCTGATCACCGAACTAGAGATTACACGACCTGAAAACGTCTCATTGAAGTGTTTCACGGGCTGTATGGCATCTGGCACCATTCTGATGAAACCACCTATTGGCCACATCAATATCATCCAATTTCGGCAAAAAAAAACTATGTTATCATGTCGTGATATCAAGCACCAGTAACAGTCACTGCTTGATCAGCCTCATTTTCAAAAAAGTATGGTCCAATTATGCCGCCAGCCTAAAATCCACACCAAACGGTGACACGTTGTGGATGCATTTGTTTTTCGACAATTACATGTGGGTACTCAGAACCCCAAAGGCGGCAATTTTGACGTTTAACAAACCATCGCTTAGGATTATTTTTCTCGAAAAATCAGCATCCATTTGTTGATGCTCAATAATCCATTCAACAAACTCTCTTCGCTGTGCATGGTCATTAGGCTTCAGTTGTTGTGTTAATTGAATTTTGTAAGCAAGGAGACACAGATCTTTAGTTAGCATGCGCTGTAGAGCTTCTTGAAATTTGCAATTCTTGTCCACGACACCGAATTAAGGTTCCTGGATTATCACCGACAGTCTCACGCACTGCTTCGATATTAACATTTGAACCATAGACATGATTTGAACTACTTGTTTTTGGACGACCAGTGCGTTTCGCGTCTCCAACGGATCTTGTCTCCCGAAATTTTTTAATTAATCTCTTCACAGTTGACGAAGTTAAAACACTATTCCGACCATATTTTGTATGAAATTTTCGAACTGCGGCCGCCAAGCTTTCATTATTTTTGAAATATTGTTCAATAATGAACACACGTTGTTCTTTCGTATTAAACCTAAKCTGTCAGCTGTCGATTTATTTTTTTTTAGGCTTGTCAACACTTTACTGCACAAATGGCGGCAAATTTAAATCTTGCCTTAATTTTTGGACACCCTTTATCTCAAAATATACAAAACTAATCGCAAAAATGGTAGAGGGTAATTGAATGTTGGACAATAAATAATACCTAAGTATGGTTTTTATCTCCCACCCCTTATTTACCTTATTTATCTATAAACAAAAAAACAATCCTTCCGACCCAGCAGTTACATAAACTACACTATGCGTTGTGTATACATATACCTACTTCAAAGTTTAATTTAACGCTTTGACATAAATAATTAAATACTTTAATGTTTTTGAAGTTAATCCTGTAAAAGCACTCTCTTGGAGTTTACCACTAAGTGCAAAGCTGGCTTGGAAATCCATTCTCACCAAAAGATTGGGCTTGTGTACCAACTTCAATGGTTTATTACCAGTACTTACAATACAATTAGCGGCAGCTGAGCAACTGTTTAAAATAATTTGTTCTAAATGTACAATTAGTTGCTTTGTGGGCCGTTATTGTTCTACAGTTTGCACTAATTGTCAAGGACATACGTACTTGCACATTCCACCAGAAATCAACTTGGATTATGTGGACAATAGTGTGGTAATAACACAGTATGTGTAATGCGGTTGTAATAATATGGAAAGTTTCCTCTGTGTGGAAATGGACAAGTAACAGATCAAGAAATGACCACCGATACTGAAGCACCTGTCGAATGAACTCGTAAACGTAAATTTATAAATAAACCAGGTAGTGATTTGTTGGTTTTCATGAAATAATTTCCTTAATATTTCCTTCCTCAGAAGTGTGCCATCCAATGGCCGTTAGCCATTCATGTTTTACAATCAGAATATTTTCACCTCACAAACATTAATAAAATAGACGGATAAACTACTTGCAAATAAACAGTTTTTAATCCTAGTTGCAGACTAATAAGAGCACTATTTATCGCACGACATTGTTTGCAGTTTCTCTGACATAGGTGGAGGTGATGTTTTGTTTACAATTCGTTACACAAAACTAGGGAAGTAAACTCCACAGACCTTTTTTTATTCCAAAAACAGCAATTTTTCTCTACAATTTTTTCGATTAGGGTTATAGCTTCCAAAACATTGACGAAAGAAAGAAAGAAAGAATTCAAGTTTGTACACAATTGTTTCATCTATTTCCTCTTTTATGGCTCTGAGGCCTGGGCTATAAAGCTGTTTTATTTATTAAACGCTTAGATATATCGTCATACGAATTTTCTTTTCACCTAAATACATTTTCGGCTAGTAGAAAAATCTTATGGGCTTCCTTACTTATTGAAGATGCAGTAAGTCAAAAATTATTATACTACTATCGAACACTTTAATGCGACGTGTGCACATTGTTGATTATAAAGAATTTATTTGAATCCTATAAATCCATTCATTAAAAACTCCCAGAATAATTTTGCTGCTGTAGCAAATTTGGACTGACATGATAATTGATATTTTTTTAATATATATTAATTAAAACTAAAGTTCGTTAAAAATATTAATTCTTATTTATATGGGACTGTTATATTTAATCTCACTTTAGAAAAGGAGAGCTTGCTAAATGTAAATGATATCGTAAATACCGCTTTAGAGCAAGTCGAATTTTTTCAAGATAATAAAATTTTCGTCCCATTGAATTAATTAATTACTGTATAATGTTTGATCGAAAATGTAAGACATGTCAACTTGTCAATTTGTAGTCATACCCGATCAAACATTACACAATCTCTTCAAGATAATTATGTATATTTATTCTTTAACCTTAGAAAGCATTTTCCAGATTTTAAAGAAGGCATCGTTCACCAGTTACCTATATAGGGCCTAGAAAGGAACCAGATATAAAAGAACAGTTAAAGATTTTCAACTGTGCTATCAATAATGTAAGATTATTTCTTTATTTTGAATAATGCGAAAGAAGACTGAAACAGTTAACCTGAGATTTAAAGGAGTTTTATTTTCAGACGATTCAAACAGACCAGACTGTTACTACGATAAAAGTATGACGTCACCAAGTATTTTTCAATATAACCATATGCATTATTTGTGTCATTCGAGCCCTTATTGTCTAATCAATTCAACCATTTGATGATATAAGCTCGAGTGGTACAAAAAAGCATGTGGTTCTATAAAAAAATGATGGTGACAGAAACAGACTGCATGTTTCAGTCATTTCAAGATCAATCTCTTTTTGAAGTTACCTGTTTTMGTGTTTTTGTTTTCTTGAATATTTGTAAATAACCCTAATTTTGAATTTTATGCGGTACTTTATCGACACTCTTTGATTATAACAATCGAAGAACCTTGCCTCACAAAAAAAAAGAAGTAGGTACTCTAACCTTCTAACGCCCACGTTTACCTTTCTGGAAAAGAATTGGTAAATAAGTAACATGGGGTCAATGTTACTTAGATGATTCAAAGGAACAAAAAAAAAACATTTCTTTATATATATCTCAAGGCCCAGCTACGAATATAGTTACTTATTTACATATTCATGATATTCGATGTTACACGCAGAAAAACAAAATAAGTAAACTTAGTTCAAAAACAAGGACAAAAGTAATAAAAAAAATTGCAAATATCCCCTTAGGTTATCAATGCCAAAACGGTTACCTAATCTTAGAACCAGTAAGTTGTTAACAAACTGACCATTTCAATTGCGAATCCAAAAATGTATACAGTATGTTCTATTTGATGAACGAAGTTGACGACTACTTCCGGTACAACCTGAATTAGCAGTAATTTGAATATATTTTTAATCGATCGGTCTCAACCTGAAAATTTTCAGAAAGTTGCTGTCATTTGTTTCTGACATTCTTCCAAAGGAAGCTCGTCGGGGCAACGTGTATATAATTTGTCGGTACATTATTTTCATATCATATACGTTAGTGTAAAATTGTATTGAATATTAAATAAAGACTGTGAAATGTCCTAAATGGTAGAAAGTGACAGAAATTGAATAAGGGAAGGCACTCATTTGTTCAGTTCAGAAAAAACCTTTTTTGTTTAGAATGTATTCAGGCTACCTGAAATGAATTCTTAGACTTAAGATAAGAATAAGAAAAAAGTTAGGTACGTATGAAACAGGTCTTAAGAGTGGCCTTTTGCAAGGGGTAAATCAACAAAATGTATACTGAGTAACCTCTCGATAACAAAGTACCTACCACAATTTATTTTTATTACTTCTCTGATATTTCTGCAAAAAATAAAAGCTACTTTTTAATACCCTCTTTAAGTGATTGTATCTTCAAAGGGGAAGTTCAAATAATATTTTTTATATGCAAGACCCACTTTATATTTCACAAGGAATCATTCGTTAAATTTCTTCGCACTTATTTATCTACACCCTGTACATTTCCTTTTGTTATAATTACGGACGAGCAAAAGCTGTTAACCTGTCAAAAAAAAACCTCGGTTACTAAGTTAAAATAGTTATTCGTTTAATCTTATTATTTTACTATGAACTGCAAAGCTGAAAATTCCATCAACTCCCTTGGGTAACTAACCCCCCATTGCAAAAACTTCAAATCCAATTTATCATTCGCCCCACCCGCAGCCTATTCAAATAAATAATGGCCTACAGACGCATGAAAAATTCAATATCGATCCCGAAAAAAATATCATCGCTGTCCACTTACACGAGGGCATTTTTTAATTCGGCTTTTGTTTTGCAGCAGTCGATTCGAGGAGGTAACTGATATATTGGACGATGGTTTGCCGCAGCCAATACCCGGAAGCAGCCATTCGCTTTCCGACAGTTTGACGGAACGCGACACCGTGCTGGAGATATGACCGCAACTGCACCATCCTGATTTATTTAAACACATTGTCGATTCGGGCCACTGGAGCGAAATGGACAGCGACGATGCCATGGCCTAATAAATCAGTTTTCTACGAGATGTCCTATAAGATTTTTACGGCTGAGTTGAAGATTTTTATTTGCTAATCTACAATTTGCAAAAAAAATCTGAAAAGTAGTAGGAAAATGCATTTTTTAATAGAAAAAGTGGCAATTCAAGGATCAAAAGTTTAAAGTTTAAAGGACTTATCTAAATGAAACATCTTTTGTACTAATACTATTTGAATGAATATTATTTACTTCACGCTTGCATGATAAAAGCTCAGGTTTTACTTTGAAGCAATATTATTTATTGCATTTTCCAAAATATTTTAAACAACAAGAAATGTTTTTTGTTTGTTTTATAATACAATTCTTTTGGAAATTTACTAATTAGTTTTATTAATTTTGTCCAACTAGATTTTCTAGCAAGACTAGACAATTCGTAAAATACTGCTCTTTCAAAAAGTTGAATATTAAAAAAGTACATATGCCC